>CM033390.1:26177-672604 GCA_019426215.1 Buddleja alternifolia
AATCACACTTTTCGGGGCCAATAAAATATGTGTATGTTCAATTTTAGTCTCAATCTTTAACTAATGCCTCACAGTATTGGATACACATTTGTACCGTAAACTTTTATTGAATAAAAACAATATGATTGTTTTTCCAAAAAGTAAAATATGTTTTTTTATGTTCACAATAGAATTTTAACAATTGATTTCAGATTGAATATTAAATATTAAGTAGTGTGAGCATCTTTCGGCCCTAATTACAACTACAATCATTCCACTTTCAAATTGCACTTGTTCAATCAATACCAAATTTCGAAATGAATTTGCCATAAATTCTTATCACTTATTGACGTAAATGCGAGGAGTGCGAGTTCTTGCTATGTGTGATCTGAAACTTTCTACGCTGACCTAATCTTTCAAAAGTTTTGTATTGAGAGCATAACTACTTATCTCTATGATCTAAATTCTAAGTAAGACTTCCACTTTCATGCGAGAGGTTTTGTGTTCAATTTCAAATTGTCACAAGTTGTGACATTTTTCTCCTTTTATTTGAAGTCTTATATAGGGTCCGTGTCGCCATGATTAAAAACTATCACCCTGATTTGTCGGGTCAGGTTTAAGGAATATAAAAAAATCATGTTTTCTATTTAAAAAATGAAAACTCGAAGATTTTTCCTATTTCTCCCTGATACTTTTGCTATGATCGAACGTGGTCATGCCTTTGGGGTGTCTTAACTAGGTTAGGTGGGTGGTGCTTGTTTGGTTTGGCTGCCTATGTGTTCCATGTTTGTAACTGGTATTCATGCGGGGATTTTTTTGTGTCATGCGTCATTTTGCGGTATATTACCTCTTTGGATTATCGCACCAAAGTGTTTAGAGATTGTTGTGTGCATGGATCGAGATGCTAAGAATCGAGCTCGCCGTCAGAGATATGCAGCACGGTCCACAGAGCAACATCAAGCATCTTTGTTAGGGCGAAGGTTAGTTCGGAGTGCCAAGAGAAAGGCATTTTTAGCTGCTAAGCAAGTGTTAAGTGATGACTTAGTAAGTTGCTCCGTCAGTGTTAGACCCGAACCACTACACGCTTCTACTGAACAGCATGTGGATATCAGGGTGGCTTCTTCTCGTGCGGAGGATCATTCACTTGGTACCCTGTTTCGATTGTGTAACTGTTCTTTTGGCTATTGGTTTCTTTTGTTTCGTCTTGTCTTATGGTTTCTGTTTTTTGTTCTCCAGCCCCTGTTCCCTCCACCCGAAAAAGGAGGAGAAATATGAGCCTTATAGACGATCTGCCCCTTGAGCCGTGGATACTTCGGATGTAGCTCCTTGTGTCTATTGTAATGCCTTGCGATTTTATCGCGAGCCTCCTGGTTTTGTTGTGGGGAGGGTCAGGTTCCTTGCCCCCGCGTGAAATGTTGCCCGGGTGACCGACCTTCTTATTGGAGAGTCCGAGATTTCCGTTGAATTTAGGCGGCACATAAGGTCTTACAACAATTATCTCGCATTCACGTCCATTGGTATGAAGGCTGATAAAAATTATTGCTGGTCAAACAAGGGCATATACACGCTGGTGTTCAAGGCATGGTGTATCACTATATTCGCAGCCTGAGGGACGATGCACCGGCTGCTTCAAATTTAGATTTGTATTTTCATGAGTTGATGGGCTGGTGCGTACCACCGGTCAGCGTAGCTTTCATTTGAATCCTGATTGGTTGCTAGCCTTGTGCATATGCTCAGGGACAATCCTTATTGTCGCTTTTTCAGAAGCCTCCGCCACTATACTCCTTTGGTGAATTATACCATTGTGCTGCGTAGTACACCTGCCCTGGATCAGCACACTTTCAACTTGCCTTCCGTTTCTCAAGTTGGCGCAATATGGAAGGAGGTGATCCATCAAACGAGACCATCACACGGGACATACGTGTTTATGTCAATGAAGATACAAGCCATACAATTAAATATTATTACGGCTGTTATGACCCCCTCCAATATCCATTGTTGTCCCAAGAGGCGAACCTGGATGGCACTCTCGGATCTCCAAGCATAGGAAACACACTCAACATCCTGTAGTTGACACTGGCCATCATGCGTTTGGAGAGTCTGCGTCATTGATCTCTCCCAATCTTGCTGAATCGGCTGCAGTTCTATTGCAAAATGAAGCTGATGGTATGGTGCTCTTTTTCGATGTTCTGCATTGCATTTTGTACATGTTTTTTAGACCTCCCTAGCATTGGCTTGCGCAAATATTATTGTCACCTAATATGTTTTGACCACATGAGTACAAACTGCTCGTACATGTTTCTTGCTTTCAATCTTTTTCCCCCTTCATGTGGATTTCATGCCTTTTGAGTTTAAAGATGTAAATGAAAATGTGAAAATGGTCGGTTATTGCTTTCGATGAGCAATGCAATTTCCTTGCAGTTTTTCAAAATCTACTACTCATTTTTTTTGTGGTAAACATGTAATTAGAAAACACTAAAGAAGTATTTCCTAATTGCCTTTAAACTATTTATGGTATAAAGACATTTGGTAAAGTGCATTTTTAATTTCCCAGTAATCCATTCTTGGACTGTCTTCGTAACTTGGCTTCCAATTATTCTTAAAAAATAGGCTGCAATTATTCTATAAATCAGTTTCCCAACCAATTTAAGGAAATAAATCTTAGCTTGTCTCATTTTTTTCATAAATTCCCTTGGGAAAGCTGTTCTAAAAAAAAGCTATCTAGGGAATTATGGCAAATATGCTTATTGAAAGCTCCACGTGAGTATAAAATCAAGGTATTTACGTTTTTTTAGTATTGATTGTATTATCCCCCTTTCATTTTTTATTTTGTTCAGTTTTGTAAACTAACAAGTATTATTTTGACTCCACCAAAATAGTAACCTACCAAGTACTAACTCCAATGTGTTTCCCCATCTTGAAATATTCTTCTGCATCATGTTTTTTTTTTACTTTGTGAATTATTTCCTGACCACGAAAGCTAGCCTGATTCTTGTTCTTCTGTCATTTTTTCAGTTTTAGAAGATGGTAGTGAGCGGGGATCTTATGTGTCACTTCGCCAATATTATTGTTACTTGTTTCAGTTACGTCCTCGGGATAAATCTTATCTGCTTCACTTTGGAAGATTATGTGACATGTATATTAAATTGGAGACTCAGCGCTTGGATTATTACAGGTCAGAGCAGCGACAACTTGATATGCGCACAGATACTTACCAGAGCGTCGTAGATAGTATGTCAGTGGATGGTCAGAATAACCCTAACGCAGTTGGTCGACGTTTTGTCTTGCCTTCCTCTTTCATTGGGGGTCCTCGGGATATGCGACGGCGCTATGTCAATGCTATGGCTTTGGTCCAAAAATTTGGCAAGCCTGATATCTTCCTTACAATGACATGCAATCCAGCGTGGCCAGAGATTGCAGATTCGCTCTTGAAGCATGAACGTGCCGAAGACCGACCTGATCTTCTTGCAAGGGTATTCAAGGCAAAGTTGGATGAAATGAAGAATGATATTGTTAGGAAGAAAGTGTTCGGGTCCGTGGCTGCGTATGTCTATGTAGTAGAATTTCAAAAGCGTGGATTGCCCCACGTACACTGGCTTGTGATTTTAAATCCTTCACACAAAATCTTGACGGCAGATATATACGATGGCATAATATCAGCAGAGTTGCCCAGTGCGTCCTCACATCCATTCCTTCGGTCCTACGTTATAAAACACATGCTGCATGGGCCGTGCGGGGATTTGAACCCAACGAATGTTTGCATGCGCGATGGCAATTGCAAGAACCACTACCCTAAAAAATCATTGCCACAACGCATATTGGTTCGAACTCTTACCCCATGTACAGGAGGAGGGAGAATGGGGATTTGTGGTTGTCAGAAAATCTAGACTTGATAATAGGTGGGTCGTTCCCTACAATCCGTACTTGCTGGCAAAGTACAACTGCCACATCAATGTGGAGATATGTTGTGATATAAAGCTTGTAAAGTATTTGTACAAGTATATATACAAAGGACATGATAGGGTTGCTTATAACATTGTTGGGGATTCTGATGCACAAGCAGACGATGAAATTCGTAATTTCCAAACTGGCAGGTGGGTAGCAGCTCCGGAGGCCCACTGGAGAATATATGGATTTGCCCTTAGCGACATGCATCCTCCTGTTATTGTTCTCCAGGTCCATCTGGAAAATCAACATGTAATCAGGTTTGGTCGACAGGCTCCCTTGCTTGACATTATTACTAATCCTCTCTCTCAGCGAACAATGCTAACTGAATTCTTTAGAACAAATGCTCTTGATAGAAAAGCACAGCAACTCAACCTGTTATATAGAGAATTTCCTGAGCATTATGTGTGGAACAATTATGCGCGGTCTTGGTCTGTACGTGCCAAAAAGAGGTGGTTGGTCGCTTGGTTACAGTCAATCCTTGTGAAGGAGAACGTTTTTTCAAGCGTATTTTACTTAATAATATTCGGTGTCCACCTTCGGCTCAATTCCTGCGAACAGTTAACGGTCTTGAATATCCTACGTTTCGTGAGGCTGCACTGCATCTGGGATTATTAGAGAACGACTCATATATTTCGGACTGCTTAGAAGAGGCTTCTTTACATCAGATGGCTCCCAGTCTTCGTCGCCTCTTTGCCACTATTTTAGTTTACTGCGCTCCAGGTGATCCAGTTCATCTCTGGCACTCATTCCATCTACAACTTTCTCAGGATTTCAGCAAACAACCACACGTCAGTGATGCTGTAGCTCAACAAAAGGCTTTACAATCCATACATTGTATCCTGCAATCAATGGGAAAAAGTATAAATGACTACTCTTTGTCTGAACAGTCCATTCGACTAACTGAAGAACAGAAATTCTGCACCGAAATAGCTAGGGAGAAGTCAATTATCGTGTCCCCGCAAGACTTGATTTCAGCATCTATGCTAAATGCTTGTCAAAGGGAAGCATTCGACTTGATTATTTCTGCCTTAGATGGTGATGTGGGGGGCGCATTCTTTATGATGGCCCTGGAGGGTCAGGGAAGACTTTTCTCTATAGATCTATTCTTGCATATGTGCGGTCGCATGATCACATAGCTTTATCAGTTGCCACATCTGGTGTAGCTGCCTCTTTGTTACCAGGCGGGCGCACAGCTCATTCGAGGTTTAAATTCCCTCTCGAGTTTGATGATAATGCTAATTCAAAGCTTAGTAAGCAGAGCAGTTTAGGGCGATTGATTAAGGTGGCCAAATTGATAGTTTGGGATGAGGCGACAATGGCGAACAAATGTGTTGTCGAGGCGCTGGATACATTACTCCGTGATGTCTGCGATTCAGATTTACTTTTCGGTGGTAAGGTTGTTCTGTTTGGCGGGGATTTTAGGCAGACACTCCCTATAATTGTGGGAGGTTCTCGCGATGATATGGTTGGGGCCAGTCTTGTTAGTTCATTTTTATGGCCTTCAATCCGAAAGCTTAGGCTACATGTCAACATGCGTGCCCGTGATGATCCTATGTTCATTGATCTCTTGCTCAGTATCGGTGACGGTACCCATCCTTGTGTCATCGATGATATAATACAATTGCCATCACATCTGTGCATTCCTTTTGTCAATCCTGCCGACTCAAAAATAAGTCAATTTCAATTTCAACTGTGTATTCCCTTCTTTTTACTCTGACACCGCTGATCCATTTTTCGTTGTCATCGTGCCATATTGACACCGAAGAATGATATTGTTGATGATATTAATGCACAACTTATAGATAAATTCCCGGGACTTCCTGTCGAATATATGAGCTTCAATAAAACTGATGATCCAGGGCAGCAGAGTGAATATGGAGATTACCTAAATTCAGTTTCTGTTAGTGGGTTACCTCCTCACCATCTTGTGCTAAAGCTAAATTGCCCAGTGATGTTACTCAGAAATTTGGACCCATCTGAGGATTGTGCAATGGCACACGCCTTATTGTTTGCCATCTAGGCCCTCGTTTGATTGCAGCTAAAGTGGCTATAGGAGACTACAAAGGTCGGCATGTATTCATTCCAAGAATTCCCCTGCAAGCTTCTGATAAGATAAAGTGTCCCATTCCTTTCAAGCGCCATCAATTTCCACTGCGGCTGTGCTTTGCAATGACCATTAATAAGGCTCAAGGACAAACATTGGACTATGTCGGAATCTATTTGCAGGAACCTGTTTTTTTTTCCCATGGTCAATTATACGTGGCCATCTCAAGGGCCCGCACCTCCTCTAACGTGAAAATTCTCATACGCCCAATCTCGCACGATGATACTCATTTACCTCTTCATAGTACCAAAAATATTGTTTACCCTGAGATATTTAAGCTATCGTCTTGTTGATGTTAAGTGTGTCAGTCGATACCTTTGTTGTCAACGTGTTGTTTATGTGTTAGTTAATATGATTGGAACGGTTGTTTTCAATGCAACTTCTATTTTTCGTGCTTGGATTTTCTGCGATGTCTGTGTATGTGCTGTATTCATGTAGTTTAGACAATGTTTCATGCCTTCTTGTGTTATACTTTCTTCTATGATGTTCAGATGCAGTCCAATTTGGTCTTCATTGCTGACGTTACGCCTTCAACCCCCACGTGGAAGGTGAAAGTCCGGGTGGAGGAGAAAATGCAGCCCCGCCAAAGTACCACAAGTCAAGTCCACCAAGTACCAAAAAATTATATTAGCAGATGAAAAGGTAATTTTTTAACCGTTATCATAAAATAGAACCGGTGTGCGCTTTTTCTCTCTTGCTTGTTATTTGAACCATTCGTGTGTTTCAATTCAGGGCTCAAAGGTGGTTGCCACTTTGTATCAGCGTGACATTAATACTCTTGCCAACACGTTGCTGGTTCATAACACATATATTATATCTAGGGCGCGCGTTAATCCTATTGAAGAAAAATATAGGATCATTGATAATCCATACCAGTGGATTATAAACTCTAAAACCGCTATATTGAAGGTCGATGATGGTTTTACAACGAGTTCTGAAAATGCATCGCTCTTCACTCGTTTATCAGAACTACCATCTCTCGTTGGAGCAAATCTTTAATTGGTAATGTATTTTGGGGATTTTGCATTGTTTACTCGCTTATTATTTATCTGTATGTGCAGTTTAACCACTATGCCTTCCATTACTTTCATTGCTGACTGATTGCCCACTGAGTTGGTGTTTTTGTAGATGTTCTCGTGGTTGTTATTGACAAATGCCCCAACGCACTATTGTTTCGCGTGGGAGGGATATCACTGTTCAGGACCTGGGTGTCATCGATTCAGAGTCCGTAACTGTACATTCTTTTGAATTATGCTACAGTTTGAATTGAAATATCATAGATTTAATGGTCTATTCGTGTCTATCAGTTTAAAACCATACGCCCTGACACTTTGGAGTAATTTGGTTGAAGACTTCGGGACGAAGCTCAAAGTAGACTCCCATAATATGCCGGTCGTTAATTCATTCACTAGGTTTATAGTGAACACTTATTATGGTATATATTAAAGCTCCTCTGCTGTTTATTTTAATATGTGTATGATATTTGCGTTGTTCATATTGTGCATATTCTCCGTTGCTGTTTATTTTAATATGTGTATGATATTGGTATTGTTCATATTGTGCATATATTTTCACTTCAGGAATTTCTTTAGGGTCAACGGCTTCGTCTGGTGCCATTATTAATCCCCCATACCTGAGGCTGCGAAGCTTACTGCATGGTAATGTCATTGTTCATCAAGTTCATGTACAAACTATTTAATCATTCATTTGAAGTCAGCATACTAGCATTTACATTATTTGCACGTTGAATGCGTGTTTGATCGATTGTGACTGAGATGTAGGAAACGAAAAAATGTTGACGTTCTGCGCGAAATTGCTGTCAACCGAAGTTATCTCTCAAGATCAGGTGCATCAACTTCTGCAAATTCCGTTAAGTTAATGGATATTAGTTCACTTCTGAATTCGACAGAGGTATATCATACACTTGCATTAGTTTATTTATTATGTTAAAATGAATCTGTCCGGAGGCTTACTAATTAAATTTATTGATATGGTCCATCTCTTGTGGTCGTTAAAAAAGATGGGGAAAACGCGGGTTGAAGCCTATGCAAAAATTACAAATATGGAGCAACGATGCTTCTACGTTGCATGCGACAAATGCCCATCCTCTACGACTGCTGAAGTAGGGTGGGAATTTGAGTGTTCTCGTTGCCAAGAACTGCACGTTGCAATTCCCAGGTCAAACATATCACATATGTGTATTAAGTTCATGATTGGGGCTGTCATAGGTTATTGACTATAGAAACTTCAGGGCTAAGGTATCAATCATGCTTTATGATAAAGACGCCGATGTTGATGCATTTGCATTTGGTGAAATTGCTGAAAAACTGCTTAGGCGTAATGCGGCGGATTGCATGAATGATCATTGTATGGTGAGTGGTCTCTGACTGGTTTCAGCTATCAAATTGCCTATCATATCATAGCTGACATTTACTAACTTTCAGGGGCTCAATGGTTTCATGCATTTTGCAAACGAACAACTCAACAAGAAGGCATGCGTTTTCACTGTTAGGAAAAGCACATCTTGCGAAACCATGGTGAAGAGGACCAGTATATAATCACAGATATTATCGATGAAAATGAAGACATGACAATGACTGACACACCTGATCTTGGACCTGGTAAAGATGATAAGGGCAAAGCTGTTTCGCTCACTCAGTTATCACCTTTGCACGACTCTTTAGAGGGTTCGAAATCAACTACCCCTACTGGCAAGACCATACATCTTCCTACCTCAACTTTATCCATCAACCATTTTCCACATCCTCAGATATTTATTTAAGTTTATAAATTTGTGCAGGTGTGGCCCACGCAGATAACCTGATAGCAGCAGAAGCAAAGCTTAGCTCTACGCCTGCTGGAACTCAAAGTCACACTCTCAACCTTGTTTCTTCCACTACAACTACAAAGAAGCTGTTTGATAGTGGTTGGCTCTGTGTCTTCTTTGAGATTACGACATCTTTCATGATTTTTTTCCCTTGTCTAATTTATACGTTCCACGTTGCTCAGATAAACTGGTTACAAGGATAAGGTTCCTCCTTGCTTGTCGTCCACCACAATGTGTGCTCCCATAGAAGAACCTATACCTTGCGATTCAGACGTTGATGTCAATCCGCTTGTTGAAAAAGGCCCTCGCAAATTAATACTTCCTGGTATGCACTTACGTTTTATTGCACATATTCTTGTAACTGTTGTTTTCCTTAAAACATACCCACTTATATAGCTTTCGCTGGATTTGTGTAGCTGATTCCGATGATGAACATGTACCCATCATACGGTTTCCAAGCGGAAAAGGACTTGATGTTATAAATGAATCCAACGTAAATAACCACTCCTTAGGCCATGGAGTTGGATTTTTTTTTGGGTTTTTTTTCCAAACTACTATTTTTCACCTCACTCTTTGGATTAATAGTGTTGTGTATCCATCTGCAATAATACTCGGTTAATTATTTGTTCATGCTTTTGGACTTTGAAATGCAATTATCGAATGCTGCGGTCTTATTCACTATGGATGTTGCTTTGAATTTGTTTATGTTAGTTTTACTAATTGTTAATTAAAATGAACTGGGTGAGAACTTTTTGGAGTTGATTCATTTATAAATTTCGTTATGAAACATCTTGGCAAAGAATGTGAAATTAAGTGCCCTTGTGCAAATTGCTTGACCTCGTACATTCATATTCAAATTAAGTACATTGTTGGATCAAATTGATATTTCGAACTACTGTAAAATTATTGTGCAATTTTCATTCTACTCTTATTATAGGGTAAGCCCCTTTTATGAAACGAATTTGCACATTTTTTGACGCGGTACCTTCATATGCTCTAATTGATGCCCTCTTATACACACCAATTACATCATCAAAAAATTGATTAACACAGTAAATATTTAGTGTATCCAACTCAGTTGTTTGCGACAACACGTACAAAATGTAGCTTAGCTCGCAATCAGAACTCGAGAAGTTGAATATCGTGACCTCTTTCAATGACTCCAATCCCATTGTTTGCAACTTCCAGTCCTTTACGTAGTTGGATACACTAATGCCCGCATTTTCCCATGGTGCACCCTACACATGTTAAGTCAATTACAATTTTATTTTAGAAGACCAAACAAAAAACGTGTTTAATAAACCATGTAATAACTAATAAACCACAAACAATAAAACTTAAAATATTACCACCAAATCGACTTTAAGTTTATTCAAGCCTGTACATCTACTGATGAGCACCAATGTGACAGCAAGATTGTCAAGCAGCTTCGAAGATCTGATCTCTAGACAGTGCATATTAACAAAAAATACCTCGCCATAATGCGATGTAGAGACTCCACATGCGCCAACCTCTAACCAAACAATTAAAAAAAATCAAAAAAACTTCTTAAAAGCATTTGCACTTATTCAAACAATGATATATAGATATACCCTAACAAAATCAACCGGCACACGTGCTCGTTCGCTGGACAGCAATTCTTTCGTCATTTTTACAAACTCTCGAAGTAGTCGATATGTTGAGCAAGTTGATCCGATGTATTGTACATGACGGTGTACTATCCACTGTAGAGAACGAGCTAACGGCCCCATTACTTGTAAATGACCGGGACCCTGTTCATCTTGTTTCAATAAATAACAAGGACATCTACATTGGGGAAGTGTATTTTATATTCACATTTCCTTGGGCTCGATTGAATGCCATCTTGAATATTTTTACAGAAGGCAAATATGCCTGAAATTCTGTTAGTCCTCTAAAATCACAATTGAATAACTGCAAATCATTCAACTGAGGACACCATTTTCCAAGTCGTAAAGAAAATGTGTTATCATACAGCACAATGTACTTCAATATGAGTCTTTTTAAATTTCGTAAATTATATCTATCTTCCCACCTAACAATGTAGTTCGGTAGATATAATTTTAACTGAATAACAGTTTGTGAGAAAAACAGACCGTTGGGGAGTGAAGTGGATAACCGACCGACTAATTTCAGTATGCGCACAGAATGATCTATTCCAAAAGCCACCCACTCTTGCCTTATCGAATGCAATGCCTCGGCCCCCATTGGTAACTCAAAGCTCAAAGTTTCAACCACACTTTCATTATGTTCAAGTATAGTGCGATTAACAAAATGAATAAAATCTAAACCATGATAACCCCTTTGTTCGAAACGGTTAATATCGAATAAAAGAGTAGGGATGGAATACCAACAATGTTGAAAATATTTTGATAAAAGACCTAATCGGGCAGCCTCCACAATGCATGCATCCCTTGATAACCTTCCCATAACATGAAAAATTATATCCTCACAAAGGAAACTAAGTTTATTATTAGAAATTGTACCTCGTTCCATGGTTGTTTATATGAACTAACCCTGTTTATACTCTGTTTCTACTTGTGCAAGATGATCCCCTGAATTCCCTGTTTATACTCTGTTTCTACTCGTGCAAGATGATGCCCTGTCTCCCCTGTTTATATCTCCTCTTTTTCGTAGAAGATGATCCTAACAAATATTCCCTATTTATACTCTGAAAATTCTTTGTAGGGTTTGGTGGAGGAAGATATTGTTCAATTTTGATCCTCACTAACTTTAATTAACCTTTATCAAGGATATGGAATTTCAAGATCTATCCAAAATCTTTCATCGAGATAAGGAAACAACTTTAGGGTACAAAAAATTTATTATTAAACATAAGCACATTATTAGGCATTACTTAATGATAGATATATCTTTTTAAAGTTAAAAAGACACACGACTCTTAGAATTTCTACATTTAATTTTTAAAATTATAAATTGAATATTTTTTATAATTGATTGTTTAGGGTTTGGGAAGTCTTCTTTTGTTATGATTCTTAGTGGAGTTAGTGGTTTGATTAGTGGAGATAGTGGTGTGATTAGTGGGGTTAGTGGTGTGATTAGACAGACTTTAATTATGGGTAGACGCATTTTGCAGAACTGAAATTGTTGATTGAATAGATTTTGAATGTGCTAATCGGTTCAGTAAGTGGATAACAATTATATGTTAATCTCAACAGACTGACTATGCTAATCATTTCAGTCGATATCAATTATATTTTAATTATAAGTGGCGAGCAGCAAGACGGAAAAAGAACATCATTATTATCCTTAATTGTATTTAATAATTAAGTTGTTATCAATGGTATTTTAATGATTAAGTGAGGTACAGCAAGGAGGAACGAAGATGTAGTTTAATATTTAGTATTATCTTTAATTGTATTTGCTTATTTAAGGATGTGAGAGTTTTGAAAGAAAACTCTACATCATAAAAAAGTGGACCATATCCGTAACTCATATATCTACCCAATATCTTTCATCGAGATAAGGAAACAACTTTATGGTACAAAGAATTATGATTAAACATAACCATATTATTAGACATTTTTCACTTTTTTACTCTTAGATTATTGGTAATGGCATATTTAGTTTATTAGACAAAAAAATAGTGATAAAAGAAAAAAACAATGAAATGAAACAATGGACCCAATTTTAGTTATACTAACTTTAATTAACCTTTATCGAGGATATGGAATTTCAAGATCTGCCCAAGATCTTTCATCGAGATAAGGAAACAACTTTAGGTTAATATCAAATAAAAGAATAGGGATGGAATACCAACAATGTTGAAAATATTTTGCTAAAAGACCCAATTGGCCTTCCTCCACAATGCATGCATACCATGATAACCTTCCCATAACATGAAAAATTATATTGTCACAAAGAAAACTAAGTCCATTATTACAAATTGTAGCTCGTTCCATGGTTGTTTCTATGACTATCCACTGTTTATACTCTATTTATTTTCTCTCTCGTATGAGAGTTTGTTTACTCCACATGAATTTTCTTACACTCGATTTTTTCATCCTAAGATTTATTATTTTGAAAAATCTCAATATTTGGTACTTCAATTATGGATTCCTAAATTTAAATATCAAAGTTATTTGATGTACAAATAATTTGTTACGTATATCTTAGAATTTCTAAATTTAATTTTTTAAATTACAAATTGAATATTTTTTATATAATAGGACAAACTTGCATAAAAATTTATTTTCTATATTTAAAAAAAGGTAACTACTGTATCTTCTGCTTATGTTTCTCTTTTTACTCTTAGATTATAAGTAAGGGGATATTTCGCTTATTAGGTAAAAAAATAGTGATAAAAGAGAAAGACAATGTAATGAAACGATGGACCCAATTGACAATGTGGTAGTTTCTTTATATGTTATCTTATTCCATTTGGATATTTGTGGTCCTATCATCTATGTACACATTAGTGTGCTAAATTTAAATTAATGTCATATATATATATATGTATGTATGTATATATATTATACCATGTGATCCGTTCACCTTTGTTGAGACCAAATAACTTGGTTAACCTTTATTGAGGATATGGAATTTCAAAATATACTCAATATCTTTCATCGAGATAAGGAAACAACTTTATGGTACAAAGAATTATTATTAAATATAAGCACATTATTAGACATTATTTAATGATACATATATCTTTTTAAAGTTAAAAAAAACACGACTCTTGACATTAAAGGACACGACATCTCTTGACATTAAAGGAAACGAAGACTCTTGACATTAAAGTGACCACAGTCACACGACTCTTGACATTAAAGGACAAGGAGCCTGAGTAAAACCAGAAACGTCTTCTCTTCCATATATATAGATATATATAATCCCATGTTTTTGCCACCACTGACCACCCCTATCGGAAAACCAAAAATTATTTTCATTTTCATCATCAAATTACGATGGAAACTGGGCAAAACAGTGGATTATTATCTGATTATAGTAGTGATTGGAATTTACAACCCGATTTTTCTATTTGTGAAACTATATTTCATGTTGTTCCTTTGAGGGAGATGATAGTAAATGACCATTTTCTTAAACACCCCCATCGAATAAAAATTATAGAAAAATCAATAATGATTACCCACCATTGGTCATTGTAATGATTAACTTTAAGACCCACCAATCAACGTTGATATAGTATTTATAATGATGTAAATGAGTCGAGTGTATCCGAACAAGTTGTTGTTCAACCTTATTTATGTGAAACATTATCGAACTATAAAATTTGTATTTGATTTTGATTAGCGATATTAAGGAGTGCGATATATGTTGTTTTATCAACTTTCACGTGTATGAAGTAAAACAATCTATTCGGGTTTCAATGGGATATCAACGAATAATTTTATATAAAATAATGATGTCAAAATAATTTTGTTTTTTTAACGTACTGATATTTAATCACTTTTTATATTGCCATTGAAAATTATATACTTACCATTTGCATGCAATGTTTTTTACTCATTTTTTAAATATAAGTCTGGGTATTATTGACCGCGCAACGCGCGGTTCTTGCTTTTCCCTAGTATATGTATATATATAGTAGATCAGTGAACAAAGTGGGGCGGAGGAGGAGGAGGGGCGGACTATGAATCTCTCTATGTGATGGGGTGATACTAGACCGCGACCATTGGTCCCGATCTACAAATCACCATTGAATCGGAGGTAATTTAGTAATTATCGGATTCAATGGTAATTTGTGGATCGGGACCAATGGTCTTGATCCACCATAGAATTTCACCTCTTAGATACATGTACATGTATGAGTCAGATGTTGTTACTCCATGCCACTCAAGTCACCCACCGTAGGGACCAGGATCGGTGTTATTTCTCTTCTCTACTTCTCTTCCGGTGAAATAATCTAAGATTTATTTTAGTAGATTATAATAATAACTATGTTATGAAATAACCTCAAATATTATAAAGTTGAGAGAATGAGAGAATTAAGTAGAGAACTCTTTTATTGATTTTCTTGTGTGTTTCTACAATACAATAGTATAGCTTATTTATAGGCACAAAACAAGAATATTAAAGATTTATTACATTATAATAAGAGTAAATTATATTGATTAAAGTTGAGTGGCCATGAAGAATTTGGGAGATGAATAACATCCACAAATAATTATTCATAATACTCCCCCTTGATGTCTATCACTTAAAAATATGTTTCGTTAAAACCTTACTAGGAAAAATCCATTGGGACAAAAACCTTGTGAAAGAAAAAGAGTACATATCAATACGCAATCAGATGTTGCCTCATTAAAAACCTTACCAGGAAAACCCAGTGAAAAAAACCTTGGTTAAGGGAAAAAGAGTGCAGCGCGTATTATCTCCCTCTCATGACAATATCAGTCAAGATCTTTAAGTTTACGCACGCCAATATTGTAGACTAGTTTTTCAAATGTTGCTGTGGGAAGTGCCTTGGTGAACAAATCAGCAAGATTATCACTAGAACGGATTTGTTGAACATTGATATCACCATTCTTCTGAAGATCATGAGTGAAAAAGAACTTTGGTGAAATATGTTTTGTTATATCTCCTTTAATGTACCCTTCTTTCAATTGTGCGATACATGCGGAATTATCTTCATATAAGATCGTTGGGATCATTTTTCCAGAAGATAAACCACAAGTCCCTCGAATGTTTTGAATCATGGATCTTAACCAAACACATTCTCGACTTGCCTCGTGAATAGCCAAGATTTCTGCATGATTAGATGATGTGGCCGATATAGTCTGTTTCATAGATCGCCATGAAATGGCTATGCCACCACATGTAAATAAATAGCCTGTTTGTGAACGACCATTATGAGGATCAGACATATATCCAGCATCTGCATGTCCAATCAATTCGGACGTGTGTACGTAAGGTAGCGGAGTACCTGTTTAACACCATTCCAATGCCTTCGTGTAGGAGAAGAACTATATCTTGCTAATAGATTAACCGCGAATGCTATATCAGGTCGAGTATAACAAGCAAGATACATTAGTGCACCAATTGCACTTAGATATGGTACTTCAGGACCAAGGAGTTCTTTATCACTTTCTCGAGGTCGAAAAGGATCTTTGTTCACATCTAGTGACCTTACGACCATTGGGGTGTTCAATGGATGTGATTTATCCATGTAGAATCGTTTTAGCACCTTTGACACATAAGCGTCTTGATATACAAAAATTCCGTTATTTAAATATTTAATTTGCAACCGAAGGCAAAATTTTGTTCTTCCAAGATCTTTCATCTCAAATTCTTTCTTTAAGCAATTAACAGCTTTTTGAATCTTTTCAGGAGTTCCAACGATATTTAAATCGTCAACATAAACTGTAATTATAACAAACTCATTTCCAGATTTTTTCATGAAAATACAAGGACAAATTTGATCATTCTTATATCCTTCCTTCAACAAATATTCACTGAGACGATTATACCACATTCGTCCAGATTGTTTCAGTCCATACAATGACTTACTTAATTTAATTGAATAATGTGCTCTAGAACTTGATTTATATGCTTCAGGCATATTAAATCCTTCAGGGATTTTCATATATATATCATTATCAAGCGAGCCATACAAATAGGATGTAACAACATCCATTAGACGCAAATCAAGTTTTTCATGCACTGCCAGACTTATTATATCACGAAAAGTAGTTGCATCCACCACAAGAGAATAAATCTCCTCATAATCTATGTCAGGTCGTTGCGAAAACCCTTGGGCAACAAGACGTGCCTTATATCTTATAATTTTACTTTTATCATTTCGTTTTCGCACAAATACCCATCTGTATCCTACTGGCTTTACATCTTCAGGTGTACGAACTACAGGTCCAAAAACTTTTCGTTTTGCAAGCGAGTTTAACTCTGACTCAATTGCATCTTTCCATTTTGGCCAATCATTTTTTTGTCGACATTCATTAACAGACTTTGGTTCTTGATCCTCATTATCATTCATCATATTTAGCGCTACATTATATGCAAATTTATCGTCAACGTTGACTTCATTTCGATTCCATTGTTTCCCGTTCATAACATAATCGATTGAGATCTCATTATTTTCACAATTTTCAGGTACCTGAGATTCTTCTGGAACCGAAATATTAGTTATAACTGGGGACTCTTCTGGAGTTATTTTATCCTTGATTAGACCATCTTGATTCTTAACTCTTTTTCTTTTTCGAGGATGACTATCTTTGGAACCGATAGGTCTACCACGCTTCAGGCATGTAGTAGACTCATTACTTTGACCTTCAGGGACAACAATTCTTACTGGAGCATTAACAGCTGGTACATGTGACTTAGTCACTTTCTTTAGGTCAGTAAATGCGTCTGGCAGTTGGTTAGCTAAACCTTGCAAGTGAATTATCTTTTGAACTTCTAGTTCACTTTGTTTTGTTCGAGGATCAAAATGAGATAAAGATAATTCATTCCAACTAATTCTCTTTTCCAGCTGTTTCTTTTCTCCCCCTAATTTTGGAAAATCTGATTCATCAAAATGACAATCAGCAAATCGAGCCGTAAATAAATCTCCAGTCAATGGCTCTAGATACTTTATTATCGATGGAGACTCGAATCCAACATATATATCCAATTTTCTTTGAGGACCCATCTTAGTGCGTTGTGATGGAGCAATTGGAACATATACCGCACATCCAAAAATTCTTAGATGGGAAATATTTGGTTCCTGACCAAAAACCAAGTGCAATGGGGAGAACTTATGATAATTTGTTGGCCTTATGCGAATAAGTGCTGCTGCATGTAAAATAACATGTCCCCAACAAGAAATAGGAAGTTTTGATCGCATAACTAAAGGTCTCGCAATTAATTGCAGACGCTTAATAAACGATTCTATTAGACCGTTTTGTGTATGAACATGTGCTACAGGATGTTCAACATCAATTCCAATAGACATACAATAGTCATTGAACGTTTTGGAAGTAAATTCACCTGCATTATCAAGGCGTATCTTCTTAATTGGATTATTAGGAAAATGTGCTCGTAGTCTAATCAATTGAGCAAGCAATCTCGCAAACGCCAGGTTGCGAGTTGATAACAAAGATACATGTGACCATCTTATTGATGCATCAATTAGAACTATAAAATATCTAAATGGTCCACACGACGAGTGTATTGGTCCACAAATATCGCCTTGAATACGTTCCAAAAACGTAAGAGATTCACTTCCTACTTTTGTTGTTGATGGTCGAATAATCAACTTTCCTTGTGAACAAACAGTACATGAGAAATCATTCGATTGAAGAATCTGTTGGCTCTTCAATGGATGACCACATGAATTCTCAATTATCTTTCACATCATAATTGATCTGGGATGGCCCAACAGGTCATGCCAAACAATAAACTTATTTTGATTTGCAAACTTCTGGTTTACGATAACATGTGTTTCAATAGTAGATATATGCGTGTAGTACAAACCGGAGGAAAATGAAGGCAACTTTTCCAATATACATTTGTTACCAGATATTGTATTAGTGATGTAAAGATATTCAATATTGCTATCACTTGTTGTCTCAATATGATATCCATTTCGGCGGATATCTTTGAAGCTTAGTAAATTTCTTTGAGATTTGGTAAAATATAATGCTTCATCAATATAAAATAATTGATTTTCTTGTGTGTTTCTACAATACAATGATATAGCCTATTTATAGGCACAAAACAAGAATATTAAAGGTTTATTACATTACAATAAGAGTAAATTATATTGATTAAAGTTGAATGACCATGAAAAATTTGGGAGATAAATAGACATCCATAAATAATTATTCATAATAAACTACTAATTTTAGTAGCAAACTGATTGACAAATCTAAAGCCCAACCCAAAGTTTATTAGTGTAAAAAGCCGAATGGCCCAGTCAATGCGACCCAATTTATGAGGTTAAATTAAAAAAACTATAGCCCAACACAGCAATGGTTATGGAAAGGAAGGCAGGGCCAGGGAGTAAAACCCAAATCAAATGTATATTAATTAACAAAATAATTATCAATTTCATTTCTCTCTCTCCCACCCACCGTCACCGTGAGGCACCACAAGGTACAACCCCTAGTAAATAAATTTGAAATTTCCTTCCAGCTTTCGAAACATCATCATCACTTTGTATTGTTGTTGACTTGTTGTATTTTGTTGTACCTTCCAAATTATTAACACATCCTCATCAGGAAGAGGAGTCTGGTGTGCCGTCGGTCGGTCCAGGTACGAAAAAGCTTCTCCATCTTTACCAAAATTACGGTGTCACAAATCATAGTTCTCTTCTCACACACTTTTAATAAGCAATTTAGAGACACAAATCTGAAATTTAATTACACCTTCTTTATTACACACACACACACACACAGAGACTACATTTCCCTTTAAAATCCAACATTTCTCTCTCAACCATTTTCATTTTGCTTCCAATTTTTTCAAAACTTTCAAATTCCCAAACCCTAAAATTCTATTCAATCTATACATGCAGCACATATATAGTACGCACTAGTATTTCACTCGAGATCTCCTCCCATTATATTGGATCGGATCTGCAGTTATTGGTTTTGTTTATACCATATATTATTTTTATTGATTCTAGGGGGAGGGGAGGAGAGGAGAGGAGATTGATTGATTGGAATCAATGGAGGCGATCGAGGAATTATCAAAGCTCTCCGATTCAATGCGGCAGGCGTCCGCGCTGCTTGCAGACGAAGATGTAGATGAGACCTCTTCTTCCAGACGTCCCTCCACTTTCCTCAATGTTGTTGCTCTCGGCAACACTGTGAGTGTATCAATTAATCACACCCTTTACTCAACCTCCTCCTTTTCTATTTACTTCATTCATATTGTACTTCATCCTAATCATACATCTCCCGGGCTACCTAATTTTTGGATCTCTAATTTTTTTATCCATGTTTGAATTCTAAATTGAATTTCAGAGTTTTTTTCATTTTCCCTTGTGGTTGTTATGGTAGTTTATTCGGAATCAAGTTTTTCTTATATGTTGAGTTTGGAATACTTTCTAATTGGAAGGATGTGATTTTCATTTGCATTAGTTATGAGTGACATATAGTAGAAGCTCAGTGTTCTACATTGTGATGTTTAGTGTAGTTGCAAGGAAAATTGTCTTTGAAATGAAACAAGTTTGAGCGAGCTCAGCGAGCTTGATCACAAAGTTTGTTAGAAATAGCAGTTTGCTCATATAAAATCTTTATAGTTTTCTTTCAACACTTGTTTGTGTGGATTATTTTCTTTTTCTCATATGACAAGGAAAAAGGAACCTACTGAAACTCTACCCAGAAAAAGGTGATATTGTGTTTAGTTTTGCACAATTTAGGCAACATATTTGGAACTTAGAATGTATTCCCCTTTAAATTAGTCACATAAACTTCTATCACGTCTAGTTTTTTACAAGCCAAAGCAAGCTTAGTGGTCCTTAGTTTCGCAAAGGATTTAGGAGTCCCTTAGTTAAACTCGCCAATCACATTATTCTTTGAGCTGTAAATGCTCCTTTGTGTGTACTTGGCCGCTTTCTTAAAGAGTTTTTCATTCTCTACGTTGAAGTTTTTCATTGGCTAATCAGCATGGAACTTTGTGTTATTATTTGAATACCGGGAATCTTCCAGTAATTTTCAATGTTCTATAATCTTGTAAAACATGTCCTCGGAGAGCTTAATTTCCTCGACTAAAACTAATGTATATTTTCTGAACCCAAACTCCTAAGAACATTCATGTAGCTTTCACTAACTTAACTAATAGCTAATCGCTATAGTATTTCATACAAGTATGCATAGCTTAAAAATGTTAATGGAGAACCAAAACACTGGTAATATGCTTGGTTTTAGATTTGTCAAATACTGTAACTTCTGGATATGCCTATCAGGTATATATGAGTAGATAGGGAATGGGGACAGCTTTATCGTGATTATGATAGTTTTGTGCTCCAAAAAGATGATTAATACTTGATAGTCTTGTGCTTTAGCATATGGCACACGTATGAAGTTCCAATAACCCCAGGAAATGTAAAACATTGCTTCAGGATAAGTAAATAAACAAGCTTGCTTTCTTGGGTTCTTTCATTTAGATTAATCTTATTTAAAATGACACCAGTTAGTAAGGCTTTTGTGAATGTTGCACCAGGGATGTCAAATATTGAAAATCTTTGTGTGAGCAAGCATCTTATGGATTGAAAACATGTGGGATTATGATGTGATTATTGAACTATTTTCTAGTCTCTAACCATTCCTTATGTGGTACATGAATATAACTTCTGGTCTTAAAAATTTCTATCAGGGTGCAGGTAAGTCTGCCACGTTGAATAGTCTAATCGGGCATCCTGCGTTGGTAAGTCCCTGTAGATTGTGGCTCTTTATGCTCACTTAACTGTCCTGATCTTTTTTAAGAATGTCTTATAAGGTGTTCCTAATTTTACAGCCAACGGGTGAAGGTGGTGCCACACGTGCTCCAATATGTGTTGATTTAACAAGGGATGGCTCCCTAAGCAGCAAATCCATTATTTTGCAGATTGATAGTAAATCCCAACAAGTTTCTGCAAGTGAGGCCTTCACTTAACTGCAGCAAAATCAGAGTTCTATAGGCATCAAAATTAGGCACTCTATTTCGCAAAACATATTTGCAACTTTGTTATCTGATTGCTTGGATTATGTTTCATTTTTCATTTCTTTGGTTTATTACAGGTGCACTTCGGCATTCATTACAGGACAGATTGAGCAAAAGTTCTGGCAAGAGTCGTGATGAGATATATTTGAAGCTCCGAACAAGTACAGGTTTGTCTGCTTTAAACGTTCCCTGTTAACTTGTTTTAAAATAGCATCTTAGGCTGTTTGCTTTTGCCTTTACCTGCCGACCCCTGACTATATGGCGATGTCTGATAAGAACATAGTTTGGAGCATTCTTTGTGAGTCGTAGAAAGTAGTGGCTCCCATGTAGGGGTGACGTCTCCTGGGAGCCGCTACTTTTTGGGACTCACCAAGAATTTCCCATATAGTTTAGTTGGCTTGAAGTAGAGAAGCACTTGTAAGTACCTTGTTTGTTAGAAATTTTGTCAAGCCATCTACCATTGCTCTATGGAGTGTAAAAGTGTGTACCATATTTGCAATCGAAGATGACTTTGTCTTTTTGGGTTGACATATACTCAATGACTTGTGCTGCAATGAGCTCTTCTTAATATATTAAGCTTCCAAACTTTTTGGCAATGTATTTTCACATCATTGGTTTTCCTTGCACCATATCAGAATATCTGAACTGTTGTTTGTTGCACGGTAATGCTTGAGTTTTGCTCTTTGGACAGTTTATAACTTATCTAATGTTTTAATTTTTTTGTTATGCAGCTCCACCATTGAAATTGATAGATTTGCCTGGAGCGGATAAGGGGAGTCTCGATGATTCATTGGTGAGTGGATTTTGAATCAGATTTTTTAGTTTTAAACCCCTGTTTCCCACCCAAAAGAGATCTAGTAGTTTAATGTTGTGTCCTACCTGAAGTTAGTGTAAAATTGTGGGATTTAGATTTTTAGACCTTGATCGGAGTGAATATAAGGATTTCCAGTTTGTCCATAAGTTTTAAAATCTTTTTCAGCAGTCTGACAGCCTATTCCTTGCTTACAGAGTCAATATGCAGAACACAGTGATGCCATATTATTGGTTGTAATACCTGCCTCCCAGGCTCTAGAAGTGGCCTCAGCAAAAGCCATCAGAATTGCTAAGGAGCTTGATGGGGAATGTGGGTTTGCTATGTCCATTTTGTCTTGATTGTGAATTACAAACAAAAAATAGAAAGAGACTTTCTGGTGTTTGTATGTTAATAAATAAATATATATATATGTATATATATATACACATACATATATATTCATACATTTGTGTGAATAACTTGTATTACCTTCTATTTCTTAGGTACGAGAACTGTTGGAGTTATTAGCAAGATAGACCAAGCATCTTCAGAACCAAAAGTACTTGCTGCTGTGCAGGCTCTTTTATTGAATCAAGGACCTCGAAGTACATCTGACATCCCATGGGTTGCTTTAATTGGTCAATCTGTCTCTATAGCATCAGCTCAGTCAGGGAGTGTTGGCGCTGGTAATTCTTTAGAAACCGCATGGCGAGCGGAGAGTGAAAGTTTGAAATCTATACTGACAGGAGCTCCTCAAAGCAAGCTTGGGAGACTAGCCTTGGTAGAGACCCTTGCTCAACAGATCCGAAATCGCATGAAAATCAGGCTTCCAAATCTCCTCTCCGGGTGTGCTCTCTCTCTTCAAAATTCTTGTCTTTTGGTTTCCAGTTTGTGTCTATCCATCTTAAAGACGGACATTATTTCTTCCTGTAAACCGCTTACAAAATTAATATCGTAGGTAATCCTTTTTCCTTGTAAGCATAATCATGTTTCACTTCTCTAGAAAGTTGGTCCATACCTGCCTACCTGACATTTATACGGTTCTTTGTAATATAGCTTTTATATAGCCACTATTTACATATATTTTCTTCCTAGAAGTTTGCTTGTTTGAGCTGACACCATATTTATCGCTATTCTCCTTTTCTAACAATGTGGTCCTCTTCTCTTTTACTGATGCTGCTGATGTAGTTATGTTGCCTTATTTTAGTTGTCCAGAAAAGATAGGTCATTTTTTTACTTTTACCCAAGTAACCCAACCTTGAGTGAGACATCTGACAGACTGCAAACGTAATCACTCTTAAGCAAAGTATCTTTTACACATGTACCAATGATAAAATTGAGGTGTCCTGTAGATTTGCTGTGTTTTGTCCTTTTTGCTCATGCCCTTTTTGTATTTTGAACATGGTGTAAATTTCTCATCCAATCAGTTTGCTTCAGTGTTAGATCCTTTATTGACTCTATTCATTGTGCAACTTCTGCAGGCTTCAGGGCAAGTCTCAAATTGTACAGGAAGAACTAGTCAGACTTGGTGAACAGATGGTTCACAGTTCTGAAGGCACGAGAGCTTTAGCTTTGGAGCTTTGCCGTGAATTTGAGGACAAGTTCCTCCAGCATATAACAACGGGAGAGGTGAGATGGGAACTAAGCTATATGTGATTGGAAGAATTCTTTTAAGTAGTAAACATAAAATCAAGATTGGAAAAAGTTAGTAAACTCGGATCATTTGAACCTTTTCTGTGCTCATCTGGAGTAAATTTTTAGATATTATTGATGTCCTTACCTCATCTTTTATAGTTCAGTGTGTACTTGTTATCTGAGCTTGCATCAATTCATTTTGAAGTTGTCATAGTGCAGCTCAACTAACTCAAAAGTCATGTTTTATTGTTATCACCTTTTGTACTCTTTTTTCTACCTTACTTCCAAGCCATTCGGACATCTTACAAATTCTCGATGGTTTTGTCCATCGTGCTGTGGGTTCAAACTCCTTTATATATTGATTGAATAACCTATGAGGATTCCTAGAGGATTGATATAGAAACTATAAAGATCGATAAAGAATTCAGAATATCTTGTGTGTAAGAACCAATAAGAACATGTGCTGAACTTTTAATAGTTCTATGTGCCTCATAACTTTACGGTTGTAACTTGTAAGAAAATATGTGCCGTCTCTTGTCCAAATATTTTGTGTAGTTTGATTTGCTCTTGTGTCATGGCCAGTAAGGATTCCTTTAGGAGATAGTTTGATGTTTAGAAGTGAAGTGTTCTTGAAAAAGTTCAATGTAAGCGACTTTCATGCGTGGTTTTTTTAGTTGGATCTCGGATTCTAGTGACTGCCTGAGACATGATGGTTACTTGACTTCATATCCTTCTTTATTGCTACTCTCATCACTACCATGACAACTTTCATGGTTATCCTTTGCTGGAATAAATCTTTTTCTTTAGCTTGATTCTTATGTACTCTTGGTGTTATGGTATGGTTTTATGCTCTTATATGTGATTATTAAGTTAGAATTTGTTCAGATTTTTAATTACTCTGTTTCTCCAGGGTGGTGGGTGGAAAGTTGTTGCTAGTTTTGAAGGCAATTTTCCCAATAGAATCAAGCAATTACCTTTAGATAGACACTTCGATTTAAGTAACGTTAAGAGGGTATGTGTTCTCTGCCATTATAGCATCAATACTCCTGAAACCTTAGTGCTTTTCAGTGTGTTTGTGTTTATGATTTAAATTGCTACCAGATTGTGCTTGAAGCTGATGGTTATCAACCTTACCTAATATCTCCTGAGAAAGGGTTGAGGTCTTTAATTAAGATTGTTCTAGAGCTAGCGAAGGAACCTTCACGTCTTTGTGTTGATGAGGTAAATCACTGTCATCTTGTTTCCTACTTATGTTGTGTCAATTATCATGTGTTAGCATGTTATTTCTTTGTCCATGTATTTTCCTTTTCACTGATGAGTTATCACGGGATGAAAGGCCCTCATTTTTCTTTTCAACCTTCATTTTGACCTTGAAGTTCATATGGTTCAAGATGGATTTTATTTCTGTATCATTTTAACTTGAAGTTGAAGTGTTAGTACTCATTAATTATGAACAGAAAAAAAATCTCTAATTGGGTTTCTGGGTTGAGGTAGGCAACCAATGCCAACATGTGTGCCTGTAGCTCTTATCGTATTCGGTCCATGACTTTTTGTCTAGGCCCATTTTCACATCTCCTTCATATAGTGCATAGATCCTGCTTATTCTGGCTGTTTTTCATTTTTGTTCTGACCATAGATTATAATATCCACAAAATATTTGAATAGGTGCACCGGGTACTAGTTGATATTGTCTCAGCATCTGCAAATGCCACACCTGGCCTTGGAAGATATCCTCCTTTTAAGCGAGAGGTAAACATGATGGAGCTTGAAATTCAAAACTCAATTCATTTTCTGTATCTTCATGGAATATTGGCTGCTATTTATGTAGGTTGTATCAATTGCCACAACTGCTTTGGAAGGATTCAAGAATGAAGCAAAAAACATGGTAGTTGCACTTGTTGACATGGAAAGAGCATTTGTTCCTCCACAACACTTCATCCGTTTGGTGCAGAGGCGGTACGTCCTTCAACTGGTCAAGTAGAGAGTATCATTTCATATATGCATTTTTTATTTTCCAATTTTTTTCTGGGAGAAAAGTGGTATAAGGAAGAGCAGTTATTGAAATTTTAAATTTGAGTTTTTTTATTAATTTCGTCTGGCTCTATGTTTGTTTGATGTGACAATTTGCTACATTTCACCATTTCTCTTTGACGAATTTATTGTGTTTGATGGATTTTGCCAGGATGGATAGACAGAGACGTGAAGAGGAGCTGAAAGGTCGATCTTCCAAAAAGGCAGCTGAGGCTGAGCAGTCCATACTAAATAGGGTACACAATCTTTTTCAGTTGTTATATTTCTTTGCTCAAGAGTAAAATCAGATGAGGTGTCTAATATTGACTTTCTTAATTATGCCACTATTGTGTGTATCAACTACTTGCAATAGTTGTTTTTGTGCATTGTTATGTACTTCTCTAAGGGTCTCAATTGCTCCATTTAGGCAAGTAGTCCGCAAACCGGAGCCCAAGAGAGTGGCGGGAGCTTAAAATCAATTAAGGATAGCAAATCCAATCAACAAGATAAAGATAAAGATGTGCAAGAAGGATCAGGTGTGAAGATTGCAGGGCCAGAGGGGGAAATAACAGCAGGTTCATGCAAATAGCTCACTCACAGTTTTAGTTTTTATTCACATTGTCATGTCTTTTATCTCGTGATATACGTGATCTAGTGCATTGTTACTTGATATGAGAACTATTTTGTGTCCAGTTGAGCTTGGTAGTATGTGATCCATGATAGTTGTTTGAAGTTTTTATTTTATTATATTTTCTTGAACTGTTTTTTTATTCCTGTCAATGTGAACATTGCATTTAATATTTGGTGTTTGTTAGAAGTTTGTAATGGGTGGCTGTTCTATTATTGTCTTTTTGTAAAAAAATTGCAGTCTTTGTAATGCATACTCCTGCATAAAGCTATTTGTATCATCTGGACATCTTAACTGTGATTATTAACATGAGTAACTTAGCTATGTTAACTCCCTTATTTTACTTTTGGGGCGGTGGGGGGTGGGTGGGGGCTAAAATAAAATGAAAGCTGACAAGTTTTGTTACATTATTGTATGCCAGTTTTTTGAGTTATGTATGCATTCTTTGTTTAGAATGTTGTAATGGAAGATCTCTTCCTTCTCTTGCTCGTTGAGTTGACTTTTGGGGGAAAAAATTAGCCGACAATTTTAATACTGTAAACTTGGTTGAATAAAAGTTTTCTTTGTGATAGATGATTTATTTATAAGGAAATTCTGCTGATTCTACCCTTTTCAAGTTTATTTATTTTGGCATTGTTTCGAGATTTAACATTTTTCCATTCTGCAGGTTTTTTATTGAAGAAAAGTGCCAAAACTAATGGGTGGAGTAAGAGATGGTTTGTTCTAAATGAAAAAACAGGAAAAGTGAGTGGCTTGAACTGTTGGAAATCATTAGAAAAAGAAATATATATTTATGCTTGTTTAATAGAATAAAATGGCCCATGGAGCTTCTTTTTATATCCTTTAATTATGCTTATTGACCATGAGGAAAATTTCTGACTCAACTTCTTAGCGCTTTTTGTAAATATTTTTCTGTACATTTCTTCGATTATCGAATATTCTTAGCTAAGTACCATGGAATCTTGCTAATAACCAAATTAGATTTGATGTTCTTCTGGTTGTTGCTACTTCTACATTTTAATGTTCATTTTTTGCGAAATTTGGACTTTCTTTTTAGTAGTTGATTGAAGAATTGTATATGGTTTGATGACCATGTTGAACAACAATTGTCCACATTTGATAGCAAAATAGTGCACTATTCTTTAGCGTCTAGAGTTTTTTACTGTGACGTGTAGTTTACTTCACTATCTATTGTTGATTATCTCATTTTTAATATCGAAACCTTCCCTGCAGCTTGGATACACCAAGAAACAAGAAGAGCGACATTTTCGTGGTGTGATCACTTTGGAGGTACTTTTTGGCCATGTACTGCATATAAATGAGCCATCATGTGTACTTTTGAAATTTTGATTATATTGTGGGGGAACTTGGTACCTCTGAAGCAGCATTTTAGCCTTAGTGTCTGATACATCTTTATGCATTGAAATTTGTACACATGATTTGATATGCGTATTAACCAAATTTTTTAATCTCTGATTGAGATTATTAGGATTGTAATTTGGAAGAAGTTTCAGAGAATGAAGAAGCACCTTCAAAGAGTTCTAAAGATAAAAAGGCAAATGGTCCCGATGCAGGAAAAGCACCCAGTCTCTTTTTTAAGTTAACAAGCCGGGTTCAGTATAAGACTGTTCTCAAAGGTACCTATATGATTTTTTTTCTTTTCTCTCTTGGCAAAGCTTATTTTTCATTTTCATTTATGGATAAAACTAATTAGAACTTTGCTTATATTTGCAGCCCATAGTGCTGTTGTTTTGAAGGCTGAAAGTATGGCAGATAAGACAGAGTGGTTAAACAAATTAAGAAATGTAATCAGTTCTAAAGGAGGTCAAGTGAAGAGTGAAACTGGTCCTCCAATGCGGCAAAGTTTTTCTGATGGTTCTCTTGTAAGTAACTCACTCCACGAACTTGTGTGCTCTTCAAATTCTTAGTACATATATGTTCACTAACAAGTATCATTTGTTCTGATTCCGGTGCGTTTTAACCTGTTGAAGATTCATTCATTTTATAAAGTTTGACGGATTTGAAACATTCATTTTTCAAGTTGCAAATGTCAAATCTATTTTCGTACATCTTCTGTGACCACGTTTGCTTTCTACTTGTACCGTGCTTATACTTTTGACTTGCTCAACTCATTTTGCATGTTAAACAAAGACCTGAAGACATGGTTTGCTTTTGTTTGAGCTATGTAGGATACAATGACCAGAAAACCTGTGGATCCGGAGGAAGAACTTCGATGGATGACTCAGGAAGTGCGTGGTTATGTTGAAGCTGTTCTTAACAGTCTCGCCGCCAATGTCCCAAAGGTCTGGTTTAATAGAGAGCATTCCTTTCACTTGGTTTATCTGAGGCCACCTTCTCACATATGATGCATTTGATTACAGGCAGTTGTTCTTTGCCAAGTAGAGAAGGCGAAAGAAGACATGCTTAATAAGTTGTACAGTTCTGTCAGGTTAGTCTCATTTCATGTGTCTAATTGGGCTTTGCTACTTTTAAACAGTTGGAGTCCTTCAAGTCAGAGAGACATACATGAAAATATAAGAAAAATCCTCAGGATCTCAGTTTGTCAAGATTGGTTAAACGTCTTTTTGTATTATCCTTCTCGTTTTTCTTGTCTAAATCTTAATATGACTTAATTGATTTGGAATGATAGTGCCCAAAGTACAGCAAGAATAGAAGAGCTGCTCCAGGAGGACCAGAACGTGAAGGGCAGGAGAGAACGTATCCAGAAACAGTCCTCTCTTCTCGCCAAGCTTACTAAGCAACTAAGTATTCACGACAATTGGGCAGCCGTAGCCTCCGGTTTCTCTAATGGTTCAGGTCATCTGTCTTGTGACACAAAATTGTTATACTATATTGCAACTTCATTTGTATATATATTTTGACATGTGAAGTGAAAAAAATTCCTTGTTTAATTGAGCAGAGAGTAGTTCAACTGCTAATGGTCCATCCTCGGGTGAAGACTGGAGATCTGCATTTGATGCTGCTGCCAACGGCCGTTCTGATTCATTTAGAGATTCAAGGTCTAATGGTCACAGTCGCCAATACAGCGACCCTGCCCAAAATGGTGATGTAAGCCCTGGGGCAAACTCGGGCAGCCGACGCACCCCTAACCGATTGCCACCTGCTCCTCCGCCATCTGGCTCTGGTTATAGATTTTAGACTAGATGGGATTATTTTTAAAATTGATGATTCATGGTATTCTTGTTGTTGGGGTGTTTGCTTATTTTTGAAACAATTTCTTGAGTTTCCTTGTGATGGAGCATAATCCTTGTTATATAGTCCTGTAGAATGGATGTAGCTTTGTAGATAGAGATTACGATTATTAAGGTTTGTTATTTTTTCCAATTGTTTTGCAGTTGCTGAGTTTTTTTGTGTATTTGCAAATAAATACCTCCCGTTGAAATCCTTCACTCCTTTGGAAGTTTTCTTATTTCACTGTCACTGTCACGGGATGTAACACGTTTGCCGACTAAAAGAGGATATTGATATTTTCTGGCTGTTGTACCGAATATATATATATTTTTTCCATAAAATAATGATCCTAGCAATTTTTTATGGATCAGTATCCATTTCGAATATATTTCATGCAAAATTAAAAGTTCCCTCATCTTATTTGTTTGCTTCATTTTGTTTTGACACAACTAACGCAATTCCTTTTCAGATGCGCAATTATTAGTCGATTATGGAGTATGGAGTGGTTTTCATGTTCCTATAATCAATCAAGTCATCAACAGGGTTTTTCTGTTTGTTTTTTGTTTTTGTTTTTGTAACTGATGTGAATGAACTAGATGAATATTTTCATACGAAATACAATATGTTGTACATGATTATTTTTGGGAGACCCCCTTCCTGATGTGTATATGCCCCACATGTACATACACATGAGGAAGGTGAAAACCATCGGGATCTCCCAAGTCCCCATTACCACCCGTCATGCTATACATAGGAGTAATATGGAAACAGTATGGTTTGACAGGCAAAAGCTCAACAACTTGATTTAAGTAAACCAATAGTAAAATAAGATTATCTTCCTGACAAACAAAAGAGAAAAATATGATGTGTGAATTGTGTCATCATTGAGCCTTAATTGTTATATTATTCCCAAAAGAGCACACAGAAGGGTTCGACTTAAATGTGAAGTAATCTAGTCATTTTTTATTTTATTTTTTATTTAATCAACTCTTTGGTACAAGAAGGAACTTTCAATACATACATACATACATAGCACGAAAGATACCCTTCAACTCACTTATATTTAAGAAATCAGCAGACAGATATAACAAACTCAATATCAGTATCACCTAATATCCCACCTACTTTACCTTAGAAAATGATTACCAGACGCAGACAGCAAGGAAATTATGTGTCTTGCACGACCCGAAACATCATTAGTTCTTTTGTCCCATCAACTATTATGCTTCAGTTTTAAGGGAAAGTAATTCATTTAAGTAACTCAGCAGCATCCGGTTGAACAAAATTCCAAGTTTTGCTCACAAGAAAAGAAGCAAAATGAGAGCAAAAGCACAAAACTCCATCATCAATCTTAAGATCATTCTGATTTCCTTTTTCTTTATTTTCCTTCTCTTCTTGATACTCAGATCTACATTCTCATATTCCCAGCAGCAGCAGCAGGAGCAGCCAACTGCAACTGCAAGCTCATCATCACAACTGCAACCAAACAACCAAACAGATTGCAGCCCAACTGATGTTCCTAATTTAACAACTCCCAGTACATGCACCAAAATCTCACCTTCTTTAGCACACGCCCTCGTTCATTACGCCACCTTGAACATCACCCCACAACAAACACTCAAAGAAATCTCAGTATCCCTTAAAGTACTCCAACACAAGTCACCATGCAATTTCCTGGTGTTCGGTTTAGGACATGACAGCCTTATGTGGACATCACTCAACCACGGTGGGCGCACGGTTTTCCTTGAAGAAGACAAATCATGGATTGAGCATATCCAAACGCAAATTCCATCCTTGGAATCATACCATGTTGTCTATGATTCTAAGGTGACACAAGCTGATGAACTCCTTGAAATAGGAATGCAAGAAGAATGCAAAGTTGTGAGTGATCCAAGATTTTCAAAATGCCAACTAGCTCTAAAGGGCTTGCCAAGTGAGGTTTATGATATAGAGTGGGATTTGATAATGGTGGATGCGCCGACCGGATACTTTGATGGAGCTCCAGGAAGGATGAGTGCTATATATACAGCTGGATTGATGGCAAGGAACAGGGAAAATGGCGAGACTGACGTATTTGTGCACGATGTGAATAGGGTGGTGGAAGACAAATTCTCAAAGGCATTTTTATGTGAAGGGTACTTGAGAGAAGAAGAAGGGAGAATAAGGCATTTTACCATTCCAAGTCATAGGACTCGTTTAGGTAGACGTTTCTGTCCATAGGACTCGTTTTCTATTCTTCATTAATCATATATATATATATATATAGTAATACTACTTACTCTTTTTGTTCTCTGCTACAATAATATCCCTCACCCACGTACCCAGGGACAGACAGCTACTTTCATTTTGTTCAGTTCTTTGCTTGATCTAGTTGAATTTTAAGTTTATGTTACATCTGAGTCTTGGAATTTTGTATTGAGATAATAAAGTCGCAATGTTTATGTTACTTTTGAATCACTTTGGTTGGAAAGTTGCGTTCTTTGTGGATATCTATCTATCAGTGTGAAATTAATCATGAGGATCCGATTAATTGTGTGTTGTCAAGGGAGAAAATGGTTGGTACGTAGGCCGCATGATGAGGGACGACAATGAGGATATTTGGTTTTTTGTCTCAATATTTTGCTCTCTATACACTAACACAATTCTTTCTTTATTCTTCTTCTTCTTTTGGAGCTGTTTTTATCTGTCTACAGCTAACTGTAATGATCAGTTTAAATTGGTATCACTTTTGGGAATGGCAGACAAGTTTCATTCATATTGAAATGCTCTCGAATGATATATATATATATATATATATATGTAGATACTACTGTATGTAATTCACAGGTAGTTCATTCGTTTGAAGCCGTCTTTCTATTTAGTATTATATTGATCGTAACAACAAGAAATTGCTGACATTCAAAATAAAATAAATAACGGGATATTCATATACTTTGCTTCCAAAATAACAAGAAATTGAAATTGCAATTGGTTATGCAGGCTGCAGCAGAGCAAACAAAATTATATATGTTAGGTGAATTGAGATATAGCTCTTCTTTCATGCTTCTCCTTTGTCATTTAATTTGTTTGGGCAGATTCTAATGGTATAGCTAGAAAAGGCACAGCGAAACATTTGCTGTTGAATTTTATTTTATCTAGATTAGCCCGTATGCAGGGAATCTGTGAGATTAATGTTAGAGGTGCTTTTATTTTGTTATTATTCATGGATTGATCATCCAGGTGAAATTTTATATGTTTAAACAATCATTTGGATGCACATAATAAATCAACTTCGAGGAAGATAACTGCGAGAAGATACATATATATATATATATAAATATTTGCTGGAGAACTTAAGAGGCCAAGAGACAGAATAGAAATGTTACTTATTATTACTAGTTTATGTCATTTGGAAAGGTGATTCAAAAAGATATTTAATGCTCAGAGCTGCAAACAATTTGACAAGTGCATTTGCTTTTGTTTGGCCCAACATCCACACACTTGATACTTTTAGGCATGTCGCGTGCTGAATATTTCCCCAAAACTAAAAAGAAGCAGTCACTTTGTCCACTTGATCCACAGGCACCTTGCCTCGGAATATCGGATGCCGGGCAATACTTGGGTTGTTGCCCTATGTATAGGAAAAAAATAGTAGTTGTATCAGATTCAAATGAAATAGTAACATTACTTTTTAAGGATTTTGATAGAGTGAAAAAAGATATTCACAGTATAAAAATTTACCTAGAGATGGAGTTAAAACAGTAAACAAAACAGCTACACATAGCATGATGGTCATGGAAAAGTTGTTCATCTTGTTTTTAACCCTTCCTTTTCTTTCCTGGAGTATTTTCTCTCTGTAGGAAATGGTGAAAATTATGCTGTTGACAACTCTGTTTTATAGGTGTTTAAATCGAATCTGATGCATTTTTTCATAATCTGAATGAAATAGGATAATGCTGGCAATAGTATTCAGTTACCAATTTAAGTGTACGAATAATTCGAATTATACTAATCTATATTAATCTTATCTTGTATGTACTATGGTACGGTAAGGGGATACTCATAATATAGCAGATTAGGAGCATAGTTTTCTCATTACAGAATTCTAAATTCAACGTTTGTGCTTGCTATATATTATTCTTTTATTACAGTAAGTTGTGTATGCATTTTATGTATTTGAAGATTAATACGATACTATTGTTCGAATTGCGCAACGAAATCAAACAATCGAGTCTATTTGGCGAATTCAAAGATATCTCAATTCGATTATAGGTTTTGTTTTGTCTTCGATAATCATTAGAAAGGGCTCATCACTCAAGTTAAATGTTTCGAGTTCGAGACGTTGTGCACAAAAAAACTTCCTTGGAGAGGTCATGCAATTACGCCTAATAGAGCAATCAAATACGTAATAACATCAAATCTTGTTTCTTTATTTTTTTAGGGTTAATTACACTAACTACCCTCTTATTTAGTGTAATTACAGTCCAGTCCGCTTATTTTGAGCACTTAACAAATATCCCCTCTTACAATAAAACAATATAATCGCCCCATTCCGTCAAAAAATTAACAGATTTGCTGACATCATCAATAAATATTTTCTAAATTTTCTCTTTTGTCCCTGAGGAGATGAATGTAATTTTTCATATTAAAGAGGATGCAATTGTGACTTTCAACTTAGTCTTAAATAAATAATTCGTAAAAAACTTGCTAACATCTTGATAATGAAGTGCAAATTCGAATTTATGCCAATTCGATTTTTTAAAAAAAAATTAAAAACAAATACCGAATTTTGGTTCATTTTAGGAGCAATACCATAATTCAAAGCTTAGTAAGTTGCCAAAAGCAAAATGAAACCAATTATATTTTAAATTTCTTTTGAAAGAAAACAGACAAATATATATATATATCTATATATATATATATATATATAGACAGAGAGAGAGAGAGAGATATCTAAGGTTATAATTAAAAAAGGGAAATTTAAAAATTATTATGAAAAAAAAAGTTTTAAAAAAAGGAAAAAAGAGTGTAGCGGAAGTAAGTCGGGAGTGAATGTAAAGTTTTATTATACAGGGGAGTTTGTTATATGATCCAATAAATGAGCTGCATTATAAAATGCACAAGAAAAAGGGACTTAATGTAATTAACTATTTTTTAATTATTTTTTAAAAACAAGATTGATATTTTACCCTAAACGTTGTTAGTTAAAGGGGTAAATGTAAAGTGTTATTATAAGAATGGTTGTTTGCTACGGGCTCAAAATAAATGATTTTGACTATAATTATATTAAATAAAAGGGGTAGTTAGTGTAATTAACCCTTTTTTTTATTATTATTATTATTATTGTAATTAACCCTTTTTATTATTATTATTATTATTATTATTATTATTATTATTTGGGTTCTCGACTTCAAAATAATACCAAAATTCAATAAATGCATTTGCATGGCCTAGTCTTATCGACATAGGTGAGAAGCTATCACGAGATATGAGCTTTTGTCCACCGCTGTTTTACCACCATAAATTTCAGAGTTCAAAAAGTGATTCGTGAATTCCAGCTAAAAAGACTATTATTCAACAAATACTTTTTCTCACGGATTGTTACCTGGAAGTTGGATCATTCCGTTTTTATTTTTGAATTTCATCACGTACATAACACACACACACACACACTATATATATATATATATATATATATATATAAACCAACCCCCCACATACATGAAAAACATACTCTCATATTTGTACTCAATAAAATTAAGAATGGGAAATTCCAGTGAATTTGTGATGTGGGGTGTTTTCATTTTGTGTTGTGTTCTAAGAGCAACTAAAACTTGTTCACAGCCTACTACTATCAAGCTCCTCAAGTGCCAGGCTTATTTATATTTGGAGATTCTTTAGTTGATAATGGCAATAATAATGGAATACTCACTCTTGCCAGGGCTAATTACATGCCTTATGGCATTGATTTCCCGCAAGGCGCCACTGGTCGTTTCACCAACGGCCGCACTTTCGTTGACATTTTAGGTGCTACCTGGCTACAACAATATATGTTTTTTTTGTTTTTAATCTGTTTTTGAAATAGCTAGCTATACTTGTACTGTTTAATTTCTTTTTGTTTTAAATGTGATTATTAATTAGTTTGTTTTTGTATTTCAGCTCAATTATTAGGCTTTTCAAACTACATTCCACCCTATGCCAGCGCTCGTGGACAAGCATTACTTCAGGGAGCAAATTATGCATCAGGAGCTTCTGGAATACGAGATGAAACAGGAAACAATTTGGTATGTGTATATACATACATACATACATACATATATATAATGTTTTTCGTTTTATGTATATACCAAGAATTAGAACTTGCAATGCCTGTCAAAATGAAATTAACAAGAAGAATTTAAATATATATGTCATAATTACAGGGAGATCATATGTCAATGAACCAGCAGGTTGAAAGCTTTGGCAGGACTGTGCAGCAGTTGAGTAGATACTTCAGAGGAGATACTAATGCACTTGGAACCTATCTCAGCAAGTGTATTATTTACTCGGGATTAGGAAGCAATGATTATCTCAACAATTATTTCATGCGTGATTACTATTCAACTGGCTCTCAATACACTCCACAGGCTTATGCTGCTTCTCTCATCCAAGATTATACTAAACAATTAACGGTACTTCCATTTTCATTACTTTTTATGTCAAAGTCATGAATTTTATTTTTTATTTTTATTTTCTGATGTGGGATTTTTTTTCATCTTTTTAATGTTTTTGTACATGAAGGAGTTATACAACTTGGGGGCAAGAAAAATAATTGTGGCTGGGGTTGGACAAATAGGGTGCATACCTTATCAGCTAGCACGATATAATGGTAATGGCAGCAGATGTAATGAAGAGATAAACAATGCTATTGCCTTATTCAACACAGGCCTTAAAAGATTGGTTGATCGCTTTAACAAGGGCCAGCTTCGTGGAGCAAAATTCGTTTACCTGGATTCATTTAAAAGCAGCCAAGACTTGGTCCAAAATGCAAAAACATATGGTATACATATGAATTCGTAATTTATATATATTACGATGAATCTTCTTTTTTTTTTGTTAATTTATACATATGAATTCTTTTGCAAAAATATTGAGGAATTTTTTTCTAATGTTTTATAATTTACGGGCCAGGATTTGAAGTGGTGGATAAGGGATGTTGTGGAGTGGGAAGAAACAATGGGCAGATAACATGTCTTCCTCTTCAAATGTCGTGTGATGAACGACAGAAGTACGTTTTTTGGGATGCATTTCATCCCACTGAAGCTGCTAACATTTTACTTGCGAAGAAAGCATACACTTCTAAGTCTAAATCATATGCTTATCCCATTAACATACAACAATTGGCCATGCTTTAGGATTTCTTAGCAAGTCCTTCTGAAATTAATCTTGGATGTGGCTGTTATTGTTTAAATTTCCTTTTTGTATTTCCCGTTTGTTCAAGTGAAAATATAATCCATTTCCACTCTTTTTTAATACTAGAAAATATTATGTGCTTTGTGCGTGATGATTCGATGGGAAGTCAAATTGAAGTACATATATTTAGTTTATTGACAAATTAATAATTAGTTAAGAATTGATTATTTGGTAGTGCCTGTCTTATACTTTTTATTTATTAGATCTGTAATCATATATCATCACCATGTGTTTTTAACTAAATCTATTTCAAGAAATTAAACTTTTCAGCATGTTTATATTAAAAAAAATTTGCTATTATATTTTAGCATGTTTATACATAGATCATTAGTCTATTTATCTTTCTTGATTAGCCACAACACTGTAATTTTGTACTTCGCACAAGTAGATTCATTTTCTTTTATCCCATCAGTCTTTCTAATAATGTAGAAAATATATCACTTTTCATAGTCCTACATACAGCAACACTAATACATTTTTTTATCATGAGATTTTAAAGATAAAATAATTGCAAACAACATATATATATATTTTTTTTCGTAAAAAAAATTCAGGTAGGGCAGCTACGGTCACCTACCAAGGTCAGGGCATGTCTCTGGGACCATAGGTCGCTTATGGAAGTATTTACAGATCGCCCACCAACACAGCCCTCACGTCGGTAGAGGAAATCGAACACACAATCTTCTGAGGGGAAGTGACCCGTCTTTACCAACTGAGTCAACCTGTGTTGGTAATGCAAACAACATATTACATATGAATATTCATGTCTAAAAGTTTTTGTTGTTGTAATAAAATAAAGAACGCATCATATTTTCACTCAAATCACTTATTTGATTTTATTTTCAAGTATAATTTTGCATTTGTTGTTATTTTAATCACTTCATTTACATATAAATTTCTAAATTTACATGACCAGAAAGAACTTCTATATATAAGATGATGATTCACTTGTGCAAGCATGTTGTAGATTTAACTTATCTTCTTCACATACTTCTATATTTTGAGTTTAAGCAAACTGAATTTAAGTAAAAGTTCATTTTTTACTTTTTCAAGAATTTTTTTTCCAAAATTCCCTACTTTTTTAAATTTTAGATTTAATTTTTTTTCTCATTCTTCTCGAAAACCCTAACCTTAACCCACATTTTCTCTCATCCCACTCTCCTAGGTCAATTTTCATCTAGCATCCACCGTCTGTGTGCCACCATTGCCTTCCTTCTCAAATTGCGCCTTTGCCCCCACTCTTTGAAAATCAAATGACATTACCCCACCTTTGGAAAATAAAACACCGCTATCCCCACCTTCTGAAAATCCAACTATGTCACCTCATCCTCTACAAATAGCACTTTGTCGCCTCACCCATGCCGCCTCCTCCACCATCTGCAAAACACCTTCCTCCTCCTCCACCATCTGTAAATCTAGTTGTTCATCTCCTCTCGTCGTTGCTGCTCTGTTACCCACTTTTAATTGTTGCAGATAGTTGGTAGGTAGTTTTGAAGGAACGTTTTTTGCAAAAAATAAAAAATAAAAATTCAGGGACTTTAATGGGATGAATCTAAGAGTTGAGGGACTATTTGAGCGCATTTGAGAGAGGAGGGACTAAAGTGGGATAAATAATAGATTTGAGAGACTATTTGAGTGTATTTGAAAGATGATGGACTAAAGTATACAAAAATAATTAAAAAGGGGCAAGTTCATCTTTTAAAATTGATGGATTTAAATTTCCATACGGAGGGACATTATTGTCCATTTAAACAAATGAAAAAGTAGGTGGAGTGCTTTCATAATAATATGGAGTGCTAATATCAATTTTCTAAAATAATTGTAAACATCATATTACATAAAAACACTCGTATTTGTGAGTTCTTTTGAATTAAGTACAAATTATATCAAATTCTCACACTAAAGTACTAATATGATTTTATTCTTAAATATGCTTATTTTATAGTTGTTATCATGCTAATAACTTCGAGCACGTACAAACTTTCAGATATATGTTGATAATTCTATTGTACAAACATGTTATATTCCATAACAATGAAAAAAGAATAAATATTTTTATATAAGAAAATAATTCATCTATAATTCTATATCCCAAAATATGCATTTGTGTCTCACAATTATCACTTTTTTTTTTATGTCAGAATAAAGTATAATTTTTTAAATTATTTTTTTAATCTTCAAATCAACGTATTCAAAGTATTGATCTGAAAATATAGTAATTTACTGCTATTACCAAATACTAAATTTTTTTATAGAATTTAAGATTATCAAAATTAATAACCAACTTTTTGTTTAAGCTGGAATATTGCTTGTGGGTATAAAATTTTCCTCCTTTGTTGGTGGTTGTGGGTAAAAATCTATTTTATTTTATTGTTAGTATTCTATAGAAAGTGGGAATCTATTTGTTTTTCATATATTAAATATTGTCCTACTACTAATAATTAAAGAGTTTCCAACTGCTAAAATAATTCTAGATACTACTAAATGGTTTCCTTCTCCTCAATGGATTCTTTTACTTAATAAATTCTAATATTAGTTGACGTAGATGATTATGAAACTTATCATTATTTATGTCAAATCTCTTTATGAGTATTTAAATTATTAACAAATAAATCTTACCAATAGTTCATTTAAATTAAGTGCATTCTCTCTTATTGTTTTTTTATATGTTTCGTTTTCAAGTACATTTTTACATTTGTTATTAATTCAAATAACTTCAAATACATAACGAACTTCTAGATATAATATGATAATTCATATGTCCAACAATATTGTAGTTTAACTTAATGTATCCTAGTATATATCAATCAAAAGGGTTTAATAAATACTTCTAAGTAAGAAAAAACTTCTATGTAAGAAAACGGTTCATTATGTTTTCAGAAAATACATCTATGCTTTTAACATTAAAAATAATGTTTATCGTATCTCATCTATTATTTTTTTTCTTTGTTTGGGATGTGCCAAGATAGGATTATGTTCCTTAAAATGAATCTATAGTTCTATATTCTCACTTAAATCTCCGTAACACTTCATATCTAAAAATACACTATGCGTCATGTTTGTTTATGTTGTCAATGTTTTTAGTTTATTTTTGAATCCCAATTTTTTGAAAATTTCAATTACAACAGATTTTCAACCAAAATTACTTCTTTTTTTTTATTTTTTGAACTTTTTTAGTTCTTCTTTTATAACTACCTATCAATCAACACATTGTCATCACTGCACATTATCTCATGTCATATTATACTTTTTTTTATGGTTACATATTATATTATCTCTCAACACTAAATACATTCTCTAAGGGGCGGTTTGTTTGTGTTTTCAAATTACTTTTTCCATTTTCATTTTTATCTGAAAATAAAAATACACTTTACACTGTTTTTAACCGAAAATATCCTCATTTTCATTGTTGTTTTTACTTTCCCAATAAATTTCAATCATTTCTTTAAAATTGCATTTCACATCACTCATCTCACAATTTCTTTTTATCACTTTTCTCTACCATCTCCTTTCAATTTTTTAAACCTTTCTTTCTCATCTCCTTTATATTTTTAAATTCAACACTATTCATATAATCATTACTTTTCAATCATTTCACATATCACAATTATCAATTTTTATTATTTTTAAAAACACAACCAAATACCCCTACCTTTTCACTTTTCTCACACAAACATAAAAAAACTCATATGTAAATAAAAAGTAGCTAAACGTTTTACACATCATTCATCAACAAATCAAACTTGATTTGGACACATTCCATTAATCCTAATTATTTTCTTAAAACATAACAGACACAACCAACATCAAATTTTTTACACGAATCCCGTAATACTCACTTGCCAAATAATTTATTAGCCCAAAAACATTAACAAACATATTAAGAATTCTATCATACATATATTTTATTACATATTTTTTGTGTATGCAAAAAGTTTTTAAGCACATTATCGAAATCGTATGGACAATGTAGAAATCTAGATATTTATTTCCTATTACTAAATAATCTCCTATGGTTAGAATTTTATTTCTTCTTTTAATCTGCCTTTATTATGTTCTACTCAAGATGTATTTAAGACTATTTTGTTTTATCTATCTTCTTAAATAACTAATTTTATCTATTTGAATGAAAAATCATTTTTTGACACAAATTATCAGTATTCTTTTCTAGCATCTTTGTGTATACGGTCATTAATTTATGTATCTTTTGTAAATTTGTCACTGACGTCGTCTTCCTTCTCTGTGATCCTCACAAGTATATTTACTTTTTTCCTATCACTTGTTCTAATAGTGTTCAAAATATAGTTTCAAGTTCCATATGTAAAGTAACACCAGAGACCACATTCTTTATTATGACATTTTAAAGATAAAATAACTATAAAAAATGTGCCATATCACATGAGAATACTCGTTTTTATGAATCTTTTTCTAATTAAACATAAAGTACATCATATTTTTATTAAATTGCTTATAAAACTTTATTTTCAAGCATATTCTTCTTTTATTTGTTGTTCATTCTAATAAGTTCAAGCACATATGTACCTCTAATTATATGTACATATATGTGTGTGTCTCTTTCTATATTTACTATATATATATATATATATATATATCTATTTATATTTATATATATACACATGACAATATATTTGCATAAGCACGATATAGTTCTAACTTATGTATCCTTACATACACCCACATAAAAAATTGAGTGAATAATTTAATAGTATTTTCAGAATATAGGTTATTTTAGGATCAAATATAATATTGTGTGCCTCATAATTTCTGCTTCTTTCTTTTTGGGATGTGCCAAAATAAGATTTAAAACATGAACTTCTTCATTTCCCCCGGCCCCAAACTCCTCACTTAAAATAATAATGTAATACTAATAACGGCTAATTAAAATGAAATACTACATTTTAATTTTCAAATCTCATGTAGAATTTATGATTGGGTAAAAATTAATCTATAGAATTGGAACAAAAGGAGAGTTATCTTATATGAGTAATGATCTACTGTTATTATTGATTTTTCTCTCAACTTATATCTACTGTCTCATATTTAAAAAAAAAAATAGAATTTTACAAACTCTATAAATTATTACACTTCTCATACATAATTAAGTCTTTGAAGCATGTTGTAGTATTAAATAATAAAGAAATTTAAATATTTATTATCTATTTTCCTCGTATAAAATTGTTTTATGATACTAAAACTTCTTTTTTTTTTCTTTCTAAATGAATTCTCTTTCTTGTATTAATTAAAAATTACTTTTTTCTTTTGTCAAGTAATTAGGAAACGTGTAGTATCTTTATGTGAATATTATAATAGATAGATAGGATTTTAGGATTAAGTATTATATTCCATGTAACATTGATTTCTCCTAAAGGTAATTGATGGAGGTTGTTTTAATTACTTTGTTTTTGGTTTGCTAAATGATGGAGGTTGTTTTATGCTCAACGCTGAATAATCATACTCCAGACCATGAGGTAGTGTCACCTACTTCAAAATCAGAAGCAAGGGTGAGACAAGATCCATTTTTTGACTCATAGAAAGAGCTTTTGTCTGAAAAAATGATGCAGGTATATATTGAGCATTTTATCTTTGGATTTGAGTATTTATGTTTGCAGAAAATTAAGATTACAATTCTTCTCTAAAGGATACTTGAATGACAATTCAAATTGAAGAAACTTCCAAAGATAATTGCGAATTATTTGTGATGATGAAACAACATATGGTGACATATGTCGGGGAGATATACTTTAACATGATTTGCAAAGATAAAAAGAGCAAAAACATACATGGGAAGCAACTACCAAAAATGCCACTACAGAAGGAAAGCAGAAAAGAAAAAGAAAAACCAATTATCCGAACTTGCCTAACATTGAATCTGGATAAAAAATTTGTGCAAGCATTTACCTTGCTTTTAATTATAGTTTGATTTTATTATAACTAACATTTGTATGTTCTTAAAATTAATTTAACAAAAGTTATAGAAAAATATGGGCATCACGTGCAACGCACGTGCTTCATCATCATCATGATTCATTAAGGCAATAATATTTATCTGTTGACTTGGTGGAATTATTGATCATGGACCAGAAATATGTCATCATCATTAAGGCAATATTATGATGTTTCATCAAATTAACAATAACTTCGGATATATTGAACAAGTTAAGAGATAGATGTTCGTTTTTCCTTGAATATTAACAAAGAAATTCCTATACTTTTATTCGAGACTAGTAAGGAGCACCTGCCTTGCACGCGATTCATTCAAATTTATTTAAAAAATTGTATACTTTAAATACTTTATTGAATAAAATTGATATCTCGATGGCACTTCATAAATAAATTGAATGACCTACAATAATAAAAATTGAAATAATAAATAAAATGAAATATAAATAAATAGAGCTTAATCTTATTTAAGGTCTCATTGGTCTTTTTATTGTTTGATCTTAATGGATGTTGCAACTTTCTTTTTACCTGACTTCACGAATTTTTTTTTATTACTTTCTCAAATTGTTCAACATCTCTTTATTACCACTTAAAATTATGTTGTTGATGTCCCCGTCCTTATTGTTCATTGTCAGTGTGTTTATCTAAAGTTCTTTGATGTAGAAACTTTTTACATAGTTTCACTTACATTTTCCTCCCGACCATTCTTGTTTTTATTTCTTTTCTTCTCGTTGTTTATTTCTGGTAGTGCCTTTTCAGGTGCATCACTATGATACTAAGTTTTCCTTATTTATTTATGCTCTTTTGATTAGTTTGAGGAGAAAACAAAATTTATTTGATGCTTGAAGGCTCAGTCATGGGTCTTCTATAATATTTTGAGTTATGTCCCCTAAAATATTAAAAATTTAAGTTAGCAATTTGTATACCTAATAAATGTCAACATCTTCATTTTAATAGCTCGGTGAATATAATCAGTGTCGAATTTGGATAGTTTTTTAAGAAAAGATATATTGTTTATGAATATTAGAGCGTTACATAAAGATTGTGCATATTGCATACTTTAAATAATAAAGACGTTCAAGAGATTGACATTTATATAAATTTGAAACCTTTTGATCTACATAACCAATAAAAAGTTCCTCGTTCGTGTTTAGCATTACTTGATTGAACTCTATCACTAACACAAGTTGAAAGAGCTAGTGGAGGCAAATGTTTGGATATTCTGATCGTTAGGGAAAAGAATTGGATAGTGCAACGGGTCATAACATCCAAAATAACATTTTATTCTAGATCTGCGACCTGAATGAGCATGGACTACAATGTCTGGTTCGAATGACATGTTAGCATTATTTGCTTCAATCCGTAGACCTACAATTTGATCAGCTAATGGGGAATTATACACTCGATAATCTAATTTCACATTTTTCGAAATATGAGGTTGAACATTTTTCATTGCAGGATAATCCTTAATTTTGTTGAAGAATTTTGCATATGAATTCACATCTAAAAAATTTATGCGCTTCTTTACGGTAGATTCTAATAAACTCGAGTCTTGCAGTACCTTCATTCTATTCTCAACCTCATTTTTAGTATCAGCAAAATACAACTGGAAAAATTCAGGACCATCTTCGCTTGAAAGTAAACCTGGTAGGTCGCGATAACACATTTCCCTATGTTCAAAAAGTATAAACTCCTCACCTTATAGATGCAAACTCTTTTATCTAAGGCTTGTTAGCCTAGTGATATCAGCTTTCACTTTCATGTGGGAGGTCTTAGGTTCATTTCTAGGCTGTCAATTTTTCTCTCCTTATTTGGAGTATTTATTGGGTTTCGCGAAAAATAACATAAACCCAGCGGAAGGATTCCAAAAATTTTATTTTAAAACCCAAAGTTGAATTCATTGATCGCATATTCAAATTGAACAATAAATTAACGAATAAAAACTTACTCGTTCTTACGAATTTGATGAAGAACTTTTTTTCCTCTAAAAACTCGAAACTTGAAGCTTCCAAATCTTCAATTCTTTATTTGAATCTTCAAATCTTGAACCTTAATCCGAACAACGAAATTACGTCATCTCTAAATAATCAATCGCGGATCAACAAACAAAAAATCCCACTTCTTTCTCTAAGAGGGCGATGACTAGGGTATTAGAGAGAGGAGAAATATTTTCTTCTTTCTTTTTTAGGAGTTATGAGAGTTATGATGTTCTCTTTTACTTGTTCAAAGTCAAAAAGTCCTTATATACCTCATGACTTATTGAACAAGTCAAAACAAAAGAGCCCTAAACTAGATCCCATTTAGGCCTGGACGCCTTCTAGAAACCCAGGATTTGTTTTGTTTAATTAATTTCTTATTTCGATTAATAATTTATTATATCCAATAAATAAATAAATTAATTAAATAACCAAATTAATTAGATAAATTAATTCATTAAAATATTTCCCTAGGAAATTAATTAATAATTAATTTAAATCCATATAATTAATTATTTCATCTAATGAATAATTAATTATTTAATTTATAGAAAAAAAATTCATTTTTCTTTGTCGATCCTTTAGCGCGACTCTTTAAGTTCGTTTCGTTTGGCAATGAGAAGAAACCAAAGGAAGTGGGTAACACCTAGCAGTCACGTGGCCCACTTCGTAACCCAAACGAAAACGAATGATAGGATCATTTCGAAACCTTCCAATCGTAAATACCGTATATGTATAAACCCTTTGTTCATGTTCCCCGGTCAAGTGAGAGTCATGACTATGTCAAACTCACTGGACAATATGTATTAATTATAATAATACGAGATCATTGAGATTGATTTAGTGCCTAGCACAATCATCTCTTTTGCTTTGGCCAAAGACTTTGATCTCTATTTATCTATAATCACATAGGGCACATTCTCATTCACTTATGAGAGAACAAATCCGATATTAGATATCTGCTAAGACTACCACTTACCCATCAAGTCTGCATTTCGAGGTCGACCACACCAATGGGTGAATTGGGTCTAACTACTCTAGTGAAAAACTTGACGTCACAAGTGCATCTTCAGCCTGATACTTCAGGTCAAAGGTTTTCACATACCTATTACGCATAATCAGTTATATCATTAACAGTCACAAAGTGAAAACCCATGTGATAGAACCGATGCGAGTCGTGTTCGAGCATATCAGTTCCACTGATGTGCCTACAATCTCAATCTCCTACCATCCCATGATACTAGACAGGCACTCCCATGTCAGAGCTAAGATTGTACAAGTATTCAAAGTCTTTATTTGCTCATTAAAGACTTTATATAACTTGCGAACTAGTTTTAGTAATCAAGGTCGATCTCTCTAGTGCTTTTCTTCCTATCCCATAGGAAGTAGAGGGATCGCACTGAAAACAAGGGCAAATCGTTTTTACACAACTTATAGGTGCATATAAGAATTAAGTGAAAAATTAAGTAATGCCTATTATAAATTACATTTTAGTTCAATACAAGATAGATACCCTACATATTCTATCGTCTATGACATCTGAGGGCATAATCCTAACAATCTCCCACTAGCACTCAATGCCACTCATTGTGGTATCTTATACCCATCCTTTCCAGGTATCGGTCCAAAATAGCCTGAGGTAGTGGTTTGGTGAACGGGTCAGCTACATTGTCAGCTGAGGCTATTTTCTGCACTGCTATCTCTCATCTGCCAACGATCTCTCTGATGATATGAAATCTTCTCTCAATGTGTTTGGACTTGTTATGAGACCTCGGTTCCTTGGCTTGCACTATTGCTCCATTGTTATCACAATAAAGTGGTAATGGGAGCTGAGCACCAGGGGCCGAATCAAGTTCTACAAGAAACTTTCTCATCCAAATAGCTTTTTTGGCTGCCTCTGAGGCTACCGCATACTTGGCTTCAGTGATGGAATCAGCGATTGTGCTTTGTTTGGAATTTTTCCAAGACACTACTCCACCATTGAGAGTAAAAACAAACCCTAAAGTTGATTGTCGGTCATCAACATCGAAACTGAAAGTCTGAATCAAAATAACCTTCCATCTTCAGGTCTCCACCTCCATAGATGAGAATCATATCCTTAGTTCTTTTAAGATACTTTAGGATGTTCTTCACAGCTATCCAATGTTCCTTTCCCGGGTTTGCCTGAAATCGACTCACCACGCTTAAAGCATAGACAATGTCGAGTCTAGTACACAACATTGCATACATCAGGCTACCAACTGCAGAAGCATAGGTTACATTACTCATCTCTTGTTTATCTTCTTTACTTTGAGGACTCATAGACTTGGATAAGTGTACTTCATGTCTCATGGGAAGAAACCCTTTCTTAGAATTATCCAACTTAAACCTCTTTAGGACCTTTTTTAAGTAAAGGGCTTGGGAGAGACCTATCATCCTATTCGTTCTATCTCTGTAGATACAAATTCCTAAAATGTATGTCGCTTCTCCCAAGTCTGTCATGGAAAACGTACTCAAAAGTCATTTCTTGACTGTGGTGAGCATTCCTATGTCATTTCCTATAAGTAGAATGTCATCCACATATAGTACTAAGAACGAGAGTTTGCTCTCACTAGTCTTCTTGTAGACACAGGGTTTGTCTTCGTTCTTGATGTAGCCATATCCCTTTACTACTTCTTCAAAACGAAGATTTCAGCTTCTAGATGCTTGCTTGAGACCGTATATGAACCTCTCAAGTTTACATACTTTATGGATATCGGTCTCGGATACAAAATATTTTGGTTGTTCCATATAGATATCCTCTTCGAGAAATCCATTCAGGAAAGCCGTTTTGACATCCATTTGCCATATCTCATAATTTAAGTATGCAGCTATGGATAACAGTATTCTGATGGATTTTATCATGGTCACGGGAGAAAAGGTTTCTTGATAGTCAATTCTTCTCTTTGGCTATACCCTTTCGCTACGAGCCTGACTTTAAAGGTGTCAACCTTGCCAGCGCTACCTATTTTTCTTTTGTAGATCCACTTACATCCCATAGGTTTGATACCTTTAGGACGATCTACCAAAGTCCATACTTGGTTCGGTTGCATAGAATCCATCTCTGTTTCCATGGCTTCTCGCCATCTTGAAGTGTCAAAATCCGCCATCGCTTGATCATAGGTACAAGGATCATCTTCATGACCTTCTTGTACTACAGTGTGAAGCTCTGGCTCCCCCTGCAGTAGATACCCATACCTCTCAGGTTCATGTAGTATTCTACCAGATCTACGTGGTAGTTGTGCTACTATTGATTCAGGCCTTGGTTCTTGGACAGATGTCTCTGAGAGAGTTTCATTTTGTTCTTCTAGAACAATTTTCCTACCTTTAGCCCCTTCAAGATGAACTCATCTTCAAGGAAGTGATCTTGTAGGGCCACGATGATTCTCTGATCATCATGCCGGTAAAAGAAGAATCCCATGGAATCTTCAGGATAACCAATTAAACATCCCATGAGGGATCTTGTCTCCAATTTCTTCACTTTAGTCTTTTTGACATAAGCGGGACATCCCCAAATCTTAATGTTGTTAAGACTTGGTTTCCTATTACTTCACCTCTCATGCGGAGTTTTAGGAACGGATTTAGAGAAACATCTGTTCAATATATAAGCAACAGTTAGGAGTGCATGTCCCCACAACGAAATGGGTAAATCTGTGTAACTAAGCATGGAACGAACCATGTCCAACAGAGTTCGGTTCCTTCGTTTGGCTACTCCATTTAGTTGGGAAGTTGCTGGTGGTGTTAGTTGTAACATTATTCCCTATTATCTAAGAAATTCATCAAACTCGTCACTCATATATTCTCCTCCTCGATCCGATAGTAGAGTTTTTATATTTTGCCCAGTTTGATTTTCTACTAAGGTTTTGAACTCTTTGAACCTTTCAATGGATTCAGACTTTTGCTTCATCAGGTACACTAAACCATATCTTGAATGACCGTCTGTGAAAGTGATGAAGTAGTAGAAACCCCCACGAGCCATTTCTTCAAATGGTCCACAGACGTCAGTATGCACTAACCCTAAGACTTGAGTAGCTCTTTCAAAAGTCCCGGTGAAGGGTGATCTAGCCATCTTGCCTAGGAGACATACTTCACATGTTGGATAGGGATCCAACCCTAGTGAGCTTAAAAGCCCATCTTTTTCCATTTTGTGGATCTTGTGCTCTCCGGCATAGCCTAGTCCAAGATGCCACTTGAGTCTTAGGTTAGGTTCTTGCCTACCACGTTTACGAGTTACAACATTCACAATAGATAAATTACGTACATTTAAATAATACAAACCATTAACTAAAGAAGCATTGCCAACTAATTTATTTCCATAATAAATGTCGCAATTTAATTTAGAAAAACAGAATGTATATCCAAACTTAACTAAGATAGGAATAGAAACAATGTTCTTAAGTCCCTTGGGCAAAACCAAAACATCATCTAATAACAGTAAATGTCCAGAATTCAAATAAAGAGAAGTAGATCTAATCCTAGTAGTCGTGACGCTTTCCACACTGCCTACTTTGATCATCACTTTTTCTCGGCCCAGCTTTCTACTTCTCTGCAGATCCTGATCCAAACAACAAACATGGGCACTAGTCCCTGAGTCCAGAATCCACGAAGTAGAAAAGACGGTCATAGAAAAGTTAGTTTCAAAAACAAAAAGTTCCATACATTTTGCGCCTTTGCCTAATTTGGTACAGTTCCTCTTCCAGTGGCTAAGCTCACCGCATTTAAGACATCTATTCATTTTCTTAGGCCCTTTGCTCTTACGGCCATGTCCTAACTTCTTTTGAGTTCTTGTGGATATTTTCCTTTGCCTTTTCCTCTTTTCATTACGTTGATCATCAAATGAATCATTCGTTAAATAGATAGAAGAATCCTTCTTCTTATTCGTCCTTATCCGAGCTAGTTCGATTTCAAGCTTCTTTGTCAGCCCAGCTAATGAACAATCGATAACATTGATATCAAAGTTCATGACGAAGTAGTAGAAGGAGTCAGGGAGCGACTGTAGGATGAGATCAACTTGAAGATGAATATCCATATAGAAATGCATTGACCTAAGTCTTTCCATTAGGGTCATCATCGTGAGAACGTGGTTTCCCATTCTCTTCCTCTCTCATCCTCGCTCTGAAGATTTCTTTTGATATGAAATATCTTACGGTCCTACCGTGCTCTCCAAACATTTATTCCAAGTGAAGAACTATGTCTCTTGCATTGCTCATTGTATCATGTGAACTTTGCAGCTCACTACACATTGAGCATAGAATGTATCCTCTAGCTTTATAATTGTCACAAGTCCAACTAAAGTGAGCTAGTTGAACCTTTTCATCCTCATTTCTCTCAGGAACAACAGGACGATCAGTTTCCAATACATAATCAATTGACTCTTCACTCGGAACATTCCTTAAGATCGCGAGCCATTGCATGTAATTGGGTCCAGTTAGAACATTTCTTTAGAGTAAAATTGAAAGTGGGTTTGTCGTATTTGAGAGAGATAAACGAGAAAATAATTGCAGAAAAGAATCAGATTTAATTAGATTACTTTTTTGACTTAACCAAGAAAAATTAAGGACTTAAAATTTATCTTGGCTCCCACTGCATTTTTCGAATTCCACACTCCCATGTGAAAATTGGGAATCATCATTGGCATCGATTCCACAACGGGCATTGAAGTCCTCAATTAATTAGATGGGTTGCAACTTATCCGGTTTCTGGCCTATTAATTATTTGAAGTGATATCTAATATCAATTTATCCAATAAACATTTCAATAGCTTTCCCCATAGTTCACCAAACCGCAACCGAACACGTTTCTAAGCTCGTGAACTAATCGAGTTCATTCCCACTAACTCCTATAATCTAACATTTGAGTTTCACCTTGCAACCGAACAGGTTTCTGGGGTGAAATATGCTTCGATTAAGGCATTTCATGCACTTAATAAAATTTCAAATTATTTCTAAATGCATAGCCCCCCATAATTGGGAAGCATAACCCCCATAACTGGGAAACATTACACATTTATAGTAATTTTAATTTTAAAAAGTTTAGTGGAGGGTGGGATGTCAAACATCCTTTTCTAACTCAGTATTATTTATTTGGGAGAATTTAGATTGTCAAAAGTTTTGGTCTCACTTTGCACATTATTCAATTTATATAGCGCTTTTATTTTATATTGATCATGCATAAAAATACTACTAATAATCATACCTTTCAATATAAATATTCATGGAATTTAAATAAATAAATTCATCACTCGATCATGGACTTTTACTAGAGGGTCCGAGCCAATGGGCATCACAAAAAGCATAAATTGAAACTTATATAACATTCATGGGCCTTTTGACTTTATCAATTTTGAACTATTCTATTTCAATTCCTAAAACAACTCATGCATTATTTCTAAAAATATAATAAATAGCCTCAAACTTGATAGCCCATAAATTATAAAGGTAAAACAAATAAACCTAAATCCGTGATAGGTGTTTCAATCACATAAGACATGTTCGCATCAATTAATACATGCTCGCAATATTAAATCACATATGTTGATTATTAAAAATTTAGTCCAACTAAAAAGTCCTTTAATAAATTCCCAACTTTTATATATTGTTTATTTCAATTAAAATCATTTTAGTCCTACTAGATGACTTAGATATACAAATTCAAAATTAAGTATATCTACCTTTATTAAAATAAAATTAGTCCAACCAAATAAATACGTAAAATATGGAATTCTATTTTATTTTGATTAAAAGCAATCATTAAATGAAAAGACTTTTATTTGATTAAAGAATCAATTATTGATCATCCAAGAAAAATAATGTTTTCTATATTCAAATATCCAAGTATTTTCCAAGTCGAGGAAAAATTAATAATATTTAATCCATAAATTAATTATTAATCACCAAGAAAAATAATTAATTATTTTAATTAAATATTTAATTCCAATTAATCTTATTGGGCTCGATTTTATCAAACCCAAGTTACTATCCTTTTGGTCTACTTGGATTTAATTCAATTGGGCTCAAATTAATTAATTCGGAATAACATGCACACTTTATTAATTTCTATTGGGCTATTTTTAATTAAAATCCAAATCACTTATCCAATGGTCCATTTGGAATTAATTAAATCAAACTCAAATTAATTAATAAGTCGAGATTGATTAAATTTCTTGTTGGGCTTAATTAAATTATATCGGGTTATCATCCTTTTGACCCGCGGTAGCTGCGCGCGCACAGCTCGTGCGGGTGCTGTTGGCAAATTTCTCGGGGCTCTTCGAGCCCTGTTTTTCCTCGTTTCTAATTTTTTTTCATCCATCATAAATATACCCAGATACACAATAAATATAAAAAATCAAAATTCATGATTTAAACCATAAAAATGCAAATTTAATTAACACAAAATCGCATGCTTCAAAAGCACATATTATGCATATCATAAATCATATAAACTCAATTAAATATGCGATCAGAGAATGGCTCTGATACCATTGTTGGATTTCGCAAAAAATAACATAAATGCAGCGGAAGAATTTCCAAAATTTTATTTTAAAACCCAAAGTTGAATTCAATGATTGCATATTCAAATTGAACAATAAATTAACGAATAAAAACTTACTCGTTATTACGAATTTGATAAAGAACTTTTCTTCCTCCAAAAACTCAAAACTTGAAGTTTCCAAATCTTCAATTCTTTATTTGAATCTTCAAATCTTGAACCTTGATCCGAACAACAAAATTACGTCGTTTATAAATAATCACGCGCGGATCAACAAACGAAAAATCCCACTTCTTTCTCTAAGAGGGCGATGGCTAGGGTATTAGAGAGGGGAAGAATATTTTCTTCTTTCTTTTCTAGGAGTTATGAGAGTTATGATGTTCTCTTTTACTTGTTCAAAGTCAAAGAGTCCTTATATATCTCATGACTTATTGAACAAGTCAAAATAAAATAACCCTAAACTAGGGCATCACATGGATGCCCACTTAGGCCTATTAGGCGTCTACTTTGGACGCCTTCTAGAAGCCCGGGATTTGTTTTGTTTAATTAATTTCTTATTTCAATTAATAATTTATTATATCCAATAAATAAATTAAATAACCAAATTAATTAAATAAATTAATTCATTAATATATTTTCCTAGGAAATTAATTAATAATTAATCTTATCCATATAATTAATTATTTTATCTAATGAATAATTAATTATTTAATTTATCCAATAAATTAAAACTCCTAGAAGAAAATAGAAATTCCTTTTTCATTTTTCTTTATCGATCCTTTAGCGCGACTTTTTAGGTTCGTTTCGTTTCATTTGGCAATGAGAGGAAACCAAAGAAAGTGGGTAACACCTAGCCAGTCACGTGGCCCACTTCATAACCCAAACGAAAATAAATGATAGGATCGTTCTGAAACCTTCCAATCGTAAATACCATATATGTATAAACTCTTTGTTCATGTTCCCCGGTCAAGTAAGAGTCATGGCTATGTCAAACTCACTGGACTTGACCATATGTATTAATTATAATAATACGAGATCATTGAGATGATTTAGTGCCTAGCACAATCATCTCTTTTACTTTGACCAAAGACTTTGATCTCTATTTATCTATAATCACATAGAGTACATTCTCATTCACTTATGAGAGAGCAAATCTCATATTAGATATATGCTAAGACTACCACTTGCCCATCAAGTCCCACCAACGGGTGAATTGGGTCTAACTACTCTAGTGAAAGACTTGACGTCACAAATGCATCTTCAGCCTGATACTTCAGGTCAAAGGTTCACACATACCAATTACGCAGAATTAGTTTTATCATTGACAGTCACAGAGTGAAAACCCATGTGATGGAACCGATGCGAGTCGTGTTCGAACATATTAGTTCCACTGATGTGCCTACAATCTCAATCTCCTACCATCCCATGATACTAGACAGGCACTCCCATGTCAGAGCTAAGATTGTACAAGTATTCAAAGTCTTTATTTGCCCATTAAAGACTTCATATAACTTGCGAACTAGTTTTAGTAATCAAGGTCGATCTCTCTAGTGTTCTACTTCCTATTCCATAGGAAGTAGAGAGATCGCACTGAAAACAAGGGCAAAGCGTTTTTACACAACTTATAGATGCAAATAAGAATTAAGTGAAAAACCTTTTATAAATTAAATTTAAGTTCAATACAAGATAGATGCCCTACATATTATATCCTCTATGACATCTGAGGGCATAATCCTAACAGTCATATAGGGTCTGTGTGGCCCATGATTAAAAATTATCGGCCCTGATTTGTCGGATCAGGGTATCCTCTTTCGTCTAGAATTAAAAAATAAAATGGGAAAATTTCAGTTTTGGTCCCATAACTTAGGCGTTTTTCAATTTTGATCCCATTATTTACGGGTTTATCACATTATATCCCATAATTTGCATTTTTTCTCAATGTTGATCTCATCTGCCAATTTTCATTAATTTCTAGCAGCATAAGGCATGTGCCTTGCACATGGCCATTAGTCAAAGCTTTTGACCACTTGATTTGGACTCCAAAACAAGGGATAATTGCAAAAGGCTCCCCAACTATTAATTAGTTTAATATTTTAACAAAAAACATAAAATATAATACATATATACACACACACACAAAATCACAAAATATTTTATATATAAAAATAAAAAAAATGGAAAATCACTGTTCACCATCTTCAATGAAGACGATGAACAGTGAACCCGAAAATTCCCCCAACACAAACACATAATCACACATACATACACACACATAGACATATATAATATGTATATATACACACACAAAATCACATAATATTTTATATATAAAAATAAAAAAAAATAAAAATCGTTGTTCATCGTCTTGAACGAAGACGATGAACAGTGAACCAGAAAATCCCCCCCAACACAAACACATAATCACACATACACACACATACATATATAGACACACACATAGACATATATAATATGTATATATACACACACAAAATCACATAATATTTTATATATAAAAAAAGAAAAATCTTTGTTCATCGTCTTCAATGAAGACGATGAACAGTGAACCCAAATATCCCCCTACACAAACACATAATCACACATACACATATATACATATATAGACACACACATAGACTTATTTATTTATATATATATATATATAATTACACATTAAAAAAAACAAAAATTGGCCTTTAATTAAGGACACGTACCTTCTCCGTTAAAATTGACAGATGGAACCAACATTGAGAAAAAATGCAAATCATGGGATATAATGTGATAAATCAGTAAACAATGAGACCAAAATTGAAAAAAGCCTAAGCTATGGGACGTAAAGTGCAATGTTCCCAAAATAAAAATAAAAATAAAAATTTCACACCAGATGATGTAAAAGGTAATATGGAGTTGAAAGCACACATATTTTTTCTAAATTCGTCGATCACTTCTCATTGGAATCAAAGCAGCTCGTACAACTCATTAGAAACTTTAATAGATTCAAGTTTAATTTTTCCACTACCGCAACAAAAATCTTTAGGCTCATATTTAAGTTTTACAGCACCATAATAATTGCAATTTGATACTCCTTTTTCAGTTCATGCATCTCTGAGGTCACATGCACATAAATTCCTGAACCTAAAAGATTGAGATGTATAAATAGGCAAAATTGCAAATTTAGTCCCATAGGATAGCGCTATTTTAATTCTAGTCCTAGTCCCGCGTTTTACATAATTTTAGAAAAAGTCCCAGTAATTTGACACAGATGCAATGTTAGTCCTTTTTTTAGGCAATGTTGATCCCGCACTTTATTTTCTAACGGAATGGTCAACTGAGAATTGCATTCCCCCCCCCCAAACTATATACCTTGTATCAAACACCCCCTAAACATATTTTTTTGTCATTTACCCTCCTGAAAAAGAAAAAATAATAATAAAGAAATAAAACAAAAAAGCATCTTCCCCAACTGTTTTTAATTTTATTATTTTCAGGGGTTAGTGATATTAATATTTGTTTAAAGGGTATTTTACACAACTTGTATAGTTTAAGGGGCAAATGTTATTTTTTTAAAAAAAAAATTGTTAGTTTCCGTTAACTTTTAACGGAAAATAAACTTTGGGACTAATTTTCTTTTAAAAAAAGGACTAATGTTGCAACTTTTCCAAATTATTGGGACTATTTTTAAAATCACATAAAGCGTAGGACCAAAAATAAAACGATCATATCCTATGGGACCAAATTTGCAATTTTGTCTGTATAAATACGCTAAAGTTTTGTAGAGTAAGAAGATTAGTTTCATATATCATACTTATTGAACGAAATTTTTTAAATGTATAACCTTCTGATTCATATGGAACCATTTGATCTCCAAGAAGCCAATGAGCTTGATAATTTTAGCAATTTCGATGGTTGAAATCTGCACTTGAGGAGAATGCACGCATCTCCATTATTTTCGTAATTCATTAACATGTTGACTATATTTCCTTTTCTCTTCCTCATTGAACTATCGTTTTTGAATAGTTAAATAATTGAAATGATTATTGATATTATTTACACAGAAACAAATAAATATTACTTGTTAAGAAAAAGATCGTGAAATTCTATCAAAATATGAATACCTTTAAAACATAAATTTAGTTCTTTTTAAAAAATATACTCCAAATATTTGACAAAAATTTAATGCAATAGTTGAAAAATCATTTAAATATAAGATCATATGAGTTATGGGCTCTCGGTTAACTTATTGGTTAGCAATTTTTAATGACTAAGTTTTCTTCTTTCATTTCTATATAATTACTTTCTTTTTAAAACGAGTGTAATAGTTCTAGGCTCTTAAATATTTTTAATATAATATTTTCTATTCAATATACCTATGAAAATTTGATTTGAAGATCACTAAAAAATAACTATATTGATAACTGAAAAGTTAGAAGGAAAACAATTACATGATAACTATAAAATATTAAAGCTTGAAGTCATATGCTAAACTACAAATAATGTATCTCATAGTTTCTTAAGAGCACATGGGGATGCCAACACAACATATGTGCAATCTAATAGTTGATTATATTTTTATTAGCATGAAATCTAAACAAACTAAATTTTTTTACTTATGCATAATCAATATATAAATATTTAATTTATTATTCATATCAAAGAATTTATTATCTCATATACATTCATGGTCATTTTTCATTACTGGTGGGTTCCAGTTTAATGAGTAAAAATATAAATTTAAGTTTATCATATATTTTGGATTAACATTTTTTTTTTTACCGGAACCACCTTATCGGGGGAGGGTGTTTTCGGGCCCCTCATCCCTTCTTTATTTCCATAAAAATAAAGCAATAACCAAGGAGATCTAACTCCCTCACAAAAATTCTAGAAAAGCAAATAAAATAAGGAATACTCACTCCCTTACAAGAAAAACCACTACTATAGAAAGCATAAAAAAGGAGTACTACTCCCTTACAAAAACAAAAATCAACTAACATTTATCAATCCATCTGAACCTGAAACTTGGAAAAAGAATATCCATCTTAATGTAAGCTTTTAAAGACTGAGGAGCCTCGTTTATTCTAATCAAAGTGAAAAACTTATCATCACAACCCATATTTGCCAAATAGTCTGCAACCATGTTCCCTTCCCGGTAGATATGCGAAAACCGAATATCCATTTTGCCTTGCATATTCCTTATTCGTTGGAGAATGTTTTGCAAATTCCAACAACCGGGAGCAGCCTTTGTTATCAAATGCAACACCACCATTGCATCTAATTCGACCCACACTTTAGTATATCCGTTATTGTAACAAAGTTCCAACCCCTTACAAACACCAAAGAGCTCAGTATAAGTATTAGTAGCTATCTCGATATAATCAGCAAAAGCAAAAACCAGCGACCCCGTATGATCCCGAACAATACCACCCGCACCCGCTTCACCAGGATTTCCTCTTGAGGCCCCGTCTGTATTCAACTTAACCCAACCTATTGATGGAGGTAACCACTGGACCCTAACCGAAATCAATTCCACCGGCCGTCCCCTTTTTATGTTCAAGTATTCTGCCAACCTATCATCTCCCTTAAAGTTTTGTGACGTGAGTAACCCGGTTTTATGAAGGAGTCGGATATATTGTTCCACTCTCATGCGAACCCTAAGCTTGCTAAATCGTGAGTTATCATGCTTAGCCTTATTCCGTTCTATCCAAATGAACCAAGTGATCAATATTGGCAAGAGTGTCCTAACACTTCTGTTACCAACCCCAATTCTCCAAGATTTCCACCAAATGTGCAAGTTATTCGTATTAGGCAGAGTGAAATTACACAAATTTGCATAGAAAGCACCAATATTATAGGCACTAATACTTTTAAAGAATAAATGTGAAAACGACTCAATCTCTCCATTTCTACAACAATAACATTTTGAAGCCAATGAAAAACCCTTTCTTTTCATATTAGTATCAAATGGCAGCCAGTTATGAAATAATCTCCATGCAAAAATAGTCATAGAGGGCCTAAGTTGTTTACTCCATATATCTCGAAAAAGATCACTAACCTCAGCAGCTTCACGAAGTATATTCCATGCAGATTTCATGGTGAATTTGCCACACTTTGAAAGCTTCCAGATGGCTTTATCTTGTGGGGTATTGTTGATATGAATCTCCATAATTCGATTCACTGTGTCTGGCAACAGAAACTGGCTAAGCTTGTGTAAATCCCATTTACCTCTTTGCCAATAATCCGATACAAGTGCCGACTCATTGTGCGGGTTCGCCACCACCTGACAGAGAGGCCCTTCTCCTAACCAATTATCGAACCAAAAAGAGGCACTCCCTTCTCCTAAGGTCCAAATAATATTCGGCTCAGCAATAATTCTAATTCTTCCCATTCGTTTCCAAACCATGGAGGACGTGCATTTCACCGGCGCCACTACAGGATGATTTTTCTCGCAATACTTTTTAATCATAAAACGAGCCCAAATCGACTTACCTTCTCTTAATTTCCACCACAATTTCACACCAAACGCCTCAACCATGTCATCAAGGCTTCTCACTCCAAGACCTCCTTCAATTTGAGGATAACAAACCCTATCCCAAGAAGTCAAATGAATTTTTTTAACATTACCATTTGAACCCCAGAAAAAACGATTAAACAATCGCTCAAGACGTTGAGTAGCATTTTTTGGTGGTTCTATCATCTGCATAATGTATAATGGCATAGAATAAAGAACACTTTTAATGAGTGTTAACCGCCCTTCATGTGTCAGAATCGACTTTTCCCAACCTCCGATTCGCTTGGCAATTTTTTCGATAATATGCTCGAATACTGATGCCCTTTTATGACCTTTGTATAAAGGTGCACCTAAATAAATAAAAGGAAGCTCCTCCTTCTCAAAGCCCGTGATCTGTTTAATAATTCGTATTCGAGTTCGAGATGCTGTTTTGCCCAAAATAAAAGTCGACTTGTCTTTATTGATCAATTGCCCCGAAACCTTCTCATAATATGTAATGAAATTTAATAACCGAGAAATCACTCCTTTAGTTCCTTTTGAAAAAGTAATAATATCATTTGTATACGCGAGATGACTCACTGTAAAACCTCCACCGGTGTCATATTGCATCATCGGGTTCTCATTACAAAGTCTATCCAATCCCCTAGACAAAAATTCAGCGGCAATAACAAAGAGAGCAGGCGAAAGTGAGTCTCCCTGACGCAGTCCTCGAGTTGATTTAAAGAATCCCTCACTTGCTCCATTAATTTGAACCGAAAACCAGCAATTTTCAACTGCATGACGAACCCACAAAATCCATATAGACGGAAATCCCAATTTTTCAAGAACCGAATAAAGAAAGGTCCATTGAACCCTGTCATAAGCCTTTGCCATATCTGGCTTGAGCATTATATTCCCACCACCTTTCTTTTGCTCAATTTCATGACACAACTCTTGTGCCAATAAAATATTATCAATAATGTTACGCCCTTTTATAAATCCCGTCTGACAAGGAGAAATTATCTTGTTCATTATCTCTGATAACCTATTCGCCATGATCTTGTGATCACTTTATTACTTACATTGCAAAGACTAATGGGCCGATATTCTTTCCATGATTGGGGTGATTCAACCTTAGGAATTAAGGATATTGTAGTGGACGTATACCCCCTAGGCAATGGTTTTCCAAAAAAAAATTCAAGAATCGCCTCCATCAAGTCCTCCTTAATAATGTACCAGCATTTTTGATAAAACATGGATGTAAAACCGTCTGGGCCAGCCACACTATCGGGATTTATACTCCAAACTGCCGTCTTGACTTCCTCTAAATCAGGCGTCGCACACAGAGCTTGTCTTTCTCTTTCCGATAGCATGTTAGGTATGCAAGAGAGGTCCGGCTCTTCCAACCTCGGGTTAGGTCCTGTGAAGACTTGTTCAAAATAGTTTGCACCCGATTTTCGAATATCATCCGGGTTGACAAGTTCACGGCCATTTTCCATTATGCGATGTATCCATCCCTTGCTCCGCTTCCTCTTCACCCATGCATGATAAAACTTGGTATTCCTTTCTCCATCCTTGAGCCAACTGCAAGCCGCTTTTTGTCTCCAAAACTCTTCCTCGATAGCTAATTTCTGAGCAAAAACCGCCGCTGCTCTATTCATAGCACATAAGTTCTTATCATTGGGCTGGACGTCATATTCATGTTCACATTTTCTAGCTTCATCCTTTGCAATTTTAACCGCCTCAAACACATTTCCGAAAATCTCTCGGTTCCATGTTTTCAAAGCTCCTTTCAACCGAACTAGCTTCCTGTGGAACTTTTCCAAACCTCGACATAATATAGGTTCGTTCCAAGAGGTATTCACCATATCCATAAAATTGTCATGTCTCATCCACACATTCAAGAACCGAAAAGAGGAAGGTCTAGAATGTGCATCATCTTTTAACGATAAAAGAAACGGATTATGATCCGAATATTTGGACCGAGCCAAATGCCTCACCATAAAAGACGGGAACAATTCTTGCAGGTCCTTCGTATAAAAAACACGATCTAATCGTTCAAACACTCCCCTTTTTGCATACCATGTAAATGTTAGATTAGAGAAAACCCCGTAGGAAACTTGTATTACTGAATAACATATTTATAGAGACACATGTATTTGGTAAACAAGAAACCCTAACTATAAACAAGAAAAAGATAAATACAAGAAAACATAAAGAAACCTAAATTAACATAAATATTAGAAAGATATGGAAAGATATTATATTATCTAACAGTCCCCCGCAGTCGAAACGTGAGAGTCTTGAATGTTGAGACTGGACCATAGAAATATGATCATAGAGAATTTGAGAAGAAGACAGCGGCAAAAATAAAAGGTGGCGGTTGGCCTTAAGAGGAGGCGGCGGCTGCTCCAAGTCCTCATTTTTTTTTAAGGGTGAGCAGTGGCAACTAACAAAACTAAAGGTGGCGGCTAAGCGCGTCAGCCCGCGGCCAAAGAGAGAAGACGGCGACATAAAATAAAAAGGCGGCGGCTCCAAGTCCTCCTTTTCAAAGGGTGAGCGGCGGCAACTAACAAAACTAAAAGCGGCGGCGGCCTGCGGCCAAAGAGAGAAGGCAGCGGCATAAAATAAAAAGACGGCGGCCATAGAAAAACAAAAAGAGAAAACGAGATAAGGGAGAAGAAGCTGGCGGCCGCGGCCATAGGAGAAAGAAAGAAAAAAGAAATTAGATAGAGAAACACTAAACTAGATACGGAGCGCCGGACGGGGACGGCGACTTGAGGATGGCGGCAGAAGCGAGAGATCGAGAGACCATGGCTCGAAGCCATGGCTCTGATACCATGTTAGATTAGAGAAAACCCCGTAGGAAACTTGTATTACTGAATAACATATTTATAGAGACACATGTATTTGGTAAACAAGAAACCCTAACTATAAACAAGAAAAAGATAAATACAAGAAAACATAAAGAAACCTAAATTAACATAAATATTAGAAAGATATGGAAAGATATTATATTATCTAACAGTAAACGGAGTCCCATCATAGCCCGCATCAATGAGATCGCAATCCAAAGTCATATTTCCAAAATCTTCCATGGAGCCACGTTTCGGGGCTGCTCCACCCTTTTTTTCGTTCGCATGCAAAATAATATTAAAGTCACCACCCACTAACCAAGGTTCATTAGTAGGGGTTACGTCACGAAGACCATCCCATAGAAATTTCCTCTCCTCCCTAGTACACTTGGCATGTATCCAAGGGCAGTAAATAGGCCTCCGTAACAGCGTAGATCGAATCCGAACATGCAAAAATTGATCATGGTTAAGAAAATTGGATTAACATAATAAGGTTATCTTAATTCTCACAAAAAATAAATAAAATAAGAGAATTTATAAGGTTTTTGTATATTTGTAGCAAAAGAATGTAATATAATATAACATAACAACAATAATATAATAATTTATGCAAGATGTTTATTAGAAATAATTTATAGTTTTAGTGTGTTATGACTGTTGGGAAATATACATATAGCCCGACTAAGCACAGCGGAAAATTAAAATTTTAGTTTCTAGGATTTAAACATGCGAGTTTATTAATCCTACGGGCTTATCACGTATCATAGGCTTGCGCATCTCTACACTTGTTATTTAAAACTTAAATAAAGAAGATCTTACCTTATTCGATTTTTTGTAAAAATTGAAGAGTTTCTTCTTCCTTAACGTAAGCTCCCTAGCTTGCTTCTCGTTCCTTGAATCAACTCCTTCGTTTTCCCCTTTGATGTAGATTTCGAATTCCTCCACCAAAAACACCTTTGATCGGATTCTTAATTCACTTCAGAGACCCAAGTGTTTCTCCTCTAAAGTTGATCCACACCCCGGATACCCACTCGTTTATAATCTTTAGCTAGATTGATCTATAAACGTTTATTCTAACTCTAAGGAATAGTGTATGGGATTAAGGTGAAAGCAAAAATTACTTCTCTAAGTATTTTGGAAGAATTCTTGAATTCAAGATCTTGATGAATAATCAACAGCTCAAGAACACTATATGAGAGAGAGAGAGAGAAAGAGAAACGATTTTTCTATGCAAGAGGAACAAAAATTTTGGCTTCAAAAGTCATCATCCTATTTTCGTTCCATACTAGTCATATATATAAGACTAAGTTCTTACAATTCTTTTCCATGTAGAACTCTTCTACATTAAACCTTTTCCATGTAGGAATAGAAGATTAATTAATTCTCAAATAGGACTCTTCTATTTTAATTAGTTTTCTTTCTCTCTAAGAAATCTTATTTCCTTCTAAAAGAAAATTAATTAAACTCTTTAATTATTTTCCTCCACCAAATTTTTGACCAAGACTTAATAAAATAGTCTTTTAATAATTAATCCACCATACTAGATTAATTAAAAGTCACTTCCAATTAAATTAAATGCTTTCTAGACTTAAGCTTAATTAAATTGATCTTATCAACTTAATTAATTTATTTATCCAACACTTGAATAAATAAAAGTTTTAATTAATTAATCTAATTAATTAATATATTAACTCAACTACTTTGAATTAAATTTCCTTAATTAAGAAATGGATTTGTCCGAGTATTGTGTGTGACCCTTTAGGTTCACCAACATACTAGTAATGGGTTCATAACCTTTATGATTTAATTTGGACAATTAAATTGTCTCGATTAATTAAACACTTTTAATTAACCATCTTATTATTTAATCTCCATTAAATATAAGATACCCATAAATCAAAGAAGTTTCTAGCTACTTATCTTGAAGACCTAGATGTAGGCGATTCAAAGTGAACCTTTCCAATCGCGCATTCCATGCAAGTGAGATTCCTCCATCAACTAATTTCCTAATTGAATTAAGGATCGAGGAATCTTATTGGTCGAGATCCTTGTAAATTCAATCTTAATAATTCAAATGTGTTTGACTAGTGATTAATTAATTCAAGAAACTCATTTCTTAATTAATTACTTACTTGCCTTGGCCAAGGACTAAATCAGTCAAACCACTTAGAATATTATAGGAAATTCACTTATTCATCTAGACAAGTGATGGATCCTTTGTTGTCAACACCAACCTCCATATACGAGTCACTGCACCCAATCACCAGTCCATATGTGTCCTTGTAAAAGAACTGGCACAGGAGTCAAAGTGCAGTGAGTCAATATACAAGATTACTGTGATGACTCAAGTCAAAGAATTAATCTTGCACTATCGTGATTAAGAAACTCCTAATTCGACATATATAGAAATAATTCCAATTTAGGAAGTTTCAGTCAGGGTAATCAGTGAACTTGTTCTCAACAAGCACCCGTGTATGTGCATTTGTGTCAACTACACTAATGTCTATAAAACGAGACATTCTCTAATTAAGAGTGTGCATCATAGGCGCAAGTCTATCCGAATTATCAATGTCCCATCTTGATAATTCTATGACTTGGACAGTATTTAGAAATCACAACCTTAGAGACTTGTTTTATGATATCCATCCAATGAGATATCAAGCCCCATAGCTATGTGTGAATTCTAGGGACTTCATCATACAACTATAACAATATAAACATAAGATGAAGAAATGCCTTTTATTAATATAATGTAAAACGAAATTGTTTATTACAAGAATAGATAAAGAAAACCTATCTAGAATTGGCTCGCAGGGCATTATTCTAACAATGACAAAAGATTTTGTTTTGTTAAGTACAAATATAGAGTGACATATGCATAATAGTAATTCATTCTATATATTAATCAAGAATTATGAACTTTTTTTGTAAAAAATATTGGCTATTACGAATTTTAATATTTTGTGATAAAATGTACTTCTCCTCTCAGTCTTTCAACCACAATGTGTACTTTGAAGTTGTTAAAGCTCACACAGAGCTTTAAATTTCTGGAGAAGGGAACAACACAAATTACTGCAACATCAATAAATTCTTCTTTTTTATGGCTAAATTGTGTCTTTTTCTTTCCCCTTTTTTTCCCCCTAAATCATGTCTATGTAGTTTGAAGAGTCTCAAGTTTCTATTTTCTATGTTTTGATTTATATTAGATTTTTGAACCTTCAAGGACGTCAGCAATCTAGCTCTTTTAATATAAAAAGTATATCATATATACTACTCTAATAAATTAGTTATAATATCTATATCTATATCTATTTTAAAAGTATGAATAATTTGGGATGATTTACATTTTTTATTTTTTTTGTTAGGACCAAAAGAATGTGAAATTAGAGCCACGACTATAAATTAATTCATTCATATCATATCAATAATTTAGTTAAGTACTGAACTACAGCAAACAAATACATTGGACAAATCAAACATAACAAACTAAACACATCCAATTCCTATCAACATACAAGTGACAAACAAGATCAACTCTCCCCTGAAATTTAAAAAAACAATTATAATTATAATCAATCTTCAACTTTGGAGCACAAATATGAAACTCAAATCACAAGCTATTGGATATCAAAAGCTTCACTAGATGTCTACATTCGTTCTATCCCTTTAGCCCAACTTTGAGCTTCCGTAGCAACATCAAGCTTGAAAGACAGAGCCAAAACCACTATCATCAATAGTAGAACTAAAATCACGTTTGACGAGAAAGGAGATATACTAAATTGATTTTGTGCTCCCGTAAGATGAAGGGTACCACTTTAGTTTGCAAATGCAACAGAATATGCAGTTTAAACTACTCAAATGTGAGGAAACCAAAATGAGGGTGAAATGAATATACAGAGAAGAGGTTCTTATCAAAAAAAAAATATATAGAGAAGAGGTGACTTTTAATATTATTATTAAACCCCACTTAATATATACATTGAACATAGTTGTTAACTATTATTAATTTGAAGTTCATGCACATTATAATCAAAATTATATTTTTATTGGAGGATAATACTAAATTAATTTCAAATCTACACTGAACAATACATTGAACAAAATTATGAAGTATTAATTTCAAATTCATGCACATCTATTTGGTAATAATGATGAATATTTTTTTTAATTAGAGGATAAAATTAATTTATTAGTAGGGTTATTTTGGTCTTAAAAAAAGTTTAAAATGTTAATCATCCCAAATGTAAATCATGTAAATCATCCCAAATTATTAATACTTTTAGAATAGATATAGATATAGAAAATCCCTATACACACATTAAACAAACTTGTGAACAATTAATTTCAAGTCCATGCATATTAATTTTATAATAGTAATAATAATTACTATTTTATTAGAGGATAACATTCATTTATTTCTATAGGGTTATTTTAATTTGAAAAAAGTTAACAAATGTAAATCATCTTTGATTGCTATACAATTTGCATTATCGATATGCTTTAATTTGATTAATTTATATTATATTTTTTATGCTATGTAGTGTAATTTTGTTATAAAATTTATATTGTAAGTTTTAAAATTTCATTTCTATTTCACATTTTTTTTAAATTGTCTTGTATTCCCAAGTCAAAGTTTTATTTCATATGTTACAAAACATTAAACCCCTATGATTAGTATAATTGTGGTGGTTACAAGATATTAAAATTAGCCTTCATTATGTGGTAACTCATATTTTTATATGCCTATAAAATGGAGCCTCCTACAAAGCTTTTTATACAACAAAAACTCTAAAATACTTCATACTCTGAAAATACTCATCCACTCTCTTACAAAAATACATATGCATTAGAGTTGCATATTAATATAGTTTTGAGGGCAATTTGAGTGGTTAAGTTCATTCGTCTCATTGTGAACGTGCTCACAATAGGAGACTTGCACTGTGCATTTGGGTTTTATCTTGGAGTGATGACAAGCCGTTGGTACCCGCACATAGGGAGGCATCACTACTTTAGGACAGCGACTTTGTCGTGACTCCCAAAAGGACAAGCGTTCTTTAACTCTAATTTCTTGTTATTTATTTTATATATTATTTACTGTTGTGCTATACTAATAGTGATTTGTTTGTGATTTTGTAGGAACACAAATTCAAGATTCTAACAATCTAAAGTAGTGATGGAATTTGTGTTCTAACTTCTCAGTGGTCTTCGTTGGTAAAACCAATTTTGTAAGCTTATTTGAATTGGATCTGACAAGTGTCTATAAGCATTATTTCTGTTTGCATATTTCATAATTAAAAATCATGGTCTGTTATTAAGATACAATTTGGCTTTCTACATTTTTAAAAGGAAAACTTGAAAAACGAAATTAGTTCTCTTTTGCTAAAGGTGAAAGAAAAGGAAAAAGTCAATACGGTGATATTTGTGTATCTTTGCATTTCTAGAAAATTGTAAAGAATTTGAGTTTGGATTTATTCTTAGTTTCTTTAAAAAAAAAAAAAGGTTTTTGAGTGGTTGATATTAAAGTTGATATTTAGTTTAAATTGTATATAAGTTTAAATACTGCAAAGTTTTCTATACATATATATGTGAGTGATTGCAATTCTGAATTAGTGTAAGAAAAATCTTGCTGATTAACAAACTTTGTGCATAATTAATCTATTACTTACTTGAAAATAAATCTGATTATAGTAGTTTTGAATTAGAAAAGGAAAACGATTTAATTGTTTGTAGAAATAAATTTTTTGAAGTATTGACAGAAGCTTTAAACATTCTATCCAAGTTTTCAAAATTACATATTAAGCTTCTTTTGTTACAAGTGGAATTTCTTTCATGATTTTATCAAAATACTGAAAAGAGGAAAAGGTGAATTTGTTAACAAAAGCAAGGCGTTGGAAAGTTGAAACTATTCTGATAATTTCAGATCTTATAATTTGTGATCGGATATTGAAAATAGAGTTGTGCTAATAGTTATATTTTTAAGATGTCCATCTACTGTTATTAAAGGTCTTTCTTATGCATTTGTTAAAAGTTTCATATTGATTTGCTAATTTGATATACCATGAATAATTCTAGTTTGAAATTAGAAGTGTGACACACATAGAAATCAAATTGTGAGGGGATATGCACAATACTTGATTTTATAGTGCATAATTTACTAGTGTTATAAATTCAAGAATTATTTTAATTTGTCAGTTTTGTAGTTTATACAATATTATTGAGCGAGTCATTTCCATTTTATCATCGCTATTGCTAGTCAGTGACGTTAATGAACACGGTATATATATAAAGTTCAAATTGATATGGTAAAACTAGTGGTATGTTCTAAGGTTGAACCCTTATTACTAAATCTCATTGATGATAGTGTTGGCTGGTGGTTAGATTTAGGAGATAATACACATATGTTTGTTTTGATAATCATCAAATTATTGAATTGAATATTGGTGCGGCTATTTCATTTCCTAATTTTATGTTGTTTCGATATGATATATGCTCATGAGTTTTAATAATTATGAAGAGTGTTTTCTTAGATTATTCATGTTACAAATACAAATTGCACAAATATCTAAAGTTATGATTGTGAGTTGTGTTTAGTAAAAAAAATTAATAATAATAATTAGGCTTGAAATCGTTAGTTATGTCTAACCAAGCATTTCTAAATTTCGCATGAGAATTTGATCGACAAACTCATGAGGAATCCAACAAGGAGATGTTGCTGAAAAATAATGAAGTGTACTGTGGTCAAATTTTGAAGTTTGTTTCGTGAAAGAATTAACACTCCAATATCTTATCCAGAGAATGGTATTTAACTTTGATTTTAATCAAATGATAAGGTACGCTCTCTATTATTACAAGTTGATGCCTTTCGATTTTAGAATCTAATTGTAGTTTCAGAAAGGTGAAAAGATAAAAGAACTAAAATGCTTTTAATAGAAAATATGAAGAACAAGTAATGGTTTTCATGTGATTCATGTTTTTTGATAATATGCACATTAAGTTATATGATGTTAGTTGAAGGAAATAATTCTTTAACTAATTTAAAGGTTTTTTCTTATTGTTAGTTGGTTGAATATGTATGCTATGAAATATGTGATATACTTGAGCATATCAATATTTGTAAATATTATTTGTGAGCATCAACGTGGAATTTCTCCTTGTGGTGTACGTTAAACCTTTTACTAAACTTTGGTATAAAATAAAGTAATATGTGAGTTTATTATTTCCAAATAAATTGTTAGCTTATTTCAACTGCTCTTCTCTAACGGATAGCCAGAGATTAAAATTATGATAAATTTATGTCCATTATTTGAAATTAAGGAGTGGCTTTATGATTTTAACAATTAGCTGAAGCAATTTTGGTATAAGCACCAGATGACAGTTTAGTATAGAAAACTAAATTTATTTATATAAATGAGGATTTATCACTATCATTAAATACTGAGTCATGTAGTGGTTATGATTTGCATGCATGGTCAATTAATGTATATTCAAATGCATGGGTGTATGGTCATTAAGGAGGCTATGAAATTAATTCTTGTTGTGAAATTTTATTAAATTCACTAGGTATATATGTTTCCTTGTTATGTTCTACAAAGCCCTATTAATACTTATAATCTTTCACCATTTTTTTTTAATAAATTGAGGATGTATGGTGGGTACATGAATTAACAACGGCTATTTGGTTTCTTCACATTATGATAGTGTTTAAATGCTAGCTAATAATAAATTTATTAAATTATTGGATGTTATGTATATGGTTGACCCAGAGAGGGAATTGGAAAACTTATAGCATATAAAATATGTGGTTTAAGATAATTACTTATTGTTGTGGGAGTTCAATCCTCATCAGTAGCTATGTTAGGAATTTCTTGGGACCAACAAGCTATTTTCGGTTATAGAAGTGTTTTGATGCTATAAATTCATAAACTTGATGCATGCCATTAGTAAGTAATTAATTGGAAGTTACATGTTCTTATTGATATATGTTGATACATGTATGTGAATTTCATTTAATTAAGATATGTGTGTGTTGTTAATAGAAATTGTTCTGAGCAAGAGAGATTATATGTATATTCACTTATGACAAATTACGGGAAAGATATGTTTTTATCTCTGTGTTATTTACCGTAAGTATTTCACCTATTGGGTTGAATACTTAAATGGGAAAATATAAAATTCTAGTAGATGAGTTTCTCTTTGTTAATAATAATTAAGAAAAAGGAGTAATTTTCTCTAAGTTCAAATGAAGTTTATTGTAAAATCAAGAATGAGTTATATAGCCATAATCTTATATTATCCTTATCCATGTGGTTGAAATTATCAAGCTCTAGAGCTTTGCAATGAGATTTGTTATAAATATAAATTCTATTGTCATGAGTTTTTCTTTCCCAAGCTAGTACAGAGAAGTGTGGGGGTAATTTCCTCCTAAAAGTTTCATTTTGTTGAAACAAAATATTGTGAAAATACATCGAGGAGAGTCACATGTTAAAGTTAGATGGATGTTAAATATTAGATTAACTTCAAACTTTCAAATGGACTGTGAACATTATATTAATATGAAGTATTAATTAATTTCTCCAAGACGTACACAAGAAATTGTGGGGTTCTGTTACATTTATAAGTGAATAAATTTTCTATTGCAAATATATTATAATTTTGTGGTTAAGAAATGAGATTCTTAACAATCAAATTTATATGATACTTTATAAATAAAGTAGTTTTATTAAAGGATAATGATTATTATTATAGAAGTTTAATTTCGAGAATCAGAGGAAATGAAATGAGTGCGGATATAAGTAGCAAAAGCTACTGCACCAGAAGTTTGACATTTCGATATTTTCTTTAAAAATCAAAAGTGGATCTAAAAGAAGTTGTAATCCACAAGGACCAAAGAAAGCAGGTCCATATGAATTCTCTAGTGATTTATTTCATAATTTATCTAATCTAATATATCAATCTTGTGAGTTTTGCCTTGAAACAGGTGCACGTGCACAAGACAAGAAGAAAAGAGAAATGAGATAAGAAATAAAACGCTATATAAATCATATGCTGTGAGCATATATTGACTAGCAATGATGCTAGATCATTAATCATGCATGATTTGTATGCTGTGAGCATATGTGGACTAGCTTTAAGGCTAGATCCGTAATCATCGAGGGGGATAGGCTTATGCCCACAAGGGAGTCACCAACGGGAGTAACCCAACCTTTGTGATTGGCGATCCCATGAAGAAGGTTCAATGGGTAGAAACAACCCGTAAAGCGTGACTCATATATATATAAAGCACAAATCTAAGGAAAGTGTTTGAGAGATACATCCTTCCCATCCCTATGATGATAGTGCTAAATTTGTGTGATGTTGAGGTTGGGCTTTGCCCTTAATGAGACCAAAGCGGAATTTTTGCGAGGTAGAGGTCACACGTACCCTTGGAGGACTCACCTAAGTGAGAGTTGTCATGAGGCAGTAGCTATGGGTTTGGGCAACCCTAAAGACTCTCATGAGAATCAAGATAATGCGCATGGCCATTAACCGCGCAACCCGCTATGAACTAAAAGACCAAAACTCAGTACTATGTGTGTGACATATTGAAATTTGGTCAAAGGGACCTAATTCAAGGCCAAGTCCATTATGGCTCCCTCAAATTGAAATTGTCAACACTAAGTGTAGGCTCAAGCCCGGAAGGTTCCTGCACCTATTGCATAGTATAATATCGCCCTTCTATATTATTATGAAAAATATTTTATTTCAAGAAGTTTTAAAACTTGTGGGGGATTGTTATAAAATTTATTTTGTAAGTTTTAAAACTTCATTTCTATTTCACAATTTTTTAAATTGTCTTGTATTCCCAAGTCAAAGTTTTATTTCATATGTTACAAAATATTAAACCCCTATGATTAATATAATTGTGGTGGTTACAAGATATTAAAATTAGCCTTCATTATGTGGTAACTCATATTTTTATATGCCTATAAAATGGAGCCTCCTACAAAGCTTTTTATACAACAAAAACTCTAAAATACTTCATACTCTGAAATACTCATCCACTCTCTTACAAAAATACATATACATTAGAGTTGCATATTAATATAGTTTTGAGGGCAATTTGGGTGGTTAAGTTCATTCGTCTCATTGTGAACGTGCTCACAATAGGAGACTTGTACTGTGCATTTGGGTTTTATCTTGGAGTGGTGACAAGCTGTTGGTACCCGCACGTAGGGAGGCATCACTACTTTAGGACATCGACTTTGTCGTGGCTCCCAAAAGGACAAGCGTTCTTTAACTCTAATTTCTTGTTATTTATTTTATATATTAGTTACTGTTGTGCTATACTAATAGTGATTTGTTTGTGATTTTGTAGGAGCACAAATTCAAGATCCCAACAAATTTAATATATAGTTAAACATACAATATGTAATTATAATTACTTATCTTTTATAAATTTTTGTAGTTTCGTATCTTATAGTCTATAAAAATTTAGCACAATCAAACTCTTGAAGTTTTGGATTAACTCTCCTATGAACGACTTTGTTTAAGTCTCAAGCACCTTTGCCCAAAGAAAATAAATCCACCTACTACTTTATATGAGTGGTCCTGGGTTCGAATATAGACCACCACAAGGTGTGGTTTTCCCCTTCTTTATGATTAAGGATTATGGCTATCAACTCGGATTTGTCGGCCAAAATATTTAGAGTATCCCCCTATATCTTGAATTTAAAAAAAAAAAAGAGAGAGAGAGAGAGAATAAAGTGCCATATGCGTATGGAGCTCTTGATTCTTAAAAATGCTTTCCTAAAATTGCTATATTAGTAAAGCAGAATTGTAAACTATTACAGAAAATAATACAGAAATGGCCAATAAAACCGTGTTCTTCGTCAAGGAAAGAAATCCTGAAATTGTGGATATATTTCTGCTCCTTTAACTCAGCTCATAATTGAATAGATTAATCATATTAGAAAACTTCTAAGGACACAGATTCATAGAGATATACTAATAATATATTCCAAAGATATCTGTAGATTTTGGCATAAGCAAAGCCTACCAACGTCTTCTTTTTATTCAAAGATAATAAAACCAAACACACACACATATATATATATATAGAGAGAGAGAGAGAGAGAGAGTTATAAATCTGGCATACAAAAGATTTATCAAAAAGCTGAAATATCTAAACAAACAGCAGTAGATGATCACAATGATGTAGGAGGCTTTTCTAGTAAAGCAGAGAGGAACACTTCATCCTCCGACTTAATTAGGTGCTATTGTGTTTTCTGTATCTGAACTACAAAACATAATTATCTAAGTCTTTCCTTTTACAGCCATAACATTTTCCCCCGGGCCTCAAGACACGATCCCAATCAAACATTATGAAACGTCAAATCGATCCAACTGTCCATGGACCCAGTCCATCATGTTATCAGTGAACCATAGTTGGATCGATAGTCTAAGAGGGTCACGTCACATATAAAGGGATGATCAAACCTCTTAGACCAAACATTTCACTAAAAGGAGCACCCAATTTTAAGGCCGTCGAGACAATTGTCACGTTTTGTTCTCTCATTCGTGCGTCAAATGTACCCGTGCCAGCGCCAAAATCAACTACTCCAATTCTTATCTCTCCTGGTTTAATACCCAAAGCATCCTTCATCACAAAATCTATAGGAAGTGTGGCATTAGTAATCCACTTTAGCTTTCCTTTTTCCATTTCGAAACATCCGGTGGCTGCGCTTAGAAAAGTATATTTAGCAGAAATGGCTAATAAAATTGTGTTCGTCATCAATATATCCTCTATTGACTGCCGAAATCAGGTGGAGGTCTTTATTAACAAATGAGTTTATCCTCATTTTCAAGACAGCTCTCAATGCACGTTCACATTACAATAACCATTTAATTTAGTATTAGAATTCACTAAATGTATACATTGAACAAACTTGTGAACTATTAATTTCAAGTTCATGTACATTCATGTTATAATAATAATAATTATTATTATTATTATTCTTGTCTATCAAAGGATAACGTTAATTTATTACTATAGGGTTATTTTAGTCTTAACAAAACAGTTAAGAAATGTAAATCATCTCTAATCATCCATAGAATAGTTAAAATTAAGATTAAGATAAAAACTGTTACTTTTTGTCTTATTTCATAATGGTTTTAAATTTTAATTCATCTTGCTAACTCGCTTAATAAGCTACAATTAGCAGCTACAAGGATTATATAAGTAACCCAGTGGCCAATTTCATAATATCTTAATAAGTTTTTGTTTCATTTTTTATATTTGAAACTTATGAATTCATTATCAGTCTAACTGATTTTAGGGTAATTGGCAGACTGCACCCTTGAATTGTCCCATTTTGGCACTTTGTACCCTTAAATTTGATTTTTGGCACTTTGCACCTTCGAATTGCAAAGATGGTGTAAAAGCACTTTAGGGTACAAAATGCCAAGCTATATGCAATTTGAAGGTGCTAAGTACCAAAAGGTGGCAATTCGAGGGTGCAATCTACCAAATACCCCTGATTTTTATAAGCTAAAAATTAGCATCTAGAATTACATATATATAATCCATAGACATAAAAGATGGCCAACTTTTAGCACAGGAGAAAATATACTGTTCCTTAATCAAATTTCATAAAATTTCTTTCTGCTCCCACAAGTTGCTTCCAGACAATCTAATCAACTTAACAGATCACACTATATGGAATAGCTAGCACACATTTTATATCAAGATTGAGAAATCCCCAATCTCAAAGTTTAGCAAGTTGCTCTATGTTTAGGGGATAGACAACATTCATATTCCCATTGAAAGCTTTCTGTCCAAACAAGACATTAACAGCTTCTGTTGGGTGAAATGCATCCCAGAATATATACTGATTCCTGTCTGGACACGGTGTCTGGAACGGAAGACAAGTTATCTGCCCTCTATTCCTCCCAATGCCACAGCACCCGCGATTCAACACGTTAAATCCTATAGAAATTCAAAACAGAAGGAAATGGACTTAAAACAATTTCTAGCTTTCCAAATTCTTGAAAAGAATATTAGACAACGCAAAGAAAATCTTGTGTACCATATGACCCGGCATTAGCGAGCAGATCTTGAAACATGTTGTGAATGTCGATGTAAGAAAACCGAGCACCAGGGAGATTAGCACCAAGATTGTTGATCATGGCCTTGGTGTTTGTATTAAATGGGAGAATAAGTTGGTTGACTTCCTCGGAGCATATACCGTTGCTATTTTGTGCAAGAATGCTCGGGATACATCCCATTAGTCCAAGCCCTGCTATCACAAATTTCCTAGCTCCAAGATTGTACAGCCTCTGGAATATTATTTTGGAAAAATAAAAAGAATAATAATGTATCAAGAAGATGTAAGAAATTAAAACATTGTTCAAATCCCCACTATATATTGAAATTAGTAGAGCATCTTACGGTGAGTTGTTGGGAGTATTGCTGAGCCAAGAGATCTGCATACTGTTGAGGATTGTACTGATTCTTTGTGTCATAATTTGGCATGAGATAATTATTGAGATAGTCATTACTTCCCATGCCAACAAAGAAAATGCACTTAGATAGAGCCTGTGACACATCTGGTGCACCTAAGCTGTCTGTGATTTGATCAAGTGTGTTCTCAAAGTTCTTGATTTGCTGGTTAAATGGAATACGACTAACCTGTACGTACACGATCGATATATCAATTGTCCCAATTTAAAATTCAGTATTCTATTTTGACATATGTAATTATATGAGGTTACTTTCAGAATTCAAAAGTTTTGTCCCATTTGCATGAAAAACTTTGAATCTTAATGCACCATTAAACGCATAGACGTAATAGATGGGACAGGGCAAACAAGTTTATAGTCATGGAAAAATACTTACAAAATTTCTGCCAGTAATATCAAGGATACCAGCAGCAGCAGAAGCATAATTAACTCCATATCTCATTTGATCACCAGAAGCCTCAGAGTATGAAGGAATTAAAGGTAGTCCAAGCGATTCAGCTGCATGCATCAAGCCCCACAAAAAAATATTTAAAATAATGAACAATTAACAGTTTTTGTTATTATATATATGATGATGATGATGATGATGATGATGATGATTGGTTTTTTTACGTAGGTACCAATAGTATCAACCATGGTGTAACCATTGGAGAAGCGTCCGGTGGGGCCGCCATTGAAATCAATGCCATACGGAAAATAATTAGCTTTAGCAAAAGAAGGCAAGTTATTGTTGTTGCCATTATCAATCAGAGAGTCACCAAATATAAACATGGCTGGTACTAGTGCTGAATCTGATCTTCTCCCCTCACTAAAAGCTGCAGGTGCATCCTCTTGAGCTCTTCCAAAACTTGAATCATTATTTGCACTCAGCAGCATTAACAAAATCACAAAAAGGCTACAAAATCTCAAGTTGTTGTCAGCCATTTCTCATATATGTTACTGTTAACTGAGAAAGGTGAAGGGTTGAGAGAGGAGGTTTATGAAGGAAGGGTGGCAGAAGGCTTAATAGGTGGAGGAGGACGGCGGTGGTTAGGACTTGGGAGAGGAGAGTTAATGAATTCACCTGTATACTCTGTCTGTGTCTGTCTTGTTCTCTTGTACACTCACTCACTCACTCTAGTAATGCAATAATTACTCAGCGTGCTCTGCTATTATTTATTTATTATTTTATTTTCCCTTCTTTTTCCTACTCATTTTCTGTCTTCTTACTATGTAACTCTACTCTTTAAATTAATGTGGTTCGCTTTCCAATTAATAAATTAGGTAACATAACATGGTCTCGGATTGGATGAATACTTTGGGTAAGTTGACTCGCCTTCTCTTTGTTTGTGTATAAATAAATATAATACATATGTCACCTCTTATCATTTTCTAAAAATATCAGTGCGTTTCTAAAAATATAAAAGGATTATGCAATAGCTGGTTGGATAGTAACTTAATAATTTAGCGAAATACATGAATGAAACAAGTACTAAGGAAGACCAACTTTCAACAATATTGTGGATTACTAGTCGGAGGCCAAAATCAATTTCTTATTTGCTTAGATAAGCAGAAGTATACATAAGAGAGGACCACCACATCCAGTATGCATACGCGACCAAACCAAGTTGTTATCAACCCACTCACTAATCGAAGTGAGTTGCATCTAAAGTCCAGTCCAGTCAAGATGAAATAGACGAAAAGCTGAAATTGGAGGATTGTGATCTCCTCTCCTGGATTGGACTCATGATTCACCAAAAATGCCAAAATACAATAATGAAATGTATATGCAAAACATAACGCCAGAAGTAGCGTAATTTCCCAGACAAACAAAAAGAGAGTGCAAGTGATTGGGTAGCTTTGGCGGCTTCATTGACTCCAGGGCAGCATTAAATCTGTTGGTTAAACAATCACTTTTCCCTAGAAAAACACCGACACCTTGTACTACTACTACACTAGTAGTAGTTGTGGGGATGGGATGGGATGGGATGGGATGGTCAGAATGGATTTTGACTTGGGTAATGTAATTCCAGAGGATGGAGGGAGGGAGGGAGGGACAGTTGAGTAGTGTTGTCAACCATTTATTACACCCACTTAAATCAAAACATAAACCCCAAAGGAACTCAACAATTTTAATAGATGCCTATACAATTACATCAGCGTATTAAACAACATCTAAGGTTTCCATAATTTCATCGTGCAGTCTTCGCCATAAGTGGCTAAAAGGTTTATATGGGGATGGTGTGCAAGACCTATCACATCTTTCTCATGTACCTGCCAGTCACAAATAATATCAACTCAATCATCCACCACAAAAGCAAGCACATTGGAGAGTGGCTCTCGATAGTCTCAAGATTCCAAAACCTGCTATAATCATAACCGTCCGTGTACAGTGGACCCCATGAGGGTCCAATCACATGGAGAATTGTGATTATTTTTGGTCTTCAGGATTCCCGAGAAGTTCCGGCCATAGATTGATCAAAACAAATATTTCCTTCCAAACATTCTCTAATTATGAAAACAAGATTAGAACAAACACATGTAGGGGTGTTCATAAGAACTGAAAATTAAGCCGAACCGGACCGAAAATCGAGAATTCGGTTCGAACCGAAGCCGAACCAAAAAAAATCAGTTCGGTTAACCGAAAACCGTTTTTTTTATTATTATTATTATTTTTTATTTTTTATTTTTATATAGTATAATGGACCAAAAACTATAAAAAATGTGTTTTCTAACAACTTTTAGAAAAAGAAAGAAAAGTGATTTATTTTTTTTAGTAAAATGGGCTTTTTCGAAATAATGCAACCGAAGCTGATTTTTCCTCTTTTTTTTTATTTTTTTTCCTTCAAAATTTTCGGTTTGGCCCAAACCGAACCGAACTTTCTCGGTTCGTGTTTTCCGAAAACAGAATCGTTGGTTAACCGAACCAATGAACAGCCCTAAACACATGCTTCATTGCTTATAGGACACGAATTAGGGAGCAAAGGCAGAGGAACTGTATGAAGACAACTTAACCGTTAAGCTTTCCTTGACTTCAAATGCAGAGAATTACCTTCATTAGATGCTCTAGTTTGCCAGATTGCTGACTGAAGCAGTATAAATTTCTGCATATAAGTAAATTAATTAGTAAAAAAATCCTCGCAAAGAGGCGAAGAACTAATGGATGCAGATGTAATTAAAGCAGTTAATCCTTCAGTGATCTAAGTTTACACTATAATGGTGGCGATAAATCCATTAGGTCCACTGAACTTCGAGACACTTGATTTGCAGTGTACCTGTCTTCACCAACACAATAAATCCATTCCCCTTTTGGTGATATACAAGCTGCCATAAAATCTCCGCCTTCTCTCTTACCGGATGAAAAACTCCTCACAACCTTCACAAAAAAATCACGCAAATTAAACTAAAGCAGTCTCAGTTTCCATTTCCTTCCAATCATTTGAAAGAGACTTCAAAACCAAAACAGCAAAGAACACAGTAAAATTGTTGAAACACCGATTGTGACGACTTTCTGATGATTTATCATCATACAGAAAGTGGGATGTGTAATGTGTTCCTTTTTTCTTAATGGTGGAAGAAGTAACAATGCAAAGAAAATAGTCATCAGATGGGAATAATGATTACCTGCCCTTGGAGTGTCATGATGTATATTGACGAAGTCTTGTTGCAGACAACTATGTGATCAGCATTTTTAGGGAATAGATGTATAGAATTCACGGAAGCATCACCTCCCTATAGCAAATACGATGAAAGGCGTTTATTTACTATACATAATAATTGAAACAAGAAACAAAAGTCAAAAAAATATGAAAACAAACTGCACAAAATAAAAGAATTTGATGTATGATTACTGGGAGATGTTAACAGTATGAATACCCTTAGAGGAGGTGGTGGCTTAAATGTCTGCAGACAGTCTGTAGTCTTCACATCCCAAACCTGGATGTTATTATTTATATGTATAAGAAAAAGAAAGATCAGAGACCCGCATTGTTTGGTCCTCTATTGACAACCAAGAAAAAGTTAACTTACTTTCACCGTGCAATCACTGGATGCAGTAATGACACGAGAACCATCATTGGTAAAGATTGCATCATTAACATAAGATGTGTGGCCACGGAACTCCTTTAACATCTTCCCCGACTTCAAACCATGAATTCTGTATAATTTATGAAAATCAAGAAAGGAATTAAACTTTCCAACTCCGAACTCTATATTCTTTGGGAGTCGGAGCTTTGGGGGTAGAAAAAGTTTAAGACGTGAAAATAAGCTGCAATGATATCCCAGTTTAAGAGACAAATAGTTTTTAACTAAAAACCTTGCTGTACTGTCAAATGATGTACTTAATAACTGTGTTCCATCTCGTGAAAAGACGACACTGGTGACGCCCTCAGAATGTGCGCGTTCCAAACGACGCAAGCACTGACCAGTTCTGATACGCCAAACCTATAACCACCAGACAGCAAAATTACTAAATTCCTTTGCAGTGTTTATTGCAGTGTTAATTACTAAATTCCTTCACAGTGTTTATTGCAGTGTTAATTACTAAATTCCTTCGCAGTGTTAAATGGTAGTTATAACGCCTTGCAATACATAGAGAGGCCATCATAAAAGATCTCCTGCTATACCATTGTAGCATAATAAAGCTAAAAGTAATCTCCCTTAGTTTCTCCTATTTATTTTCTGATTTGTACAAGTTGAGATCTTCATTTCTTGCCCCTTTTTAGCTTCTTGGAGATTAGTCCACATGAAGAAATATGTGAGAGAATTCAAATGAGTGGTAGATATTTAAAAAATCTTACCTTTATTTTCCCATCTTGTGATCCAGATGCAAGCATCTCAGAGTCTCTGCTAAAATCAACACACAGAACAGGGTCATCATGCATCATAAAAGTTTCCTGCCAAATTACTTCTAGTTAGAGCACAAAGTAGTATAACTGATAAGAAGAGAAAAGAATGAGCGGCAACTTACATCTGCCTGGTACTGAAGATCCTTCTTCAGTTTACCACTTATATGATCCCAGACCTAGAATGCACAAATTAGCAACTAATAATTTTTTCCCAACAATTTCATAAGATGAAAGGCATCAGAACAACCAACCTCAACAAATCCATCAACTGAACAAGAAACAAGGAATTGTCCATCCGGGGAGAATCTAGCACACTCTGGATGACTGTTCTTCCCGAACTGCAGGAATAACAACTGAATAGCCATGAATATCTGGAACTTCAAAGGTAAGGTAACAGAAAGAGAAGAGGGGAAAACAAAAGAGAAGAACAACCAAATGATGTCGTTCAACTTTGATGCACCACTTGCCTTTATAGTATGGCCAAGAGTTGTTGGATACATATCTTCCACATCTTGCTTCATAGCAGCTGTTCCTCGAAACAGATCAAATTGTGTTCCAGGTGGAAGTAAACCTGACAAAGACAGAAAAAGAGGTCAGGCAACATAAAAGAACACGTCTAACAGGCAAACTAATTTGACCAGTAATCGAGAGAAAAACTTTAGAAAAATTTATGGGTGAACACTTTACAAATAATACAGATATGTTACAAGTCACCTATATTCCCCAGGGGGGAAAGTGTTATAAGCATTGTTCATGATATCTGACAAAAATTTGCATGTTTACAACGACTCTTCTTCCATGCAATTGTGGGAATGGACATAGTTCATACCAAATAAAGGCATCTATTACACATCAGGTATCAAACAAGGATCTCAAGAACTCTTGGTAGTGAAGAGATTCTCTAGCTATGACTTAAAAAGGAGTGTTGATATATTAAAAAAATTCAAATTAGGTGAGATCATAGTTCTGTGGCTTTTGTTAGGAGACACTGCAGAGTAATAGTAGTTTTTATCCTAAAAATGCATAAAAAAGTTAGAATGAAGATAACAATAGCTCAAAAAGAAAACAATGAAACCACAAGAGATGCTTCTTTTGTATGAAACCTTGATGCTGCTGCCACTTCAGAGCCTGACCAATCAAAGCCATCAATCGTGAAGGTGGAACTACTGAAACTTCTGCAGCAATAGCTGAAATACAGTCGAACAATATATGTAAGGACATATACCCCACACAAAGAGAAACTGAATACCCAAATAATCAAACCCATTGAGCAGCATGATGATTGTGAAATCATGCAGCGCTAATTAGTCTTCCATCTGATGAAGTTATCACAAGTATTCATTGTTGTTCAATAATGGGTTTTTGCTAATAATAAATTGTATTGTTTCAAATCCCAAGCATTAAGTTGCAGAAATTTGGAGAAACTACAGTCTGCTCGCACGCCTGTACCTTCCTAGTATGTTTCAGATCATCTTATGAGTCTAACTAAAAGTTAAATCAATAAACTTCAGTGAAACTCATCTGTGTTTGTTAAAATTATTAAAATTGCTCTGTTTTGTCGATCAATCCTTGTTGCAGAATAAAAGTGGCAAACTATAAGATATAAAGGCATATGACATTCGGCACAACATATAGAGCTAAATACTATCTAATGTGTCAAGAAAAACACAATAAATTAAGAAAAAACCTTGTGAAATTTGTGTGCGGCGTTTCTCCTTGCTCGAGTCCTGATACACCTGCACATAAGAAGTAAAGTGGTATACTTGAAAAACGAAAAAGCAACTCATGGGTATAAGAAAAATTACACATGATACAATATTTTCATTATGACTCAAGAATCAGGCTAGTACATGTTCTAGAACTTGAACCAGAAAATAAGTTGTAACAGCTTAACAATTCCTCAGGAAACATTTTAAAAAATCATATGATGAGGACTAGGAATAGAAGTTGATGAAAAAAAATCACAAACCTCATTAGGGTCAAAGTAAGTCCGAACTAGTAGATGCTCAAGTCGTAAGTATCGCTCTGGTTGCTCCTGTTTCATGACCCCCATCACCTGGGTCTGTCTTAATATAGCGCGTGCTGTATCTATCTCCCGAAGCTCGATCATTTCTAAAACAATCTATAGACAATAGCAAGAAACTAGAAGCATTAGCAACTTTCCTACAACGTAAGAACATACTCAAAATCTAAAACTAGATCCACCAGATTCATTCCTGATAAACTTATGAAGCTATTTGGCCACAATCATTTAGTGCGTATATTCCTGCTCCCACCTGTAACTGCATCATCTAATAATAGATCCAAGCAAATGAATGCAATCTTATATTTATCTAATTGTTCATATATAGCCAAAAGGCCAACAGACGATTTCCACAATTCTGACTGCTACCTGTTCCCGTACTAGTCTAAGAAAGACCCAAGCAAGAGTACACTGATGATGATCACAAGAAATTTAGTCTCTGTTGAGAATCAAACCAATGAATGATTAACTACAAGTTATCACTTGTCCAATGTCAGATTAGTTAGGGTCAATGTGCTTTAATTGCTTGTTGGAACAAAAATGCCTTGACCAGCTCCTTTGATATATAAATGCACTACTTATAGAACACACTAAAAATAATAAAAAATTGTGAAGCTCAAACTTTTCTACTTCGGAAGCTGAATAATGCAAGTCATGAGAATGTATTCTTCGAGCTTTTCCAATATTAATTTTGGCCTATGGATATCTCAGTTTATACGTCAAACATAAGGAGGTTAATATAATGTACAAATTCAAGACCTGGTGAAAACGACGCAAGGTGAACCTGTTTTCACGGACATATCAGGAGCAGCTTACCTGCTCATATAGATCTTCAAGCTTCTTTCGAGGAAGCTTAAGTTGTGCAACTTGAGGTAAAATCGCATCCCACCTTCCACTATTAATATCAGCAACAAATGTTTCGTGGCTGTCTACTGTATTTAAAGAAACCTGGCACTCATTCTGTAGGGTTTGAAAAGTTTGATGCAGGGAGTTCTCTTTGCAGAATTGAAGTACAATCTTAATCACACTGCACAGAAAAGCAGATACGAAAGAGGATTATCTTCACAACAAAGTGACACAGTAAGATTGCAGTGGGTATATATACGAGCATAAATCAGAACCAACAAATGATAGACTTCAGACAACAGAGCACAAGTTAGAGTGCATTGTTATCCAAAACATCATAACATCATACAGGAAAGACCAGTAAATCTGAAAACAAGGGTGCCTTTATGTTTCAATTGCAATTGCACCAACCATAGCAAACCAAGAAAACAAGAACTTTGAATTCCACCAGTTTACTGAGCATACCAATAAGATGATAAGAATTTATAATCATTGAGACGAAAAACGCAAGACATACTGCGGCCTGCCTGAGCTATATAAATGCTGTATAAACATAATTGCCGCACCAGGATCGAAATAAGTATTAGTAAATGATAAAATACAAGCTCATCACACTCTGCGAAAATTACTCAATTTGATTCATCTCCCAATCATTATCCCAGCTCAGAGTCAGAAAGACATACAAAAGCTAAATCTTTGTAAAAAGAAATTGAGTTTCTCGTGCTTACTTTAAAGTTAATGGACAACAAAAACGTAACACTAATGAACAAAAGTTATTCGTTAACAAAAATGCAAGCTTTACAGACATGTAACACATGAGCAATCATGCAATTGGATGTGGAGCATAAGCTTACTCTCGAGCTTCAATTTCAAGCGTCGAAGACATGGCGTAGTGTTGGAGAATGCAGTAGTAATCGCTTAAGCCCTAATTCTCATAAACCCTGTCGTCTCGTATTGAATTGCAAAGTTTGTTATTTGGGGAGACATGATTTACAAAATATATTTAGAGATTGTTTGGCTAACTAGACATCTCATATATAATATGATTTAGAGTTTATAAACTTTATAAATTTATTTGGTAAATTATTTTAAAAAAATAGTTTATAAGACTAAAAAAATAAAATGTTTGGATCTTATAAGATTGATTTTAAAAAAGCAATTCATCCCCATGTTATTTTTTTAACATTTTATAAAATGTTATATCTTATAAGTTCTTAAAACATCTTATAAAATATAGGAACTTATAAGATGTTTTAGACAAATTTAGCCAAACACCCTCTTATACACGATACGGGTCCAATTTCCCCAATTATATGTATCAATTTGTAACTCAATTTTGAAGCTTGATGTGACTATTTAAAAAAGATGCCAAACAATTTATTTTGCTTGATCGAGCTAAAGTTAATAATTAATTCAACTCGTAGACTTTAGATAAATATACATACGCTTAGAGTCAGAATTGAAATGCTCATTTTATAAGCTCATTATGTAAATGTATTATGTGAACAAATTATTAGAAATTGAAGTATGAATTAGATACTTGTCTTGACCCAACCACCCCACAAGGAGTATTTTGGGAATTTTAAGAAGATAAAACGAGAACAAGAGCGGAAAGCTTTTAAGCGTGGAGGCTAAGTAAAAGTGTCTCTTGGTTTCACGTTTTTCGTATGAATGTAGATACTAATTCTATATAACTGATGTACGGCACATTTTAAGAATTCAAGCAATGAAAATAATATTTTCCTCTTCTACTAATTTCATCTAGCACTCGTCCCTTTCTCCTGTCTTCTAATCTCAATTTATACTAACTATTAAGGCAGACCATGATAATACTAATAGGGAGTTGATATTAGCACTCCACAAAATAATATTGACACTCACTTTTACTTTTTTCTTAATCAATTGACAATATTGCCCATGAGTTTATGAAATAGTTACTTTTTATGATAAATTTACTTATAATTATGGTGAAAACTTAAATTATGATAAAAATAGAATTAAAAAAAATCAATCCTTTTATTGTAAGAGTCCTTTACTACTTTTTTATTTCCTAGTACCGTAACTAATAGTTTATACTCTAAGTTGTACTTTACTATTAAATTGTACAATTTTTCAACTACTTCACTTATACATTTTTACGAAATATTAAATTGTAATGATGGAACAAATGAGAAATTGGGGAGTTGCTTTCAATTTGTATGAGATACTTGAATCAGTGATAAAAAGTACTAAACAAATTTTAGGATATATGTGATACACAACCCGTCTAATATCAACGGAATTGATAATTTTATATTAAAATTTAAGATTTTATGAAGAAAAATGAAACACAAAGGGAGAACAAAACATTATTTTCCTAATTTATCAACAATTTAGCATTTATAAGATAAATGGTAGAATAAATAGTTATTCAACATTATTCATTATAAGATAATACAATAATAGTTTTTCATCTAGGGGCAATATAGTCAAATGTTTAAGATAAAAGTTAAAGTGGAGTGCATCTATCAGTATTTGGAGTGCTAATATCAATTCTCATACTAATATAACTTGTTATAAAAAAATAAAATAAAAAGTGAGGTTAAACTAATTTAATGGGTATAAAGAAAATAGTCTCCAAACAAGAAAAATAGTATACCTATTTTTATTCCCTCAATGATTTTAATAAAGAAAATTTGTTTATAGTTTGTCTCTAAGATTTGATGCACAATCAAATAAGATTGGATTCGTATCTCTGACTAATTCCACAAATGAATATGTAACAATTGATATCTCATGACTTGGTATAGTCAGTAGTCAAGTCAGTGGCTATTCTTCTTCTTCTTCTTCTTCTTCTTCTTCTTAACATTGATATATTATACTTTTTACAATTCTATTTGAAAATAATAATATTCTTCATCATCTTACTTTTACTTTCATAATATTATTCCATGTACACAAAAGGAGAACGAGACCCAAGAAGTGCGGGAGCAAGAGAGCGGGGCTAAGATTTCAAATTAATCCGCAAATTTGTATTCAAAACTCGGATATTCCAGACCAGGATACTATCACATGTAGCAAAATAAATAAATCGTTAAACACCCTACAAAATCAAGAATGCTGTTCTGGTGGTAATAAAGAAATTTGTGTTGGACCAAGGAAATTATAAACTCAAAATTTAGGAAAACAAAGCTGCTCTTCAGCCTCAAAACTACAAGGGAATCCGTTAGAGGATGCTAGTTGTATCTCCTCACTTGAAGCACTTGGCATCCAAGAGAGACTCGCCCTCGAAAGGCTCAGCATCTTCAATCATCTGATTCACACGCTCCTTTTGGGCTTCATCGTTGATATCAACCTTAGTCCACTCATACAGTTCCATGTCATAACACTCATCAAGCACATATTGGGGAATTTCTGTCCCTCTGAAGAGCCACAGCCCCTTCACCTTGAACGGGCCCTCAGAACCAATAATCAACATCTTCCCAAATGCATACTTACGTGCCAAATCCATACGTTGCAGAAAACCACTCACCTTGTTCAGTGTAACAAATGAGACTGTGTTTTCATCGTTGTATTTATAGTTGCAAAACCAAAGAGAGTATCCCTCCGGATCATACATGTCCCAAAATCCTGCATATCATCACATACATCGTGAGACTCGCAAGTGAACATAAAAAATATTCACTTGGTCCCATTATAAATCTAAACATACATCGGGATGACCACAACCCAAATTGAGAGAAATGCATATTGTCATATTATGTTTTATATTTCACCCAATTGTGAGAAATGCATGTCATTATATTATTTCTGATCTTGATGGTGTTCACAGAGAGTAAGTCTGGGTCTATGCTTATTGAAGTTAATACTGTACAAAATACTAAATCTATAAAGTGGAAGGGCCGAAGTATTTCTAATAGATACGATTAGCATGCTCGTGAAATTTTCAGAACTCGGTGGCAAGAAAAAGAATGGAACCATGGACAATGTAAGTGTGAACATAAGAATTTATGTATATTGCCAATTTTCCACGTCAAACTAGTTCAATTAAGCAGCAACTAATGAACTCACCAAATTCCAGTAGTCCACATGTCCAAAAAATTCTGCCACATTACCCAAAAAGAAAAGGAGACCAAAATATTCCAAAAAGATCTCAAAAAACATGCTATTCTTTCACGAAAAAATTTATAGATGTGTATCTTACCTTTTATGGCAACCTCACGGAAGTTGGTCTTGGTGTTAGAGTAAAGCCTCTTCCAGTCATCTAGTATCATCTTACTTGTGGGCAAAAGATCCAAAGGATTCTTTGCCTTTGGCTTGGGTGCTTCTTCTTCCGCTGCTACCTCTTTTGCCTTCGATTCTTCTTTCTTAACCTCCTTCTTGGATTCCTCCTTTGCCTTTGGTTTTGCAGGTTCTTTTGCCTGTGCCGGTTTCTTGGATGCGACAGCTGGGATAGATTCTGCTTGTTTAACATCGCCCAATATCTTCTGGAAATTTGGCTGATTTACCAAGGTCCAAAAGTACCTCTCCACATGAGGGAATTGCGAGGTAAAGGTCATGGTCATGATTGCCTTAAATCCAATACTCAGGTTACATATCATAATAATGTCAGCAAGTGTAACCCCATGTCCAACCAAGTAGGTGTTAGAGGCAAGATGGGAGTTCAATGCTTCCAGAGCTCTCTTTAATGCAGTAATTGCAACTTCCTCAGCCTGTGCACAAAAGGGGAACTTTATTATGAGCACTGATTCCCACAATTTTGAAGATTCAGTAACCAGGAGAAATGCATATGGGTCCAAACTGACTGTTGCCAGCTTGACATACCGGAGGAAGATAAAGACCATAACCAAAACGTGGGTACAACCACCGCCCGATATTGGCATCAATCTCAGTGGCAGAAAAATCTATCCACTGCTCAATGTGGCCCTGCAAAATCAAATAGAGAAAAAGATGGATAAGAGAATATACTAAGATGCAAATAGAGCTTGCAAATAACTTATTTCATGCAATCATAAAAAGAAATCACGAGTTTTTCAGTCTTTGGCAACCAAAAACCAATCTCTTACATAATCAATCAAGGAAGAGCCATACAGGTGGTTATCAGGCTTCAATCGAGCCACTGCGCATGAAGGCAAGAAATGTCAGAGCAAACCACAATACATAAATAAGGGAACCAGTTTAACCTGAAGTGATGTTACCATATCGTGCAATGGCATTGCTTTCAAATATTGGACCATCAGGAGTTTCGAGCACAGGAACCTACGGAAAGAAATTGAAAATCAGGAAAACGTAATAAATTTAGCACAGTGAGTAAAATTTCTTATTATAATATTCTTATACCTTTCCAATAGGATTCTTCTTGAGGAATTCTGGTGTCTTATTTGATACACCCATCACAAAATCCTTTGCCAGTTCAACCTTTACACCGCTATACTCCGCTGTAACGAGTGCCTTGAAGGCATTTTTGTTCGTATTAGAGGCGTACAAAACCTGTGTTTAAGACCAAAATAAGGTCGATAAATATTTTACTTGTGAGAATGACCCACTTAGTTCAAAGAAAGCAATTGATAGACGGTAACTACAAGGAATCGCACCTATATCCTATAAACAAAAGGGCTACTTTCTCGCCATAACTCATCTGAATCGCATTGTTATGCGAAGAAGTCCCAAACTAAACAGAAATGGTCATTGATGGTTGATTTAATTAAGAGAAAGAAAATAATATTCCAAAATGCTAATTTTCAGCTGAATGAATGAAGACATTGGCCTAAAGGTCTCAATTTGAAGCTCCCAGTTACACCAATATGTATTCCTTACATAATGCAGAAGCAAACAGAACCAGAACGAAAAATCCTAACCACCAAATGGAGCAACACTAAAGCCATTTCATATACAACGCGGTTAAACAAGCACAAAATATTTTAAAAATACACAAACAAAACTCAGATTTCTAGATTAGCAAGAGATCAAATTTTAAAACCAAAAATTAGAAATTCGATGCTTAACTCTTATAAACCAAGAACAGAACAGATCAGCCACAAAAATCAGCAAAAATAAATGACTAACATAAAGAAATAGTGAAACTCACCAGAGCCATGGCCTCTCAGTCACAAGATCAAATTTTGAAACCTGAAAAAATCAACCAACAATAAAAAATATGTTATAGAAAATTAGCAAAACCAAAAGTGGTGAAAGCTGCCTTCACATTGCAAATACGAATAACAACAGATGACAGATATATGGTTTGTGGAGAAGAGATATGTGGAACGCTCATACCCAAGACTAATGAAGCCGTGTGTTGTGCTCTGCTCTGAGTGCAAAAGGGAGAGAGGAGGTTTAGGGTTTGTCGTCGTTGTCACTTGTCATTAATTAATTATATACTTATACTTTGTTTATTACGCGTTCATATGTATTTAAACAAGTAACGGAATATCAGAAGTTGCTCGCTCTTGTAAAGGTTGCTTTTCCAGATAAAAGTCTGATTATTTAAGCTGGGCTGGGCTGGGGCTCTGTATTATTAGTATTTATTAAGATATAGAATATCAAATATTTTATAACTTAGTAATGAAATTTTTTATGGGTAATAAAATTAGTAATCAATCTACAAAACATATTAATAGAACTTGAGCTGAGTTGGGTACTAATCTGAGCAAGACATTGTCAAATTGGCTCGATTGAAAGTGCACCTTTACATTTTATCCAAATGTTTCTGGGATCTAAACAGTTCGACTCATGCCTCCCATTCCCAATTGTTATTTTTCCTTGCATGAGAGAATGAGTTTGGATTTTGGAGTTGTAAGGCCATTTGATGTGTTTTTAGAAACAAATTTCTATTTTATGGATCAGAAATCTGCACTTACTTTTAAAATTTTATATATAATTACGTATCACTTTAACTTGTATATCATTTCACACTAACTTCACTAATAGTTAGTTACTACAATTATTTTCTCTTCCTTATATTACTGATTTTCTAACGCTAATTATTATTAAAATAATTAACGCAGTCATGTTACACATAATGAATCAATAAACTCCACATGATTTGACATATATTACTAATTCCAACTCTTTAAAAATACAATCAAACACAATAAACAATGTATTATTTTCACACAAATATTCACATTATAAATTTCACAAAAAACTTTTATAAAATAAACTCAAAAGTCAAAACCATCCAAACATTGCCTTAGCATTTAGCTCAACGTATATTTCCACTCGGGCTAAGTTCAGTCTAATAATTGTCCAATTAACCCAATAACTTTGGACATTCGGCCCGATCTTAACACTCTCAAAGTTGCTTATTAACCCTAAATTTAGCAATTTGGTCAAACGACTTCGAGTGTACAACACTCTAGCCCAGCTCAAACTACTGGCAAAAATTTACTTGGTCCAATATGTTTGGACCCACTTCATATGTTACCCCACAATTGTGTAGCTCACATGACAATTATATTTTTTTTTTTGATTATATGACAATTATATATGTGTTTGCAAACTCAATTTATTATACAAAAATATTAAATAATTATAAGTGGAAATAATTAGAATTGATAAAAAATCAGAAGTCAGTAGTATTTGCAAACACAAATGAAAAGTGAAAAAAAAAATTATATATGATTGTTTGCTAAAAAAGTGATTAATACATTTAAAATAAAATTATTTTAATTACAACAATACCATAATCAGTTTTAACTTTTAAGTACCCCTTTACCAACTTAGAAATTATAGATTAGTTTTACTTAAGTTAAGAGAATTAGATCAAAAGTTAGGTTTGCAAACACTTTTAAATATATTAATTTAAGTTATAAGTTAGTAAACACTTATTTTTAAGACTCGGTAAAAACTCCTATGATTGGTTATGTGACCTATGCCAAATAGTCATTTGATATTTGAGTCACATGATTAGAATTATAGTTGAAAGTGATGTTGAAAACATTATAGCCGATAAATAATAACAGTTCATATTGGGACCACGGATACTTTTCATTCTTCAGAAGGAAATAACTCCACATATTTCCTTTTGGTTAGAGAATTAAATTTACGTTCACGCACATATTTAGAAGTTGGAAAAATTGTTCTTTTTTTTGTCATTGCGGATTATCATGAGTTCCAGAGATAGTTTTGACCATCAACAATGGGATTTACATCATATTTATTTTACGTGAATAATTGAGATCATATTAAGTTTCAAAATCCTGAAACTTTCCACTAATAATGGGGCGGGTATGAAGCTAGTTTGACAAAACCCGGTACTCACGCAGTATAATTTTATTGAAACTCAAAATCTGCCCTGCCCCGCTTCCCGCCCCGCCCCGCCAAGCCAAGCCAAGCCAAGCCAAGCCAAATACCCTGTGGGGTTGAGTTTTACCCGTTATACCTGATGAGTTATGAAAATTCATTAATTCATCCAACCTTCAATGACCCGACCCGAATCCAAGTAATCCAACAATTAATAAACTTACAACATAGAAAAACATATTCCACACAAATAATAATCAAATCATATGTCCAAATTTAACACCCATATCTATACGATACTACACCAAACAACAATCATGTACATGCACTTCAATTCTAATACATAGCCATGGATGTTCTTTCTGAGACTTTTTCGGTTTCACTAATCACTTTTGATTCACAAACAAAATATAATACAAAAAGAAAAAATGTTAAGTTATACAAACTTAAGCAACTTACTTATGCTGAAAATATTAAATAAAAAATGTATTCACTAAATAACATTACGGGGTGAGTTACGGGACGGACTGCACCAAACCCACTCCTACCCCATACTCGGACGGTCATAAATTAAATATTCATAACACCACCCATAACTCATTTGGTGAACCCTGATAGAATGTTTGTAGCCATAATCAAGAGTACCCCGAAGATAACGAAGAATACGCTTGACCATCTGAAAGTGACTATCCCGCGGTGAGTGCATGAACTGACTGACTAAAGCAACTGCATAAGCAATGTCAGGCCGAGTGTGAGTAAGATACTGAAGACCCCCAACAATACTGCGATAAAGAGACGGATCACAGAAAAGATCGCCCTCAAGAGCGGAGGGAGTAGACGTCGCAGAAAGAGGAGAGGCAACAGGCTTCAAGCTCATCATGTCAAAACGCTGGAGAAGCTCAGTTGCATACTTTTTCTGCAAAAGAAACAATCCCAAAGAGTCCCGCGTAGCATGAATACCCAAAAAATAGTGAAGATCCCCTAAATCCTTCATAGCAAACGCCTGGGAAAGACGAGAAATAAGAGTAGTAACGGCAGTAGAGTCATTCCCAGTCAAGATAATATCATCAACATACAGTAAGAGAACCAATGTAATAGAACTAGAGCGATAGACAAACATCGACATGTCAGCTTTGCTGCAAATGAACCCAAGACGCAGCAAATACGAGCCAAATTTCTGAAACCAAGCTCGGGGCGCTTGTTTCAGACCATATAAGGCCTTCTGTAACTGACACACATGTGAAGAATACTGGGGATGAATAAAACCTCGGGGCTGAGTCATGAAAACAGTCTCGGAAAGATCACCATGAAGAAAAGCATTCTTCACATCAAGTTGTCTGATGACCCACTGACGAGAGACTGCAATAGAGAGAACAGTGCGAATAGTAGTCGATTTAACCACAGGGCTGAAGGTCTCACCAAAGTCAATACCAGCCTGTTGCTTAAACCCCTGAGCAACCAAGCGTGCCTTATACCGCTCAATAGATCTATCAGACTGTAACTTTACCTTGTATACCCATTTGGAACCAATTAGATTTTGTGAAGGATGTGGAGGCACCAAAGTCCATGTGCCATTGGCTTGAAGAGCATTAAACTCATCAGCCATGGCTGCACACCAAAGGGGATCCTTGGCTGCCTGTGTATAGCAGGTCGGCTCTAAAGGTGGTAAAACAGCAGACAATGAGGGAAGAACACGAGGCTTACGCGTACCATCACGTAAGCGGGTAACCATATGATGACGAGTAGATGGAGGTGGGTTAATGAGTAAGGGCACGGGAGAAGGAGAGACCGAGGAAGAGAAAGGAGCAGGAGAAGGTACAGACGAGGATTCAATAGTAGTCCAGGAAGATGATGGAGAGAAGATTGGACTAGAGCAAGAAAGAGAGAGAACTGGACTAGAAGGACATGAAGGACTCTTGGTGGATGGTGGAAAATGAGTGGAGTCCAGGATAGTCGGCATGGAGGAAGCAACGGTGGGTGCAGCAAGTAAATCAGTGTGACCGAGGTAAGGTGGATAGGGAAGGGACACCGGAATAGATGAAGAAGTAAACGGGTTAGGATTAGAGGCGGAAGCGGAAGTGGAAGGGAAAGTAGAATAGGGAAAAGAGTCTTCATCGAAGACGACATGACGACTAATATGAACAGTATTAGAAACAGGATTGAGACACCGGTAACCCTTGTAATCCGGGGCATAACCTAAGAAAATACACGAGGCTGAGCGAGGATCGAGCTTATGAGCAGCCTGGTGACTAAGATGTGGAAAACACGCACAACCAAAAATCCGAAATGAGGAATAGTCAAGAGAACGATGAAAAAGAACCTCAAAAGGAGACTTCTGGTGGAGCGTAGGGGTAGGGGTGTTCATCGGTCGGTTTTTTAACCGAACCGAACCGAAATTTCGGTTAACCGAAATTTCGGTTTTCCGAAAATTCGAACCGAAAACCGAACCGAACAGTGTCGGTTCGGTTCGGTTAAAAAACCGACCGGTTCGGTCGGTTTTTTTTCGGTTCGGTTAAAACCGAAAAATAAAAAAAAAATTTTTTTTTTTTTTTTTTTTTTTGCCGTTGTTCACGTTTTCTTTGGAATGCATACATTTATATGTTTATAATTATGTTTAGCTCGGCCAACTAAAATTGACATAATGAAATTAAAAAGTGAACCGGTTCGATTCGATTTTTCGGTATAAATATATAAATAAATTAGATATAAATAAATAATTGAAATTTAATTATGACTAATTTTAATTCATTTTCTTTATTTTCCTATAAGTTGTCATTAGGAAACACATTTTTTATAATTTTTTGGTCTATATTATACTATATAAAAAAATAAAAAATAAATAAAAAATAAATAAAAAAAAAAGTTCGGTTTTCGGTTAACCGACCGAACCGACCGGTCCGGACCGAAAACCGAACCGAAAAACCGAAAATTGCAAAAAAAAAAACCGAAAACCGAACCGAAATTTTCGGTTCGGTTTTCGGTCCGGACCGAAATTTCGGTTCTCGGTCGGTTCGGTCGGTTCGGTTGATTTATGAACACCCCTACGTAGGGGTAGGGAGACGGTTGATAAGAAAGACAGCAGTATAGAGAGCGTCAACCCAAAAAAAATGAGGGAGATGAGCAGTAAGAAGTAAAGTGCGAATTAACTCAGAAATATGACGATGCTTACATTCCGACACACCATTTTGCTGTGGGGTGTAAGGGCACGACAGGCGAAACTGAATGCCAGAAGTAACAAAAAGATTACGAAACTTAGCATTATCAAACTCACGACCCCCATCACTTTGAAACCGTTTGATTTTAGTTGTAAAAAGATTTTCAATTAGGTTTTTAAAATTGCAAAAATGAGAATAGACTTCAGATTTAGTACGCATGGGATAACACCAAGTAAAACGGGTAAAATCATCAATAAAAACTACATAATATTTAAAACCAGTTCGAGAGATAACAGGAGAAGTCCAAACATCAGAGTGAATTAAATAAAAGGGTACAGAACTACGCTGTTCAACAGGCTGAAAAGGTAACTTGTGTGACCGGCCTAACTGACAAGATTGACAAAAAGAAATAGAACAATCTTTAGATGCTAAATGACCATTACGAGACAAACGCTGAATAGTAGAAAAACTAGGATGACCTAAGCGACGATGCCAAACATCACCAGAAACTGTACGAGCCAGAAGAGAGTACACCAAGCTAGGAGAGACCGGGTACAGGCCACTACTTGAGGGGGAATCCAGAAGAACCGTCCCTGTTGCTTTGTCCTTAACACAAAAACCGTTGGAAGAAAACTCAATTAAACAATCATTGTCTTGACATAATTGTCGAACAGATAGGAGATTGTGAGACAAATGAGGAACATGCATCACATTGGATAAAGTAAGGGGACGAGTCGGAGTAAGTAGAATAGAGGAGCCGACATGATGAATAGACAAAAGTGCACCATTACCAACTAAAATCTTGTTCGTACCAGTATAGGGAGTAAGGTTAGAGAGTTTACCATCATCCGGAGTCATATGAGCAGAGGCACCACTGTCGGGATACCAGACTATGTCAGAGGTGTCAGCAACGAACAAAGCGAAAAAGGACTTGGGAAAATCCTCAGAAACATATGCATGATTAAATCGCTGGGGACAAGAGACACAGGTATGACCCGGAATACCACATAACTGACATGTCTGACTAGGAGTCGGAAGTAAACCAGGACGTGGAGAGTGCTGAAATCCAGGAGGCCCAGAGGGCCTAGTAAACCGAGAATGCCCAGAGTGCTGACGAGGGAGCTGCTGAGAGGAGTGTGGCCAAGGCTGAGACGAAGAAGATGAACTGTGACCATGTCGACCCTTCCCACGCCCAGAACCATAACCGCGACCACGTGAGCCACCACGACCTTTACTACCAGAATGGTTGAAGGGAACAGAATGAGAGTGGGCGACAAAGGGAGGAGATGTAGAGGAAAGAGATTCATTTTGGCGAAGGCGTTGCTCAAATTGAAGTAGTTGAGCCCGGAAATCATCGAATGTAAGGAGAGAGGGATACAAAGAGACAGACATGACGAAGACTTCATACTCAGAAGGGAGTCCATTTAGCGTTTGAAGAACGAGATCACGAGGAGAGATAGGATGATTTACGGCAGCAAGATTATCAGAAATATTTTTCAATTTGCTGAGATAAGCGTCACAAGAAAGATCTCCCTTTTTGATAGTGGAGAACACACTTTTATACTCTAATTCTCTGGAAATAGATTGTTGAACAAAACGACGCTCAAGAGTGATCCAGACATCACGCGATGTAGGAAGTGTATAGACAGTTTGTAAAATGTCTTGAGTGAATGTAGCATACATCCATGATTTTATGCTACGATCGGTGTGAAACCAGGAGGTGTATGTTGGGTTACTAATGAGGTGACCCGACGAATGCAGAATATGAGAAGAAGGACATGGTAAAGAACCATCAATGTAGCCCAAAAGATCATGACTCCCGAGTAACGTTTCAAATTGATATTTCCATAGGAGATAATTTTCAGAATTTAACTTTGTGGTCATGAGTTGAGGATTTAGAAGAGTAGACGAGGGGTGTGAGGACGAGACCACGTGAGGTGAAAGCGTAGAGTGAGATACGGGAGAAGGGGTGGACGGATTTTGGGTAAGGAGGGATGTCTGGGGGCTGTTTTGAAAGGAGGAATTACTAGAAGGGGAATTTTGAAAAGTAGGTAATAGTTGTGGGTTATGTGATAGACAAGAAGGAATCTGGGGGCTGTTTTGCAAGAGAAGGGGAACTGGGGGGGTTATTGGGAAAAATAGAGTTTTCACTTAAATAGGCAGTCGGGCTTGCTGCCATTGTATATCCGCCGCCGAGAGAGGGATGCACACCGGCTGCAGCGACCGGGAGTGCGACGGCGGCGGTGGCTGGAAGAGCGACGGCGGCTGCGGGAAGTGGGGCGACGGCTGTGCCTATGAGAGGTTGGAGCGTGACAGATGCGGGATCAAAACATGGTGGTGGTGGGTTGTGTGAGGTGAGATGGGACGATGAGGATGAAAGGAGAGAAGCGCCGGCAAAAGGAGGATGGGTGGCGGCGGCGGTGACGCCAGGAGTGGTGGCCGAGAGGATGGTGGCGATATCTTTCGGATGGAAGCCAAATGACAAAAAATTTTGAACGAGAGAGAGAGCCGTCAGAAGTGACGGGTTGGAAGCCAAGTTTGTCGGCAATGGTATTTGACCGAGATGAGGCAGCGTCGATGGGAAGGAGGTTGACATCGGATTGGTTGAGGAAGATGAAGGGGAAGCAGAATCGGGGTTTGAGAAAGAAGATAAATGAGGAGGGAAGACCATGGTGGTCGCTGCGGCGGTGGTGGCGCCGGGCAGAGAAGAGAAGATAGCGGCAGATGTATTTGCCGTGAGGGGGGTGGGTGAAGTCACAGGATCGATGTCCTGCTCTGATGCCATGATAGAATGTTTGTAGAAGAATAATGTTTTTAATGTATTTCTTGTATATTAATTGTATGAGAACAATACATATATATACAGCTAATTTAGACAAGAGCTAGTGGAATACATTTCATTGACACACTAGCTCTTGTAGTGGAAGACAACAAGGCATGACACTAATATACACTAACAAACCCAAAACCGCCCCAATCGAGGCAAGTTCGGGGCGAATACTCATTAACCCTGCCACATTGCCATCCCTATCAAGCATTCCACATCTCATTTCCATTTTATCAATTACTTAATTATAAAAACGACAATTCTAAATTTACATTGATGACCCAAATTAATCATGCATTGCTTGAGACCATGAATCCTCCAAGTGTGACTCTAAAGTTTAAGGAATTTTTCCATATCATAACACATTCAAAACACGCTAAAATTTCTTTAAATTGTTAGAGAAGAAATTACTTCAATGGAGAAATGGTGCAAAAGTACTGATTATAATGCAAATAAAACATGCACCCTAGCTACGCGGAAACTGTGTACCCCCCAACAAGTGGGAAAAAGCTTATTTTCAAGTTTTTGATTAAGCTGGTTTTTATATAGTAGTAAATAGTAGGGTTCCAATTTAGGTCAATTTGTCAATACCCTTCGCTCTCAAATGTTATATTTTTTATTATCTTATTATATATAAAGAGATATACACAAAAGACATGCATAACGTATTCATAAACGAGTCTTTTCTTTGGTATTTTATATGCGTTTATTTTAATGAGATCCAAGTAAAAAAAATGCAACTTGATAAGCTTACGAAGCTTTACCAAAAATATCTGTTATAGGAATATTTTTTAAAGGTCCCATAGAAATTACTCGTGACCTTCCTTCTTACTATTTTTACATATGACGTCTTCAACTCATCTCTAAAATTCGATTCTACTTTATTACCATGATTTGTTGGACTACTAGCTCCTTCACAACAATAAAATCTCGTCTTTTATGTAGACCTATCTCTTTTTATCTTTTGAATGAATGTATCAATATTGGACAAATCCTCTAATATATATATATAGCTTAAGCCTCTAATATATATATAACTTATAGCTTTGGTACAATATGAACCAAAGCTAATATATAGACATATTGTACTAAAGCTATACGCTATATATATATATTAGAGGCTTAAGCTATATATTAGCTATATATATACATATATATATATATGATGGTAAAATTCGTCAGTTAGAGAATATCACGTGGGGTGGAGAATTCGATCCAACTCACGACAAACTAGATTGGGGGTTGATGAATTTATAGACTGCCTCACTGTTATGCGAGCTGCCTATGTACCCGAAACGATATGATCAAGTCAATTCGTAGTTCTATTGTGTAATTTCTCTCATAAGTAGCAAGTGAATTTTTTTTGGGAGAATATATCATGAGTCTTTCCCAACTCTTCTAAGGTATTTATATGGAGTTGGTAACATGGGCCGTGGGCTCAACTTTATCACTAGCCCATCAGGCTTAATAATATACCTCTTATTTAGCCCTTAGACTATTAAAATAGCCTAAGTACTCTTATTAGGTCGTTAGCCCTTTTGGCCTTGACTAGTATATTAACTGCGGACTTGATCCACGGGTGGTGCTCCGGTCCGAGCCGAAGGTATATTAATTACCATAATGCCCCTAGATATTTTTGATGCACATCATACTGCCCCCACTTTTGGGTGTACCGTATAGGATACCCGGGAGTAGAAATATGTGCGGGCGTATGGCAAACTTTGTCGCCTCGGAGGATCTAACAAATCACCCTTTTGAAGGGGGATGTCTCAAATGTTATCTCGAGACAACGAAGGTGTTGACTTAAGGCAGCACCCGTAGCTACCGTGAAGTCTGGAGCCTTAGGATCGAGGTCCGCGAGGTTAAATGCCTCGGGGTCGAGCACCGGGGGGTCGGATGCCTTGCAATGCCAACGTTTGCGAGGTACTTCGATTTGAGTATGCGTTTCATGTCTTAGGGGAGAGCTCTTAAGTTATGAACCTCTACCCCAATTGACTGATAACCTTAGAGGGGTTATTAAGTTAGTTGATGTTGCACTTTAGAAGAATTTTAGTTGGTGACATGTGCTTCAAGAACACCTTTATTTGTGAGACGTGCCTCATTAAAAGGGAGGCGCACGCCTGGCCTAAGGGGAGGCGCACGCCTCGCCCATAGAAAACTTGTTTACTCGGAGGAGACTTAGAATTTTGAGGCATCTATCTAGAGTTTCAGCATCCTGAAGGAGACCTACAATTTTTTACCTCAATCCAAGAATTTGCACTCTTGATGGGACTTGGAATCTATTATGCATGTCTTTGCCCTAAGGTAAGAGGGTAAGAGCTTTTGCCTCGAGATATGGGGGCTAAGTCTCTTGCCTCGAGGTGAAGGGGCAAAGGCCTTGGTTCCACCGCGGATAGGTAGGGTCCTTAGTCTCGAGATAAGGGCACAAGGGCCTTTGCCTTGAGGTGTGGTGACGAGGTCCCTTGCCTCGTGGTAAGGGGACAACAGTCTCTGCTTCATGGCTAGTGGGCTAGACCCTTTGCGTCGAAGTGAGGGGCAAAGTCCTTAACCTCTGGGTGTGGTGGTTGTTTTTTCCTCATTGTAGTGTTGGATTTATTTTCTATGGCCTTTTGCGCTTGTTAGATGTTTTCTTATGTAACACCCATGAAGTAGGTTGGTCCATATGTCGAAAATGTTTTTGCTCACCCATTGGGTAGGAGAATCTTTCCCTTCAACACGGATTTTGGTAGCGAGCAGACGTATCGCCCTTACGCGACGAGGAGGTCGTCCCGATGTTGTCCCCGAGGGCCTCCTCTAGAACCTCACGGCTGTGTGCCGTTGCGCATATAGGATTCTGTAATCACACCCGGCGAAAGACGACTTCAGAAAGAAACTCGTTGATGGAGAGAAAAAAACCGTTGTACGCAGCAGGCTCGAAGACCCCTAGTTCGCGGCGTGTAGCCTTGGGGCTTTTTGCTGAGGTTTTTTGCCTCCGTGTAATTCCTTGCTTAGATGTTGTGCGAGTTACCTCGTATAGGGGTGATATTTGACTCCCTGGTCTAACCTCATATGGCATATTTACTCGTGAAACATATGTTTGGCCTTTTTAGGCTTCAAGTAAGTTATTACTTCTTTCTTCGTGGCTTCATGAGCTTTAGCGGGGTATACCCCATGGCTTCATGAGCACTAGGTCAATTACTTAATTGAATTGTTGTACCCCGTGGCTTCATGAGCACTAGTGGGGTGTTTTGTACCCCTTGGCTTCATGATCGCTAGTGGGGTGTTTTGTACCTTGGCTTCATGAGCGCTAGTGGGGTGCTTTGTACCCTGTGGCTTCATGAGCGCTAGTGAGGTGCTTTGTACTGGCTTTATGAGCACTAGTGGGGTGCTTTGTACCTCTTGGCTTCATGAGCGCTAGTGGGGTGCTTTATACCCCGTGGCTTCATGAGCGCTAGCGGGATACTTAGTCATTTTATGTGTCTTTGGAGGGATTTAACGAATGCTAGAGGTGAGTGCCCCTTGGGCGTTTAAAACGCTAGCTTTAAAATTACTAGCTTCACCAGCTAGCTACTAGCGCTAGTTGTTCGATACCTCCTTAGCTTCACTAGCTAGCTATTAGCGCTAGCTATTCGGTAACTCCTTGTACTAGCGCTTTAGCTACTAGCGGCTACTAGCGCTAGCTGTTCGATACCTCCTTGTCCCCCTACTCCTTAATATGTGTTCTATAATATTTACGAGTAAGTTCGTAAGTGGTGATTTTTATCTGGGGGGCCATTAGTCTTGGTACTATTGGCTGCGTGTGTTTGCAAGCCATCGTCCAATTTTTAGCACTATAGTACCCCCCATCTTGTGTTTCTTCGACACCTGGGAGTTAAACTCTTCTCAAGTAGCGTATAGTATTTTGCTGATAATGAGAGCACCAAGCCCTATTTATTGAGTGTCGACCCTTGTGAATTTGAGACCTGATGCCTTGAGGCTTATAACCTCGCAGCTTTTTCACTAGGATGACATTTCTCTTTTTTGTAAACGCTTTTGCGTCATTATTTGCTCAATTTTTTTTTGGCTGTTCATTTTTTGGACGTGGGGGGCGTTAGTTGTGGTATTATTGGCTATCATATGTTTGCAAGCCGACATCCAATTTTTAGAGTTTTAATGTCTCCTATTCCTTGGGATTTTTTTTAAAATTTTTTAAGAGGCTTGAATAGCCCTAAATGTTATTTATTTGTGGCATGAGGTGAATTATCAAGTTAGCCATATTGGTATGATCTCGGTCCAGTGTCCATGTCGAAGGGGGATAGTTTTCCAAACTGAAAGTGTTATGTGCCCAGTGAGCCATCTGTTGTCTTGAACATTAATACTATGCCAGTCTTATCATTTAGATTATATCAAACCTATTGCGGAATGCTTCTTTATTATCGACTACTTGAGGAGTATAGATAAAGATCCCATGGATTATATATGGTTAGGGGAGCGGTCGGGATACCTATAAAATGCTCTCAAAGACCGTAATCCTAAATATACGTTCCAAGTCATAGAGGCTATGAGATGTGGGATATCACTGGCCTCGCCAAGACTTGTTCATGCATGTAATTCTCCCAAGAGGTCGACGTGTTCCATTGTCGATGGTTTGTATAGCAATACATGTATGAAGATTCATACTTTGATTATGGAATCGAAAGGCCCAAGGATTCCTCGTTGGTACTGTCGAACTTGGAGTCCTTCGTTTTCATAGTGTGAGATAATCCTTAGACCTGAGATGTCATTGGAAAGGGTACTACCCACTATGCTTTGATATGCACGTGCACTCCAAAAGAGTCACACTGCGTGTATGTTGGGTATAGATTGGTAGTACAGCTGAACAAGTGACAGTTAGAAGGGATTCATCCAAGGTCACGAGTACCCAGTATTTCCTATTATGTTGAGTGAAATTGAATGATCGAAAAGTCTCTGACCAAAGCATAGTCTTATAAGAGAGATTGGTTATCCCTGCTTAGAAGACCAAATCATTAGTAGAACTAACATAGTTATAGTTTTCGAGGCTATTAGGGTTTCGAACGTCGCCAAACCCTGGTCTTAGACAGGAAAAAGATGGAGGGATTCGACTCACACAAAGATCAAAGTCTGGATAGGTTTGCATTTTCATCGTTAACATCTAGGAAGTCGTGGTGATGTTGCTAGACAACGAACCACGACCAATTGGTGCCTTGGGTTAATTGGTGAAATTAATCCAAGGCCTAGTTAATTATTATGAATTAATTTAGCCTATGGAAGGACTTATTGCTAACTTGTTAATGAGTCTAAGGGGCCACACACAATACTTAGTGTCGTACCTGTTGGCTAGTTAATTCTTTGAGAATTAATAAAGATATTAATTAATTGGAATTAATTAATCGGGAAAAAAGAATAAATTAATTAAGTGGTCTTGATTAATAAAAGTCTTATAATTTAATATTGAAATATTAAATTGGGAAAGAGTAGTTAATTAATTAATATGTGAAAGAAAAAATAATATCTATATATATATATATAATACACGCTAGGCATGTATATGTGAAGAATTTTATCTTGTTCACCAAGTCTATGTATATATGTATATTTAATAAATATTTTATAATGTATTTGGTAGGATCTATTCTAATTAATTAGGCAACTAATTGATATGGAAAGATCTTATAAATATATTAGGATAGATATTGTGGATATGGTAAGATCTAATTAATTAGTTGATAAATTATATGGAAGGATCTTATTTGGATAGATCTTATATATTTGGGAAGAATCTCAAATATATGGAAGATCTTGTTTGTTAATTAGTGGATCTAATTAACTAAGGAAGAGAAATAAGATGGAAGGAAACTAAGTATAAAATATATATATATATATATATATATACACGCCCATAATAGGCGTGTACATGTGTGTGTGTGTGTGAGTTTCCATCTTTTATGGACTCTCACCCTATATATATACATATATATATATGTATTGATATGTTATTCACAAGTTAATTTTTATTTATTCTACACAATTTTGATTGTGGAAAAATTCTCTCCATCTTTTCTCCTCCATCTCTTTCATATTTATTTCTTCCAACTCATGTGTTGAGTACGAAGAACACCAAAATATATTCCTAGCCATTTCTCATAAGCCAATATTTGATATTCTCCTTGCTAGCATTGGTGCAGATAATCGAGGGTACGAGCTAAGGTGTGGATAAACTTAGAGGCGAAACACTTGAGGCGCTAGGGCAAATCCAATCTAGAGAGATATAGCAGGGAGTTGCTTAAAAAGACGTTGCTTCTTTTTGGTCTTCAGGAGGTAAACCCGAGAAAACTTATCTTTAGGATAGTTTGAATTCGATGGTACCATATCTACCTAGCCCTAATCTCGGGGATGTCGCTTTAATTTTTAAATTTATACTTTTTTCTGTGCCGGCGTCCCCTTGGATTTATACCGAGATCCCGACACAAACCTCATTCCCTCTCTGTACTACTGGAAGGATCATAAGGTGGGATAGCCTCATCCGAGCTCTCAAGGGTTCGGGGGGCTTTTGTTGCTCCACCTATGTTAGCCTCGAAAAGGAGCTTTAAATTTTTTGAGTAGCTTCGGTCGGAAACATTGGTTCCGAGGAGTGTTTTTTGGGTGTTGTTAAATCACCCATTCATTAATGATGTACACATTCATAAATGATATGATAGCACGTTATCGTATAAAACTAACACACCGTATTATAATAAGAAGGGTGCCTCTCGGCACTCAACAAACAAATAGCAAAAATTTAGAAATATCCAAACATCAATGCAAAAATGTATGGGGTGCACATAGGCACCTAAAAACTCAAGTAAAGGTAGGGTGTGTTGGTGGGCACCCCTACTCAAAGCTTGACTAAGGGTAAGATTTTTTTTTACTACCCAGTGGCCTTGAAAGTACTAGGTTGATTACTTAGAGGATTTCATGTTGCCTTGCGGCCTTGGTGGGGTGCTCAAGGCACTATTAAGGATACCTCCTATTTATTGCCTTGTGACTTTAGTAGGGTGTTACGATGCTTATATAGCCATTCAATACCATACGCTTTCTTCAGGCACCCTTATTCACTTCTTGGCTCATGGCCAACTCGAGATTAATTCAAATGGAAATTGAATTGAAAAGTATAAAATAAGCTAACTTTATTTGGTACCTGTTGATGCCTCACTAGGCATAACACCTTGTCAAGCTTGGGGGGTGTTCTCCAAGGGTGGTTATCTCATGCTTGGCCTCCAATCCCGGCGCGCCTATCGCCTCTTTTGGCGCTCTTGCGTGCATCTTATGTTTGCCGGGGATGACTCACTGGGGGCAACTTACTGGGGGCGACCTAGCGGAGGTGACTTACCGGGAGAGACCTACCGGGGGTGACTCACCGATGGCGACTTTCGGGGTCGGCTCACCGAGGGTGATTTACCGGGGGCGATCTACAGGGGGTGACTTACCGGGGGCAACCTACCTGGGATGACTCATCGAGGGCGACTTACCGTGGGACATCCTCCGAGGGTGACTCACCAAGGGCGACTCACAGGGGTGACTTACCGGGGGTGACCTTTTGGGGGTGAATCACCGAGGGTGACTTACCAGGGGCGACATTCCTGGGGTGACTCACAGAGGGTGAGGCTCTTAACCTCTGTGGATTGACTGAGGGGTGGAACTTGAGGCCCCTCCTCTTGAGATGTGGACGTTTCTTGAGGATGTCACGTGGGGTTCTCATCTCCTGACAGCTGAAGAAAAAGGTGTCGCGCATGACGGGTATGCCTAGGCATATTGCTGGACCGTCCGCGCTGCTGCCCTCACTGAAGCTTCTTCAACTAGAGCTAGTAATGCCTCTTGAGAGATCTTGAACACCCTATTTGAAGGGGGTGGATTCGCTGTTGGTGTTACGGGAGACACGTTCTGCTCATTTGCGGGGGTGAACGCCATTAGCATGTCCATTCGTAGGACCTCCTCCCCCGACATGAACGCCTATCAGATCTTCAGGCGTTGGTTAGGGACGTTATCATCCGTTGTTGCCTGATTGCTACTAGTAATCCTATCATCCGCGGTACGTACTTGGGACCTAGTTTGCATACTCAGTGGTTGGAGCGCTGTTCCCACAGATGGCGCCAAATTGATGATGGTAAAATTCGTCAGTCAGAGAATATCACTTGATTTACCACGTGGGGTGGAGAATTTGATCCAACTCATGACAAATTAGGTTGGGGGTTGATGAATTTATAGACTGCACTCGCTGTTATGCGAGCTGTCTATGTACCCGAATTGATGGGATCAAGTCAATTCGTAGTTCTATGGTATGATTTCTCTCAGAAGTAGCAAATGGATTTTTTCTGAGAGAGTAGATAATGAGTCTTTTCCAGCTCCTCTAAGGTATTTATATGGAACTGGTAGTGGGCTATGGGTCGTGGGCTCCACTTTATCAATAGCCCATCAGGCTTAATAATATACCCCTTATTTAGCCCTTAGACTATTATAATAGCCTAAGTACTCTTATTGGGTCGTCAGCCCTTATGGGTTTGACTAGTATATTAACCGCAGACTTGATCCACGGGTAGCGCCCCACCCCGAGCCGGGAATATGTTAATTACCATAATGCCCCTAGACATTTTTGGTGCACATCAATATATATGTATATACAATCTTGAATGCCAAAATGAAATTACTTATAGATATTTTTGACCAAATATATTATTTATACTATAACAATCTTGAACGTGGAATTCAGCTTTTACTACTCTTTCTATCTAAATATAACAAAGGTCACGCATGTGTAAATTCTACTAATTACTTTCAAAACTTCAAATTAATTGTTGTAGTTATTTATTGATTTATTCCGACAGTACTAAAATACGTAGTTGTTGCTCGTGTGTGTGTGTATATATATATATATATATGGCTAGGGGTGGGCTAACAGGTCGGGTTTTCGGGTACCCACCCGACCCGATCGGGTTCTGATCTATTGGGTGAGATTTTTTGCAGAAAATCGGGTATTGGGTATTACCCAATACCCGATTGGGATTTCGGGTCGGGTATCGGGTAGGAAATTCCTACCCGATATACCCATTGGGTACCCGAAATGAACAGTAATCCCAAAATAAACAGTAAAAAATATATATATGAAATAAATATGTACCTAACTACTAAGAAGGAATATATATATATATATATATATATATATATAAAATAAATATCTACTACAGGAACCGGGTACCCGATACCAGAATTATCGGGTACCCGAAATTTTCGGATACTTATTGGGTACTAAAATTTGATACCCGATACCCGATAGCCCCAATACTCGATATCCCACCCGATACCCACCCCTATATATGGCAATGAATTGAAATGATAGTAACCTATTTTTGAAGTTGGTAGTGGCTATTTTAGTCACCATGGTAACTGCAATCTGCTGCAAACGCATAATCATTTTTATGACCATAGTGCCAAGTATCCATTGTCAGGGACGTACGTAGTGCGGGTTGAGCGGTTTTTCTATTTTTTCAGTCTGACCCAATGTTCTACAGTCTTGAAGTCTTAATCAAGTGTAACCCGACAAACATCAAAATCGCACTTTGCCGTCCATTTGGGTTGGGGCGGTTTTTGCGATATAATACTCTATCTTTTAATTTTTTACTTAAGTTGTTCATTAAGTATTAGATTTCATGTGTATTATTTAAAATTTCGTAGTATATTTATTATAATTCCATCTATTATTATTATTCTCACCATCTCGCATCATCAACGTCCACCATCGCTTAATCATAGGTGGAAAGATCATCTCCTTGGCTTCCATCTACTAATCTCAGCTCCCTCTGCAGTGGATAGCTATACCTCTCAAGAGGTAGAAGTACTCTACGAGATCTTCACAGTTGTGGTTGTGCTACAATTGGGTCGGTCTTTGGTTCTTGTATAGATGTCTCTATAGGAGTTTTGTTTTGTTCTTCCAGAACAATCTTTCTATCTGCTCCACCTTCTCGAATGAACTCGTCTTCGATAAAGTAAGCTTGAGGAGCTACAATGATTCTCTGATCTTCGTGCAGATAGAAGAGAAATCCCATTGAATCTTCAGGGAATCCTATGAAACGTCCCTTTAGAGATTTAGCCTCCCAACTTTTTTACTTTTATCTTTTTGACATGAGAAGGACATCCCCAAATCTTAATATGGTTAAAACTTGGTTTTCTATTGCTCCATATCTCATATGGGGTTTTATGAATGGACTTGAAGAGCTATCTGTTCAAAATATGAGTGGTAGTAAGGAACGCATGCATGACCCCACAATGATATGGGTAAGTCAGTAAAACTAAGCATAGAACGATCCATGTCTAACAGTGTTTATTTTCTACAATTAGCTACCTCATTGAGTTGTGGTATCGCTTGTGGTGTCAGTTGTAACATTATGTCTTGTTCCCTAAAGAACTCATCAAACTCAACACTCATATATTCTCCTCCACGATCGTAGAGCCTTTATATGTTGCCCATTTTGATTTCTTACCAAAGCCTTGAATTTCTTGAATCTTTCAAAGGATTCAGACTTGTGTTTCATTAGATACACCATACCACACCTTGAGTGATCATCAATGAATGTGATGATGAACGTAGTAGAAGCCTCTATGAATCATTTCTTCAAATGGCCGGGAAACGTCGGTGTGTACTAATGCTAGAACTTGCGTGGCTCTTTCATGACGTTGTACACCATTTACAGATGCTAATAACATTTATGTGAAAACAACTAAAGTGGCTTTGATTATTAAAAAAATAAGTCAATTACAAATAAAATAACATATACAATATATCCTTTATGGACATAATCATATTATCTCTGCATGCAAAATGTATTTCTTGTGTGGGGAACTATAAAAGGGATAAGTATTTTTATAAGGCGTATTATAGTCAATTGAAAAAGGCTGAATAATTGCAGTTTTGGTGTGTTCAGAGCAGACTGCTAATAATCACTAGCCCACAACATCACGCATGGTTTATATTCGGAAAAAAAAGGTCATTTTCTTTGGCCAGCTCTCTCTCTCTCTCTCTCGCTTTCTTTCTCTCACCCAACTATATACACACATACGCCAGCGTAGCTATAAGCTAAAGCTAGGGTATACAAAGAAAGAAATAGATGTAAATAAGGTGCTTAGCTTTATCATCGAAGAGCCTGTGCATGTTTACTTTGAAAGGATTCTTTGTCATTGAAGAGACTGAGTTTAATAGAAACTTTGAATAGGGTTTTTTGGAATCCGTGTAAACGATTCCGGGTAAGCATTCAAACTCGGTGCTAAATAGAAATTTTTCCGAACAAGTCAAGTGTGTATGTCATACGCATGATGAACATGTTAGGGAGAAAATAAGAAATAAATTAAAGAAATTTTCTATACATGTTAGGGATTGATCTATTAATTTCCTCATGCATTATATTTTTGCACTGTTCCAAAGGTTTTCTAGCTCTTCGCAAGTAGTGCAAACTTTAAACAAGTCTTTGTTTGTGAAGTCGTCATATATAGATCTGCAGGCAGAAGCTATAGCTAAAAATCTTTTTTGGCCTTTAATTGCATGAAATTAATATATATTTCCCTGATCAATCTTTTCTTCACGGCTTTCATGATTTCCAAGAAAAGCTTCAAATTTGCATACAAACATTTGGTAATCAAGGATACTATATATATATATATATATATATTCATTTGCCTTGTACAAGTTTCACTAAAGAAATAAAAAACTTGGATCCCATACAATATATATTTGCTCAAAAAATTGTTTCTTCAAGTATTTTTTTATTTTTTATTTTCTACTATGAAACTCATGAATCTGTGTTCTCTGAAAAGCAAAAGATTGACTAGAAAATATGGTGTTATGAATGAAAAGGATTGTAAAATGGGAAGAGGAAAGATAGAGATAAAGAGGATCGAGAACAACACGAATCGACAGGTGACCTTCTGCAAGAGGAGAAATGGACTGTTGAAGAAAGCTTATGAACTATCAGTTCTGTGTGATGCAGAAGTTGCCCTAATTGTTTTCTCTACCCGTGGACGTGTCTATGAGTATGCCAACAACAAGTAAATTTTCTTAGATCTGAGCTCTTAACATGAATTTAATTACCTTTTATTTAATCCATAATTAGGATTAATTATTTGTCTATAATTTATAAATGATTCATTCTTTTGCCTTTATAATTAGTTTTCATGGAATATATATATTCTGTTTAAACCAAGTGAAATTGTTGCAATTAGATGAATCCATACATAGTTAGCTGATCTCAAGAAGGTGCAGTGCCCAATTAATTAATTATTAGGGCATTAGATTCTAGCCTAGGGTTTCAAGAACTGTACTTGTTTTTGATGAGTTCTTACTTCAATTTTTTTTTATTTTTTGGTTTAATGAGTTGTCCAGTTTAACAACTTTTCTTGGCCTTGATTACAGCACTGATTTGGAGAAGAAGTTTGTAGGAGTCTTCCATCTCTATGGAATATATGAATTAATTGATTGACTATATATATATATATATATATATATAGGTACTGCCCCCTTTTTTGTCAAGCTAATTAAACTTCCCCATAACAAAATGAAATCAGTACATAATTAATTATGTTGCGACAAAGGTTTCGAACGAACCAGGACCTTTCGGTCAAGAACCAATTAGGCTAATCGGAAGCTTCCTTGAAGAAAGAGTGTTTAATTTCATCACTCAATACTAGCTAGCTAGGAAAAATGAAGATGGATATAGTATGTACAAGTTTTCATGTGTATAAATGACCAGTGACATCATTAATAACCACAGGGTTGTGGTGTAGCGGCAACGGCTACTTCACCCTTAACCAAAGGTCAAGTTCGATCCTCATCTTTGGGAATAGAGCAGATTCCTGTGGCCAGCAATCCCACCCTTTGAGGTGCACGTCATCTGACAAAGGGATTAGCCACCGCGGTCGGCAGTGAAAATCCTTGGGAAACCAAAAAAAAAAAAAAAAAGTGACATCATTAATTGGACAATTAATAATTAAAAGAAGTATCTGCCTTATCAGACAGTACTATTACCTAGAACTGCAGTGGAAAAGATTAGCAATATCTGTGGTTCTTTCACGTTTTTGCAGGTTGAGACTCCGAGTTCCAGTTCCAGTTCATCTTCATTTCCCGGTTTCCAATGTATTCCAATTCCAGCATTATAAAGCTGCTAATTTAATGTTTTCTTCATTTTAATTTCCAAATCCAACAGTGCTGTTATACATATATATGTTAGGTCTAAAATATATAAATACTGCATGTACTATATAATATTAATTTCTAGGGTTTCTTCCTTTCTTGTTTTTATTTAATTATTGGCTTATATATGATCACCATATATGTATAAGGTTCCATATATAATGCAAATGCATATATACATTTAATTTATCCCATTTCAATGTTTCATGATGCTCTGAAATCTTACATCAGCTGTACGGACTACTGACTAGCTATTGAATATTAAAATCTTCTTTCATCATTAACCAATAATTCTAAACTCCGATATATATATATACACATATTGACTTGAGTAGTTGAGTATCATATTTCTATTCCAAGCTTTCTAGATTTCTTTCGGTACTGTATATCAAACCAACACATATTCATTCTTTGTTAGATTCTTATTCTTTACTTCCTTGAATTTTTCTTTAATTAATTTTAATGAAATTAGTATAAATGTTAATTTGGCTCATATATAGAGTAACCATGTTCAGTTTTAAAGGTGATATACATAATACATATATACAATAATTATAATTGCAACAGCACGTGCGGTCATGATATAATTGGTGACAAGGAATAATTGATGATATCCATATATATTGTTCTCCTTGTTACCATCTGTCGTATATATATATATATGTTGGGGTAATTTTATGCTAGACCGAGTCAAATGGTCCAAGTGTGAATTCTGTGTCTATCTCTTTCGCACAAGTGTGTGTGGAGACCAAACACAATACACCTTACTATGTGAGAGATATAGACATTATGACCATTGAATTCGATATATCATAGATTTTTCCATATATGTTGTGCATTTATGGAAGTATCATCATATGTTGAATATATTTGTGTGTGTATATGCAGCGTTAGGTCAACCATAGACAGGTACAAAAAGGCGACTGCAGACAGTTCAAATGCATACACCACTCAAGAGATCAATGCTCAAGTAAGTGATCACAATCACATTTTAATCTACCTACTCTTAAATGTACAGACAATTAATGTATGCTCTGACCATTGATTTGTTTACATGATGTACATAAACTCAATTGCTAGCTTAGTGTTAGAAAGAACACTTCTCAAAGGAAATGAATAATAAAATTAAATCCATGATTTGTGAGGACAAATCAAAGCTATGAATTACTTTTTTGAACTTTTGATACAGTATTATCAACAAGAATCCAAGAAGCTGCGCCAGCAAATACAGTTGCTTCAAAACTCCAACAGGTAATCATATTTTCACAAGGAAAAGAGACAGAGAGAAGGAGCAAGACTTAATTACAGGGATTTCTCGTCAAAATATTTAATGGATGTGTTGGGATTTCATGGTTCTTGTCATATATAAATCATTTCTACAGAACAAAGATCTGTCATATATATTTGCCAGCTGCATGCGCTAATTAACTCTTAAATTTGTACACTTGGACAGGCATCTTGTGGGTGAAGGTTTGGGCTCTTTAAATGTGAAGGAGATGAAGCAGCTCGAAACTAGGCTTGAGCGTGGCATCTCCAGAATTAGATCGAAGAAGGTAAATATTAATATATAACCCTTCTCATCAAACCACATGAAACTAATTAAACTTGTTTAATTTTTCTCTCCAACTAATTTTTGATATTATTGTCTTACTTGAACAGCATGAAATGATTCTTGCTGAAACTGAGAGCTTGCAGAAGAGAGTAATTTTCTCAATCTCATTCTTAATCCAACACTATAGTTTATATATATATATATATACACGTATATATGTGTGTGCGCGTGTTTTCCTTTAACTTTCTGGAAATTGTCTTCCCAATAGGAAATTCAGCTGGAACAGGAAAACACCTGCCTTAGAGCGAAGGTAATTTTAACAAATTAACTTATATCGAAATAGTTGGGAGAATGTTATAATTTCAATAATTGAACTGATTTTCATTATTAGATATTAGTCGGGGTAGAAGGGTTCTACTGCTTTATTAAAACCCTCTAGGAGAGTATCAAAAAACATTTTTTATTCAGAATACTGGTCTTTCAGCAAATATATATCCTTTACTATAGCTGATTTTGTCTTTTAAGAATTGAAAAACAATGAAGAATTTTATAAATACATACTGAAGTGTATCCCATTAACTTGCTATTAATCAGATAGCAGAAAATAAGAAGCTTCAGCAACTAAGCATGATGCCTGGTGGACAAGACTATGCTATGCAGGCTTATCTTGCTGGTAATCTGCTCCAACTCAATATGATGGAGACTGTAACTGCATATTCTATGCCAGTGCCAGGCAAGAAGACTCTTCATCTCGGGTATTACTTTTATGAAACTTCGTGAATAGATATTGCAGTTATTTATGCTTTATATAAACAATATTTGGATCAACTAAACCTCTGTTTCTCTTCTTGTCCATACAGGTAAAAATTGTTCTTTTCTGAAGAACTCTGCAAATTTGGCATCTATGAGCACCAATTATCTATTATATAAGTGTTTACTTGTAGCATCTTATTCTGCACCTTGCTGTACTTTCTTGATCACTAATTATCCTAGCTAGTCCTATGAGCTCCCAAATTTGACCATTATGTGTGTTTATTATACATTGTATGATTTTAAAATATTTCCTTTTCTAGTGGCTACGAAATATTCTTCAATTTTTTCCATTTCATTTACTCTAGAGAATTACAGTTTAGAAGGATCAATTTCCAACTCATCGTCCCATTTGAGATTCAACCAAAAGCAAAATATAATACAAAGTGCAAACCCAGAAGCACGATATATCGTTGTGTACACATATTCAGTATCAAACAGAAACACAACCACATAAGTATCAATTGTTTTCCAGGATCCTTTCTTTAGTCTATATGTTTCTTACAAAATAGAACATTTGCCACTTTCAGCTCGCTTTCGCAGCTCCTCAGTCTCCTTCTGAGCTCTCTCTAAATGCTCTCTCAGCTTACGTATTTCATCATTTGATTTCATTTGAGCAGCTTGTGCAATTGCTTCTGCCTTGAGTCGCGCAGTTTGCTCCTCTGCTAGTTGCAGTTCAAGCCTATGAGTTGTCTCTTTGAGCTTTGACTCAACCTAAAAAAAAGAATATTATTAAAAAAAGAAGGAAAACGGTGTCATAATTACACGTAATATGATAAAAGACAAAAACTACCATCTCGGTTATTCTCTTAAGCTGCTCTTCATATGACTTATGGAACTGCTCCGTAAATCCAGATATCTCCTGTTGGGAGTACCCCTCCAAGGAATTCACTTCAACTGTTTGATCGTGCAGTTTCTTTGCTCCTTTCTGTTGAAGAATAAAACATGCAACATTAACTTTAGTAACTCATAAATATTTTCTACAGTTACGCCACAAAGTGGTTGATCAACCAGAAGACTCACCTTTAGTTCAAGAAATAGCTCATCTGTATATGGTTTCCCACCGTTTTTATTTACAACCGCATTTACAAGGGACAGAAGTTGCTTCAGTTGTTCAGATTTCTTGACTTCCTCTTTTGTTTTGTTATTGAAGAGAACACGCCTATTGCCACACATTTCGAGAGTTTCCTATATCAAGATCATTAATTATTATAAATCCATTCCTCGTGAAAAGAGACAAAAGTGACAAGCCCTGCGGCTGAATTCAGAAATCATCTCGTAAACAAGAAATAAATAAAAGATGTAATAAAATAAATCAATACACATACATAGAGCAGCAACACATAAATCAATGAGGAAAAATTAGTTCCTAGGAGCTAAAAAAACTAGTAATTAGTTCTAATCTGAATGGTTGAAGACAAAAGATTTTTATAAAACTCAACCCCATTTGTTAGCTCAGACAATAACGTTTGACTTTATATACTCCTATATCAAGTATTAAGAGTCATGAAGAAGAGCAGTGAGATTTGGTGTGTATGCTTTACTTTCAAAGGCTCTGGGCAATCACGACCCAAGTAGTCATCAAGAGTCTCTTCGTTTTCTTCAAGGTCATCACCACCGGTGAAAACAACAATCATATAGTCACTAATTTTGCTACCAAAGAATTTTCGCAAGCTCTGCACAGCAGCTTCTTCTTCTCTTGAAAAGCGAGATCTGACTGATAGGACCACAAGAACAGCATGGATACCATCCTTTGCCATATCGATGCATTTAACAATTTCTTTTCCAATAAATTCAGGTTCGGCAGAAAAATCAAATAATCCTGGAAATAACAATAGGTTCAAGTTCAAACATATCCAAGTAAAACGGAAGAAATATAGTAAAAATGGTCCGTGCCCTTTAGGACTCATTTCACTTTTGCTCAAGTATCTTCACACTTATACTTATCCTCCAAATCATCAAATTTCTTCCTTTCTTTATTAATAGCTCACAAAAACACAAATATAAAATTAGTATTATGTACCGGGCGTGTCAATCACATTAAGAATCTGGCCGTCTTCCATTACAGTCATCTGCAGCTCACAAGTACTAGTAACACCAGCGGAGCTAGACATTGACTTAAATGCCTTTCTTCGAAGAATACTATTCCCTGTTGCACTTTTCCCGTTACCTGTCCGTCCAACCAAAACTACAGTTTTGACATCACTTGAAGGTGAAGGGAATTCCCAATCCTCATCGACCGCACTTCCCCCCATTTGACTAGATTAACTTAACTGAAAAAGAAAACCACAAAAGCTACACATTCAAATAAACATTTCCAAGAAGCGGGACTTTAATGCTGCAAAATAGAATCGAAGGCATAAATTCACCGCACCAGGTCACCAGCAAAACTGTGGGATTACACATTAATACAAATAAATGCAATTCAGAAATCTTATACTCTTGCTTAGAATATATTGTACATGACCTAGCCTTAGTAAAAAGAGAGAAATATTCCTATTACAATTTACAAATTAATTCTTTAATGAAAAAAAGCCTCTACTAACGGCTTGATTTTCATTCACTAACAAGCTTAAAAAAGAAAAAACCTTCTTTGCTGAAGGAGAATGTTCTGCAAACAAGCATAATATCTCAATACACATATAAACCAATTAATAAACCTTAATAATCAAAACCCTTTTCGCAAAAGAAGAGAAAATTAAGGCTTTGGAAATTACATTACACAAGTGATCCTTGACATAAGAACAGACAACATAATTATGCAAGATAAGTTGAACTAAAACCAAATTGCAGAATAGCAGAACGAGCTGAAGCTTCTGCCCGTGTGAAATAATCACATGGATACTTAGATTATTGGATCGTTATTACATCAACACAATCGGAAGATGAGGAAGAGAAACAGCAATTATCGAATCTGACCTGTTCAATAGAGTGGACGGAAAGAGAAAAGCTGCAGGAGAAGCCAAGATAAATAATAAGAGAAAGAAGATGACTTAGTTGTGTGGGTTTGTTTTCCATCTTTTCTTTTTCTATTTTATTTTATTTCTTTATTTTAATTTGTGAAATGAATACTGATTCTTCCAAATAATAATCCAATGGAGCTGAAAAAATAGGGCTAATTGCATTTTTCATCTGTTATTTTTATTATTTCTGAATTTTGGTCTTTTTTTTTTATTTACAAAATTGTCCGATAAATATCCAATTTTTGGCTATTTTAATTCGATTTTGACCCGAGCCGACCAATTTGGCCGGAATATGCCACATTGTCGAACACGTGGTGTTGACATGGACAAAAAATTGGAGTTTGTCCAATTTTTTCGCCCAAATGGATGCATGCCACTTCATCAATTTTGTCTGAGTCAACGTCTATTTGACATGCTATCACATCAATTTTGTCTGGTTAGCATCACACATGGCAAATTTCGGCCAAATTGGTTAAAATAGGACTAAAATTACTAAAGTTAAATAGTTACGAGACGACTTTGCAAATAAAAAAAAATCAAAATCCAAAAGTGAAAGAGGGGACGAAAAATAGCCCTGCAAAAATACAAGCCTTAAAACGTAAATGGGTTGGAACGGAACGGGTAAGCAAAGTCCATCATGGACTTTGAAGACCCATGGGTCGATGACTCTCTCATATAGTTTTGTATGATAGGCCACCCAAAATTATACTCCAGTCCAAGCGTGCTTGAATTTACCCATCTAAAACAGAGGTTGGCCCAAGGTCCAATAAAGCAGAGGCCATTCACAGATGAGATACACCAGTAGGCAAATATTCATAATCAAATAGTAAAGCTAATGACAAACAAGCCCAACAGAATCATGATGTTAAAGAAAACCACAGTACCACACTTTTAAGTTTGTATCTCTTCAAAAAATTAAAGTTTGTAAATTCCCAAAATAATAATACTATTAACTAGTATTACATAATAGCACAACAGCGAGAGCGACTTTCAGCTTGTTGTATGCGCTCTCTTTAATTCCCCCCTCAGTTTGCGTACTTTTTCATTCTATAGAATTCAAAGGATTCGATCAGAGACATGCTAAACCAGCAATGGGAAGTGAAAGTGCATCATATTCACATAGAAGCGAAACAAGTGGCCGAGACCAACCGAAGTCGGGAGCTTTTCGATGCTCCAGTGACGGGTGTTTATGACCATTACAATCACCGAATAACGATATGATGGCAACAAAATGGCCAAGGATTCATTTGATTATTGGTCCGGATTTGCCGGATTAGAGTCCTAAGGTATGTCCTTCGTTTTGTTGGGGAAAAAAAAAAAGGAAAAAGAATCAAGAGGTTGTATACAATGATAAGGGAAAAGGGAAATTCGTATCTATTCCATTTTGTCATTTCATTTTGTATTTGGTCAATATTCCACGTCAGTCGTGAAGTGTATATCATATGATTAGGAAAAAGGAAATTCGTATCTATACAGTATAACTCGGGAAAATGAAAGCAAGAAATGAAGTGGCAAAGAATATAAATGATGTAACTCAAATCATTCCTATATATGTATCAAACAGATTCCCGTACATATTTTACACCCTAATAACTATATAAAGATCTTCAACATAAAGCTTCTTCCCTATGGAATTTGCGCGATTTCAACCAAAGTTTTATGCAAGGACTGAGGCTTTGAGAAGAAAGGGCAGTGATCACTGCCTTTGATCTTGAAAACACCTTCTGGTGGATTCTCTCTCACAAGCTTTTCTTGGACATCTGGTGAAAGCGCGTTATCGTCCAGCGTTTGAATATAGAATCTTCTCCCAGTTCCATATTTTTCAGCTGATAAAGACAGTGGCTCCATCATCGGTCCAAGAGGGACTTGTCTCATAGAAACCAGTGCTAAAGCAGCATCCTGCTCAACAACAAAGAACATAATACATCTCTGAGAATGGTGATGCTTACTAAACATAATAATGAAGGGAAAGTACGGTGATGCTCAATCTAGATATTGATGTACTATCATCAGAAATTGTTCATTCACAAAAGCCGACAAAAACAACATAGTGCATGGAACGTAAAGGGTACCTTTGAAGGAGATTGATTAAAATATAAACCATGCATATGCTGCTTCTCAAACATGAATCCTGTTGGAGGGTTGTCTTTACCGTTTCCATAAATTATAGACTTCGATTCAGGTCCAAAAAGTTCTGCAGAACCAAGCTGCAAGAAAGAAGTATATCAAGAAATGAAAAAATGGAAAATGCATAACATAAAAAATAAATTGAAACAATTTATTTTTAATCTAAGAAGCCCGAGAAATTCTTTAAAGAGAAATGATTCGAGGAGTAATTGAAATATGTAAACACACCTCTTCAGCAAACACATCGAAAGGTCTCTGCCCATCAGCTATCATTGTAGCACAAAGGTAGACAGCCTTTGAGATCTTTTCAGGTAGATGTTCTAATGCGTAAGAAACACAAGCACCTCCACTACTATGACCAACCAATATTACCTGCAAAATAAAAATGTCAAAGCACTTGGTCCAAAACAACCATAAGAGAACGACTAATTTTTCAAGTATTTCTAACCTTTTCATCCTCCGGTAATTTCTCTAGAAAATCAATCAATGGTTTCGAGTAGTCTGCCAGAGTGGTGACATTGTTTGAATGCGTTAGGTCAATACCTGACCCCCTTAGGTCAAAGGCAATAGGAAGTAATCCAGATTCCTCGAGTAGAGCAATAGTTTTATACCAACACCAAGCTCCAAATCCTTCACCATGTACCAGAACAAATTTCTTTGTCTTGATATTCTCCAAAGCTTGTGGGGATAACTAATAAAGGATATACTTGCATAATGAGTGAAACTTCTATTGATCATTATAAAGCTGGTAAAAATTACATCCAAGAAAGGGGGGAAATCCCTTTTAAAGGTATCACAATTTTGGAAGGCAAAAACTACTTAATATGTCGAATTCAGGGTTCCTAACCGGCCAACAGCAGAAGAAAATCACTGATAGTGTCAATTATATATATATATATATATATATATATATATTCAGAACTAATATATTTTTCTACATTTTTTTTATTTCGGTTACATTTTGGTAAATCTTTAATCCAAGAAGAAACCCATATAAAAATGAAAACTATAATCTGCAGCAAGCATCATTAAAATACTAGAAAACATACAAAAAGAATCCAGTAGGCCTAAAACAAGAAAAGAAAAAAGAGGCATCTTTTACTTTCTTACACAAAAAGGCCACATCACATCAACCTCTAGCTTTGGTTTCCCCCACTTTGTAGCAGCATCATGAATTTTGATTATACATCTTTATCAACTGATAACCCCACCCCAGCTAAAATGATAGCAACAAACAACAATAAAAAGAAACCAACTTTTTTTATGTATTCAGATCCTAATCATTACTCCATCATAAACACCACACAGAGAGAAAAGGCACCATAAAAAGGTTATTCTTGTTGTTGTATACTAGGGGGATTCTATGCTTGGTCTCGTTCCAATTTTGGCTATTGGATCAACAACTAAATGAAACCCCAACCCCCACCCCCCTTGGGGATTCAATGGTCAAAACTAGACCGAGACCATAACATGGAATTTCACTATACTAGGAAAGGCTAAAAAGGAAGTTAGTATACACACATGAAGTAGAAAAAGAGAAAGGTAGAGTAATAGGAACCTGTTTGTTGTTATTAGTAGTAGTAGAAAAAGGGGGGTCAGATAAATCAGTGGGACGGCGGCGAGAGCTAGTGGATGATCCGATGCGCCTAGACATAGAGCCATAGTTATCGAATCTTTGAGAAAGCTGGTGGTGCTGGTGAATTGCCATAGATAGTGCTGCTGCTGCTTGTTGTTTATGCTGCACCAATTCTTCCTCAATTGGATTTGAACCCCTCCCACTCCTCCTTCTTGACATGGAACCTCCCCTTTTACTTTTTGATCTTCCAATAATCCCACCATTCTTGCTATCCTCTTTACTCATACAAATCAATTTATTCCCCATTCTACTCTACCAAGCACCAACAAAATAAAAATATATGAATTTTAATTACAAACACCAGTTTAGCTATTTTCTAGTAAATCAATCCCCAAATGGATCATCATCATCATCGAGGGAGGGGGAGAGAAAGAAATGGCAATTGAGGAACGGATAATAGTAGGTGGTGGGGTTGGTTGGTTGGTTTCAATGTAGTAAGAATAATAATAATAATAATAATAATAATAATAATGGAGAGGAAAAAGAAACAACGACAGAAAGAAATTGTGTGGGGAACAAAACCACAGAAAACCAGCTCAACTGCAACGCAAATTACAAGCAACCAATTTAATGCACTTTTTTTTATACGTTTGTAGCTATGATGCAAGTATACTTTTAAAATTTGACCTTTATAATATTATTCTTGTATTGGATATAATACCCTGTAGATATCACTCAAATATATATTGGATACTTTTTTGATGTATAAAAAATGTCAAAATTTGAAGTATCTGACACTATTTGTATACCAAATATAACTTTTTTTTAATATTATATAATATTTTATAGATTAAAATAGGAAAATAATAATGACTTTGACCGTACGTTAAAACTTTAACAGACAAAAATGAAATTTAAAGAAGCAAAAAATCTATCTGACACGCCTTTGATATTAAATATATTATTTTTTTAATATTATATAATATTTTATAAGTTAAAATAGAAAAATAATAATGACTTTGACCGTACATTAAAAACTTAAACAAACAAAAATAAAATGAAAAGAAGCAAAAGACTATCTGATACGCCTTGGATAACAAATAAAGTATTTTTTGAATATTAAATAATACTTTATAAACTAAAATAAAAAAATAATAATGACTTTGGCCGTACGTTAAAAACTTAAACTAATAAAAATAAAATTAAAAGAAGCAAAAGACTATCTGACATGCCTTTGATACCAAATAAAGTATTTTTTGAATATTATATAATATTTTATAGACTAAAATAGAAAAATAATAATGATGACTTTGACCATACGTCAAAAACTTAAACAAACAAAAATGTAATTTAAAGAAGCAAAAAAACATTTTGGTTTTACTTTTTAATATGTTTTTTCTTCTCTTGCTTCTCATGAAACCTATCATTTACACTTTATCATCAAAGATTTTGGATAAGAAGGTAAATATTGATATCAATTGAATGATGTTCATACATCGCAAATGATGAAATATTTTAGTTACCTTCGAAATTTTTTGAACTTATAAATAATGAATTTGTGTCAAAATTGCAGTTTTATTTATGTTAGTGAATATATTGACTCAAATTTATTTTTAAATATTATATATATTCGTATTTTCAACGTATCTTATCCTATAATTTTGAAATATATTGTATTTCATCTTTGTATCGTACCCATATCTTCGTATCCATATCTGTGCATCATAAGTCTATAGTCTTTGCACTGATTCCCAGTTAAAGACAAAATAATAATCCTTCTCTCTCTCTCTTCCGAAATTGACAAAATCATTTTCACTTTCTTGTTTCTATCTCTCTGTTCTTGTTCTTGCGTTTTTTACTCGACATTTACTTTTGGTTGCGTAATTTTATGTCAGACCAAATTTCAATAGTTCGAGTGTGAATTTTGTATCTATCTTTTTTACACAAATATGTGTGGGGACCACACACAATACACTTTACTGAGTGAGAGGTATAGACAAAAATACTATTTGACTTGATCCAGAATAGATTACTTTTGGCTCTCTTCTCTTTTAGTTGGTTTTGGGTGTTAGATGAGATATGAGCATTCAGCAGGGTTGTACCTTACCTAATCCTGCCCATGTATTGGAAATCTGCATTCAAGTGTCGGAATGGAAAGGTATGTGTGGATTGGATTGGATTGGATTGGTTTCAACTCTCAAGACTCTCAACACAAAATTGAGATTATTTCTTATTACAAGTGGATAGTTGGTCAAAAGAGGAGTAATTATTTTTTGACCTCAATATTATGCTCTACTAATTTGATATATCTTTGTGTATTACATCCATAGATAGATATAATAACATTTGTCATTTAATCAATTGAATTTGGTCAAATTCCAATTTCGACAAGAACATTTTGGTGATTATCAACATATCTTGTAACTTGACTTTCAAGTTGGAGTGCTTGTATTGTCACAATTTGAAGGTGGACCATGTGGTTCTACGACATGTATTATTGTAAGAATTTAAAAGATGTCATTTTCGAGAGTTCACGTGGCACAAAGTCTTAATACAATTACGAGCATTTTCGTGGTGGGTCCAAATAAACTCAGCTGCATGGTGTACCGAGTTTGTTTTTTATCTAATCTCAAGAGTCATGATCCATTATTTGAATAAGTTTTAGACTAATATTAATTAATAATTTGTGTCCCGTAACAACTCCGCATGCTGTGTTAATCCAACCCCACAAATCAAACTAGAGGTCAGGAGAATCAAAGGAAACGTGGGCCAAACAGCCCAGAAACTAAGTCGTAAAATGATTAAATTATCAGCAGTTATATTACTGGCATAAAAATTATTTTAGTTTATAGGTATGCTTCAAAAAAATATTGTCTCATATTACTTTATAAGACCCAAAAGTCAACCAAATAGTTGTAAGATAAAGGCCCATATAGCCTGAGCAACATCTAAATGGATTCCCAAGTATTTAAATTGATAAATCCAGTTCGAGATGTCAATTGGGCTTAGTAAATAGGATCATGCTAATTCTTTATCGGGCCTCATACTTTCTATGTAAACTCGGCCCAATTTCAAAGACCGTACGAGAAAATGCAAAATTTGTAAATACATATCGTAGTACTTTTGTTCAGGTATCAGCCATCGTACTTGTTATTTTCCCTAAATTTCATAAATAATAAAACTAAGGAAAGTACAAGAGTTTATAACCCGAATATAGTATATATTAACACTATTTCCTTTTTCTGCCTCGTACTATTGTCATTTTCCTATATGTTAATATTTTTTTCCTTAGTTTGGTCATGCAATTCTCAGTTCCATTCCAAGTAGAGGTATGTATGTTTTAATGGCGCACTGGGACACAAGTTTTAGGAGTAAAGCAAAGTCCTTCAAAATTATATATTCTTACCCTTCAAGTGTTGGCATATATGTAGAAACGTATAACACGTTCATGTCCTTTCAAGCCAAGCCACCCCCACCCACCCACAAATACATTCCATAAACAAACTCAATCCATACTTATATATTAATACCCCTACATGTATCACTTGATTTATGCAAATCAACTCATCTACCAAAAAACAAAACATTCCTCCTTAAAATCATGAACAAGTTACAACTCTTTCTTTGCTTTCTCGTTTTGCTTGTTCTTCCCCTTATAAGTACAGGCAAAGATATTTCAGACAAGTTCGAGGCTTTAGCCAACCTCGAGGACTTGGAAGTAGAAGAAGAAGGAGGAGATAACGATGAATTTGAGGTCCTAGAATGGCCATCTTGGGAAAGTTCCCGCGGGAGCAAGAATCTTGTCAATGTGGATGGATTAGGTGCAGTCGGAGATGGAGTAACCGATGATACTCAGGTGAATCGATGTTGTAGTTAAAAAAAAAACAAAAAAAAACTCTAATTTTAACAGAATGTGACATTGTATGATTTCTAAATAACAGGAGTTTACGATATTTTACAAACTTTATGTATATATTTATTAATTTCAGGCCTTTGTGAATGCATGGAAACAAGCATGTTCCACACCAAAATCAGTTCTCTTGATTCCTCAGGGGCGTCGATATTTAGTCAATGCAACAAGATTTAAAGGACCTTGTGCTGATAAGCTAGTAATACAGGTAATTTATACATACATAATTACATATATATACAGATATTATATAGATTTATTCCCTCGGTGATGAATATGAATAAATGATGTGTGTGCAGATTGAAGGGACTATTGTAGCACCAGATGAGCCGAAAACTTGGGATCCCAAGAACCCGCGCAATTGGCTAAATTTTTACAATATAAGCAATGTTATTTTCCAAGGAAATGGAGTTATTGATGGATCAGGAAGCAAATGGTGGGAAGCCTCTTGCAAAAAGAACAAATCCAATGTAAAATCTTGCATAACAACAATCATAGTCGAAATAAGATATTTATTTAGTCTTACTAACCTGTGTTGTTTTGTTATTTCGCCTTTTCCCGCCTTCTTCTCCTCAGCCATGCAAAGGAGCACCAACAGTGAGTTTCTTCTCCCTGCAAAGTACACGTATTGTTCCACACTCCATGAAATGTACGTAAAATAATTGAAATATGATGAGAAATTTATGTGTTATGTTGCAGGCTTTGACCATAGACTCAAGCTCATCTGTGAGAGTAAAAGGCATCACAGTTAAAAACGGTCAGCAGATGAACTTTGTGATTGCACGTTCTGCGTCGGTGCGTGTGATTGATGTAAAAGTTTCAGCTCCTGAGGATAGTCCTAATACAGATGGTATCCATATCACTGAATCAACAAATGTAGTTCTCCAGAACTGCAGAATTGGAACAGGTTTTTCCTTATATCAACTCTCTTCTTAAGATTTCCCGTAAAGTAATTCTTAAGGAATCTCGAGATTGCAAGTCCCAGGACAATCATAACCGCGTGTGTATTATAGATTTATCATGTACATAATTTATCATGCAGGTTTTGTACTGTACTTGATGCTAATGGAAGGAAATTGAGTTATAAAACTCGGAATTGCTTCCAAATTTATAATTCTAAGGTCTTATAAGCAAATTTCCTTTAGTACTTGACATTAAACATAGTGGTTTTGAACATTGATTATAGGTGATGATTGCATCTCAATTGTGAATGCTAGCTCAAGTATCAAGATGAAGAATATCTACTGTGGACCGGGTCATGGAATCAGGTAAAATTTATGTCTGAAAGTTGCCTCCAATACAAGCTACAATATTTCATTACTTGCATTTTCATGGCTCTGATGCAACAGCATAGGTAGCCTTGGAAAGGACAACTCCACTGGAATAGTCGAGAAGGTTGTACTTGATAAAGCATTCATTCGAGGTACAATGAATGGCCTTAGAATCAAAACTTGGCAGGTAAACCTTAATATACATAAGAAAATGTTTACAAAGTTAAACTTGGAACACCCATTAGACACAATCGTCGTACGTTATCACAATAGAAGAGAATCTTTCTTTTGTAGGGAGGTTCTGGTTATGTGCGGTCGATACGCTATCAAGATGTGAGGATGGATGATGTCTCCAACCCAATTATCATAGATCAATTCTATTGTGATTCACCTACATCATGTCAAAATCAGGTATACATATATTATATATGTGTATGCGTGCGTGGGCATAGTGTCAATCCTTCCACTATTTTAACAATATTTTGACGAGTGATTCTTAGGGCGTCCAGGCAGTCCAAGTTCCGTTGCAATTGCAAACAGCTGTGCATGGGTGGATCCCACTTGGGTCCCACCACCATAGACGGTTGTGATTGTTCAGGGACTCCAAGTTCCGGTATAATCTCAACCATTTGTTTATGGCTGGACCTCGCATGGGTCCCACTATAATAGAAGGCTGTGGTTGTTCCGAAACTTCAAGTCCTGAAAACTCCTAAAAATGACCCCATTTTGACAAAAGACATGCAACTTTTTTTACTTTTGTTTAACAATCAATAGATTTTGAGCTTGTTTTTGACTTAAATATGTTAGACTTCAGCAGTGGAAATAAGCCAAATCATGTACCGTAATGTAACCGGGACATCAAAGAGCGTAAAGGCCATGAAATTTGCATGCAGTGACACAGTCCCCTGCAACCACATAGTTCTTAACAACATCAACTTACAGAGAAGTGATGGCACCGTGGAGACCTTTTGCCATTCTGCTGCGGGCTTCGGTTATGGTTATATTCAACCTTCTGCAGAATGTCTGACTTCTTCTGATAAAGATAAGATTGTCATACAGAAACAAGAAGAAGATATCACCAAATCTAATGAAGAATATTACATCCACACAGAGCTATGAGCCGACCTCCTTATAAGGTCAATGATGCAATAGTCGAGTATTTTTTACTGATGAAGTCCATCCTAAAATTCTGGTTTAAGTAAATACGCCATATAGTTATTTAAGAAGATGTGTAATACAGTTTCCATACTCAGAGAAGAATATTCATTTGGTTTGCATAGAAATAGAAAGTCTAAATATATTTTGAAGAACATCAAAGAATTAAATGTAATATTACTCTATAAGGAATCATAATAGAATGAGATTGATTGATACACAGAATCGTATTACTATTAATGTTTATAAATAAATTAATCTTATGACTTGGCACTTAGTCAAAACTAAATTGGGGTACGAGATCAATTATCAAGTTTACAGATCTTGAAAGATTATTTATTAGATCAAGGACAGAAGAAAGCTCCATGAAAAAGAGATTTCTTGAAATCCCTTTTGACATAGCTTACAACTCAGTTGTGAAGTAGTATTTTAAAATCTCAATTATGTGAAGCCACTTTGATTTCTTGAAATTACAACATTATTGTACCAAAATATTATAATTAGACTTTTCCAAAAATAAAAAATGATCAAGTTGTGCTTGAATCAACTTGCGGAAGTCTGTAACTCTTCGCATCAATAAGAAAACTTACTGCTTGGATTTGTAAATATGAATTCGACATACCAACGTTTACATTTTCCATAGAGAGTAAAAAACACAAGGTATGAGAAATAAGTCTTAAGTATGCCATCAATTGCCATTTGTTTCTTGTGTGGCTTTTGGAATTCTTTTACTTGCTTCCCTGTGTAACATCCACCATAGTATTAAGAACCTCCATGGCGAGAAAGAAGAGAAGCTCGATAAAGGGCAGCAACGTACAGACAGCATATGAATACAATAATCAGATCATCCAGGAGGCCAATAATACCCAGCACTCCTGTGAAAGCAAAAGTGGCAACTGTTAAACTAAAAAGGCACAAACAACAAGCAGTCACGCACGAACAAATTAAACAGAATGGTACCTTCAGGGATGATGTCAACTGGGCTAATGACATATATTGCACTAACAATCATCTGTTCACAAGGAAAATAGAAAATTAAAAATCTATCGGAGGGTTAGTGTGCTTGAACATGACTTAAACGAGGAAAGAGCATAATGTAACTCAGGTTAATTAAGTAAACCATGGTATAACTTAGATGTAAGAAAATCATCGTATAAAGTGTCACTTCAAATTTTTGTCAAGATTGTGCTGTCGCTGAAAATTATATTTGCATCTCCTATTTCATCATTAAGTTAGAACTCTTCACATATATGTCTTAGAGTACAATGTTTTGCAATATATCAAATTTTGAACAAGTTTTGCAATAGTTGAATGCATAAATGCAATAGTTGAACCTTTAAAGGGCCAAGATTGAAAGCTTTGTGGCATTTGTCTAATACATGCATAAATGCATTGCATACTAGATCAAAATTATAACATAGGAATAGTATCTAAATCAAATTTAATAAGTTATAGGATGTTAAGTCCCACAAAAATGAAAAGTGCTGCTACATACAAGCATAACTGTCTAGAACGAACTGACGTCGAAATGAATCATAGTTAAAAACAAAGGATGACAACTTAACTGCCAGATAAACGCGTGCCCTGATAACAAGTGGGAGTGATCTTTGTGGATCCAGTATATCTCGCAACAATCTTTTGAGAAGAAATGGAAGATCTTGCATTCTCTGTCAAAAAGAAGGATCTTGAGTGAACAATCATTTCAAGATTGAAATTTTCAGAGTTTCTAAGAGACAGAAGAAGGGCAGTCAAATGAGCACCAAAAGGGCATGGGAAGCATAGCATACTCAATAATAGCTCGAACATCGATATTTTTGTGAGGACAATTGAGGAGGTAAAAGAACTTAATAACCTGGAATAGACCATTGGAGCGTTCACCATAAAGGCGGTTATATGTTTGAATCCTCTGTAAAATGTCAGCAACATCAGCCATATGGCGCCGCCTTGACGAAGCCTCACTAGGGACCAATAAGGTAATTTCACGTCGGCATAGGGGACAACTACATGGACGAAGAGCAGCTCCATGATCCCATACTTGTAATATACAGCTGCCTGACAATGACAATGACAATGACATGAACCGTTTCTTAATCTATGTCCTCATTTATAAAGGAAAAGTATCACAAGTACACAATCAATTGCATAATAATTGAATCATGAAAAACATACTACTAACTTCAAATAATCTGGGAAATATACAAACCCATGAAAATTGGTCAGAAACAAATAAATTTCGTTCCTTTCATTCATATAACAGATAAAATCATGATCATAAACAAAATCTCCAACTACAAATTGACCCCTCCCTCATCTTGATTTCACATATATTCCCACAATACATATAATACTTTTGGCGTGTATTTACTGTAATTAAAGGAACGCACCGCAGAACCAATGGGAGCAATTGGCTTGACAAGGAAGATGAAAGCTAGCGTGGCATATCGAACACACATCGTTCGCCGGTGGCCCATCCATGTTTCCCTTTCACCTCAAATCGCAAATTCTGTCACTCAAAAATGCAGTGTCAAAGTTTGTGTGTGTGTATTTATGAGTTAGCATTTGGTTGGGTTTCTCATAACTTAGCATGTAAGCTTTGAGGGGGCTGGTTTTGTAATTAGAAACAATTCTTGGGCTTTAGACTTTAAATTTGAGAATTTAGGGGTTCTTTTAGGAAAATTGATCCGGATGTGAAAAACTGGCTCTGTGTGGATGTGATTTATTTTATTTTCAACCGTTATTTTTTAAAATATATGGGGGGAATGAGTTTTTTTATTTTTGTGTGAGAATAGTGAATAAAGTAGGTGTGTTTGGTTGTGTTTTTAAAAATTGTTGAAATTGATGATTGTGATGTACAAAATAATTGAAAAGTAATGATTAGATGAATAGTATTAGATTTAATAAAATTAAAGGAGATGAGAGAAAAAGGTATAAATAATTGAAAATTAGATGAGATAAAAAATAATAAAAAGAAATTGTAAGATGGGTAATGTGAAATATAATTTTAAAAAAATGATTGAAATTTATTAGAAACGTAAAAACGAGAATGAAAATGAGAATATTTATAGTTAAAAACTGTATAGTGTGTATTTTCATTTTCAGATGAAAATGAAAAAGAAAAAATTGATTTGAAAACACAAACAAACAAGGCCTTAGGCTTTGTCATTTCATTTCATTTTCAACTGTTATTTTCTAAAATGTATGAGAAAATGAGTTTTTTTATTTTTGTGTGAAAATGTCGGCATGTTTGATTGTGTTTCCGAAATTGATTAGAATTGATAATTTGATGATGCGTGAAATGATTGAGTTAGTTTAAAGTAATGATTATGTATATTGTATAGATAAACTGATAGATAATATTATACTAATTAAATAAATTTACAAGTAAAAATTGATCCAAAAGAAGTACTAAAATTACTCAAAACGAGTCTTAAAATGTGCACACGTTTATGAAGGTTAATATTATATATTTTATTCCACTATAACCATAATTGTTGCTGAAAATATAAATTTTTAAAAGTAGATGTGAAAGAAAGAAAAATGTGAATGTGAATTAATAAAGTAAAGATTAGTTATTGGAGAACGTGAAGTGAATAAAAATAAGAGCATTTTCAATTGAGAATAATGTAGAGGGTGTATTTTTATTTTTAAATGAGAATAAAAACAAAAATGTTGCTTAGAAAACACAAACAAACATAGCTTAAGCCTTTGTTTTATGTTTAAGACCTAAAATACTTAAAAATTTCTTGGATTGTGTTTTTATACGTCAGACAATATTGTGTCATTCCACTCGAGAGTCGAGATAACTTCCACTCAAGATAATATATCCAATAAATTGAACTTTAAACCAAATGGTTTGTTCAATAAAAACGTCAGAATAGCTGAAAAATATGTCCCAACAAAATCTTTAAAACACAAGGGAAATTAGTTCCACAAACATAAGTTGATGGAAGTTTTGTTCCTTAAAATAATATATAGTTTTTATCTGGCACAAGAACATTCCGTGCGGGTAAAAATTCTTCCAAATGTAATGATTTCCTTTTTCAAATTGAAGTAGTGAATGAATAATTGCAAGGGGTGGGGTCGATTCCAAAATATCTAATGGCCACCCACAACAGTAAGTAATAGTCTGTTTGTCACCTTGCACTTCAAATTGAGGCCTAAATCCTTTTACAAACAGATATATTTTCATGTGGATATCTTTCATGCATTCTAGTTTGCCCCTTTTCTTGCCTGGTTTGTTTGTTTCAGTTGATTATTAGCCAAACTTACTTAAAACTGAAATGGTTTTGAATTCAGCTACTGTTTTCTCAGCTCCACCAATTTATAACCACCACCACAAGAAACCCCTGCTGCAACCAGCACCCAATGCTCCTACCCTTCAGTTTCTTGTATGTTTAATTTCACCTTTTGATTTTGTATATAAAGATGAAATTAACCCTGTCCTCGAGAAATTTCTAACAACGAAGCTTCAGTTGTTTTGCAGAAAAGCAATGCGGATACGAGGAATAACAAGCATATCCAATCATCTCTTGCAATATGTAAAAGCAGCAACAAGTACTTCAGAGTATGTTGCGGCCAAGTGAAAGTAGACGAGAGCCTAAGCGACGAAGCCTGTGAATTAGTGAATGGAACAGAGCTAACCATTGGAGACGATGATAATGGTATCCGGGCATATCTTTTCACAGCAGTCAAGAACAACAATGAAGCTGGCATATTGCTCTTGTCTGATATTTTTGGTTTCGAAGACTCCTCCACCACTGATTTTGCTTATCGTCTCGCTTGCAATGGTTACAAGTAAGCCCAACTTCTCTATTAAGTTTCACATGATCACTATGGATCAAACCAAACAAGCCCTTCTAGTAAAATCATAAATCCTGACCTTTTTTTTTTTAGCCTTTATGCAACATAGTTTAATAAAATGAAATGGGATTCTTCAATTTATGCATTTCACGGCTCTTGTTACATGAAAATGCAGTGTTCTAGTTCCTGATCTGTTTAATGGAGATTCATGGACAAAAGAAAAGCCCAAGGCATTATTTGAACAGTGGATCTCCAAGCACAAGCCAGAGCAAATAGCAAAAACTATCTTTGCATCAACAAAATGGATGATAAATGAATTTGCAGCACTTGGAATCAAAAATAAACTTGGGATCATTGGTTTTTGCTATGGAGGTGGCCGAGTTGTAGACATTCTAGCACAAGATCAAGAGGCCTATTTTGGGTCAGGGGTCTCGTTTTATGGCACGAGGATCGACTCTTCCATTGCTAGCAATATAAAGGTGCCTCTGTTACTGATCACAGGTGATAATGATGCACTTTGCCCCGTCGGTGTTTTGGAAGAAGTTACAAAGAGAAATAAGAAAGTAAAGATGTTTGTTTTTCGGGGGATGGGTCATGGTTTTGCTCATAGGCCACAGACCCCTGAAGAAGATTCATATGCAGAGGAAGCTTTTGTGAAGATGAGAAGTTGGCTTCATGATGGCTTGCTTGTAAAAAGTTGAGAGAGTTTTCTGTTGAAAAACACAATTTCCTCACACAAGAACTCTCATTTTCTATAGTTTTGTTTTCTGATACATGATATTACTTTACCATAGTATGAGACCATTTTATACTTCATTTTTAACTTATTTAAGAAAATAAGTTTTATTTATATCTACAGACAATACACATAAATTGAACTAGAATCATTATACTTTTCCAAGATAGTTCAGTATGAGATCAGGTTAATTCTGAAGAGTGTCAAATACAGACTTTTGATAATATTGGGGGACAATTACTTCTCATTACAACATGAATTCCCATTTTAACAGAAATAAGATTAGTGATTATCAACTTGAGCATGCAAAAACATTTCAACCCAGGAAATACTGACTGCACAGAAACCATATAAAAGTTGAATTAAGATTTCAAATAGAATATAATCCCTACTCTTATCAAAACCATAGCAAAGATCCAAATTTACCAGCAAAACTTAAGAGAAGTTTATATCAAATTAAATTTTCTCTCAAAATACAACCTTCTATGTCAAGTTTAAAAGACACAGCAAATAAAAGTAACAAAATCCTTTAAAAGATCAACTCATGAGGCTTCATGCCAGCCCTGAGTGAGAACCTTGCACCCAAATAGGATTTCAGATCAGCAACAGCCTCAATAGCCTTCAACAATGGAGCATCAACGGCTTTTTGATCATCTTTCTTCTCTGCAGGGAGTGCATTTTTATCCTACATTTTAACCATTATATTATTAGAATATTAGACAGCCACAAACAACCTCAGATGGATACTCCAGAAAAACTTATACCTGTTTCTCTGCCTCGAAAAATTCAGTCTCACCCTTCTTCTTTTTCTTCTCAACTTGCTTGGCGAAGTATTTATCGTCAAACTTCTCCACATTTACACCAGAGATGTCAACCTTTGTGGATGTCCCAATAACGTATGCCTGGTTCACACGTCTTAATGGTACACCATTAATCTTGTATGGACCTGTAAAGGCAGTGAAGCAAGAAATAAATAGGGGTAATTTTAACAAAAAACAAAGAACTCTTCCAATGCAAAAATTTAACCACAAAAAATTGATACTTTTGATAATGACATCCATGCACTTTGGCGACAAGAAAATTATTCTGTGCAAACACATTATCAAGTCATAAGTAGCTCTAAGTAACAGATTAACAGTAACTAGAAGCATAGAGACAAAATATTAATGGGAAAACCCATAGGGGAACGCAAGTTATTTCTGAAGGCATAAGAATCTATATTTGTATTTCTCATGGCTAATCCCAGGAGGTAATAGCATCAAATTGCTCCCCAAGGCGATAGGATATGAGAATGTCCCATATGGAATAGTGGGAGTCAACCAAATTAGATAACTCAACCATGCAATCCAACAGAAACTTTATGTTTGACGATTTCAGTCACTTGGGTCATACGAAAATTCTGTATATCTCGCCCCAAAACAGTGAACCGTCACAACACACAGAGGTACCACAATCAGAGAACATGAGGAAATAACTATCACAAAGACTAACCGCCAAAACATTGCAACTCAATTCTCTGTGCTATGACTTGCACAAACTCTACTAAGCAATCCTCCAAAATAACTTCAAAATTTCAATCTAATAGTAACTAAAGGTCATTAAATGTATAAGCATGTGCAATATTGAAAGCTGAAGAACAATCTACCTCACCAAAGATGAACACAAGAAAAACAAAACTTCATCCAACATATTTCAAAGAAAAATCCTAGCCGCTGATTAAACCAGCATCATCCAACTTTAATATATTTGTATTTCAGAAATCTCAATTACCAGATCATGCAAAACGAGATTTACTGTGCTCACTAAAAATGCAACTACCAAAAAAAGACTATCTGAACATCCCACCTATATACATATCAGATTCAGATGATACAAAATGCAATATCATTCGCACAGACAACACAATTCATAACACAGGGTAGGGGAGTGCGAGAGATATTGAAGGCAAAAAAAAGGTTGACTTGACACACACACACACCTGTGACGAGAAGCAATCCAGATGTAAGCTGCTTCAAGAAAACAACTCTCTTCCCCTTGAATCTCCCTGCCAATATGATCAACACTGTCCCTGGAGTAACGCTCGCCCTACAAACATAATAACATAAATCAACATGAACAAACAAGAGATATGTTGTTCAATAAAATCAATACATGCATACTACATTATGAAAAAGAAATATAATCATATATATATATATATATATCTCACCTGAGCTTGGTGGGCTTAGGCTTGCGCTTGTTGGAGAGCGGCTTCTTGACATCATCAGCCGGGTAAAATTTGGGTGGCTTCTCCGCCACCTGTGCTGCGGCCGCCGCCTTCTCATGGTGGGGAAACTTTCCGCCATTTTTGGCTTTAATAGCCCAGAGGCCCCTCTTGTGGTACATCTGTGAACGGGACGTTTTCCGGACACCGGGGATGAGTTCCGGGTTACGGCTCACTCTCGCCGTCGTCTTCGGCGCCATTTCAGTACCTCTCACTGTGATGATTTTTGCGTTAGAGAGAGAGCAGGCGAGATGTGAAATGGTAGTAGTGTTGTAAAACCCTAGGAAGAATATACTCAGAGACTAACCTACCTATTTCAGCCCAAAGTCTATTAGGCTGAAATCAAAACAAACCTCCCCAACCCAAGTTTCAATGGGCCAAAGGCTTGGGTTTTTATCAAGGACCCTCCTTTTGGGGACCAACAAAACATGGGCTATACTTAAAGCCCTGATGGTTTAGCCCTAAAAACATTAGGGATCATTATTGTTTGGGAAAATAGGAAGATTTCAAATTTATAAAAACACAAGAATTCTTAAGTAATTAGGAAGAAGGAATTTTTAAAATTTACAAATTACTAAAATGGTGAATCCAATGCAAAATCATATTTTTGTCACCTGTTTCAGCTATTTTTTTAAAAAAATTATCCATATTCTTCACTTATTAATTTTTTCGTTCATTACAAATTGAAGTTTAACTCTTTTTTTTTTCCTTACAAAGCTACCTAATAGATTTATCAAAAAATGCAACTAATATTCTATTGTATGTTTGAAACAAATTTACAAACATAAAAATACTTTAAGATAATTGAAGATTGCATTAAATAAAGTTTTAAATTTTATTTACAAGTAACAACTTTAGAAATTGCAATCATGTAACAAGAAATAAGAGATTAAGAAAATATTAGATAGTATACCAAACAATGCAATTATGATATTTTAAATTACTTGGGCAAATGATGCTTGATAAACCATATGATACTTCATATTATGACAAAATAATAATTAAAACAATTAGCTCTATGATACATTAAATTATCATAAGTAATTATCTTTTCATTGGTAATATCTCAATTGAAATAACCACCTACATGAATTTTTTCTAATGAATTCTTTATGAATAACATCGAAATTTGCATAGCTTTCTAGCACATTTATCCTTAAAGATCATTTGTATGATCATAGTTGCACGCATTGTTGCGTAAATTTTTTTTCAGATCAAGGTTATTGATTAAAAAAAATATTTCTAAATCAAGGTTGAGTATTTTTAATTAAAATCATTCAAAGGAGATAGTTAAAGGCATTTAATTACAAAGCTAGAGACGATGTAGTTGTCCAAAAAAATAAAAAGGGCTTGTTGCACGAATACAAAATCGTTATTTATACAAAAAAACTTATATAATGTTATTGTTTAAAAAATTTTAGATGTGTCATACAGCTTTTCCCAACTTATATTGCATTTATTGTTCAATGTTATGGGCCATTTGTTCAAATGAATTAATGAAGATAAATAAACATTAATTAGTTATGAAAGAAAATTGGGTGAGTAGATAACTTGTATTTTTTTAGGAAACATATGAAGTGGGTAGGACAAAATGATTTTGCATTGAATTTATCATTTTGGTAATTAATTTGTTTAAAAAATACAATAGAATATTACTTGCATTTTTTTTATAAATCTATTTGGTAGCTTTGTACGAAGTAGAAAAAAAAAAAAAAAACACTTAAACTTCAATTCCTCTTGAACAAAAGATTAATAAGTGAGGAACATGTATAATTAAAAAAGAAAAAGAAATAGGTGGCAAAAATATGATTTTGCATTGAATTTTCCATTTTATTAATTTATAAAGTTTAGTAAGCCCTTCTCCCTAATTAGTTAAGAATTGTTGTGTTTTTATAAATTTGAAACTTTCCTATTTCCTAGACAATAATTTCCCAAAAATATTAATCCCCATAAGTTTTGCTAAAATCATGGACTTCAATGAGGTGTGCTTAGGTAATAAAAACCAAACCAAGACACTTCATACTTGGCTCGAGATCGATTGTTAAACTGTATTTGAGATATGTTTGTTAGCATAACAATTCAAATTTGAAAATAAGAAAAATTTATTCGAGTGTCCCCTAAGAAAAACTGGAATAAATTCATTTTTTTTGTTCGATTATTTAAAAGAAATGTCCCCTAAAATTGTTTCATAAGAAAAATTTATTTGAGTGTGTTCAGCTCGATAATCATTCAAAAAAGCTTGAATAACACCTTACTCAATTTCCTTGATTCATGTCGAACGCCAGATGTAGCATCGTAATGAGGTATTTTCTAAGATTTTTTGATAGGTCGAAACAGCAAAGGGGTCGGAAACTCAAGGTCCATTGTATGTAGATCATCGCAATTATATTGAAGTTGAGAGTATACCAAAATTTATAATCTGAAGATTATCCACAAGTAACAGGTAATAATTTATTCCTAATCAATTATTACCTTCTACCTTTCCTATTTAACTCCACTTGGATAGACTTACAAAACAAAGAGTGAGCATCCATAACAAATTCGCAATACATCAAAGTTGTGATCGGAGAATCATGGCGATACATCTCTGAGGGACAAATCAATAAGAAAGGAAATAGAAGTCCCAAGCTGTGGGAAGCCGGCTCAGTGCTCAGCAATGATAACTTCATTCCTCAGCCTGAACAAATAAATCAGAGCAAATGGTGAAAAAGAATACCCACCGGAAGAGATAAATTAAGAACATCTATGTCAGAACCCCTCGTACATGTAAGAAATTGCAGCTTCAGTATTCAACCTATGATCCAATATCATACTATTAGTTTGGGTGGAGATGCATCAAATTTATGAGAACAGTGTGAGTATGCAGAACCAGCGCCAAATGCTACAGAAGCCCAGCGTGTCACAGGACTCCTTGATGGTGATGCAACAATAAAAATAGATACATAGTGATGTACCAAAATACTTGGAGATTTAATATTCGTCGCCTCGTATTCATTGGGTCGTTAGACTAAAATATTGCCTCGTATACGAGGAAACGAGGTGGGTTTATGTCCGGCCCCTATAATAAAGTTATTTGCATTACACTCCAAGATCTGCGTGTTATTATTATTCGGGTAGGATCGGTTCATGACCCGACCCGGTGAACGTCAAATCTGTGCCACCCATCAAACACACGTGTAAGGGATCCGCAGGCAAGACATCTTGTCGGTCATTCGCTCTACAGTACCGAATGGAAACTCTATAAATACCGTCATTTATTGGAGGACGGATAATTGGAGCAATAAATATTACGAACCATCTATCGTATTGCTCGGGTTATTCGGAGACTTGAGAGTACGATCCTAGAATACAAATAAGAGAGTTCCTCGATATTCGAACCATAACGAATCCAACATCTTCACTTGAACTACGTTTAAATTTAATCCTGAAAAGGTATGTAGGCAGCTCGATATCATCCGAGCGCAGTCTATAATTCAATTGGTACGTATTCGAGGTCATCTTAACTGAAATAGTGTGGGGGAAAATCCGTGCTAGATCAGTTTGGCGCCGTCTGTGGGAAACTACTCGAGAGTCGCTGAAGTCAGTATCAGAAATGGAGGGAGATGGTCAGAAGGAGAAGCGAGTTCGCATGGAAGACTCTGCGTCCTCAACGCTAGGGAGGAGCGGTGGCGGTCATGGGGATGAGAGGATGATCATAACAAAAGGAGAGTTGGACAAGATGGTGCAGGAAAAGGTGGATGAAGTTTTGAGTCGTCTGATGGCGTCGGGACCAGTGACTCCGAATGCTCAGAAGGCTCCTGTGGTACCTTTGGTGGGTAGGAAGCTGTTTCAAGAACAAGAGGGGATGAACCCAAAGCGTAGGAAGAGGGGAGAAGTGGAGGCACAGTCTGATGAGGAGGTCAACAGTAGGGACGATGCGCATTTGGAAGTCCGACGAGGAAAACAGTCGGTGCAGGAAGAAAGACCAGTTTTGTCGAGGGCTGAAATTGATGATATGTATGAAAAGCTTGGCAGGGTAAATCGTAAACCCGAGGCTCTTCGACCAAAAAGTAGTCCGATTTCAGCGTTGATGGCTAGAAATTTGCCGTTTTGTGAGAGTATAATGTTTGAAGACTCCAAGTTCGTTCAAAGCTCCTCTCTTGCCTACTTATGATAGGACAGGTGCTCCGGGGCCGCATCTGACGACTTTTGAACTGTTGATGTCATTGTATCACCAGTCGAATGCAATTAATGCAAGGGTTTTTGTGACGACCCTGGTCGGGCGGGCTCAAGATTGGTTCACGAGTCAACAACCCGGTTCGATAGTATCCTATGAGCAGCTCATTAAGAGATTTGAGAATCATTTTGTGGCCAACAAGAAGGCCAGGAAGTCTGTATCTTCCATGATGGGGTTCAAGCAGGGTCTTAGTGAGAGTTTGAGGGATTTTGTTCATAGGTTTAATCAAGAAGTTTTAGAAATACCTGAGTTAACTCATGATCTTATTGTAACGTTTCTTTTGTTGGCTTTGAACAAAGGTACTTTGGCGTCTGCTTTAGCTCGACGCGCACCAAAAGATCAAGAAGAATTGATGCAGTTGGAAGAGCAATGCATCAACGAGGAAGAGATGAATCTATCAAAAGATTCAGAGGCTTGCAAGCCCGTAAACAATCGAAGAGATCGAAGAGATAATAGCTATCGGCGGGAAGGGTCGAGGTCTGAAAAGAACCACGAACGACCCCCTCGATACGCAAAATACGAACAGTACACCCCCTTGAAAGCATCAAGAGGAAGAGTGTTACTGGCAATGCAGCACATGAATGCGATTCGATGGCCAAAGCCAATGAAATCAAAATCCAGAGCAAATCCGGACAAGTATTGTCAATTTCACAAGGACAAAGGTCACGATACCGAAGAGTGCTACCAGTTGAAAGATGAACTTGAACGTCTAATAAAAGATGGTGTTCTGAACGACTTCATTGATCGTACTCTTGCGGAAGTAAGAGCCCCAGAGGCCAACCGCGCTAAAGAGGTGAGACGATCGCGCAGTCGGTCACCGGATCGGTCTCATTATAGAGGGAATGGAGGTCGATATGACCATCGGGCCCATGACAATTGCCCATATGATCGGCCTCGAAATAATGAATATCATAGAAATGATAATTATCGACGAACTGATGACAAGAGGGAGAATGATAATAGTCATCAGGGAGATCGACGTAAAGAGCATGCTGATGTGGCCAGGGCAGAGATACACACTATCGCGGGAGGGCCGGCTGGAGGCGATTAGTCCAGTGCAAGAAAAAAACATAAGAGGAAAATGCGTGACAATCACTATAGTCAGGAGCCTACGAGGGCCTTCTCTGTACAGAATCACGACCAACCAATAGCTTTTGACGATAGAGATTACGAGGGCATGATTGTTCCCCATAATGATCCGATGGTGATAACAATGGACGTTGCAAATTTTGCTGTACACAAGGTATTGGTTGACACCGGTAGCTCAGCAGATATAATTTTTTGGGATGTGCTGCAAAAGATGGACCTGGGTAAGGTAACTCTCCGAATGGTGAATACTCCCTTAATGGGGTTCACCGGATCACAGATTATGCCGAAAGGTTCAATTGAACTTGATGTATCACTGGGGTCGGCTCCGAAGAGGAGGACATTGCGCGTAACGTTTTTGGTTATAGATACCCCTTTTGCTTATAACATGATTGTGGGTAAGCCGATGTTAAATATGTTTGGGGCTATAGTATCGACTCCCCACCTAAAAATGAAGTTTAAAACCAGGGATGGTATAGGTGAAGTGAGGGGCAATCAGTTGGAAGCTCGAGACTGTTACACTACCTCGCTAGTGCCAAACTCGAGCAAGAAGAGGAAAAGAGAGGTTACGAGGGTGAATGTCGTGGATGAGGAGGCCGCCATGTTAATGGAGCAGTTGGATAAGAAGTAGAAGAGGGTGGATACAAGGGTGCAGCCTGTGGAACACAAGACAATTCAACTTTTTGAAGGTGATGCAGAGAAAACTACGAGAATCCCGGTTGAGTCCAACAATGGAATCAAAACTGATAAAATTTCTCAAGGCTAACACTGATATTTTTGCGTGGAAAGCTGCCGACTTCCAAGGCATTGATCTCGAGGTGATAGTGCATCGTTTGAATGTTGACCCAGAGGCAAAACCAGTTCGTCAGAAAAGAAGAAATTTCGGCCCTGACAGAGATGCCATTATTGAAGAAGAAGTGAAGAAGTTGCTAGAAGTAAGCTATATAAATGAAATTCAATTCACTGAATGGCTAGCAAATGTAGTACTTGTACCTAAAATCGAAAATAAATGGCGCATGTGTACTGATTTCACTGATCTAATCAAAGTTTGCCCTCGGGATCCTTATCCTTTGTCTCGTATTGACCTATTAATAGATTCAACTGCAGGTTGTGCTTTGTTAAGCATGATGGACGCCTATCAAGGTTTCAATCAAATTATGATGGCAGAAAAAGATAGGGAGAAAACCTCCTTCGTCACGGCACGAGGTGTATATTGTTATAATGTGATGCCGTTTGGACTTCGGAACTCTGGAGCCACATATCAACGATTGGTCAATTCGATGTTTGAAAACGAGATAGGAAAGACCATGGAAGTCTATATTGACGATATGCTCGTCAAATCTATAGACGAATCAGACCACTTGAGTCACTTGATGAAATCTTTTGAAATAATGAAATGATATGAAATGAAATTAAACCCTAATAAGTGTACATTCGGAGTTCGAGGGGGAAAATTTTTGGGGTATATGGTAACTGAACGAGGTATTGAGGCCAATCCTGAAAAAATCGAGGCCATTTTAAATATGAAATCTCCCTCAAGTGTGAAGGACGTACAAAAACTGACGGGGAGAATGACAAGCCTGAATAGATTTATATCTAAATCGGCTGATAAAGGACTTCAATTTTTCAAAATCCTACGAAAGGTAAAATCTTTACGTGGACAGAAGAATGCGAAAAAGCTTTCCAAGAGCTTAAAGAATACTTAGTCTCCTTTCCTCCCCCCCCGGTTGCTAACAAAACCTGTCTTTGGGGAGCCTCTATTCTTGTACTTGGCTGTTTCTTTAGCAGCCATTAGTGCAGTTTTGTTCCGAGAGGTTGAAAACGAACACAAACCAGTATATTACGTCAGTAAGTTGATTCAAGGGGCCGAATTGAATTATTTGGAGATTGAAAAATGGGCACTTGCTCTAGTAACTTCCGCCCGTAAATTAAGACCATACTTTCAGTCCCATCGCATTGTAGTACTAACGAACAAGCTACTGAAGCAGGTGTTGGCAAAGCCTGATGTTTGGGGAAGACTCATAAAATGGGCCATTGAGTTGGGCATTGAGTATAGAAGTCGGGCGGCGGTGAAAGCACAGATAATAGCAGACTTCGTGGTTGAGATGACGACGGAGTCAGCACTTGAAGTGGCCATAGCAGAACCAGCAGCACCATGGCTATTGCATGTGGATGGTTCGTCAATGACGAAGCGAGGAGGAATTGGAATCTGGCTACAAACACCGGATAAGTTGGATATAGAATTTGCAATTAAGCTAAACTTTGATGTAACCAATAACGAAACAGAGTATGAGGCCCTCATTGCAGGTTTGAGAATGGCTAAAAGCTTGGAGGTAAAGATGCTGATGGTTTATACAGATTCGCAGTTAGTGGCTAGACAGGTTGTCGGGTCGTACGAAGCTAGAGAGAAACCGATGATAAAATATTTGAGGAGAGTGAAGGAATTGATGCTGGAATTCGAAAAAGTTGAGTTGCATCAAATCCCAAGGGATGAAAATGAACGAGCAGATGCATTGTCGAAGTTTGCGAATCAAATTGTGGGTTTGAAAAGTAGGAAGGTAACTCTGTTGGTGGCTGAACACTCGGAAATAGAGTCAGTAGCCTCGGTCGTGCCAGTTTTGGTTGAGAGTTCGTGGAAGGATGCAATTGTGGATTATTTAGTAAACGATGAGCTACCTAGTGATAAAGTTGAGGCTAGGAAGGTTGTTCAAAGAGCAACGAGGTTTTTAATGATGGGCGGAGAGCTTTACAAAAGGTCAGTAGGGGGGGCGCTGCTACGATGTGTAACTCCATCAAAGTTGGAATATGTTCTACGGGAAATCCACGAGGGGAGTTGTGGAAATCATTCTGCGGGCAGGTCATTAGCTCAAAAAGTAACGAGGCAGGGCTATTTTTGGCCTACCTTGGCCAAAGATGCATATGAATTTGCCAAGAAATGCCGGCAATGTCAACTACATTCTAATGAGATACATCAACCAGGGACCCCTATGGAAACGATAAAAATTGCATATCCATTTGACCAATGGGGCATCGACATCTTAGGTGGGTATAATCTTATCGACACACATGTTGTAAAACGACATAAAATGCATGTTTGACTGATTAAATCGTATGCAGGACCTTTCCCTCCAGCCCAAAATCAAAAGAAATTTGTTATTGTGTCAATTGAGCATTTCACGAAGTGGACAAAAGCAGAAGCGGTGGCTCGTATCATGGAAAAAGTCGTCATTGACTTCATTTGGAAGAATATAATATGCAGGTTCATTAACCTAAATACAATCGAATAAATACGAATGACAATTTGAAATTCTCATTTGGAAGAATATAATATGCAGGTTTGGTATACCCCGAATACTGATATCTGATAATGGAACGCAATTCAATGGCAAAGCTATCACTGATTGGTGTTCCGAATTGAAGATCCAGCAAAATTTCACCTCAGTTGGTCATCCCCAAGCTAACGGGCTAATAGAAGTGGCGAATCGTATACTTTTGCAACATCTCAAAACCAGACTTGCTGGCGAGCGAACGGGATGGGTAGAAGAACTAAATGGTGTGTTGTGGGCATATTGAACAACACCTCGTTCGTCGACAGGAGAAACTCCGTTTTGCCTTGTGTATGGCTCGGAAGCGGTTATTACAGCGGAAATAGGAATGATGACTCATCGAGTGAGCACTTACGAACCAGAGGAGAATCGATCTACAAGGGAGTTCGAGTTAGATGTCATTAATGAAGTACGAGACAAGGCGTATACCAATATACTAAGGCAAAAGAGCACGATGGCAATAGTGTATAACAAAAGGGTGAAGGCTCGATTCTTTCAAGTTGGAGATCTTGTTTTGAGAAGGGTGCAAGTGTCGAGGCATGTGAAAAAGTTGGAAGCCAACTGGGAAGGACCATTTAAGATCGTAAAAATTACGAAGACAATGACCTATCGATTACAAGATCTCATGGGTAAAGACCTACCACGCCCTTGGAATATAAATGACTTGAGAAAATTCTATGCCTAAGTGGCATCACTTTACCTCAATTATTTTTTGGATATGCGTTTATAATAAATCAAAACTAGATGAAATCCTAGTTCGATTGAAAAAACGAGATCATATTTGACAAATATGAAACGATTCAAACAAGCGATCCCAACGTTGGGTCAGATTAAAACGATGTAACACAAAAAGTTATACAAAATTATCTCAATATTGGGTACAAACAAAATAATCTAAATACAATCTAGTCATCGATTATTTGAGGCTCATCAATTGTAGCGGCTGCTTCTCCACCTTCCCTTTGTCCATCCTCTCGATCGATTGTTGGATGCTGACTCCAGACTCGCCGATCACTAAGGCGTCAAACTCTGGGAAATAAGTATAAGTAACATTCTCGGCAGTGGCAGCTGAGGGTCGTTTGGTGGGAGCTCTCAGGTATGTGTCAGCGAACTCCCCCTCTTGGAAAGTGGACGAAAGATTTCCTGTCTCTTTCAAGTAGTCAAGCGCCTTGTAGAAGCCATCCTGGATGTCATTCAAGGCTTGATCGAGCAAACGATCATCAACTACAGTGGATCGTAGCATGTCACGAGCCCCACCTAAACAAGCCTCGTCAATCTGACGCCTGAAGGAGGACGAGTCCTGGAATTCCCTGCGACCAGCGGCTTTACCCAAGGCGAACTGACGTTGTCCTTCAACCGCGGTACCCTCTTACAATGTATTCAATTGCTGACGAAGCTCAGCGTTGTCTCATTCAAGCTCTGCCATTTTGATCTTGTCCCCATCGTACGATCGGCAAATAACATCCAACTCCGTCTATGATTGATGAGAGTAAAGTTCAAATTATGCAAACTCTAATTGAAATAAAATACTAGTAACGAATTCGAATTTACCTGTAGAGAAGCGGCCTTTTTCTTATCCACTTGAGCAGCAATAAGCTCAGCCTGGACTTTCTCCTTATAGTCGGTGAGCTCTTGTTGAGATCGCCTTAAGACCTCCTTCAAGCTCGAATTGTTAAGGGACAATTGAAGTATTAAGAGTTTCGTCTGAAAAGACATATAGATAAAAATAAGGAAATAAATGCCCAAAAAAGGTAACAGTTGCATTAAATTGTACTTCGTCAGTCATGGGTCAAGGAATTGAAATTAATCTCCCCATCAATCACGAAGTGGGGAACTTAATGATGTACCAAAATACTTGGAGATTTAATATTCGTCACCTCGTATTCATTGGGTCATTAGACTAAAATATTGCCTCGTATACGAGGAAACAAGATGGATTTATGTCCGGCCCCTATAATAAAGTTATTTGCATTACACTCCAAGATCCGCGTGCTATTATTATTCGGGTAGGGTCAGTTTATGACACGACCCGGTGAACGTCGAATCTGTGCCATCCATCAAACACACGTGTAAGGGATCTGCAGGCAAGATGTCTTGTCGGTCATTCGCTCTACAGTACCGAATGGAAACTCTATAAATACCGTCATTTATGAAGATTGGAAGACGGATAATTGGAGCAATAAATATTACGAACCATCTATCGTATTGCTCGGGTTATTCGGAGACTTGAGAGTACGATCTTAGAATACAAATAAGAGAGTTCCTCGATATTCGAACCATAACGAATCCAACATCTTCACTTGAGCTACGTTTAGACTTGATCCTGAAAAGGTACGTAGGCAGCTCGATATCATCCGAGCGCAGTCTATAATTCAATTGGTACGTATTCGAGGTCATCTTGATTGAAATAGTGTAGGGAAAAACCGTGCTAGATCACATAGATAATAAAGACTAGTAAGCAATAAAAAGGTTGAGGAATGGGGTGTGTGTGTGTCTCACGGAAGAGAAGAATTCCAGCAAGACCAGCGGCGACTGAAGAGTAAACGAATCGACGAACGCCTAAATCGAGGTAGGCGTTCAAATCATGGTATCCTGGTACTACTGCTATCTTTTCTTCCCCCATAGCATATCTACACCCAGTTGTTTCGTTAAATTTTTCGTCAAGAGGATGTATCTTTCTTCCTTTCCTTCCTATCCTATCCTATCCTATGAGGAGAGACAGATTTTTGCTGAGAATGATGAGTTGAGGCCTGAGAATGATAAGTTAAGAAATGATGAGCTGAGAATGATGAACAACCAGTTTATTTATTAAGTTGGTGCCAATAATCATTAGAAATCATCAAAACTTTTTTAAAAAATAGGTAGTTGTTAATTGTTATCATCATAATAGGTAGGAACTTAAGAAAAAAGACCTGTAAGAATCGTAGGATAGCTATTTATCTTCCTTCTACAAAGTCTCTTTTGTTATGCATAATTCATTAAGTGGATGTCCATATAACTCCAATACATAATTTAGTGGATTCACCTACAACTCCAATATCTCATTTAGTGGATTCACCTACAATTCCATTACCTCATTTTGTAATCAATATTTGATCTTGTTTTGTGCCTATAAATAGGCTTTGCCATTGTATTGAGAAATACACCAAAATCAAAGAAAGAATTCTCTTCTTAATTCTCTAGTCTCTCTACTTTATAATATTTGTATATATTTCATAATATTTGGGGTTATTTCATAACACGTTATCAGCACGATCCGTCTCAAGTTGTTGGCATTTCAATCCAAGGAATTTTGATAGCGAGTTGGTGGAATTCTTAACATGAAAGAAAAAAATTACATGGAAGCTCATTTAGAGGTCACCAGCAGCCAGATGTATTGAATCACAAAAGGTGAACAGTTTCATTTACCTTGATACAATTAAAGAACAAGAAATATAGAAAGCATTAAACACTAAAGCCCAAGTAAATAGATAAAATCTCATCAATAACAACATCACAGTAATATGTTGCAGCAGAAAACAACGCCAGAATTATCACCATGCAAAATAATATAGCTAATAGTATAGTATAAGAAAACTATAATAAAAAAATAAAATATGTTATCAATATAGCTAATATGAACAGTAGTTGTGAATTTCAGTGTGGTTTTTATTAAACCTATGATTATCATTAGCTACTGTAATGCTTCATGGTTTGTTTAGCTATTGGTATTTTGTATGGATTAATATAATGTTGTAAATATTTTATGAAATTCATTGATTGATCTCTAAACTGTTCTTATACTCTGATGAGAAATCACATTTAAATTTGTGGCTCTTGATATTACGAGGAAGAATTATTCCTCTTGGGTGTTAGATGTTGAAATTCATCTTGATGCAAATAACTATACTCCATTCCCTGAAGTGAATGTGTTGAGCAATATATAATTATTTTAATCATGAGTCTCGTCCAACTAGTTCTGCTACATTCCCTGAAGTGAAAGTAGCAGCACATAACTATTTTAATCATTAAAGAAATCATGGACGTGGACGTGGTCGTGGATATGGTTATGGAAATCGTGGTGGTTATTCAAAAAATACATCTTTCCACCAGAAGTGGAAAAACAATGAAGAGAAACATGAAAGTGGCCAAAATAGCAGATTTGTGAAAAATTTATGCTATCGTTGTGGTAGTAAACGTCATTGGTCATGTACCTGTCGTACACCAAAGCATCTTGTTGACCTTTACCAAGAATCGCTAAAAAGTAAAGGAAAGAAAATAGAAACAAATTTTGCTTTTGAAAAAGGCGATTATGATCATGGCCGATTTTGATGACACTCATTTAGATGTTGCTGATTTTTTTGATGATCCTAATGGAAAAATTGATCACTTGATTGGAGATGGAAATGTTCAAAAATAAATTTGTTAAGTTTTAATTCTAGTAATTTATAAATAAATATTTAAGCATGTTGTTTTCTTTTTAAGAATGAATTTATTCATAAGATTATCGTTTCTTATATTAAATAATATTATTTGATATTGATTTATTTCTTTTTATGTTTCAATAAAGAATGAGTATTTACTCGATCAGCAACAACATCAATAATGAAAATATATGTCTCGCTGATAGTACAACTCACACCATCCTCAAAAATAAAAAATACTTCTCTTATTTAGTAATGCAAGAAGCCAATGTTAGTACTATATCGGGTAGTGCAAAATTAATTGAAGGCTCCAGCAGAGCTAATATATTGTTACCCGGAGGAACACAATTTTATATTGATGAAGCCTTATATTCTACTAAGTCTCAAAGAAATTTACTAAGCTTCAAAGATATCCGCCAAAATGGATATCATATTGAGACAACAAGTGATGGCAATATTGAGTATCTTTACATCACTAATACAATATCTGGTAACAAATGTATATTGGAAAAGTTGCCAGCATTGTCTTCCGATTTGTACTACACACATATATCTACTATTGAAACACATGTTATCGTCAACCAGAAGTTTGCAAATCAAAATAAGTTTGTTGTTTGGCATGATCGGTTGGGCCATCCCGGATCAATTATGATGCGAAAGATAATTGAGAATTCATGTGGTCATCCATTGAAGAGCCAGCAGATTCTTCAATCGAATGATTTCTCATGTCCTACTTGTTCATAAGGAAAGTTGATTATTCGACCATTAACAACAAAAGTAGGAAGTGAATCTCTTACGTTTTTGGAACGTATTCAAGGTGATATTTGTGGACCAATACACCCGTCGTGTGGACCATTTAGATATTTGATGGTTTTAATTGATGCATCAACAAGGTGGTCACATGTATCTTTGCTATCAACTCGCAACCTGGCGTTTGCGAGATTGCTTGCTCAATTGATTAGACTACGAGCACATTTTTCTGATTATCCAATTAAGAAGATACGCCTTGATAATGCGGGTGAATTTACTTCCAAAACGTTCAATGACTATTGTATGTCTATTGGAATTGATGTTGAACATCCTGTAGCACATGTTCATACACAAAACGGTCTAGCAGAATCGTTTATTAAGCGTCTGCAGTTAATTGCAAGACCTTTACTTATGAGATCAAAACTTCCTATTTCTTGTTGGGGACATGCTATTTTGCATGCAGCAGCACTTATCGCATAAGGCCAACAAGTTATCATAAATTCTCCCCATTACACTTGGTTTTTGGTCAGGAACCAAATATTTCTCATCTAAATTTTTTTGGATGTGCGGTATATGTTCCAATTACTCCACCACAACGCACTAAGATGGGTCCTCAAAGGAAGTTGGGAATATATGTTGGATTCAAGTCTCCATCGATAATAAAGTATCTAGAGCCATTGACTGGCGATTTATTTACGGCTCGATTTGCTGATTGTCATTTTGATGAATCAGATTTCCCAACATTACGGGGAGAAAATAAGCAGCTGGAAAAGAAAATTAGTTGGAATGAATTATCTTTATATCATCTTGATCCTCGAACAAAACAAAGTGAACTGGAAGTTCAAAAGATAATTCACTTGCAAGGTTTAGCTAACCAACTGCCAGACGCATTTACTGACCTAAAAAAAAATAACTAAGTCACATGTACCAGCTGTTAATGCTCCAGTAAGAATTGCTGTCCCTGAAGGTCAAAGTAATGAGTCTACTGCACGCCTGAAGCGTGGTAGACCTATCGGTTCCAAAGATAGTCATCCTCGAAAAAGAAAAGGAGCTAAGAATCAAGATGGTCTAATCGAGGATAAAATAACTCCAGAAGAGTCCCCAGTCATAACTAATATTTCGGTTCCAGAAGAACCTCAGGTACCTGAAACTTGTGAAAATAATGAGATCTCAATAGATTATGTTATGAACGGGAAACGATGGAATCGAAATGAAGTCAACGTTGACGATAAATTTGCATACATGTAGCGCTAAATATGATAAATGATAATGAGGATCAAGAACCAAGGTCTGTTAATGAATGTCGACAAAGAAATGATTGGCCAAAATGGAAAGACGCAATGAGGGCAGAGTTAAACTCGCTTGAACAAACGAAAAGTTTTTGGACCTGTAGTCCGTACACCTGAAGATGTAAAGCCAGTAGGATACAAATGGGTATTTATGCGAAAACGAAATGAGAAAAATGAAATTGTAAGATATAAGGCACGTCTTGTTGCCCAAGGGTTTTCGTAACGACCTGGCATAGATTATGAGGAGATTGATTCTCCTGTGGTGGATGCAACTACTTTTCGTTATATAATAAGTCTGGCAGTGCATGAAAAACTTGATTTGCGTCTAATGGATGTTATTACAGCCTATTTGTATGGCTCGCTTGATAATGATATATATATATGAAAATCTCTGAAGGATTTAATATGCCTGAAGCATATAAATCAAGTTCTCGAGAACATTATTCAATTAAATTAAGTAAGTCATTGTATGGACTGAAACAATCTGGATGAATGTGGTATAATTGTCTCAGTGAATATTTGTTGAAGGAAGGATATAAGAATGATCAAATTTGTCCTTGTATTTTCATGAAAAGATCTGGAAATGAGTTTGTTATAATTACAGTTTATGTTGACGATTTAAATATCGTTGGATCTCCTTAAGAGATTTCAAAAAATGTTAATTGCTTAAAGAAAGAATTTGAGATAAAAGATCTTGGAAGAACAAAATTTTGCCTTGGGTTGCGAATTGAATATTTAAAGAACAGAATTTTTGTATATCAAGACGCTTATATATCAAAGGTGCTAAAGCGTTTCTACATGGATAAATCACATCCATTGAGCACCCTGATGGTCGTAAGGTCACTAGATGTGAACAAAGATCCTTTTCGACCTCGAGAAAATGATGAAGAACTACTTGGTCCCGAAGTACCATATCTAAGTGCAATCGGTGCACTAATGTATCTTGCTTGTCATACTCGACCTGATATAGCATTCGCTGTTAATCTATTAGCAAGATATAGTTCTTTTCCTACACGAAGGCATTGGAATGGGGTTAAACAGGTACTCCGCTACCTTAGAGGAACAATCGATATGGTCTTGTTTTATTCAAATGTACCCAAATCCGAATTGGTTGGATATGCAGATGCTGGATATATGTCTGATCCTCATAATGGTCGTTCACAAACAGGCTATTTATTTACATGTGGTGGCACAACCATTTCATGGCGGTCTATGAAACAAACCATATCGACCACATCATCTAATCATGCAGAATCTTAGCTATTCACGAGGCGAGTTGAGAATGTGTTTGGTTAAGATCTATAATTAAACATATTCGAGGGACTTGTGATTTATCTTCTGGAAAAATGATCCTGACGATCTTATATGAAAATAATTCTGCATGTATCGCACAATTGAAAGAAGGGTACATTAAAGGAAATAGAACAATGCATATTTCACCAAAGTTCTTTTTCACTCACGATCTTCAGAAGAATGGTGATATCAATGCTCAACAAATCCGTTCCAGAGATAATCTTGCTGATTTGTTCACCAAGGCACTTCCCACAGCAACATTTGAAAAACTAGTCTACAATATTGGTGTGCGTAGACTTAAAGATCTTGACTGATATTGTCATGAGGGGGAGATAATACGCGCTGCACTCTTTTTCCCTTAACCAAGGTTTTTCCCACTGGGTTTTCCTGGTAAGGTTTTTAATGAGCCAACATCTGATTGCATATTGAAAGAATTATGTACTCTTTTTCCTTCACTAGGTTTTTATCCCACAGGGTTTTTCCTAGTAAGGTTTTAACGAGACATATTCTTAAGTGATGGACATCCAAGGGGGAGTGTTATGAATAATTCATTAAGTGGATGTCCATATAACTCCAATACATAATTTAGTGGATTCACCTACAACTCCAATATCTCATTTAGTGGATTTACCTACAATTCCATTACCTCCAATTCCATTACCTCATTTTGTAATCAATATTTGATCTTGTTTTGTGCCTATAAATAGGCTTTGCCATTGTATTGAGAAATACACTAAAATCAAAGAAAGAATTCTCTTCTTAATTCTCTAGTCTCTCTACTTTATAATGTTTGTATATATTTCATAATATTTGGGGTTATTTCATAACATCTTCTTCTTTCTTCAAAGTGTTGGACAAATTGTATATGCTTTCTTTCTTTTATTTCTCTCTCCCTTACTCAGCCTCTTTTTAGAAGTTCTCGGTATTCAAAAACTTTATTTATAATACAAAACTTACATAAATTTATTATATATGAATAATTGTAACTAGTCAATGTAGCACACTCAATCAACGTGTGTGCAAAAAGAAAATTAGAAGAAATTATTGAATAAAAATCAAGTAGTATACAATTAAACAATTTAATATTAAATTTTTTGAATAAGAACCAAATAAATAACAAAAGAAGAGAAATGAAAGGGGACAAAAAAGAACTTGTGTGAGGAGAAGTGAAAGAGAATATGAGAGAAAATAGGAAAGTGAATATAAAAGTTAAAAGAATTGAGAAAAAATAAAACTTGGACACTTCAATTTTTAGAGTACAAGTTGTTTCAACAAAACTTGACAGCCCAAATTAGTTTCTTTAAGCCAGTCACGCTTTCTATAATTATAATTATGCAGAAACAATTTTTATAAAAATTTTATAGCAAAACCTATCATTTATATGATGAAACTTTTGTAAATTTCACTATATACATATGATTGTAATTAAGCACAAATCTCGAATCGCACTTCTTAAAAATCATTACCTCAATCAATATTTCAACATCTTAAAAGTAGCATAAAATTTGCAACCATTATCATATACAAATTGATCAAGCAAATTACATCTTAAAAGTAGCATACAAATTGCAACCATTAAGATAGGAGGAAGACAAAATGGTAGTAATATACAAATTGATCAAGCAAAATAATATTCCATCCATATTTCAAATGTGAAGAACCAAAAGCTGAGGCAAGCATATAAAATATGGTCCAACATCTGAGGTATGTTTGGCTGTAAGTTGTAACTCTTAAAATATACATTAGAGACAAATTGGAAGTCTGCATTAAATTATATCCGCATGTAAGAATTTGACAGATTGGCATTTTTCAACATAATTAATGTCAGAAATAAAGAATAATATATCATAAGAATGAACAAAACTTATAAACAGGACAATACTCTGATGAAGAATCCATAGTGTTTTTCGTTTTTTTGATATAAAAAAAAAGACGAAAGAATCCATTTAATATCAACATCCATGAAAAAGAAACAAAATCCATAACAAAAAATAACAAATTTACACATAATTTACATCGGAAAGAATAGCAAGATCTAATAACAAAAGTTTCTATCCACATTTCACACTTCTATATCACATTCCTTCCATCCCAAATTGTTTCACCAAACATTTAAAATAATCAAATTTAATTCAACAAAAAGCAACAAATAAATATAACAACAATAAATCCCCCAGAACTTTTAACTCAGAACAACTAAGTTTAGTACCAAATGATTGAAAAGAATATGTGAATAAACGAACAAAAGGAACCCCCTCCTTATTCAGCAGCCTTGGTCTTAGACCTATAGAGGAGCTTCTTCTTCTTGGAAGTTTGGTTATCAAATGTGAGCACCACCTTTCCGGGTTCACCGATCTTGAAGGTGCAGCCGAGAACGTGTTCATCTGACGGTCCAATCTTCCTTGACTTCTGTACAATCCAAGTGTATCCGCCCTCGGCACTTGGTACAAACTCAGCTCCATAGGAAACATCCCACCCCACAACTCTAATCTCCCAAACCAATGTGCAAGCCTGCAAAATTCCACAATGCACAGATTACCTTTAGAATAGAACGTTGACAATTTAGAGTTAAGTATTGAATTTTGGTTACCCGAGATCTAAGCATTTTATGACCATAGTATATGGGTGATTCTATGATGGACCGGGGTCAATGATCCCGTTCCACAATACACCGTCGGATTAGGGTGATTGAGGTGTTTTTTGCTATCATACCCCTGCACCCGAAGGTGTATGGTGGACCAGAACCAGAATCACCCTATAGGCTATAGCATAAAGCTCTTGTACTCAATTAATCCTTTAGTAACCATTTCAACTTACTCTTTCAATCATTCTTATTAAGTGAAAAGCTTCAGATCCTTCCCACTCATTCAAATCATTCAGTCTAACCAACCTAGAAAGACTTGCTCACCTCGGTAATTGGCAATTCGACCGTATGTTTGGATGCTGGCTTAATAGTTTCTTCTGTTGCAGGATCAGCTGTGGTGAATTCTTGCTCGCCCGCTTTGCTAAGGCCACCGTATTGGACAGGTACTTGTTCAGGGGCTATGTATCTAATAAAATCAAAACTCTAATTAAAACCAAAGTAAACATGGGAATCATTGGTTGCAGGGAAAAAGAAGTAAATAAGTTTATACTGACTTGAAGAGAGTCTCAGCAGTCCTGGTTGGTCCTGCAAACACAAACTTGCTCTTGGTCCTTTGTGTCAAGAATGGACTGATCATCCTATTGTAAGCCACATACCACCATGGAACATTGATGAACACCTTTTCACCAAAAATAAAGTACCTCAATTAGAATAAGTACTAACATATAGCGATTCTTAGGAACATGTAGGAAATCCCGGGACTTGAGGTCTCTAATGACAACAATATATATAAATTGTGATTGGGTTGGGATTAGTTAAGAATGAACAACTAACAACATGTATAACCAAAGCAAGTTATAAAAAGAACACAAAATCAACAGCAATCCCCCTAAATAAGCAAACCATTTACCCCCGGGCCTCCCTTCTTAAAACTACATCCACAATTAAAGAACACCAAAACATTAATCACTAAAAACCCATATAAGAAAAGATCAGATATTAAATAAAGGGATAATAGCGGACACCCCCTCAGTTATGGGCAGTTATGGGGTGATGTACATTTTGCCCCTAACTTATTGAAATATACACTTTGCCCCCTCATTTATCATAAAATGTGCACTTTACCCCTCAGGCAGTTCGGGCACCACACTTATCATAAAAATTGGACTTTTGCCCCCTGACTTGTGTGTCTTTGTAGCACTTTACCTTCTGACTAATATGTTTTTGTAGCATTTTGCCCCCTTTTTATGTGTTTTGTAGCACTTTGTCCCTGACCGAGGGGTAAAATGCATATTTTATAATAAGTGAAAGGTCAAAATGCACATTTTAATAAATTAAGGGACAAAGTACATAGGGTATTTGCCATTATCCCTTAAATAAATGTAGAAAAGGGATGTTTATTTGTGTAGTAGACTAGAGGTACATACCTGTTTGGCAACAAATTCAGGATAATTGTCCTGGAGCAATTGGAGGGCCTGGTTGGTAGCTTGGCGGAGTTCCTTTTTAAACAAGATGAGTCCAGGTGAATTCTTGAGATCAGTGACTTGAACAATAGTGGATATTCCTTCTTGATGATCAGTAGCAGTAGGAGTAGGAGTAGGACTGAAATCAAGCTTCCTGATATTCTTCTCAAGGAACTGAATATACCATCTCAAAAACTTGGATCTTTTGTCAGCATCAGAAAAGCTGTTGCTATACAACTCCTTATCCTGAAACTCACCGAAAGCGTTGTAGCTAACAGGGTGCCCTTCCTTATCCACTCCATGAATGTATACTACTTTGTCCAGACCCTCTTCACCAATTCCTTCCTCTTCCAACAGTTCATCGATCTTGAACTCTTTCCTCCATGCCACAACGTTTTTCAGCATGGTGAAAGCTTCTTTCACCTTAAAGTCCCTGGCCGTCAAGAATTTGAGGAGGATGATGTCACTTCTTTCGTCGGCGAGAAGTGGGACACCCCAGATGGAGACCTCCTCCGGTGGTGGAGTTGGGGCCGCTGATGGCTCCTCAGGCTCAGGGCATGGGCCGGCGGTAACTACCACTTCATGAAGGATGGTTTCTTTGATTTCTTCAACAACAGTTGCTTCCACCTTTTCTGATGGCTCTGCGGCGGCCGGAGTTGCTTTTTCTTCTTCAACCTTTTCCTCCACCACAGCCTCTTTCACCGGCGGAACTTCAGCAGGTGCTTCACAAGTTTCTGTTTTTTCTTCTTCTGCTTCTTCTACCTTCTTTTCTTCAGGTTTGGGTTCTTCCTTCTCCTTTTTGTCCTCCTCCTCCTCTTCCTTGGCGGGGGGCGGCGGTGGAGCGGTGAATTGATGGTTGTTGAGTGCCTCCTGAATCAAGACTTTGAGTTCATTTAAGGCTTTCTTCTCTGGGTCGATGACATCATCAACCTGCTTGTTACTTTCCTCCTTGGACTCACCAACAACGTCCTTCTTCTTCTCCTCCTCCTCCTCACATGCTTCCACCGCCGCTTTCTCCGGCTGCGGCGGCGCCTCCTTCTCTACAACGGTAGCCGTGGGCTTCTCAGCAACAGGCACATCAGCTACCACAACCTCCTCTTCAGCTGCACACGGAGTTGCTTCAACACTTGTTTTCTTTGTTTCCTCAGCCATTATAATATAACAAAAAGAAATCACTTTAATTAAGTCTCTCTACTTAATATTTATCAAACAAATAGAAAGATTTTGTTTGGACAGAGAAATGAAAGGAATTCAAAAACCCTTTTGCTATGCAGCTAAAACTGATTACAGAGAGAGATGGGTGAGAGAAACGTGAAATGAGGGTGGGAGTTTTAAGGAGGGAGGGGGGGTTTGTGTGTGTGTGAGAAGACGAGGAGGAGGAACAGTCTGTCAAAAGACTTGAGAGAAATTTTGCCAGCTCGTTACCACTCTTGTCATGGGGTCCATTTCAACCACACCACAACACTCCTATTCAAAAAACTAATAATCATTTCTAATTTAATCTTCATATATATATATATATATGTATAATAATTGCTCCAGAATCTTTTTCGTATTTTCATAGTTGGCCTCCATGATTTGTTCCCCTTTTCAAATCTGAATTATATCAAACTTACTTTTTATTTGAGTTATTTGTTTACTATTTGTAAATGTAATAGAGAGATATATATATAGGATTTTAATCACTTTCGTATTCCCACTCGGTTGAATGAGTTAAATAACTATTTACATGCAAATTCTGATACGAAACGTCAAATACTATGTAGCAATCAAATTATGAAATCTGAACACATATTAAAAAATAAAAAAAAAAATTGTGGCACCAAATTTATGTAAGCCAAGTTCACCCAGTTTTGAAGCGTAATATGTTTGTCATAAATATATTGTCATCTTAAATACATAAATCAACGCTCGGTCTGTGTTCAATTTTCGGTTTTTCGGTTCGGTTTTCGGTCCGGAAACCGAAAACCGACTTTTTTTTTTTATTTTTTATTTATTTTTTATTTTTTTATATAGTTTATAGACCAAAAAATTATAAAAAATGTGTTTCATCAACTATAGAAAATAAAGAAAATAATTAAAATTAGTCATGACGAATCGATTTTGTCAATTAGGGAGCTAAAAAGTGTGCTTCCAAAGAAAACGTATTATTCCGAACCGAACCAACACTCTTCGGTTTTCGGTTCGAAATTTCGGAAAACCGTCTTCGGTTCGGTTAATAACACCCCTTATGAGATACATGACTATTTTGTTTAGGGAAAAAAGTGTGCTATTAAAAATTCCTAGTTGTGGCCTTATGGGCTATAATTTAATAGATGCTTATTTGTAATACTAGGAAATTAAAATGATGCATCCTTTTAAACGAATAATTCCCTCATCAAAGGCTGGTATGTGTATATATATATACAGCGTATATGGTCCAATATCAAATTATTTTCATAGTCTTATATTTTTCTATAATTGTAATACTATAGAAAACTTGGCAATGACAATTTGATTTCTTCTAGAGACATAATGTTGTCATTCTAATAGGATTAGATAAGGCTTTGCTAGCTTGTGATGCCACTCAATTTCAAGGCCATAAGCAAACAAGGTCATGGAATTTACCAAACCATTGATGTTGAAAATAGATGATCCTTAAGAATTTTTAGAATTTATTATTCTCGGGTAACCACAATTACTTATGATGCGAGAATCTTGTAAAATTCACTATACACGATAATTGAGATTAATTATAATTTAAAATTCCAAAAGTCCCAAAAAAATCCCTCGCATCGAAAATGAAATTTTATCTACTTTGTTGACTTATTTAATTACTAGCTCATGTAGATAAATTTTGCGATGCAAAATCGTGAAGAATCAGAACAGAACTAGAATGAATCTCTTTTCACTCAAGTCTTTGGTTAACAATTTAACATCAACAAAGTGATGTCAATACTTTAATAGACTATTGCAAGTGAAGCATAAATAAAAGATATTACACGTAATTAATTGCTTTCAAGGTCAAGTAAGTTCATAGATACATATACATACTTATATATTGTGCTATTCAATATACAAGTCATGACGGAAGGATTTTTGCAGTTTTTAAAAGCGTAATAAAAAAGCTAATTTAACTGAAAAAACAATTAACCTACTTTATGTATAAATGATTTTGTAATTTTATTTTATTTGACTTAGTAAACATAAAATTGGTCCTTGTCATCCTCATGTTTAACTTCTCGCTAAAATACAAAAAAAAAAACAAAAGTGGAACATTCTTTTGAGTAGTGAAACGTAATCCAAGAAATATATTAATTAATTTGTTATAATGTTCAATTGAAAAATTTAAAAAAATATTATATTTTAAAAAAAAAATTCGAAAAATATCATAAATTTGATTGGGTATCAGAAAATACACAAAACACCTTCGGCCAAGGCGTGATCACTGCAAAAAGTGGTGGTCATGCCTTGGCCCGTGACAGATAAAGTTGTTAGGCCACGCCTTGGGCCAAGGCGTGACCAACTTTATATATTTTATTATTATTTTTTGTATTTTGTTTATTTTTTTTATTTTTCGCTCATTTTTCTCATTTTTTCGTGCATTTTTGAGTTACGACTTGAACATTTAAATTGTAAACTTTCATATAAACTTTGTAACCACACAAGAATGGACTCATTCCGATACACGAGTGAAGAAATATGACAAGTAAAAAAGGACACATTAGAACAATTTTTTAAAGAAAATAATAACGTTGTCTATGTTTCTGGCTCATTTTTCCCCCTTTTTCGTTCATTTTTGAGTTTTGACTTGAACACATAAATTGTAGATTTTCTTATAAACTTTGTAACCATACAAGAATGGTCTTATTCCGATACCTGAGTGAAGAAATATGACAAGTAAAAAAGAACACACATATACAGATTTTTCGAAAAAAAATATTTTTTTATCGTCTTCGGGATGATTTTTTGATATTTTTTTTTACATTTTCAGGCTTCGACTTCAACACAAAAAATGTAGATTGACTCACAAAGTTTGTAACGGTATAAGAATTGATTCATTTTGATATCCGAGTGAAAAAATACAACATGTTAAAACGGAACGGATTTTTCCCAAAAAAATATTTTTTCGCCATCTTCGGGATGATTTTTTGACTTTTTTTGTACATTTTCAGTCTCCGACTTCAACACAAAAAATATAGATTGACTCACAAAGTTTGTAACGGTATAAGAATTGATTCATTTCGATATCCGAGTGAAAAAATACAATATGTTAAAATGGAATGGATTTTTCGGAAAAAAATATTTTTCATCATCTCCGGGATGATTTTACTACACTTTTTGTACATTTTCAGGCTTCGACTTCAACACAAAAAATGTAGATTGACTCACAAAGTTTGTAACGGTATAAGAATTGATTCATTTCGATATCCGGGTGAAAATATACAATATGTTAAATGGAACTGATTTTTCCGAAAAAAATATTTTTTCGTCATTTTCGGGATGATTTTCGACCTTTTTTGTATATTTTCAGGCTTCGACTTCAACACAAAAAATGTAGATTGACTCACAAAGTTTGTAATGGTATAAGAATTGATTCATTTCGATATCCGAGTGAAAAAATACAATATGTTAAAACGGAACGGATTTTTCGGAAAAAAAAATATTTTTCATCATTTTCGGGATAATTTTTCTACATTTTCTGTACATTTTCGGCTTCAACTTCAACACAAAAAATGTAGATTGACTCACAAAGTTTATAACGGTGCAAGAATTGATTTATTTCGATATTCAGGTTTAAAAATACATTAAATTTAATAAAGACATTATTAAACATGTTGTATTTTTTCATGCGGATATCGAAATAAATCAATTTTTACACCGTTACAAACTTTGTGAGTCAATCTACATTTTTTTTGTTGAAGTTGAAGCCCGAAAATGTATAGAAAATGTAGAAAAATCATCCCGAAGATGACGAGAAATTATTTTTTTTCCAAAAAATTCGTATATATATGTCTTTTTTAACATATTGTATATTTTCACCCGGATATCGAAATGAATCAATTCTTATACTGTTACAAACTTTATGAGTCAATCTACATTTTTAGTGTTGAAGTCAAAGCCTGAAAATATACAAAAAATATAGAAAAATCATCCCGAAGATGATGAAAAATATTTTTTTCCGAAAAATCCATTCCATTTTAACATATTGTATTTTTTCACTCGGATATCGAAATGAATCAATTTTTATACCGTTACAAACTTTGTGAGTCAATCTACATTTTTTGTGTTGAAGTTAAAGCCTGAAAATGTACAAAAAAGGTTGAAAAATCTTCCCGAAGATGAAGAAAAAATATATTTTTTTGGAAAAATCCGTTCCGTTTTAACATGTTGTATTTTTTCACTCGGATATCAAAATGAATCAATTTTCATACCGTTACAAACTTTGTGAGTCAATCTACATTTTTTGTGTTGAAGTCGAAGCCTGAAAATATAAAAAAAGGTCGAAAAATCATCCCGAAGACGACAAAAAAATATTTTTTTTCAAAAAATTCGTATATGTGTGTTCTTTTTAACTTGTCATATTTCTTCACTCAGGTATCGGAATGAGTCCATTCTTGTGTGGTTACAAAGTTTATATGAAAATCTACAATTTATGTGTTCAAATCAGAACTCAAAAATGAACGAAAAAGGGAGAAAAATGAGCCGGAAACATAGACAACGTTATTATTTTCTTTAAAAAATTGTTCTAATGTGTCTTTTTTTACTTGTCATATTTATTCACTCGTGTATCGGAATGAGTCAATTCTTGTGTGGTTATAAAGTCTATATGAAAGTTTACAATTTATATGTTCAAGTCGAAACTCAAAAATGCACGAAAAAATGAGCGAGAAATAAGAAAAATAAACAAAATATAAAAAATAAAAAAATATATATAAAGTTGGTCACGCCTTGGCCCAAGGCGTGACCTGACAACTTTATTTGTCACGCCTTGGTCCATGACGTTTTGTGGTATTTTCTGATATCCGATCAAATTTATGGTATTTTTCAAAAAAAAATTAAAAAATATAATATTTCTTTAAATTTTTCTAATTAAGTCCAATAATCACATCTATGTTTGAAAAAAATTCCATATATACAATTGTTAATTTCTTTGTCATCATCGTCTCTGATTTATAAGGCCTGCTTTTCAAATACTATATATTGAAAATTTAATTCTGTTTACAGCATAAAAGTAAATACTTTTATTTTCTATTTTACAATGTAAACTATGTATAACTAAATATATTAAATAAAGTTGAGATAGATAGAGATAACGTGTATCATGTATGTATAGGTAACGGGTAAGTTGTGTTTGGTTGAATGGAACCCACCACCCTCCGTCTTTCATGCACAAATTTTTTATTTTTTATTTTTTAAAGGGTGTCTTTCATGCACAAAGCTGTTGGATCGTATCATCTCTTTAATTTTGCTGTCCTTTTCTTCTGAAAAAAATGAGTTTTTCAAAAAGAAAATATTTCTATGTTTACTTTTAGAGGTTTTTTTTGAAATATTGTAAAAAGAACAAGATAGTAACAAGAGTTAACGTTAGGGGGCCAACTTTGTCTGAATCCGTTGGGAAAATCATTAAAGTTGGTAGCAAGCTATTATTTCAAAAAAGGGGCCAATTTTAATTTCAAATATCATATATGTAATATATATCTTTTTATTTTTGAGAGATAATAGTAGACACTCCTTAATTATGGGGTGATGTGCACTTTGGCCCCTAACTTATTGAAATGTGCGATTTACCCCCTCACTTATCAAAAATGTGCACTTCACTCCTTCGGCCAGCTTGGGTAGATTCAGGCACTTCACTTATCATAAAAATTGGACTTTTGCCCCCTAACTTATGTGTTTTTGTAGCACTTTGCCCCTTGACTTATGTGTTTTGTAGCACTTTGCCCCTGTCCGAGCTGCCCGAGAGAGTGAAGTGTACATTTTTTATAAATGAGGGGGTAAATCGCACATTTCAATAAGTTGGGGGGCAAAGTGCACATCATCCCATAACTGAGGGGGTGTCTGCTATTATTCCTATTTTTGATGATTCTCAATATCATAGTTTTAACTTCAATTTGATGAAAACAGCAATATTTATGCAATGTGGCTTATCTGTCTCTTCTCAAAAAAGGCAGCAACGAAAACAAAATCTTCTTCCAGTCACACTGCTAGCTCCAACGGCAAGAAATAAATTTAAGCAGTTTTTGAGAAAGCAAAGATTTGCTTGGAATTGGATTGGGTTAATTGGCTATATTCAACTAATAATTTTAATCTTACTCATGATTGATAGCTATTAATATTAGATTATACATGAATTTATTTGTCATGTACTTAATTTAGGTTCAATCAAATCAAATCAATGTGATCTAAATAATTATCCGAAAATGTAGCTGAGTGCAATTATCTAAGGTTCAAATATAATGTAATTAATTAACTTATATATATATATGTATGTATTTATATTTTTCTGACGAACTTTATTCTTTTGAAACTCTGTAGGATCTACAGCGTAGTTGGTTCAGGGAATTTAATGAATTTATAGTTATATGCACAACAATTCATGAAATGTCAACTTCAACCTTTAGATTGAAGTGTTTCTCTATTCAATTTTGCATCGTCGTTGGGACAAAAATTGACACTATATGCTGCTAACCAGTTGCATGCATGCATGAATATTCTGGTTAATTCTGAACATCAGCTCTAGAACAACCATTTTGCAGGGGAGTGCTCCTCTTTCTATGGCTCTCACCCAAGATAGTATATAATTATATATATGACCGCAACTGGCGAGTTTCGAGAGTCTCCAATATAAATGGTAACTTGGGTAATTTAAATGAGATCAAAGGAGTTCCAACCCTTGGTCTTAAGTGTGGTTATGAGAGCCTTAATCATTTGAACAATCATATTTTTTGTCAAAAACTGCAGCAAAAAATGTATAAATATTTCAGGTCCTAGGCCAAATGCAGGCTGGTCCCGGTCCGGGCCATTGACGGGTAACTGGGCTTTTTGGGGCCATCTCGTTCATGGGTTGGGCCTAGCCAAATAGTGATTTGGGTCGGGCTGAGAGGATTAGAAGTGAAAGGGGCACAAAAGTCATTTATATTATATTTTTTGTTAAATTCTTTTCGCGGTTTTTTTTTTCATTGTTCTGTTAGGGTCATTTAGGTTAACTAGTAAAGTGCACGTGCATCCGCACTTAAGATCGTATTATATATAACAAGTTATATTAGTGAAAGAGGAAGATTACGACTGATTATCTCTTTCTCATCTCTCGCTATACCCAACCACAAACACACATTGATGCACCTGAATTCATCTTCAAAGTTGAAGTACTAGCATGTCATTAAGGCAGAATATTTTCTAGTATTTTCTTTGCACAAGATATCATTGGTAGGAGGAAATGAGAGAACATACGACCTTGAGCAAGATAGTGTTTCATATATGTTTTAATCTCTTGTTAGCACATACTTCTTATATAATATCCAAATGGTAAAAAAGTAAAAGACAGAGATACACACCCAAATCAATCCATACTAAAGGAAGAAGTCTACACTTTTATTTGGTCCAAAGAAAATGATTGGGAAACGAAAAGAAAAGACAAAGAAAATCATTTTCCCTCGTTCTATTATTTCCATCATTTTCCTCAGCAAAACAAAATGGTGAGAAAATGAATCGTCACAAATTAGTATTAGAATTTCTTTCCTATTTTATTTTCTTGTTCATTTTTTTCTAGTAAACAAACAAGGGAAAATGATTTTCTTTGTGTTTTTTTTTTCTCTAGCCATTTCCTTGAACCAAACGAAGCGGTATTATCATAACACAAAAGAATCCCATGAAAATACAATTAGAAGAAATAAAAGTTCAGAGTTAGACGAATGTATAATTTTCAATTCGTTAATTGAGAGGTTATAAACTCAAACAAATACATTAAAAGAAATAGAAGTTGGAAAGGTGGATTTATTGCGTGTTAATAAGGGGTTACAAAATCAAGTAAATAATAAATTAGAAGAATTGGACGATTGACTTTATAAAATGTGTAAGTTGGAAAGTTGGAGTTTTACGAGTGTGTTAATAAGAGGTTACGAAATTAAGCGAAAAATTAAAGAATTGAATGGTTGAATTTATGAGAAGTGTGTTAGTAAGGGCAATTGAGTCAATTCACAATTGGAACAAACAACTATGAGATCCACACTTTTAGTATAGTATAGATATAGATATAGATTGACTTTATAAAATGTGTAAGTTGGAAAGTTGGAGTTTTACGAGTGTGTTAATAAGAGGTTACGAAATTCAGTGAAAAATTAAAGAATTGAATGGTTGAATTTATGAGAAGCGTGTTAGTAATGGTAATCGAGTCAATTCACAATTGGAACAAACAACTATGAGATCCACACTTTTAGTATAGTATAGATATAGATATAGATTTATATAATCCATCCAATCTTACATGATTAAATGAAATAAGGGATGTTAAATGTAATTTATTGAATTAAGAAATATTTTTTTTGTCACTAGACAATACTTACCTTAGGAATACCCAATGTAATTATCCCTTATGATCTAAGTCGATTTTGAGGGATCGATCTGACTCAATCTGGGCTACTTCGCATGACACATGAATGTGGTGACGAGATGTTGAGACCGCACTTGGACACTAGACCAAGCAGCCTACGTACCTCCTTGGAGAATCAAGTCTAATGTAGTTCAAAGGTTTTGATTTTATTGATGGGTTTAGGGTCGTATGATGTGTAGAGGCAATGTAGCCCTCATTTGTATTTTGAGATCGTACTTCGAGTCTAGTTAAGGTATCATAAAATACGAGGCTAGTTCAGGAGATTTAAGAATGGAGATTGGAGCCCTCATTATGTGTTGAGAGGAGGTATTTATAGATGCAGGTGTTGTATAGATCTAACAGTGATAAGTGGGTCGCACCAATAATGCCACGTGGTGCCTATGAACGGTCAGGATTTTGATTCGTATCTAGTGAACGATCCGACCCGAATCACTTAAAAAACACGCGGATCTTCCATTATGGGTCGATTTCTGAGTCTGTTTTGGACCTCACATGCTATAATATTTCATTCTTAAACTAAATACCATATTTTGGTATATCACCTTAATATATATTCACCAAATATAACATGGAATATCTAGTAAAATATATATAACATCTCATTCACCAAATACAAACGTCTATATCGGGGTGTGGATGTTTCCTATTTGAGCACATTACTGATGTCATTAAGCCTAAACTTGGTGGCTACAATGATTTCCTTGCAATCGAATTAGCTGTCAGTCCCCTACCTAATTGCTTTCTTTAACTGGCAGAATAAATAACCAGATATAAGACTTTTTCCATTTGTATCCAACAAGCTAACGACTAATAAAAATCGTGAACTGCTCCCTTCTCATACAAATATTACTTGTAGGTATGTATGTGTGTATGTTAGCCTGCATAGCATGCCATGGCTGCTCTTAGATGCAAACATTACTTACAAAAGGCATGCAATAGATGGAACTCGAACTTGATAGAGCAATTTATTCAAGCTCGATCACCTTGCGTGTCCGGAAAATTTTAGACCAGACCCGGCTTGACCGCACCTAAAATACTAAATTTTAAATACTTAACATGCATATAAACATTGGAATAAAAGATGCAACACATTTTGGAACAGACGATCCAAAGTGTTCCGGTCTGACCACACTAAAATCTATTTTATAAAATGATTGACTAATTATACGACAATTGTAATACAATCACCTTGTGAAATACATTTGAATGTGACCGAACCGAGAGGTGACTAAATTTTTCCAAACAAACATATACGAACTTTTTAAAAATAAAACAGCATATATTAAAATGCAGGAAAAATCCAGTTCACTACCAGTTTGGCCGCACCTAATTGTATTTCACAAAGAGAGTGAATTACACTTGCCATATTCAGTTATCGATTTTGTGAAATACACTAGGGATCAACTGAGTTTGGGAGGGAATAGAATTTAAAATGCAAAACCAAGTTGTACATCTTCTCTATACCCTCCTAAATACACTACCACAGCATGGATGACAGAGCATACTGTAATTTACAAGCTAAATTAAGTACTCCTAATTCAAAGCATATTATTCCCACGATTACTTTTGCACTTGAAAGACCTGGCAAAGTACAAGAATGCAAGCAAACCTAGTGCATTAAGCCCAGCAAGTAACCAATAAAAATAATCCAAATGCACCCGATTCATGTTGTCCGAAAACCAACCACCTTCACCATCTTCACTAGTAGTAATCCTCTGTATAATGCATATGAGAAAACTGCTCAAGAAATTGCCAACACCGCATATGCTTATATATATACTTAAACCTACACTTTTCAGACCACAAGGCATTTCATCATAGAACAGCTCTTGTAATCCAATCAATGTGAATACATCTGCCACCCCATATACTATATACTGAGGAATCAGCCACCAAAAACTCATCGGAACTTTTGCTTTAGGAACATCCAATAAACCGGACGCTGAAGCTGTATTTAGTCTCTTTCTCTCAACAAGAGCTGCAGTTATCATTGAAAGAGTGCATAGGAACATACCTATTCCGATTCTTTGAAGTTTCGTTATCCCAGAGTGGGTCCCGGTTAGGGTTCTTGCCAACGGGACAAAAATCCGGTCATAAATTGGAATAAAAAGGATTATTGTAACGCCGATTATGTATTGGAGTGAAGCGGCTGGTACGTCAAAGCTTGAGCCAATTGATCTGTCCATAGTAATTCCTTGTTCGGTGAAGAGGGTCGGGGGTTGAGCTAAGCAAATGGCGAATGCCAAAGATGTAACCCATATTGGAACTAGATTTAGAAGTGCTTTTGCCTCTTCGATCTCACGCGTGGTGCAAACTTCCTCATCTCCCGTGGCGGAACCATCTGGCGCAAGCAAAGCTTTGTTAAGAAACCTGTTTTGCATGCAAGATTTCATTTATGAGATGATCTTTTTAATACGAAGTCATCTAACAAAAGCAGTCAATTAAGACATTTCATACTGGTTTGATCATGAATTGTATGCAATTTCCTGTATTTGGTCAATCATATACTTCATCCGTCACAAAATTATGTATCCTTGGTACTGATCACAAATCAATTTGACTATTTTTCTGAGGACACTAGCTAGTGAATAGTTTACCAAATATTAATATTTTAGTGACAAAAATTCAAAAAACAAAAACTAAGATGGTTGTGATTTTGAGATAGACAGAGCTACTTTTGGATAACGCAATTTAGTGAAACTCTAGATTAGACCCGGCTTGACCATACCCACTGACATTGGCATTCACGTCACAAGACAAGTGAATTACATGTTCTATGATTGGTGTAAACTCCAATTGAGATCGACGAATCCACTTGTCATGTGATTAGTGGGGTTCGGGATTTTCCCTCAATTGTATGCGAAATTTCTTACTTGGATTGCTGAGAACATAGCTGAGGCACTTTATCATGCTCTTCTTCATTATAAATGCTCTTAGAAGGAACAGCTCTCCTATTCGTTGCTGCTTTAATGAACACTTGACTAACTCTCACAAGGGCACATTTCTCATCACCTTTGATGCTATATCGATATGACTTGGTTCCGAGTACGAATAATATGAGTGCAAATGCCATAGAAATGCATGGGATCCCAAACCCAAGGCCCCAACTAACATTATCTTGAATGTAGTTTAAGACCAATAGTGCTGCCAAAGGTCCTGCACACAAACCAAAATACCACCAATTGAAAAACGAGCTTCTGCTCCTTAACTCTTTGGGATCTTGTTCATCAAATTGGTCCGCTCCAAAGGCGAGAAGGCAAGGTTTATGCGCCCCCTGTCCGAGTGCCATTAAGTATAGTGACACGAAGAAGAACAAAAGTTCGAGCTGACTCGGGGACCGTGATTTGATTGTGGTAACTCCTTGGTAGTTGAGCAAAGCCGATGTAGTCAACAAACCAAGTGCCTAATATATATGTATATATGTACTCAGTTAGATTAATGATGTTTTTGTTTAACTTAGACTCAAAAGATTAAGAGAAGAACTATAAGATACATAGATAGTACTGCTGAATTTCCAACATCAAGTAATGCTTTTAAAAATACCGAGAATTGAAGTTTATGAATAAGGAATTATGACCACTTAACTGGTTCCATATATTATAGAATCATCAGAAAGCTACATATGTAACTCGTATATATAAATCAAGAAATCAATTGTTTATTAACTATTCTCTATGATCACTAGTTAGCTATATAACCCATTCAATTAATTCAAAAGTTTAAAAGGTTGAGGTTATATATATAGACAAGTGACTAAAGGCGAACTGTGATGACATATTGACATCGATCAATATTACTCATAGGATTTTCAATTACATGAGTTGCATATACATACATAGAGGAGAAATTCTAGCCCGGACCCGATCTGGCGGAACCCAAGTGTATTTCATTTTATATGTGACCAATCATATAACAAGTGTAATTCACCTCTCGGGAAATTCTAGCCCGCTCCCGGCTCGGCCAAATCTATGTGCATTTTTTAAAATAACTTATTAATTATATGGCAAGTGTAATACACTCTTCTTGTGAAATACACTTAGGTGCGGCAAAGCCGGGTCTGGGCTAGAATTTTCCCTCACTCACCTAGTGAAATATTAGTGAAATATATTTGGGTTCGGCCAGACCAGGTGTGGACTAAAGTTTTCCATATATAGAGAGAGAAAACACATACAATTATAGTGCAGCTAGCAGTACTGACATTGCTTAATTAGTTAATTAATTATAATAATGTTGATGAGAAACTAATAATTGTGAGTGAGTACCAAGATATAGAGAAGGGAAGAAAGCACAATGGTTCGGTAGCGGCCGAGGAATGACTCGGCCACAAAAGCACCGAAAAGTGGGATTAGTGAACCTGTCCCTGTCCATATATTTATGCTGGCCGCCGCCGCCGCCGTGGGCTGCCTCAGCGGCCCCGTAAGATATGTAATCAAATTTGAACTTATTCCGTAATATGCAAACCTCTCCGCCGCCCCAACCCCTGTACGTATATATATATGTATGTCATTAATGATCAATTTTAAGTTATAACCAAGTATAATTTCAAATGCATTGCAAACATTCAAAGTTTCAAACAATTATAAATTGGAATTGGAATTGGAGCATGCATATAATAATAAATTCTTACCTATGATGTAACATGCAGATCGCCAGTAGCCCGATTGAGATCTTTTGGCGGGCCGGCCCGCATAATCCACCATTCCATTAACATGATTACCATCATCGTCAACATTATAATTATTCTGAAAACTCATGAGAATTGTGTCCGAAGACATTAGTTAATTAGTCATAACCAGTTGGTAGTTCAGAGTTCCACACACAGTTGAGAGTACAGTACAGTAAAGTACATGAGGGCTCAGCGGCGAATGCAGACCCATACAATTTGGAGGTGGAAAAGCCATTTATTATGGCATGGGAAGTTGATTTGTCCCTCATTTGCATTTTGCATGGTATACGTGGAATAATGAATGTGTCCATGCAAATCTATAGCCCACCACCTGGTATATATATTTCATTTCCTAATTCATTTTTATTCTAAATAAATTAAACCACTTGGATGAGTGGGCTACGTCTATTAATTACTTCGAATTGGGCGTTAAATAATTTCTCATTTAATTCTATGTTAAGGAGGGATCGTATGATCAGGGACCTAAAATGGGTTGGACCTTTTGATGATACATAGAATATAGATCTAATATATTTGAGATTTAACAATGTCGCGTGATTTAGCCCGTTGGGCCTGGTGAAATGCTACCACCTCTATTATTAGTAAAAACTCGTATTATACCCATATAATACACGTACGTATATATAATTAAAAAATACTTCTGTTTCCCGTATGCAGTTTGAACGTAATGAATAATACACGTACTTTTGAGTTGAACCGTTTAGTACACGTACTTTATGCATCTCGTATAATACTCGACAAATAATACTCTAATTTTGGCTAAAAAAAATTTTAAATTTAAAACTTAAAAATTATTGTTAATTTTTATAAATACTAATTGAGTATTATACAGTTAAAAACTATGAACGTTAATAATTTATCAAAATATTAATTATTGTCAATTAATGACTCATGTAAAATATTATTTATATAAATTAAAAGCAATTACAAGCAATAAATCTTACAAATTTATAGAGAACTAGGCCGTATTTTTACTCCCGAATAATTAATTTATATCCGTATTATACTCGTACATCTACGAATCTGTTTATTTCCCGTTCCCATACTTTTTAGCCGAATTTTTCACCGTAACTTTCAATAAAATTTCATAATATATACGTACGTATAAAATGACGAAATTTTCCCTTCTTGTATTTTACTAACTATGGCTACCACTATATCCCTATATAGAATAGGCGTCGTGTTTTGTAGCTTAACTGCAATAAGTTATTACAAATTTACAAGTATTCATTATTGCAAAAAAATATTAGAAGTCTCTGTTTAAAAAATTAAATAAAAAATATTAGAAGTATTGGTTTTGTCCTTTGGGTGGTAATATGGTTCCCAAAAAAAAAAAAATTCATGCCATTATATCTAGGGTAGATCTAGTAGGTTTGGCACGTCACTGTAGACAAAGCAATTTTGCATCCAATTAAATAATGATAAATGGAAAATATGATATTAATTATCAATTTAAGTCTTTTAATTTATATTTTGGGATTTATCAAATTTAATTATAAAAAATAAATAATTGATTTAATTAATATTTATTTTATTAGCAAATCAAATCCTGCCACGTGTCAAATTGAGGGGGTCCAGCCGATTAAATTATGTCTTGCAGTAAAGAAATCAATGACCAATCATACTGCGCCAAGTGGATAAGTGGACAAATCAAATGACTTCATAATAGGGTCTATGGGAGCTCATAATTCTCAAAGGTGTTTAAAAAATTTGTGGCTTCTCCATCCTATACCTATAATAAATAGGGTTTATGGGAGCTCATAATTAAGACACAAAATTAAATTGAAGCTAGAGAAGATAAGAGAAGTTCCCAAATTCTCTTTATAAGTTCTTCAAAGCAAAATTCAAGGTGTTCTTGGCAAAATTCATCAAATTATATAGTTTAATCTGAGATTAAGGTGCTAAACCCTCGCATAAACGTTATAAGAGTCCAAATCAAGTTGAAGGAAGATCAAAGCGACAAATTGACCTTGAAGCTTTCAACTTTTCCAAATCATTTATATCGTTTGATCCGAGATTAAGCTGTCGAGCCCTCGCATCAACATTATAAACATCCAAATCCACATTGGAGAAGATCAAAGAAGTGATTTATAATGCAATATTCAAATCAAAGTTCTTGAAGAGAGAATCCGATGATTAGATTAGGGATTGTACTTCAATTCTTTATTTTAATCAATGTTGATTCATTTGTCACTATTTTTTGTGTTTTGTTTACAGACATAAAAATTTATTGTGTACAGTGACATTTAGATAGGACTCGAGATTCTTAATCTACGTATTATCACAATATCGGGTATATTAAATAGTTTTTAAGAAAAATGCTATATACCACCGTTTTTATACTACCGATTTTCCATCTCCTTTTACTTTAGAAAGTATGGATGTATTAAATCCATTAAAATAAGTGACCTGCAAATCATTTCTTACCAAAAGTAAGGAAAAGTGAAAATCGATGGTGTGTAAAGGATGATATATAGTATTACTCAATTTTTAATAGAGTGGATGTCAATGTATTTTGTAGCTACTAAAAATAGGTAAAATTAACTTATGACGTGGATGTAAGATATATAATTATTAATTTATATACATGCTTTTGTATTTTTAGGTATGTATCCACGTGGTTAGTCTTGATAGTGAAGGAAGGATCATTATAAATACTTAAAAGAATTGTTAATAATAATAATAAATTATAAGTATTAAACAAATATAAATACATATAAACATAGACTTAGCCACATACACACACACGGACACAGTCACCAACAAAAGGCGAGAGAGGCATAAACCCAGGTCATTTGCACACACTCGCCCGTTCTCTTCTCTCGGACTCTCCATACCATACCGCTCGCAAAATCCTCCTCCCCAGATCGGAAAATCCAACAACACTTAGAGAGACAGACATATCAAATCCAAGCGTTACGTCATAAAATCCAATTCCTTTATAGAGATCTCCCAATTGATTACCGCAGAGAGGAGGAAGAACACCAAGGATTTTCATTTTATTCAATCTCGTGCGAGTTTTGTTGATTCAGATCCGGCCGAGACCTTTGCAGCGATGCGCTCTGCCATCCGACCCTTGTGCATCTTCACCTTCTTCGTCTCCTTCCTCGCATCTTCCACTCTCGCCAAGGTCAGATTAATTTAGCTACTTCCCCCCCTACCTCGCTTCTGAATTTTACCTATTCCTAGATCTTGTTTCACTCTCTTCTTTTTTATGCCTTCCATGATTATGGAATTAAATAAAAGCAGCATTCATGTTTTCCTTCTTTTGGCTATAAAGTTCATTGTTTGCAGGACGAAAGCGTGTGCTTGACTTTGACTTAGTTGTTGAGTTTTCATTTGTTGAGCCCCGAGTCTGTGTGTGTGATTACACAACCATGTGATCTGTTTGTAACTTCTTTTTTGTGTGCATGAAATTCCATTTTTTCTTGGCTCCTAATTTCTCCATCACTGGGCAATATATCCTTTTAGCTTTCTAAATTAATTGACCTAACTTTTGTATGTTCTCTCCTTTTCCATATTATCTGTCAATTCAAGTAATTTCAATTTTTTGTTATCCGATGCCGAGATTATTGATTGCATCTTGCCTTTCCATGTTTTCAATCAATCTGCAGTATCAAGCTGATGAGGCCGTCACTCTATGGGTAAATAAGGTTGGCCCATATAACAATCCCCAGGAAACCTACAACTACTACACACTCCCATTTTGCCACCCACCTGGCAATCCTGCGCACAAGTGGGGTGGGCTTGGTGAGGTTCTTGGAGGGAATGAGCTTATTGATAGCCAGATCGAGATAAAATTTAAGAGTAATATCCTGTCTTTGCATTCCTTTTAGTCATAACCTTTTTAAATGCTTTATGCCTCCTACAACATTGACCGTTATACGTGGTTAATCTTTTTGCAGGAGATGTGGAGAGGACCACAATTTGTGAAATTGAGCTGGATGCAGCAAAGGTTAAACAGTTTAAGGATGCAATTGACAATTCATACTGGTTTGAATTTTTTATGGGTACGTTCTTAATAATTATTGTCTTACATTATTGCTGAGTAAGTTTATTATTAATTTATTATAAGTATATAGTCTTATTATTCTCTAACTTGTGTTGTTTCTGTGTATGCTTGTGGATCGCTTGTGATCAGATGATTTGCCATTATGGGGTATGTTAACATCTGTATATTAGTTTAATGCACCTGTTGGACTGTGCACTGAATGCTGATGAATTGCCTATTCTTTTGTAAAGGATTTGTTGGTGAGGTTCTTCCTGATAGAACGCGTGATAACAAGCATGTCCTTTGGACACACAAGAATCTTGTCATCAATTACAACGGGAACCAGGTTGGTTTGAATGAAGTAGCTTTTTACGTATTATTTTATTTCTGCAACCCAGTGTAAGTAGCTTGTTAATTTTGAACTGAAAATTTGATGCAGATTATTCATGTGAATCTCACTCAAGAAAACCCTAAGCCACTTGAAGAGGGGCGAGTATTGGATATGACATATTCTGTCAAATGGATTCCAACTAACATTACATTTGCACGCCGTTTTGATGTTTATCTGGACTATCCCTTTTTTGAGCACCAGGTACATATTTAGTATTTTTTCAAGCTTTGCCTGTCTTTGTGCTTGTACGTATCAATTGATCTACGCCGGGAGACTTGGGGGTTACTTACTTTTGCATTTCCACCCGTGTATTCTGAATATATTTATCCAAATATGCTGGTAATGACTAATGAGGGTGGAAAACTTGAAATTGCGGTCAAGTAGTAGTTGCTAAATGATGGCCATGCTATTATTTCTCTCAGCCACCTAATTCAGAAACTTTCATTTTGTAGATCCACTGGTTCTCTGTTTTCAATTCTTTCATGATGGTGATTTTCCTTACTGGTTTGGTGTCTATGATATTAATGCGCACGCTCCGTAATGATTATGCAAAATATGCTCGGGAAGATGATGATTTGGAGACTCTGGTAATGTTTTCTTTTTTCCTTCTTTCTATAAAAATTATACTCGTGCATGTTATTATGTAATATTTGTTCTTGTTCGAGTGCCTTAAATAGTTTTTCTAATGTAGGAAGACGACTTGTGTTTTGGAAGCTTACTTATTTTGAACTTTTGCTGTTTAGGAACGGGATGTAAGTGAAGAATCCGGTTGGAAGCTTGTTCATGGTGATGTCTTTCGGCCTCCCCTAAATTTGGCTCTATTATCAGCTGTTGTCGGCACTGGTGCTCAACTAGCAACACTTGTTCTGCTCGTCATCATTCTAGCAATAGTTGGAATGTTGTACATAGGGTATGGCGGAACCGTTTTGAGAAATCGTTTTAGTACTGTACAATGAACAAAACAGCTTCACTTATCCTTCAAGTCTTGATTATTCTTGGGAGGTGACCCATATAAAAAAATAAATTCCTCATTAGGAAATAAGATTTTGCTGAACAACCCAGCTTCACATCTATAGTCTTCTAGTCAAAGCAGAGTCTTTTGTATCTAAGCTTCTCTTTCTACATTACTCGACGATTCCTCAGTTTTTACGATCTTCGCCTCTGCCCACCCTCCCCCAAAATAGGTATAAATGGAAAAGAAAATATAAGATGAAGAACAGAGTGGATCTCTATTTATTACATTCATTGAGAAATCTACTCTTGTGCTCAAAAGAACCCCACTCTAGAATTTTGATGTTATTTCAGTATTTCGAACTTGATTTTGTTTTCTTTCATTATCTTCATAACATACATCTTCCATAAGGGGCATTGGGACATTTCCACATAGTGATTAATTCATCTCAATTATTTTAACTACTTACCTGCTTTTCTGTTGTCTGACTCAGGAGAGGAGCCATAGTCACTACCTTTATTGTATGTTATGCTTTTACCTCATTTATTGCTGGATATGTGAGCGGCGGCATGTATTCCCGTCATGGAGGTATGTCTCATTTCAAGTCCATCACGTCTTGACTCTTGGGTTCGTAATCGTTTCGGGCTTTAATCCTGTATGAATAACACTTTATTATATCCTTTTCATAGGTAAAAAATGGATAAAGTCAATGATCCTCACCGCATCACTTTTCCCATTTTTGTGCTTTGGTATTGGCTTCATCTTAAACACAGTGGCCATATTTTATGGTTCTCTAGCTGCCATTCCCTTTGGTACCATGGTGGTTGTTTTTGTCATTTGGGCTTTTATTTCTTTCCCCTTGGCACTTCTTGGAACTGTTGTTGGAAGAAACTGGAGTGGCGCACCGAACAATCCTTGTCGTGTGAAGACCATCCCTCGTCCAATTCCTGAGAAGAAATGGTATCTCACTCCATCTATTATATCTCTCATGGGAGGACTGCTTCCTTTTGGAAGCATTTTTATCGAAATGTATTTTGTCTTCACTTCCTTCTGGAATTACAAGGTAATTTGTATTTTCTTTCTATATTATCATGTGATCTCTTTGACTATTCGTATTATTTTTTCTGCTTTCCCTTTTTCTTAGGATATTCATTTAACACACACACACACCCACTTTCCACCATTAATTGTTTTTTTTCTTGTTGATAGGTTTACTATGTGTATGGCTTCATGCTACTCGTGTTTGTAATTCTGATCATTGTGACCATTTGCGTGACAATTGTGGGAACATATTTCTTGCTGAATGCGGAGAACTATCACTGGCAATGGACTTCATTTTTCTCAGCTGCTTCAACTGCTCTTTACGTGTACCTCTATTCGATATACTACTATTATGTCAAGACCAAAATGTCAGGCTTCTTCCAAACCAGCTTTTACTTTGGATACACTTTGATGTTCTGTCTTGGTCTGGGAATACTATGTGGTGAGGGAAAAAACTCTTTTACTAAATTACTTCCACTTGGCATATTGGTTTGGCTGCCTCTAATCTGCTACAAAATTTCAGGTGCTGTTGGATATCTGGGCTCCAACTTGTTTGTGAGGAGAATTTACAGAAACATCAAATGTGACTGATATATATCTAGAAATATACGGTGTAGTTTGGTTTTATTGTTCAATGATTTAAGTTAACGCCCGTTGGGAGATAAAAGGAAAGACCAGCTATGCAATTATGAGAAAAATTTGATCTTTTTGCAGCGTGGATGTTAGAGCTTGGCTAGAGTCTTGGACTGTTAAATTAGAAAACTCCATTTTGCCCTACTCCCATTTACATCTTTGCACAAAATTTACTGCAATATCTTTGTAGCTTGTATCTTGCCTCTTGGGCATTTCTTCTTGACTCTGTTTTCATTTACATTAGACCCTTGGCAGCAGTTGATTTTTCTTTCAGAGTTAATGGGCAGGTGTTGTTATAATCAGATCTGAGTCCTACAAAAAGATTTACTTCTAATGGGAGGTTTATCGTCTTGCTTAGTAATTCCAATCCTTCACAATTAATAACGAGCCAGCGATATAGGTTTCCCAAGTATTGTAAACAAGAAAATATATAGTTTTGTCAAAGGGCAGCAATCAACATGGTAGTCAAAATGCTTTTGGTACGTGATTTTGATTAGAAGGGTTTTTACTTTTGTGAAATATCCGGTTTTAATTAACAAACTTCTTGCTGAATGATTTGTAATCATTTTCTGTGCGTGATTATAAGAATTTTTTATTCCCGATCAAAATGGTAGTCAAGTGAAATTGAAGGTTCTTAACGAACGCACAACTCCGTCAAAATGTCAATTGTGATCTAAACAACAAAATGTTGGTTGTTGAGTTTTTAAAATTTTGGTTCAAAGCTATTATGAAAGACATATCAACATAGAATTTGCCATAAGAAAGTGTTTTAATTGATGCAAGTATAGGATAGTATAGTATGGTGTATATTTATCGGAGTTGGATTTTTGAGTGTTATCACATCCAGTAGAGTGCTGTCTTCTCTGTGTGTCAGTCAGTCTTATTAGTCCCATCACTTTCATCATACGGTATTCAGACCTAAAAAGGGGCATTCGCGAATTTGACTTTGCTAAAAATAATAGGGATTGCAGAGAAATGTAGGAGTTTGTACTTGAGGCAATCTAATCTAGAATTCTAGATGAGGCGTCCTTGCTACTTTTTCTCTCTATATTCAACTTAGAAATAGGAACACTCCCTCACTCCACAACACAAATCACCTGATGAACGAACCCAAATAAGGAAAAAAAAGTAAACAAAATTTGGGAAAACAAAAATCAAATCAAAGTACTTTTTATTACTAAAGGAGAAATTCATATTCATATTCATATTCATATATTCGTATATTTTCATTGAGCAGCAGATGCAACCGCCTCGTGGCAGTGGAAGTACTGAGCTGAGTCGAAGCGGCGGTACCGGACTGGCCCGATACCGCTCAGCTCCGGCGACTTGGTTGGAAGCCTTACTTGAAGATGAAGAAGACGTGGAACAACCCCAACTCGTTTTGGATCATATACCAAAACCACCACCGCTCAAGACAGATCATATCTCCGATGTCGATCTGGACTTTTTGGAGTCCTCTGTCGGCGGCAGCGGCGGGTTGAGCAATTTCCTGAGGCAGAACAGTTCTCCGGCGGAGTTTATGTCTCTTCTTAATACCTCCTCCGATGGATACTTTTCCAACTTAGGGATTCCGGCGAATTATGATTACGTCTCCTCGCCTTCAGCTAAGCGCCCTCGCGAGGCGGAGGATGTGGATAAGATTTTGCCCAAGCTATCATCATCTTCTACTTCTACTACTCCTTTGGTATGATGTTAATGGCTTTTTTTTTTTTTATCATATATATATATATATATATATACCCCCAGTTCTTAGAAAGTATCCATTAGTGTCATTTGCTAATTCAATTTTGGCTTAAAGTTTCCATTTTTGGTTAGACCAGCACCAGCACCAGCTGAATTACTTGTGCTGCTTTGCAGAGTCGAGTGTTCGTTTGCTACTTTCAAAATACAAGCCATTCAGATCTACTTGAAAAACTTTCTGCAAATAAGAAAGTTTTTTACCTGAATATATAAATAAGAAAGTCATGAATATCGGTTCATCATCTAAAATGAAGAGAGAAATGACAGAAAGAAGGGCTCCTACATATTGGCATTATTCTTGTTAGAAAATGGACAAACAAGATTTTATCACCATGTACACTGTCATTGTTGTGAAAATTTTGGTGAATGAACTGTGAAGGGAATTATATATCAGAATTCAGAAACTAAATCATGAACAATGAACCTGAACTTCTAAGTGGCAAATCAGGCATTTTAGAGTTGGAAGTAAAGTGAAGAAACATGAAGTTTGTATGCTGCTAAACTTATGGTAAGTTTCTAGGGCGAAAATCTAGGTACAAAGGCATAAAAGTTCAACTAATGAAAAGAAAAGGAATAATAATAATAATAATTAAAAAAAAACAAAGTAAATTAATAACAGTAATATGTGAAAGCTTATGGTAAAGAGTTCTCAGTTAGTAATATAGTATATAGTACGCATGAGTGTATTAGATTTGCATTCCCTCGGGCTGGTGACGGAAAAAGTTTGGGAAAATAATATTAATCGGATTGAACTTCACATTCTCTTGGTGATCACTTGATGAAAGGATTAATCTTGTGCATTCAAGTTTTACCGCATATAGCAGAGATTCTTCTATTTCTAAACTTACACATATATTTGACTCACTTATGAGGTCTCACATGTAAATACGTCTCAAAATGTGTTAGAAAACATTTGTATGGGTTAATGATGTCCATGGGCTTGTTTGCTACTCAAAGATGGCGTTTACAAATAGCTGTATGAACTGGATATGTATCAAAACTTTATGGAATTTGCTGCTCCATGCTAATCACTTGCTCTTATCTGCGTGCATTTGAATGTCTTGAAACAGAAATATATTTATTTATTTATTTATTTTTGATTGAAGAAACGTGAAAACTCTGGGCCATTACAAGGTGCAATTGGTGGATCATTGGATCTTGAAACGGAGAAGCTTTTGGATGAGTCAGTCATTACCCGTGCTCGAGCAAAACGTGGCTGTGCTACTCATCCTCGCAGCATTGCGGAGAGGGTATTGAAGTTTTTCTTGTGTTTTAAGTTATTTTCCTTTTTGGTATTCTGGGAAATTTTGTAGCTTATTGCTCGTCCAAACCCTCTCTTTTCCTCTCTATGATAAGGTGCGGAGAACGCGGATTAGTGACAGGATACGGAAGCTACAAGAACTTGTCCCCAATATGGATAAGGTAAAGTAAATACATGGCATCAGTGTGCATTTTATGTGCTAATCTGGCTGAAACAATAAACATATGCTGGTTAAATGAATCAGGGCTTCTTTCTATTTCTGCGTATATATACTTCCCTTCGTTTATCCCAATAATATATACACGTGATAGTGAATCACAACAAGCTCATCTCTCTCTCACACACACACACACACACACACACACAACCTTACAGAGAAGTTATCCAGCATTCGATCTTGGTTTTAGCACGTGATTATAGTTCCTGAAATATAAGATCTTGGATGTGTGATAATAGTTATATACCAGGAAATCGTATGATAGCCAACGATGGCTTAAGAGAGTAATTATCAGACCAAATTCGGGTAAAGGTTGCAGCATTGCCTTTAGACCATATTCACGTTTAGAATAATATAGAGCTATTCTTTTTGCTTCTGATTCAGAATTTGTTCCATGCACGCATGTATTGCAGATCTCTATACAATAACAGTGCTTCAAAACTTTTATATGGCAACCTCTTGCCTTTTTTTTTTAATTGCAGCAAACGAACACGGCAGATATGTTAGAAGAAGCTGTAGCATATGTCAAGTTACTACAGAAACAGATCCAGGTAATCTATTTACGAACGAAAAACTCCATTTTTATGCTATTCTTCAACAAAAGATACGATAATCATGTGTCGAACTTAAAATAGATTATATTCTACCCACAATTTAGAACATCTATTGTACCTGTACGATTCTTTTTTTTTTTTTTGCAAATTGTTCAAATGTAAAGTGCCGACTTTTGCTGAAACGTCCAAGAAGCAAGAACAGAACATCATTGATAATCGAATATCGATTTCTTTAGCTTAATTATTTTTTCAGTCGCTTGAGTTGAAATGAGCTATCCAACAATCTTGCAGGAACTCTCGGAGCATCAAAAGAACTGCAAATGCTCCATAAACGATTGAAGGGAGGATTTGCATGTTTGAAAGAAGTCGTCGTCGTTACCAGTGAGACTTGACGAAGACCTTCAGTGAAGTATTCATGTACTATTTCTTAATTATAATTGGATGGCTTTTGTTTTTGGGTTATTGTTCCTGGAAATGCTATTGTAGGAACCATGGCCCTAAAATTATGACTGCTTCTACTGAGGCAGGCTCCACTTTCTTGTTGTAAAATATGTACAAATTAGCAGTTTCGTTGTAATAGCTCACGGACTTTCTTCCAGTATTAGGAATAATTAACTTCTAAATTTACATTCCATATAAGTGGCCTCACTGGAAGCTCAATTTCATTATGAGACGAGCAAACTCGATAACACACACTTGCTCATATGGCATTCCTCTTAGATGAGATGACCCGATTAGTTTTATTGTCTCATGACCTCCAAGGTCCAAGTTCTTAACTCTGTTAATCATCTAATTTTGGCCAAAGCATTTTGTATAGTGCGTATTAGTCCACCAGAATCCTATTTACTATCACGTTTGGTCCTTTTCGTGGAGCTCCAGTAGTATTTGTACTTACTGATATATCTTGGCCGGGTTTCCCTTTCTCTTAATAATGCTGAGAAGTGAGAAGTAAACAGGCCCGAGATTTCGTAATTGCCCCGAAAGTGAAATGAAGACAATTAATAAAATCAATCTAAAAAAAATTACAGAGATCCTTGTGAAGTTAGACTTTCATTCTTCTCAATTTAAAAAGGAAATCAAACCAAATGTCAATTTATACAACACTTTTAAAATAAATGAATTATATATAGAGATCTCAAATTTCAGCTTCTTATGAATAGATATTAATTGCTTTAACATAAATGAATTATATATAGAGATCTCAAATTTCAACTTCTTATGAATAGATATTAATTGCTAAACTTTGCATGAACCTAAAAAAAAAATTAACCAAAAATTGAAGGAAACAAATCTACTACAAACCAGAGCCACATGCTACAACACTTTCAGATAATAATAATCAAATTAAACTATATGAAATCCCTATTCAATTGCGATTTGAAAAAAAAAAAAGAACAAAAAAACAAAAGAGTGAAGTGAATCCACGGATCCTGCGAAAATCGACCATCAATTCAACATTCACTTTTCAGTTATATTCAATCAGAAATAGCTATCAAGAGCTTAAAATTAGTATGGAATGGAACAAAAAATAAAAAACCAACCTCTATCATATATTCACCCAAATTGAGAATGCCCACAAGTCTTGCTATGTTCTTCACATAATCAACTTGACCTCCTTTCGAGTTATAAAATAATGCTCTGGCTTTAAAACACAAACCCATAAAAATTTACAAAAAATTATTAACAACAAATCCAAAAACATCACATGAATATGCTAAAAAATTGAAAAAATGCCACATGTTGTATACGCTTGTTGACGAAGCAAAATCAGGAAGAACTCTACCATCGTTGTTCTCTGCCCCATGTTAGGTGTCGAACCTACAAAAATAATTTCTACTCCTAAATTTGCAGATAGTGGTGAGCAGGGTCGATTCCTCAGGGATTGGTTCAGTTTTAATTCTCAATAAACGAATAAAATAAAAGGGGGGATTTTTAATAATCGATTAAACTAAAAATTAAAATAAATAACAGAAATTATTAAAATCAAGAGATGCAAAATTAATCAAATAGAGGAAATCAAAATGTGGTGAGATTCTAGCCTAAGAAATTTTATGCAAAGATAATTCAATATTCTTGAATAAATTGGCTATAGTTGTTAACAAACTCTAACAACCTCGTTTCTCCTTATTTTATCGATAATTAAAACAAGCTCTTTGATTATTTCCCTTATTAATTGAATATCCCTAAATAAGCTCTTAAGATTTAATTCAACAATAGCTTTAAGGATTAGAGAAACACCAATTCTAATTAATAAACTCACAAGCTCGATTTATTTAAATTAGATTACATATTCCCTTAATAACAATTGAAAACTTGTCCATAAGCGAATTGCTACCAATATTAGAATTAACCAAACAATTACAGATTTGAGATTCTAATTAGCTATATATTATTTCAACAATTAAATAACCGGCCGAATTACTCAATTAATTGAAACAATAATTTCAACAAGCATAGAAAATATGTAAATATTCAAGAACAAAGAAAGAAAAAAAAAATTAGATCTCACAAATTTTGTAGAATTAAAATTTCAAATATCCTCGGCTAGAACTTGAGTTTTTAGCAATACATCTTCAATGGAAGCAAAACGCAAAATTTTCTCTCTTTCTCTCTTGTAAAAACGTGTATAATCAAAAAGTGAGAGAAAGAATAAAATTCCAGCAATATCTAATTATATGTCTAGCCAAAAGACTCCTAACTAAATCAAACTCTAATTCTAATGGAATAAGGAAATTAATTCCTTGATAGAATAGAATACTAATTAAACTCCTAAAAAATAGGAAAGCTCCTACAAAATAGGATTTTCTCTTCCTACTTCACTCTAAAATAACGTGTCTTTATCTTTTTCTTCTTTTTCTCCATCTTTTTCTTCCCTTTTCTTCTTCTTTGAAATTTCACCTATTAAAATTAAAATCATATTAAATATCTATTATTTAAACTCAAATACTAATAAAAAAAATAAAGGAATTATATGAAAAATATGCATAAAATGCATACTAACACCCCATCAAAACAAGACAAATCACCAAAACTCAGATTCAATTTCAGTATCAAAAAGACCAAAATAAACATACTTAGTATGTTACAAAAAAACAAAACACAAAAGCTAGTGAACTCTTTTAGCCTGCGTTCCTCAACTCAGTCCCATCATACTAATAAGCTGAGCTGAATCCCTTACAGAAGAAGAGGTGTCTCAGCAGCCCTCATCCGACTGTATCAAAAAATCCAAAAAAATTCAAAACCACCACATATCCATAATCACGATAAACTTTAAAACCATAAACTGAAAAATCAAACAAAACCCACAAAGCTCAAATCAAAACTAAAAATATTCCGCAGATGGGTCAATTTGAAAAAAGGAAAAAAAATTGAGAATCCCACCGCTTCCTCTCAATTGAACTCGAGTGCTGACCAAACATGGGTCTCTCAAAGTGGATGAGGACTGCAATTTTAGTGGGTCATTCTCCCTTCGGATAAATTGCCTTCAATAGACAGAGAGAAGGATGAAAGGGAAAAAGAGGGAAAAAAAGGGAAAAAGAAGAAACCAATTTGAGGGGAGGAGACAAGCGTTTTGACGGAGCTAAAATGAAGACTACACGACGTCGGTTTGCATATAACTTAAAAACAATCGGCGGACGGGCGTCCTCGCCGGGGACAGGTGGGCGTCGGAGACCAGCCGGAAGAGGAGGAACCCCACCAAAGGAACGCGTGGCCAGATATATATATATATATATATATTATTAGTATATATTTTAAATATCTTTTGGGGACTAATTTTGGTTTGATAAGGAAATAGTGTATTAGGATTAGGGATTTGGGGGGAAGAAATGAGTTGGGGAAGAAGATGAAAATAAAAAAAATAAAAGGGTAAATAAAAAATATAATATAAAAAATGAGTTAATATTAGTGTAAATATTTTCAATAGCCAAGAGTATTTTGGTCTTTACAGAATTTTTTATAGGCAAAAATATTAGAGGGAGGAGGTAGATATCTTTTTAAAGATGGCAAGGGGGTAAGTTGACAATTTTTTTTTCATAGGGGGATGGAGTGATAATAAGCTCGATCACAGGGGGTTGAGTGTAATTTACCCCTTTTTGAATATGTGTGATACACAAATACTTGGGAGTCACTCAGCACATATATATCTATATATACTGCTGTATATATTACCGACATCACCGACTTAGCCAGTTAAGCAAACGTGCAGACCACCTTTATGGCTTTATAATATCAAGATACATATTTTTTTTTTAATTCCAACGCGGGGGAGGGGGGTTTACCCAAAAGAGTTATTGGCTCGACAAACCCGAGCTCATAGTTACTAATCGGGGCCATTTGTGACCATCCGCATCTAACGAGAGAAAGTAATCACTACGAATATCCGGTACATGAACTAAGTGCATGGGGTTCTTCAAACCCTTTTTAGCAAGGTCGTCGGCAACATGATTTGCCTCCCGCCAAACGTGACATAAAGAGACCTCCCAATCTCTCTCTAGCGTACGTCTAATGTCTTCAATCACGTTGATGCGATGATGTTCAATGGAAGCGTCCCCAATACTCGAGAGTGCTGTTGTGCTGTCAGATTCCAGTAATACTTTTTGAACTCCAGCCTCCAATGCTAATTCTAACCCCAGTAGAATAGCTCATATCTCGACTTCCAGTACCGAACATAGATCAATACTCCCACCGAAGCCTTTGATCCATTTTTCTTGTTCATCTCGTAGAACTCCCCCGACCCCTACACGGTTGCCAAGGTCGTTCATATTGATGGACACCGCAACATCCACATTCACTTTAGCATACCCCGAGGGTGGCTTCTTCCATCCCGTGTGAACATAAACACGTAGTTCGTCCGGGTCAAATTTTTTGGCAAAGCAGACTCCGTCAATTCTTTTAAGTAACAAATCTAGACTCAAGTCAATTCCGGGGACGTCAGCTCGTTTGCCATGGAGAACCTCGTTCCGAACCTGCCACAAAAAGGAAAGTGTTTCAGTGAATACCATGGTCCAGTCATCCTAACGATCATACCTGTTCGCAGCATGAGCTAAGTTCCAGTCAATCCAACTCTTGTGAGTTCCTGCAAAAAAGATTGTGTGCCATTTTGGATGAACAATATGGCTCCATACGGCACGAGCCCATGGGCAGTCCCGAAGAGCTTGTAAAATGGACTCAACCGCGCCGCCACATTGGGCGCACACCTCAGAATCCGTAAGGCCCCTCGAGTATAAATGCGCTCTTGTGAGGATTTTACCATGCCTAGCAAGCCAAACGAACATCTTACGCCGGTGAATCCCATGTGATTTCCAAACTCTCATCCACTGTCGTGCTTCCCGGGAGCTGTCACCTGTCTGTGTGAGTTCGGAATACGCACTTTTGCAATTGTATCGGCTATTCGGGGACAGTTTCCATCTCGGTGTATCTGCATGGTCCCCCGTAAAATCCAAATTCACGTTGTTTAGAGCTATCACCACCGTCGAAGGCAAAGGTCCTATACTCTCCCAGTCCCAACCAAAACTCGTGATCCAATAACTAGCCACGGTCCTATGCAATGTCTCCGTGTCGAGTGGTTGGTCAGCACTCCTCTCAAGTGGCCCGCCATCGATCCAATTATCCGTCCAGAAGCGAATAGCTTCGCCATTACCGACAATCCACTGAATCCCTTTCCGGAGAAACGACAATGTGGCCGAAATGCTTCGCCATGAATATGAAGTAGCACCCCGAGCACGTGCACGGTCTCGCCGAACATATTTATGTAACATTACTTGGACCCATAGTCTTGACTCCTCGGTGATCACCTGTCATCCAAGTTTCCCGAGTAGAGCTAAATTCACATCGCGAAGCCGCCGTAATCCTAATCCCCCACTTTCCTTTGGCTTGCAAACCATATCCCACTTAAGCAGATGCATTTTTCGTTCCGCATTTGTACCACCCCAAAGAAATTGCTTGTTGGCCTTGTCAATGGCATCACAAATCCCGAATGGTATTCGGGTAGTTTGCATGTGGTAAGCTGGCATTGCTTCAGTGACCGCTTTGATTAGCGTGGCCAGTCCCGCCAACGACAGCTGTTTACATTTCCAGCCTTTGAGTCTTGCCTTAACCTTCGCTACCAAGAAACCGTAGTCTCGATTGAGGACTCACCCATGATGGAGGGGCATACCGAGGTAGCTCCCGAGATTATCCGTGACCTGAAGAGTGGTGATCCGAGCTATACCATGCTTGGTTTCGGGTTTAGTATTCTTTGAAAAATAAATCCTTGATTTTTGAGTATTAACCCGCTGGCCCAACATGGCACAAAATCTACTTAGGATTGGCATGACTGACTGAACTCGCCGAACCGAGGCCTCTCCAAAAAGGAGAAGGTCATCCGCGAACATGAGATGCGATATTTGAGGGCCGTTCTGGGATGTCGAGACCGGTTTCCAAACCCTATCCTTCACAGCTGCATCTATTAAAGAACCTAGTTTTTGAACACAAAAAACAAACAGATAAGGCGACAGGGGATCCCCTTGTCTTAGACCACGCTGAGGCACGAACCACTCTGTAGTTGTCCCGTTCCACAGAAGAGACAACTGAGCTTGAGTAGTTCATGTCATAATTAGCCTGGTCCAATTCGCGGGGAATCCCAACTCACCCAACACATTCTCCAGAAATGTCCAATTAATTCGATCATAAGCTTTCTCGAAATCTATTTTTGCAATAAAGAAACTTTTCTTTCCTTTTAAATTTCTCAAATCATGAACTATTTCCTGGGTGATCAAAACATTGTCGACTGTTTGTCGCCCTTTAATAAAGCTACTCTGGGTTTGAGGAATGAGCTCATCCATAAATTCACGGATCCGGTTAGTCATAGTTTTGGTTAAGATTTTCAAAGCTACATTGGTCAGACTAATTAGACGAAATTGAGAGAGATGTGTCGGGTGTTTTTCTTTAGGAATAAGCACTATACGAGATTTATTCAAATTAGTGTCGAGCGTACCTGATTCGATAGCATCGCGGACAAGCGTAAAAATGTCCTCCCCGAAAATGTCCCAGCACCTATGGTAGAAAAGTGATTGAATACCGTCTGGTCCCGGCGATTTTGTGGGGCTCATCTCCCACAGGGCTCGCTTCACTTCCGCTTTGGTCACGGGCAAATTCAGCGTGGCCTTGTGATGTTCCTGTAAGTGAGGAAAATCCGCCGTCGTAGTGTAATTATCGACAGGACCTTCATCCCCATAGAACCTTCTGTAGAATTCCACAGCCATTCGTTTAAGCTCACTTGGATTGGTCTCCTCACTGCCATCCTCCCTATGCAGCATATGAATTGGGCTTTTATCTTGACGTGTGATTGCCGAAAGGTGAAAAAACTTGGTATTTAGATCACCAGTTGGCAACCATTGGACCCGAGATTTTTGTTTCCAAAACATCTCCTCTTGCCGTAATGTGTCATTATATTCCACCAGTAGCTTTGATTCGAGTTTCCGGAGAAAATGTAAATAACCGTCCCTGCGCCCGTTGAATACCCTCAATCCGAGCTACCAATCTTTGTTTTCACCGAAAAATATGACCAAAGACTTGTCTATTCCACTCTGAGGCCTCCTTCCGTGTGTGCTGAATTTGTGCTGCTATGCCTTCAATTCGGTCCACATCCCAATTCCGAGCTACCATCTCTCTAAAATCCAGATGAGTGAACCAAGCCGACTGTAACCTAAAGTTTTCATCTGTCCAAGCAAAGGTTGAGTGACCCAGTAGAGAAAGCCGAATAGGTGAGTGATCAGACCCAATTCTCGGAAGGTGAGCAACTAGCGCATCAGGAAAACGAAGATGCCATTCTTCATTGCAGAGGGCTCGATCCAGTCATTTTTGCAATGTCAAAGTTCCCCCTTTCGCCCAGGTGAATGGTGAACCTGCAAACTTAAGATCAATCAGACTACATGTATTTATACACTCCACAAATTTCTGACATTTGTTGTAATCGATCGGGGCCCCCCCGAATTTCTCTTCCTGACTAATAACCGTATTCATATCCCCGGCAATAACCCACGGCCCACTGATATGTGGTTCCATGTGTCGGATGTAATCCCACAGATGATTCCGGCTTTCTAGTTGGGGACTCACATAAACCGCCGTAAGCACCCAATCACTCGTCTCTGGCTGTTTTACAACTGTTGTTATACTTTGATCATTAGCTGTTTTAAACACCAACTCTACCTCTGTCGTGTTCCAGAATATCCAAATTCCACTCGCGAACCCACGAGCTTCCACTATTTCCACTCGGTCAAAGCGACTGTTGTGCATGATTTCTTCAGCATGCGTGCCCCGAACCCGTGGCTCCATAAACACTAATATCATCTGTTTATTACGCCGAAGCACTTCTTTCAACGAGGTTAAAAAGTTAGGGTCAATCGCCCCTCTGCAATTCCAAAAAATTAACATAAAAACTATACATGTTAGGAAAAAAATATGGACTTAAAAAAGTCATACCTGGGGGGGTTGAAGAACCCCCTTCTCAGAGCCCGAGACAATGTTTGTATCCATGCATCGGTTGGTTACAGTTGCATCATCGCGATCCCCTTCCTCATTGTCATTTTCCGAGTCCATAGATTGCTCATCGTTATCCGACTCCTCATCCGATGTCTCCAACCCCTCAGTCTGAAACGTCGCCTCCTATTCGTCATGCGGAAATTTGGCGCCAAAGTTAAATACTCGAACATGGGATCCTTCTGCACCACTAGTTGCAACCGAAGGTTGTCCCATCTCAAACACTGGGTTGATTCGGTTATGTGTGATAGTGTATGTATTCCCATGTGAGAGAGGTGGGACTCGATCCATGTTGATTATCGGCTCTTTGTGTGCTATAGTAGTTTTCGAGAGTAACCGACGGCGAATCATGTGGCTCCTTTTCTCCCCTCCAGCTGGGGTTTCATGCACACCTTCCTGGTCCATATCATTCTCCAAATCATTTAAAATATCAAATATGTTGCCTGTTTGAGTTGGTTCAGTGTTTTTCTTGGTTGGTCCTTTGGTAGTTTCACCCGCATCCTTTCGCACATAGTGTTGCTTGGGTCTAGTAGTAGCTGCAGTCCCTTTCCCTGTGGCCTCCTTGGGAGCCGCGTCTCTTGTACGAGCCCCCTCATATCTTCCCGAATTAAAGGTACCCGAGGGGAAAGTCACGTTCCGATTAGTGGCTGGCCCCCCACTCTTCCATTGGTTTCATCTCGACTGGACTAAATTCCACGGGCCATATGTTGTGGGAGGCGAAGCATCCTTTGGAGGATCCTGTTCTTGTTGTCCCTGTGGAGATGGCTCCGAAACACCCGACTGTCCCAGAGATCCACATGTCTCTTGTCGATGCCCACAGGCACCGCATGAAAATCACAGCATATTGAGGCCTTCATATTCTACTACTCGAATTTGCTTGTTAACTTTTAAGTAGGGCCAAAGTGGTTTTTTGAGGTTGACTTCCACACACACCCGAGTGTACCTGCCCCTCTTCGCCTCCTCGGTATTTTTGTCCAAACGGATCACCTTGCCGATTTTCTCTCCCATACCGCGGACCACTTTCTCGGTGAGATAGTGAATTGGTAAGTCCGGAAAGCGAACCCAAATGGCAGTGGAAGAGATTTTTTCAGTTTTAGGTTCAAAGGACGGATCCCATTTTTTCACAGTTAAGTAATGTCCGAGGATCATCCACAGTCCATCTTCCAATACATGATCGTACTCCTCTTTGTTGCGAAATCGCACCAAGTAAAATTCATTACCAATGTCGACCGGGTTAATGTCATACGGTAATTGCCAGAGGGTTTTCATTCATTGTTTGAGCATCGCAAACCCGACTTTGCGTCCGAGAACTTTCACAACCAGTGCCCGTCGATATGGGGCTCCCATCTCCTTAAGATCTGTAAGTGGTATTGTAAAGTCATCGTTCCCATCCTCGTCGCCCAAATCCGCTTCAAGAAGGGATTCTAGATCATCGTCTTCGCCTTCTCCCGTGTAGAGGGTTGGTTCCATCGTTCGTCGCACCCAAGTATCCCTTAAAGTGTGAGATCCCCATGCATTATTCATCATACAACCATCCGCTGAATCATGTAAACCGGCCTGTTGCTGGAAGTCCGAAGTGGGTGTATCATTATTCATGTGTGGTGGTGTAGGGGCTCCTACCAAGCGCCGTTTTAACTTTTTGTTGTTTCTGTTCGGTGTGACCGTTACCGGTGGTGGCCCGGCTGTCTCCGGCTCCGCCATCTGGCCGGCGGGAGGAGAGTAGGTGAAGCCCTAGCAGTCTAAGGTTTTTTGCCATCGCGGGTTAGGGTTTCAGCAGTTTCGGGATTAAATTTTCAAATCATTATATCAAGATGCATATTAAGCACATCTTTATACATATTATTATTATATGCATATATTAATAAATATATCGAATATTTTTTTGTATATTCAACATATAAATATAAAAAATACCCCCAACGTTCTTTTTCAGTTAAGAAAAAAATGAGAATAATATATAATGCTCAACAAAAGTTAGATTGTCAAATTAACAAGAAAAAGTTTCAGCACAGTAATGCTAAATCTTGAAAATGGTAAAGTTTAAATTATGCAGATTAATTTTGATACTTCTCTATTTCTTTGCTAAGTGAGGAAGAACTATTATATCAAACAAAAAAAGAAATTATTGAAAGTTAAATATCTTTCTCCACTTAATGCAATTTATTATACATAAAAAAGTCGCAATAAAAATCATAAAGACTAGGGGTGAGCATTGAGTCAAACTCCATGGCCGACTCAATATTTTTTAGCTCGAGCCGAACCTAACGATCCGAGCTTTTGTGGTGAGGTGAGCTCGAGTACAGTTGTACCTATTTTAGGTTAGCAAAACTTGAATATACAAAAATAAATATTTTATTTATTTATTAGTATATACGTATAATAATATATATAAAAATATTATATTATTATTTATCATGATAATGTATTTAATATTTATTATGATATTTTTAATAATATATATAAATATATTATATTATTATTTATCATGATAATGTATTTAATATTTATTATGATATTTTTAATAATATATATACCTCCAATTTTTATAATATATATTAAATATATATGGATATAGGGAGGGGGAGAGAGAGAGAGAGAGAGAGAGAGAGAGATGGGGTGCATAGTGCAACTACAAAAAAGTTTAGAGGATGCAAAGAGTTGGTTTTTCTTTCTTGGGGTGGAAAGTGCCTATTTAGGCTATTTTAGGGGTGCATAGTGTTTTTTACTCTTTTCTATTTGACAATTGTGTTACTGAAATTTACTTTAACAAGCTTCTACTGAAATTGTTTATGTCCATTACGAAATTAAACTACTTAAAATGGTTAAATAGTACCATATAATTGACGTTATTTCAATTCTAATGAGTATGCGCTTCTAACAAATCCACATGCATCATTCAATATAGATAAAACGAGAGAAGAAAAATAAATAGAGGAGAGAGATATGAGAACATGATAGCAAGCAAATGAGAGAGAAAGTAATCAATTGGACTTATCGATTCTCAAAATCATTCCTAAGATTTATAATTTTGTCAATGTTGTTCTTTTGACCAAATTTTATTAGCAAATTCCAACAAACAAATATACCCTTTTCTAGATTACTAAAATGCCCTTATATAAGGTTATTTAGTGTCATTACCTTTTCTTTTCTTAATTTTTTAATGAATTGAAAAAATTAACCAATTAAAAATATGATTCTTCTATTATTTATTTTCCATCCTTAACATCTCTCTCACCCCGTTTTTTATTTCATTTTTCTTTAATTACATCATCTAATCTGAATTTTTTACTATCTTTGGCTCAACAAACACATTGTTTCATTAAAAGAATTGCAATATCATTAATAAATAAATACTATCAATTTTGTATTTTAATATATAACCTTATAGATAAAGTGTGATAATATCACTAATGTATGTGTTGTACATTATTTTGTAAGATTTTCATCAGTTTTATTTGATCATTTTCTGTCTTCAATAATTGTGAATATCATGAAAAATTCTTTTTGGATGTATCACATTTCTTTTGCTGCTAAGATAAGATATTTCAACTAATTTTAGTCTTGGCATATGATTTTTGATTTTATCCTAAAAAATTATTTAGCACCTTTTTAATTTTTTCAATGAAGGAAGGTTGATATTTAGTTTACAGAGTAAAGTACACTTAGTATTCCATTTTTGTTGTCTTAATTAACATTAAATTAACAATTGAGTAAACAGTGGACGATTTACATTAGGTTATTCCAATCTCAAACAAGATACTATTTTTTGTTCGATTTACTCAATTTTTCAAATAAAATATTCAATCATAAAAAATAATTAAGTAGTATATGTTAGAGTAGAAATTATATTTAAGTACAATTTCATATCAAAGAAAAAAGGAAAGAAAATTGGGTGAGAGAGATGTTAAGAAAGGAAAAATATATAATAAAAGAACCATATTTTTTATGGGTTAATTTTTTCAATTAATTCAAAATCCAAGAAAAAAGAAAAGGTAGTGGCACTAAATAATCTTAGGTAAGGATATTTAGTAATCTAGAAAAGAATATCTTTATTTGTTGGAATTTGCTAATAAAATTTGGTCAAAAGGACAATATTGACAAAATTAAAAATCTTAGGGATGATTTTGAGAATCAATTGAAACCTCATGAACCATTTTGATTTTTTCCCAGAAGTTTTGTGTCTAGACAAGTTAGCGGATACAAGCCAAGGCATCATCCGGCTTTGCTTCGCCCTTTAGTGAGAGGGTCTTTGAAAAAACATTAAGATAAAAGAGAAAAGTACAAGGCAAAAGTTCAATTTTCTTTAAGTTAGGTAGAGTGTTTTTTTTTAATCATGAAGTTAGGCAGAGTGTTTCTTGAAGATGAGAATGAATAGTATATATATATATATATATATATATAGAGATAATTACATTCAGCATCCTAAGGTATTTCAAAATTACAAAAAATATCATCTAGTTCAATAAATTACATCTAACATCCTAACGTTTTATTCCGTCCAACAAATAGCACCTTCCATTAGGGTTACTGTACGGCGCCGTTAAAACTATTGGTGAACTTCCGAAAATACCCCTATCCTTTTTTGAACATAAAAACCCTATAATATTTGGACAAGTATATATACCCTTTGGTGGAAATTGTAATGTTTTGTAAAAAGTTTAGGTGTTATATGTAATATTATGTATAAAAAATATAAAAAAAATATTTATAAAAAAAATATTCTCAAGAAAATAAAATAAATTAAAAATTATTAAAATTAAATTAATAATTATGTAAAATATCATTTTAATCTTTTATTTAAATTTATATATAAGAATATATATAATAGATTAGATTATATAATACCTTATATAATTTAAATTATGTATTTTAATTTAATTTATGAAATTTTTAAATAAATTTAATTTCTAAACTAAATTACTTAAATAATATATTATTTTATAAAATAAGTAAAAAAGAAAAGAAAAAAAAAAGAAAAAGGGTGGGGAACAGTCTTCGTCTTCCCCACCCCACCCCCACAATTGCCACCCCACCCCACCCTCACACACACAGACAGAACAATACACACACACACACAATCACACACACATCGCACGCACACACACACACAGCAACACACACAGTCACACACATACGCGCACACACACACAGTCACACACATCCGCACACACACACGCACACACACACGTAGTCTCACACACACAGTCACACACACGCACACACATACACCCACATTCACACGCACAGTCACACACATATGTATATACATATATAATTACTTTTCTTTTTAGTTTAAATTTTTATTTTAAAATTGGGATTAGATTTAAATCTAAAAATGTGAAAAGGGTAATATGGTAATTCAGGCTTTTTTGTTTTTTCTAATTTTTTTCTTTTTTAAAAAAAAATTCTGTAAGGGCAATTCGGTCTTTTTACCCATTCCGTTCAACTTTACATCAAAAAGTGAAATTATAGGGTGTTAGATATAATTTATTGAACTAGAGGATATTTTTTGTAATTTCGCAATACTTTAGGATATTGGATGTAATTATCTCTATATATATATATATACAAGTGGGATCTAATTATTATTTATATAAATTGCCATCCTGTATTGTTATTATATAAATAGAAAGTTGTCTATAGTGAATAGTATATATACATATATATATTTATACACAAGTGGGATCTAATTATTATTTATATAAATTGCCATCCTGTATTGTTATTATATATATAGAAAGTTGGCTATAGTCAAGGTGGGCACTGGCACTGGGCAACAAAGAAAAGGTGGGTGAAAGTTTTTGAAAAAGCTTCTAGGAGGAAAGCCAACTTAGGTCTTTCAGTAATTTTAAACCATGCCGAATTTATTTATAAGACAAATTATTAAAAACCCCTATATAAAGTAAATTTCAGTATCTAAAAAACCCATAAAAATATGTTTCAATACAAAAAATCCATTCCATCAACTTTTTATTCCAAAAACCCCAACATTTAAGTTTAATAAATTTATGAACTTAATCGCCATTAGCTTTAAATGCAAACTAAAAACCCGTTTAGTTTGGGCCGGCCCAACTGCACTTTAGCACGGTGTAACCCATCATCTAGTTACTAAACTATACAAGCATGTATCAGTTCCTAGAGTTTTTGGTGGTCGTAATTATTTTTGGTTTTTTTTTTTCCACCTGGCTGTTAAACGACGTCGTTTTGCAGTGCTTTAAGTTTCCTTTTTTTTTTCAATTTCTACTCCAGCAACAAAACGACATCGTTCACCCCGGAGTTCACCTCACCCTGCACAAAAGTACATCACTCGGGCCACACGTTCCTTTGATGGGGTTCTTCCTCTTCCCGACTAGTCTCTGGCGCCCACTTGTCCCCGGCGAGGACGCGCGTTGGCCGATTGTTTTTACGTTATATGCAAAGCGAAGTCGTGTAGTTTTCATTTTAGCTTCATCGAAAATTGTGTCTCTTCCCCTCAAATTGGTGCCTGAGATTATCCCCCCTCTCATTGTTGTTTCTGCCATTTACCTTCTCTCTCTACATTCATCTCTCTCCCCATAGATCTCATAACACACGGCAAAACAAAAAAAGTAGAGCGCGAGTGAAAAATCAGAGTTTTTGTATGAGATATTCAAAACCTCGAATCTCAATTGAAGAATGGTTTTAAAAGTTAGAATTTAGATTAAATGTTAATTCTTTCTTTTCAAAGCCCCAAATGAGTTTATTTTATTTGTTCTAATGGAATTTTTGTGGGTTTTTTTTGAAAGAGGTCTGAGACTTTTGTAGTGGTAATGAAGAGGGGACAATTTTGTTTATATTGAGCTTTTGACTGCATTGATACCATTTGATGCTTGCAATTTTTCCTTTCTCACTTTTAATCTTCTGCAATGAAGAAAAGTTTCTGCGGAAATTTCTTAGGGAAGGGAGGTTGTTGTGATTTAAGATTTGCAGGTTTTGTTGATTTTTCAGTTTATGGTTTTAAAGTTTATCCTTATTTTGGATTTGTGGTGGTTTTGAATTTTTTAGGGTTTTTGGATGCATGGGGGTGAGGTTAATTTGCCCTTTGTACTGACACGCCTGGATTGTTCTTTGCTTTGTGCGCCAATTGTTTGCCGGTCTGGCAAAGTGCTCCCTCTGGCACTGGTTCTCACTTATATAGGCTGGAACTTGCACTTGTCGGTGTAATTTCATCCCCTTGCCGCCTCTCCACAAAATCCAGCTTGATCTCCGCTGTGCCAACTGGAGTAAATTCGTGGTCTGTTTTGCCTGCCCTCCGTTCTATGTTTTACTAATTCGACTTTTTAACCAACAACGAGTTGTTTGACATTTCATGGCCCAAAATCTTCATCTGCAGCTGTGGTTGTGGAGACAGTAAAAGGAATGGTCGAAGATACAATCTCATTGGCGACCAACCCTTCTTGTTTTACACCAAAAAAGGTATACTATTATCTTTAATCTACTAATTATGAAGGTATATGTGGTTTTTTTGATAAACTATGGATAATACACTGGTGGGATTGAAAAAGATTTCGATTTTGTTTGTTTTTTTCTATGTGGGTCTCAAAGATTTTGTTTTTGTTTAGTACAAATGGCTTGTTGGGGAAATAATATAGCATTAATGCTAATTGTTTGATGGGTTCTAGCATTCCGCGTATAATTTTTTTTTGAGGTCTTCATACACTTTTTGACATAAAAAAGAAATGTTCCCCCTCATATTGGTTCACTATCACCAGTCGTCCGACCACTTTTTTTTCAGAACGAGCTCGCCATGATCCCGCAGTTGGTCCCAGACATAATGTTGGGGAAATTCCTTGTATATTAAGTTCAAGTCCCACGCTCTCTCATCACAGGCATTTAACCTGAAAAAATCAGTGAGCATAGACGCTGGAGACAAGCACTACATACGACATCTGACAGAGACTGCTCTCGACCGAACCGAACGATGTGCTGATTTTCTAGATGCACCTGTAATACAATAACATGAGGATGCATATCGCTCAATATAAACCCATAGATTCGCCATAGCGCCTTAGGAGCTGCGACCTGTCGACCAATCTGTAACTGATGAATCTCGTCATTATCTTGGTTGGATGTGTTAGCAACAATGTGATAAGCGATCTTGTCAAGGCCTTTGTATTTATATAAATATTTTACGAGTTGTATCCCACAACAAACCTCCACATTAATATGACAGTTGTACTTGGCAAGCAAATATGGGTTGTATGGGACGACCCATCGGTTGTCAAGTTTTGATCCATGAACAACGACAAAATCTCCATTGTCACGTCGCCTATAAACGAGGTACAAATTTGTGCCGACGTGTGTGTTATTCTCAAAATCCTTTGGGTAACGATTTTTGCACTGCCCATCACGCATGCAGACGTTGGACGGATTGAGACAACCGCATGGTCCATGCATCATGTGTTTTGTTACGTAGGACTGCAGAAAAGGATGATCTGATGCGCGTGGGAGCTCAACAGATACAACATCATCGTACATATCAGGCGACGTCAGTTTGTGAGATGGCTTATGACTCCGTGCGCAAATCAAGCTGGCGCTGCTCTGAACGATAATAATCCAGCCATTGTGTCTCAAGTTTAATGTACATATCAATGTACTACTGCTGACCCAGCCGGTCAAAATGCAGGATATAGGATTTGTCATGCTGCCGCATCTGGAATAAATAGCAATAATAATGCCTGAAAGATACATCAGAACCACCTAGCGCATGATCCCCCAACACTGGAAGGAAGATTGAAAAAAGGTCCATGAGAAGACGGGCATTATAACAAATACGAATGGTAAAAAGTAAAGAACGAATAATAATCTGCTCGAACAGAATGAAGTGCATCAAAGAACACAATCAGACCATACAGGGCATACGCACAGGCATTGGCTGGATGCGATTATAGATATTGAGTGAGGGGTGATGAAATGCAACATAAATTAATCATGCACGACCAAACATATACAGTATAGTACATAAAAGATACTGGTTAACGCGTGCAACATCCTTAGCTTGTAATGAGGATTCAATTTAAAACAAACACCTGAAAAAAAAGAACGTAATAAAGAAAGAGGTTCTGAATCGGTGCCTTAGCAAAGGAAAATTTACCTCTCTGGACGGTGGATTTAGATCCACACCGATCTTCTTAAACCGCCTATGTACACTTAAACTCTATCAAGGATCAGAAGGAACGAACATAGCAAACGCGGGAATAAACTTTGGACGCTGAAACTCAGGGACGGATCCCCCCGGCCCCCCCGAGAATTCAAAATCTTTATTGTCGGGTATATATGATCTTATTGTATGGCCCCCCCAAAAATATTAACTTGAGCTGACACCTTAGAGCACATAAGAGCTCCAGAGGAGTTGGTGAGCACCTTTTGCCACTTATTGCTGAGGTCGTGCTTCAAATCATGGTGGCCTCATCCTTGTCCCACAAATAATGCTTCTTTTTATTTGGACTATTCTTGCCAGTTGCTTCTGATAAAGTAATTCTCAAGAAATATGAAAGGGAAAGAGAAAAAGAAATTACCAAAGAAAAAGTATAGCTAAATTGTTAATAATTCTAGATTTTTTTGATTAAAATTAAAAAGAACTTTTCCTAAAATCTATAAAAAACAATTTTTTAAAAGAAAACATTATATAAAATTAATAAGTATTTTTCTTAAAACCTATAAAAAAACATTGTCGATAAGGAAAAAATGCAAGAAATTGACAAATTTAAAGACAAAAAATAGTCTATCACCATCAATTATTTAAAGTTTATCACCGACAAAAATATATAAAATGATGTAGTAATTCTAATAGTTGTTATTTTATATTTTTTTCAAATAAATATTATTATAAAATAATTGAAATTAATCTTTTCCTTCTCATTTGATGATATTTTCTTGATTACACTTAATTGTACATTGATTTATGATGACCAAAGCATTATTGTCTTTTAACTAGTTGCTTGCATCTAATTAAATACACAAAATCACTGACTCCAAATAACATGAGACACAAAATCAAGTAGGATGAAGAATCTTTGGGAAAAAAATTACTTACTAATAAATTAAATATTATTCACTCATGATAGATACGTTCTCGATAATACTATCAATACAATAAATATTCATATGAGCATTAATTAGGGTCAAAATTAGAGCTTAACATGTATTTTTATGCGTATTTTTCAAAGAATATCGGGTACAAATTCAATAATTTTTTTAAAAATTTGTTTATATATTTCGAAAACTACTAATTTTTATTGAAAGACACTTTTTATTTTACACATGATATTTGTTATTTTACTTATCTATTAAAATAAAAATAATATAATATATATAAATATTGTCAAAGAATTGTTTTAATGGTAACTCGGCCCCCAACAAGTAATTCCTGGATCCGTCCTTGCTGAAACTCAACTATTAATTATTAACAAACTATGCATATTAAACTTCTATATTAAAACAACTGTGTGAGAAGGCCTAAAACAATTAAGAGCTAAGTTTCGAATATGAATTGCTTCTCCCAACAACACTTGCTTGAGACCTCCGTGTCAATCGCGGGCATGCACTCCCATAGGACTGTTGGAGTTTTCGTTTAGACCCTAACTATTCTATTAGATGAAGTTGGGGCAGGAATATAAATAACTGCAGAAAGAGTTCCAAGGCGACTGTATCTTCACTGATGTAGGTGAATACCATATACTCTACGCAATGCCGCCATGAGCGTACTAAGGAGGCATAAGCCGCATCACTAATAACGCTAAAGACACAAACACCAGAATGGAATGGCAAACGTATGTATATGTAACAATGATAAACAGGAGCTCAACATAGATTTATACAGACAAGGAGAAACAGGTTTATATGCTATAGGTAACACATTCATTAAGCTTAGAACAAACATAACCGATAGTTCATAATGTAGGCAACGGAACAGTCAGAAACAACAGACACACATACGCGTCTTTAACACATACATAAAAATTACCAACACCCCCTATAGGGGTTTCCTTGTAAGGTTTTTAGATGTTAAATTGTAGATTGGGGTAATTATAAGAAGTGTTTTACATGACCTAAGTCTTGAGAATGAAAATGTAGATGGGCAGTCAAGAACTCTACTTCTACTTTAGACAGCCATCGGGTCTTTATATAATTTTAAAAACAAGATCGTGCGCAAAACTTTTAAGAATCTTTACATTTCTTATTTCGTAGGTAGGTGAGTAGTGTCTATCAAAGGCCAGCACATGCACATATAGGGTAAAGAGTCAGCATTCAGCAATATCCGATGAATTATAGAGGTCCCCCCTCCTCCCCAAAAAAAAATATAAAAGGATAAATAAATAAATAATTACCTTTCCCCCTCTCTGTAGAGAGAGAGAGAGAGATCAGGGACAATTTTGATGATTTCATCAAAATTCAACAATCTTTTCGCCCTTGTACATAAAATAATACTAATACAATTTATAATTTCATTTCATTCCATCCCATCTCTCTCTCTAGCTATATATATATATATATCCATTTAATTTTCTCTCCTGAAAAGTCTCTCTCAACTTAGTTATTGGTGGCTACATCCTGATCTACCAGACTACCACTGATTGATTATTCAACTAACCATGGCTGAGAAGGTGTGCTGCACGTCTTCTACCCTCTCATCATTTTTTCTTTAAATTTTCTTTATGCTTTTTTTCATGATTACGTATGAATCTTCTTGATCGTACGTACTGTTTGATCATCTTTGTTTTAGATATGGTTTAATTTACAGAATGAATTATAGTTTTTGTGTTAGATGTTGTTTTTGCTCTGAATTAAAATTCAATTGTTACTTTTTAAATGGATGAAACAGGTGACAATTATGGTACTCAAGGTTGATCTTCAGTGTTCTTGCTGCTATAAAAAGGTCAAGAGAATCCTCTGCAAATTTCCCCGTGAGTCCTTGTACAACAATTCTATATCCGTACAATGTACGGAATTATATATTTTCATCAATTTTTCTTTTCTCTGTTGCTTGATTGATGATCCTTTTTATTTTAATTTAATTTATCATACACCACAAGATAACGAGTTACACATATCATCGCCTACCTTAGGTAACAATGCATGTTCTAATCATACATTTGTGCTGGTTCCATTTTATTAGATTAGAGAAAACTCAGTAGGGAACTTGTATTATTGAGTAACATATTTATAGAGTTACAAGAGGGAGAGAATACAAGAAAACCCTAAACTATAAAGAAGGTAAAAGATAAATAAGGTAATAAGAACAATAATAATACTAATCTAACTAGGAGAACAATAATAATATCTAACACAATTTAGTTATAGTATAGTGGCCATCCCCCCTTTTTTTTGTTTCTCTCTGTAATTTGGGAAAAGAAACTGAGCTTTGTATATTTTTTTGATGTAAAATTATTTTGGGACAAAAGAAATTCGAGATCAAGAATATGATGTGAAGGCAAATACTGTCACAATTAAAGTGGTGTGTTGCAACCCTGAGAAAATCCGTGACAAATTGTGCTGTAAGGGTGCTGGGGTTATCAAAAGCATTGAAATCAAAGAGCCCCCCAAGCCCAAGCCCAAACTGCTTCTGCCGCCGCCCCCTAAACCGGATCCGCCTCCGCCCCCTAAACTGGATCCTCCTCCGCCCCCGAAATCGAATCCGCCTCCGCCTCCGCTTCCGCCGCCACCCCCTAAACCGGATCCGCCTCCCCCTGTGAACGGACGCCCTCCGGTATTTCCATGGAGGACATGTTGCGGGCCATGTTCGGAAGGTCATGGTGGGGGTCCATGTTACGATGGGTACGTAGTTCCACCAAGAACATGTTGCAGGTCATGTTCGGAAGGTCGTAGTGGGGGTCCATGTTACAATGGGTACAGAGTTCCGCCAAGAATATGTTGTGGGCCATGTTCGGAAGGTCGTAGTGGGGGTCCATGTTATGATGGGTACGGAGTTCTGCCGAGAACATGTTGCGGGCCATGTTCGGAAGGTCGTAGTGGGGGTCCATGTTACGATGGGTACGGAGTTCCGCCGCCGCAACCGTGTTATGATGGTTATTATGGCCAAGGTTGCTCAATCATGTAATGTTTCTACCAAGGGTATTGGTGATGAGTATATGAGGCGTTTTGTTTTACTATTGTGTAAAAAGAAACAATATAGAATTAGAGGTATCAAGAAAAATAATGTACTATTGTTGAAAAATGATTGTTATTGTTGGGAATTGGGATGGTTCGAGTTGTCACTATTTGTGTTAATAAGAAGTGGTGGTCAAATGATTGATGGCCTTTGCTTTCTTTAAATGTTCGTTGTTGGAAAATTTTAGTTTATTTTATAGTCCATATATATATTATATGTAGGTTAAGTATGTAAAATACTTTTTAAAATATGAGGATTTTAAAAAAATAATACAAAATTAAATCGAAATTAAGAAAATAATACACAAAAAAATAATGCTCAGATAATAGCACATTCCGCGCCACGTAAGCGCGGAATCTGTCAGATTCCGCGCCACGTCAGCGCGGAATGGCAGTCGATCAACTGACCGACTGACATTCCGCGCTGCCCGAGCGCGGAATAGAGCAATTTTTATTTTTTTTAAATAAATTTGGCCCATTCCGCGCTGACTCAGCGCGGAATGGCCAATATTTTTTTTTTGTTATTTATTTTTTATTTTTTTTCCTTATTTCCCGCTCATTTTTCTCCTTGTTTCGTGCATTTTTGAGTTTTGACTTGAACATATAAATTGTAGACTTTCATATAAACTTTGTAACCACACAAAAATGGACTCATTCCGATACCCGAGTGAAGAAATATAACAAGTAAAAAATGACACATTAGAGTAATTTTTTAAAGAAAATAATAACGTTGTCTATGTTTCCGGCTCATTTTTCTCCCTTTGTCGTTCAATTTTGAGTTTTGACTTGAACACATAAATTGTAGATTTTCATATAAACTTTGTAACCACACAAGAATAGACTCATTTCGATAACTTAGTGAAGGAATATGACAAGTAAAAAAAGAAACACATATACGGATTTTTCAGAAAAAAATATTTTGTTGTCGTCTTCGGGATGATTTTTCGACATTTTTGTACATTTTCAGGCTTCGACTTCAACACAAAAAATGTAGATTGACTCACAAAGTTTGTAACAGTATGAGAATTGATTCATTTCAATATCCGAGTGAAAAAATACAACATGTTAAAACGGAACGGATTTTTCCAAAAAATATATTTTTTCGTCATCTTCGGGATGATTTTTGGACCTTTTTTGTACATTTTCAGGCTTCGACTTCAGCACAAAAAATGTAGATTGACTCACAAAGTTTGAAACGGTGTAAGAATTGATTCATTTCGATATCCGGATGAAAAAAATACAACATATTAAAAAGGAACGGATTTTTCGGAAAAAAATATTTTTCATCATATTCGGGATGGTTTTTCGACATTTTTTGTACATTTTCAGGCTTCGACTTCAACACTAAAAATATAGATTGACTCACAAAGTTTGTAACGGTATAAGAATTGATTCATTTAGATATCCGGGTGAAAATATACAATATGTTAAAAAAAGACATATATATACGAATTTTTTGGAAAAATAATAATTTTTCGTCATCTTCGGGATGATTTTTCTACATTTTATGTACATTTTCGGGCTTTAACTTCAACACAAAAAATGTAGATTGACTCACCAAGTTTGTAACGGTGTAAGAATTGATTCATTTCGATATCCGGATGAAAAAATACAACATGTTTAATAACGTCTTTATTAAATTTAATGTATGTTTAAACCTGAATATCGAAATAAATCAATTCTTGCACCGTTACAAACTTTGTGAGTCAATCTACATTTTTTGTGTTGAAGTTGAAGCCCGAAAATGTACAAAAAATGTAGAAAAATCATCCCGAAGATGACGAAAAATTATTTTTTTTCCAAAAAATTCGTATATATATGTCTTTTTTAACATATTGTATATTTTCACCCGGATATCGAAATGAATCAATTCTTATACCGTTACAAACTTTGTGAGTCAATCTATATTTTTAGTGTTGAAGTTGAAGCCTGAAAATGTACAAAAAATGTTGAAAAACCATCCCGAAAATGATGAAAAATATTTTTTTTCGAAAAATCCGTTCCATTTTAATATGCTGTATTTTTTCATCCGGATATCGAAATGAATCAATTCTTACACCGTTACAAACTTTGTGAGTCAATCTACATTTTTGTGTTGAAGTCGAAGCCTGAAAATGTACAAAAAAGGTCCAAAAATCATCCCGAAGATGACGAAAAAATATTTTTTTCGGAAAAATCCGTTCCGTTTTAACATGTTGTATTTTTTCACTCGGATATTTAAATGAATCAATTCTCATACCGTTACAAACTTTGTGAGTCAATCTACATTTTTTGTGTTGAAGTCGAAGCCTGAAAATGTACAAAAAATGTCGAAAAATCATCCCGAAGACAACAACAAAATATTTTTTTCTGAAAAATCCGTATGTGTGTCTTTTTTTACTTGTCATATTCCTTCACTAAGGTATCGAAATGAGTCTATTCTTGTGTGGTTACAAAGTTTATATGAAAATCTACAATTTATGTGTTCAAGTCAAAACTCAAAATTGAACGACAAAGGGAGAAAAATGAGCCGGAAACATAGACAACGTTATTATTTTCTTTAAAAAATTACTCTAATGTGTCATTTTTTACTTGTTATATTTCTTCACTCGGGTATCGGAATGAGTCCATTCTTGTGTGGTTACAAAGTCTATATGAAAGTCTACAATTTATATGTTCAAGTCAAAACTCAAAAATGCACGAAAAAAGGAGAAAAATGAGCGGGAAATAAGGAAAAAAAACCAAAGATAAATAACAAAAAAAAAATATATATATATTGGCCATTCCGCGCTGAGTCAGCGCGGAATGGGCCAAATTTATTTTAAAAAAATAAAAATTGCTCTATTCCGCGCTGACGTGGCGCGGAATGCCTTTTAAGTTTTTTTTAAAAAAATACATATTCTATTCCGCGCTGACGTGGCGCGGAATCTGGCAGATTCCGCGCTTACGTGGCGCGGAATGTGCTATTATCTGAGCACTATTTCTTTGTGTATTATTTTCTTAATTTCGATTTAATTTTGTATTATTTTTTTAAAATTCTCTTTAAAATATAAATGAAATAGAAGATATATAATCAAATATAATAATATTATCAAATACAAGATGTACACTATGAAAAATCGAGTGTGCCTCCCTTATTTGTTTTCTCGCTTAATTTCTATCATTTGTGTTCCACTTTGCCATTTCAATTTGAGGATAAGATAATTTGCCACATCTGAGTATGATAAGACCTAGCAATTCGGAAAAAGTGCAAACAAAGAATGAGAAATCCAACTTTGGTGATGCGATTTTTAATATCGTTTTGTTATGTCCAACTTATTCTGTTTAAATTGAATGTGTACAAATGATTGAACAATTATTGGTCCTAGGGCATGAATGTGGCTCAAAAGCATGGTCGTAAATTTCAGTCGAAACACCGAAATTTTGGATTTCGGGGGGGTTTCGAAGCGAAATCGAACATTCGATCCAATTTTGTAAAATATCTTCCGAAATTTCGACTGAAACCTGAAATTTCCCGAAATTTAAAATATTTTTATCAAATATCCATCGAAATTTAGGCTGAAACCCGATATTTCGGCCGAAGTTTTATTTTTATGTTTTTAAATATTTTTTTTAATATTTTTTAATATTATATAATTAGAAAATTATATTTATACTTGGTAAGGACCACACCTACCACTTATCCCCCAACCACAAGAAGCAGTAAAGCAAAAAATTGAAAATGAATATGATTGAAAAAATTGTAGTACTTCATTGGGGTTCATCAAGATTTAATACCAGAAGAATATCATCATCATCATTATATGCAGTAGTACCAACATTCCATGTCATGTGCGGAATATTGTCAACATGTAACTAATAATTTTCACTTACGATATGAAAGTAGAGATAGGATAGATACTAGTAATAGCGATTTCGATCCTTCTTGAAACTCGATGTGGTATTGAGTAGTAACTTTTATTTAAATCTTGGTACATTTTATATTAATGAAGTTCTCATAAGATTTGGTTATTATCTTAGTATCAAATTATATTTATTTCATATTTTTCGCAACGGTTTTAGCGACCTCGATCCTTTAGTCTATATTGACTTGATCGTCGGAGGGTCTACGCTGGGGTCAACCCCAGCTCGACCTTAACGAGGGTCCTTTGATTTCAGGTAGTTCCAGTTTAGGAGATTCGCGATCGTGTTCGAGCCGAACTTCACTGAACAGGGTCGAGTTCATTTTAGACCCAAATCAGTTGGTGCCGTCTGTGGGAACATTACCATAGATCAAGAAAATTTCAAGGATCGGCGGAGGGTGCAAACAAGAAGGACAATAGAGCCGATTTTGAAGGTTCAACATCTCGATCCCCGCCACCTGCAACCGAGTCTCCAGTAATGCCTGAAGCTCCAACTATTGAGCCAATAGTGTGTATGGTGAAAATGGAGTTCAATCGGAGAATGCAAGAGTGGGGAAGCAAAACTATTGAAGGATCACATCCAGATAGCGCCGACTACACCGAACGTTTCAGTCCACCCTCAACCTCCTACCCAGCATAGCTTAATTTTGGGAAGAGTTGCAAAAAAGGTCGAGATCCGTGACACCCCAGATAAGTGTTGGGTGCAAGTATGTGATTTTGATGAAGTGCAAAGGTGCAAAGTCAAGCTCATTCAAAGATCGAATTTGAAAAAGATCTACCTACAAAAGAGATGGAATGTGAGATCTAAGGCAGATCTCAAGATGTATGAAAAAGTTAATGATGTGCCTCAGAAGATTGAGTTTGCATTAAAGAAGAGCCCGCCTATATAAGTCATGAGGAAGGTTATCTCTCTCTTCTGTGAGGAGATCTTTAACAGAGGCGGTGGGCCTAAATCTTAGGTTACCAGACGGGGATGACGATCCTAGAGAGCATTTGGTCTCAATCGAATGTTCAATAACGAAGCTCTAAAGATGCCAGACACCTCGATGGATATGTTGATCCAGTTACTTCTACATGGCCTGAAAAAGGGACCATTGGCATCAACATTAGTTATCCAAAATTGATGATAATGGTAAGAGTGATACAACCAAGAGGAAGAGTTGGAAATCAGAAGAAAAGGATCACCGTGATCGAGAACAAGGATCGAGATCTGAAAAAGATCATGAACGGCCCATCAAAGGCTCTAAGGTACGAGAAGTATTGGAAATCAGAAGAAAAGGATCACCATGATCGAGAACAAGGATCGAGATCTGAAAAAGATCATGAATGACCCATCAAAGGCTCTAAGGTACGAGAAGTATATCACTTTAAATTTTACTATCGAGCATCGAGATATGCTCCAATGGCCTAGAAAAATGAGGTTAACTCCAAATAAAATGAATTCCAAGTACTGCAATTTTAGTAAGGATTAGGATCATGATACCGAAGAAGCTTCACAGTTGAAATACGAGATAGAAAGGCTAATAAAGCAAGGTTACCTGAGGGAATTCATTAATAGAACCCTCGAGGATCAACAACATGAAGAGCCTCGATCATGTAAAAGAGGTCAATCTAGGGAACGAGGAAGGCAAATAAATGATCATGCAAGAAATGATTAACACCAAAAAACATCAACCTCGACATGGACGCAAAGGAAATAGGCACGAATAGCCCAGGTAAGATGATCCTGAACCTAAAAAAAATAAAAAATCTAGGTTCGGGGTAATCAATATGATAGCAGAAAGGCCATCAAATGAAGATTCAGTGAATGCAAGAAAACATGTACGAAAGTTAAGGTCATATAGGCCAGCGTTTAAAAATAAGTCGATCCTAACAGTTAATGCCACAGAGGAGGATCATTTTCTGTGATGGCGATGGGGGTGTTTTGGTAGGATCTCAGGATGATCTCGTGATGATCACTATGGATGTAGCCAACTTCTCTATTCAAAGGGTCAGCACACCATTGACGGGTTTAAGAGAGGTCTGATGTGACCAAAAGATGGTGAGAGAGTGTTATACCATTTCCCTGAAAAAGAGAAAAGATAACATGCGAACTCGATCCAGATCACAGGGAGGATCAGCAGAGCAAAATAATGCTCTTAATGAGCTCGAAGCTCCCATCAAAAGAAAGATAAAAGGTGAGGATGAAGCTGTCAGAGCTCCCAGAGAATCCAGAAAAGATTCAAGCGATGCTTGATGCGGAACCACCGCGATCTGTAAAAGATGTGCAAAGACTCACTAGCGGGAATGCCAACCTCGAAGTTTTGCATCTCTTTAAAATAACTTTGAAAGAGCTTAAAGGTTATCTTACTTTGCTACCATGGCTCATGAGGTCGATCCTCAATGAACCTTTAATTCTGCACTTAGCAATTTTTTACGGTGCTATCAATACTATACTAACTTGAGAGATCGGGACCGGCCATAGGCCGATCTATTGCGCAAGCAAAATTCTACAAAAACCAGAGAATAGTTATTCTGAAATGGCCAAATGGGCGTTAGCTTTGGTTACAGTTCTACGAGAACTCCGACCTTACTTCCAATCATGCCGAATCATAATGCTCGTGACGCAACCACTACATCAGGTTCTAACCAAACCATGAGTTTTAGATAAATTGGTAAAGCGGGTAGCCGAGCTACAGGTGTTTGATGTGGACTATCACAGTCATGGTTTATCAAAATCAAGTCATTGCTAACTTTGTGATCAAGGTCACATCGATCCAAGAAGAGCAAAAAATGAAAAGCATGGATGCCTTATGTAAAAGGTTCATCAACGACCTAAAGAGAAGGGATAGAAGTTTGGCTCTAGGATACATAAGGGTCATTTTTGAAGTATGCAATCAAGCTCGAGTTTGGAATCGCCAATAATGAGGCAAAATATGAAGCACTAATTACATGACTCACGATGACATTTGCAACTAAGTGGAAAGAGTGTCGACATATATACCGACCCTCAGCTCATTGCAAACTAGGTTGATGGTTTTTGTGAACTGAAGGAGAGAAGCATGACGATATACCTGAACAAGATCTGAAAAGGATCAACCTGAAGTGGTAATAATAGAGGTTGAACCAAGCCGGATGGATGATTTAAAGAAACATTTGGATGGAGCTCTACCCGAGGATTGTCACAGCAAAAAGGATTATACATCAAGCAACTCTTCACCATTATGGAGAGTGAACTCTATAAAAGGTAGAAACGAACCTAACCCATCAACCGACTACACTTGTGGAAATGATCAAGGTCATTTACCTGCAAAACCCTTTTCTAAAAAAAAAATGTAGCTCGACCCATGAGGTTGATAATGAGCTTCATCCTCTAAGTTCGACCCAGAAGCAAAGAAATCCGCTTCTAAAAGAGGCAAAAAAAAAATTGATGAAGAACTCCAACCAAAATCTCAATCCATGAAGCAAAACCAAGTGAGACCCTGCAAAATAAGGATTTAACTCAAGATCAACACTTACGAATCCGAACTTAATCAATAGCATAGGATACTCGAGCTACATAATTATGACAAGGTACATTTTTTGTCTCCATAACTATCAATATAATTGTTGTTTACACTTTAAAAAAAAAAATTGAAATGATTGCTCATGGACCATGACCCATGAACTATGACCCAAGTTCTGAAAAAGACTTGGCAAACATTTAAACATTTCTTAAAAAAGAAATTGAAATGATCATGACCCATGAACTATGACCCAAGTTCTGAAAAAGACTTGGCAAACATTTAAACATTTCTTAAAAAAGAAATTGAAATGGTTGCTCATGGACCATGACCCATGAACTATGACCCAAGTTCTGAAAAAGACTTAGCAAACATTTAAACATTTCTTAAAAAAGAAATTGAAATGGTTGCTCATGGACCATGACCCATGAACTATGACCCAAGTTCTGAAAAAGACTTGGCAAACATTTAAATATTTCTTAAAAAAGAAATTGAAATGGTTGCTCATGGACCATGACCCATGAACTATGACCCAAATTCTGAAAAGGAACTTGGCAAACATTTAAGTATTTCTTAATAAAGAAATAGAAATGGTTTCTCATGGACCATGAACCATGAATCACGATCCTAAATCTGAAAAAGATAGTGAAGTCAACTAAAAGGACGACATGCGAAGTCGATCCTAAATTTGAAAAAGATAGTGAAGTCAACCAAAAAGGACGACATACGAAGTTGATCCTAAATCTGAAAAAGATAGTGAAGTCAACTAAAAGGACGACATGCGAAGTCGATCCTAAATCTGAAAAGATAGTGAAGTCAACTAAAAGGACGACATGCGAAGTCGATCCTAAATTTGAAAAAGATAGTGAAGTCAACTAAAAGGACGACATGCGAAGTCGATCCTAAATCTGAAAAAGATAGTGAAGTCAACCAAAAAGGACGACATACGAAGTCGATCCTAAATCTGAAAAAGGGGGGAAGTCAATGAATCCGAAGGGTCATAATGAACATGACCCTTACCTCCGAAAAAGGGTGAAAAATTAATACATAAGTCGGAACGTTCATAGTGAACTCGACCCTACCTCTGAAAAAGATGAAAAATTATTAAGTCGGAAAATTCACAATGAACTCGACCTTACCTTTGAAAAGGATGGTATAATTATCCAAATTTAAAAGGAAGACATACGAAGTCGACCTTACCTCTAAAAGAAAAAAAAATCAATGAGTCGGAAGGTTCACTATGAACTTGACCCTACCTCTGAAAAATATGGTATGATTATCCAAATTTGAAAAAGATGGTATGAACTTGATCCTATATCTGAAATCAACCAAAAGGACGACGAATGACGTCGATCCTAAACCTGTAAGAGTACTTTCAAAAGGACGACAAACGAGAGGAGATTACAAATATCTATGATCACTATTGTCGACCTTCGAATATGCAATCAAGCCTCGCCATCTTCACCGGCATCCCTACATTGCCTTTTTCTTCATCACCTTGGATTAGCTCGGCAACCATGCAAGGATTCAATTGTCTAAAGTTAACGGCCAAGATGCTTTCTAGAAATCACAAAGGAACGACTTCGATCAAAAGACTTTTCTTTCTACTTCATCAGTCATGGTTACACCTCGTGATTGTGCTTCACATTAACAAATGAAGTGGGGGATTAATGATATGGGTAAAAACCCACTTTGACAAAATTACCCCCCAAAGTTAGCTTTATTCTCCAAACAGGCCAAGATCCGCGCGTTTTAGTTTGGGTTCAGTATGACCCGACCCGTCCAATCCGACAGACCCGGAACCTCAGCCGTAGATTGGTAAGACGTGGATCTTAGAGATCATGACGCGTGTCCTATCCCTATCCGTACAGGGTGATTTCTCCTATAAATACCCCATTACATTTCTCACTTAGGAGGTAAGTCTTTCATTATTCAACATTTACTATAGCTACCTCGATCCTTTAGTCTATATTGACTTGATCGTCAGAGGGTCTACGCTGGGGTCAATCCCAGCTCGACCCTAACGAGGGTTCTTTGATTTCAGGTAGTTCCAGTTTAGGAGCTTCGCGATCGTGTTCGAGCCGAGCTTCACTGAAGAGGGTCGAGTTCATTTTAGACCCATATCAAAACTGCATATTTATAAACAGCTGGGAAAATGTGTCTAAAACGGAGCTGCAGGTGGTATCAGGCACCACAGGGGTCCATTTTTGTGTGATGTATATTGCGTTGTTGTCGGGGGACGAAATATGTAAAACCTTAAATACATTTCTGTATGTGTCTCATGAAACAAGATTAAACTTACCTTTGTGTTTGATGCATTTGTTATCATGTGATTTGTAAAAAGCATTTGTATGTCCCCTGTTAATCACCATTTTGCCAATTTATTTGTTTCAATGAATTTGAATTATTTTTCTTCAATAGAGATACATTCTTAGAATAGTGACTAGGCAAATGTCTTTAGCAAGCAACTTTTAGGTGTCTTTTTGCACTGAGGTTGAACGAATTATTCTAATGAGGTCACAGAACTGCAGACTTAGAAAATCACAACCATGCGGTCCACCGTATATGGACAGTTGTGATTGAATGTATAGTAGAGTTTCATGACTCCCGAAGAATGAGTCTATCAACACTAGAGGTCGAACTTTCGGAGGAAATTAGACCAAGTTAGGATAGACTGAAGCCATCGGCAAAGTAATCTATACTTGTATGTATGTATAGTAGAGTTATTGATGTAAACATGGGAAACATTCATACCTATATTTCGGTGACCAACCTTTTCTACTTGAATACCCTAATTCGGATAACTCTATGTTGGTCGAATGCAACCAAATCAATCCAATCATAACCACTGAAAAGTCAATCTAATCTGAAAAGTTGCTCTGGAGTAGGTCCACTATAAGATGTCCCCTCTAATTAAGGAACTAGTTGACAGATTCAACTTTTAGACTAAGAGCCCGTTTGACCTCACGACTGAAAAGCCAAAATCTGCGTTTGGAGCGCAAACGTTATTTTGACGAGTCTCTTTTTGCATTTCCACCAAATCTTTGACACTTCTTTAATTAAAAATGTTTTTAATTTGTTTAGAAACAATTCTTATACGCATCGGGTTTTGTTGATACTGAACAATTCGAATGATATTGCATCGATATAGCCATTATATCATTGTCAGTTAATATTATCCATATGGTTTGATATTTAAGAAATTGTTCTCTCAATTTGAATTTGATTACGTGCATTCTAATTTCTAATATTGACTTTCTGAATTGAGCAAAGATTTCTTTATACATAAATTTACTTTTTTCAAGCAAAAAAAAAGAGAATTCCTAATATATAGATAGAGGACACTTTTTATGGCATCCAAAGTTTGGTGGTTTTTAATTACATTTCCGTATGAATATATGGACTACTAAATTACGAATAATATAAATATAATTAATATGAAGCCTAAAGTTTTTAGTAGCTAGTGCTGAACTCATGACATTATTATCTTTCAATTTTGACTCGTATCTTGCCATTCGAACTCATTTGTCTTATTCATTGAATATTATAACTAACTAAAGCACATTGTCTAGAGTCATTTTATGTTGGACCGAGACCATTGAATCCCCCCATAGGAGGAACATTTACTAAAATACCCCCTCATCCAATGATATACACCACATCGGGACCATTAGTATCGGTGTGAAATAGAATTTTCACGTTGTGGATGCAAAATAATTTATAGTTGTGTTTTGCAATAATTAAAGCAAGAATGTGTCTCTCACACACTCTCTCTATATCTCGAAATCCTAACCATATTTCCTTTTTTCTTCCTTGACGACGATTGTTTGGTTTGGTGAATCAGTCATCTCCATCACTATTGATGTCATCACCATCTTCGGCGGGTTGGGTTGGAGCACCCTCCTTGAAGCTGTATATCTCAACATTAAATTTGATGAGACGGAGATGGATCTAACGAGATGAAGACAGGCGATACATTAGATTTTATATAATTTTTTAATTATTTTGTTTAATATTTTATTTCTGTTGTGATATGTCTTAAAGTCCTAGGTACAAATGTCTCACGGTACGGTACACGTGTATTTTAAGAAAAAATCAGGGGCTAGGTTTTAGTTCAGTGCTTTTGACATTCATTGTAATTTGTACATTTTTCATCAATAGTAAAATACTCTCTCCTCTCCTGTGGATGTAGACAATTGTCGAACCACGTAAATTCTTGTGTCTTTAATCTCTATGCTCTTATTTCGTGAATTTGTCATAACAATTTTTCTCTCGAATGAGAGTTTGTTTTCTCTTTCGAATAAGAGTTTCATTTCTCTTAAATAAGAGTGTGGTCTTTTTCACAATAATTTTCTTGTACTCGTGTGTTAGTTTTTAAGATTTGTTATCTTGAAAAAATAGGATATAAGTGCTTCAATTGTTATTACTATATCGTTAGAGACAGTCTAAATCGTATTATTCTTGACGTTGTAAACTTTTTATTGAATGAAATAAATTGACCGCTATTCCATCCGAAAAAAAGGCAAGAATGTGTTGCAACTCATGAATTATTTCTCTCAATGATGCCGATCATGATAATTTGCTTAGTACAATATGGGTTAAAATTGGGAGATCTCAGGGGATTCATACCCTCTTTTGAATGGAAAAATATGATGTAACTCTGCATAATAAAGAGTGAATAATAATAATAATAATAATAATAATAATAATAATAATAATAATAATAATAATAATAATAATAATTCTTAGAACCACCCCCGATATGGTGCGGTGGACTTGATTTACTAGGACCAGACAACCCATGAATGGCTAATGAAACAAGCAATTATGGGACACGCGCTTTTTAACCAAATTTCAATCAATCATTTCTTTTTCTAATCTGAGTGATTATATAGTGCATATGTAATATATTCTTTAAGGAATAAGAGGAAAAGAAATGAATAAAGAAAAAGATAATTTCACATATGCTAATTTTGAGAATTCTTCAAAATAGAAATAAATTACATTTATAACCACACATATGTTAATACTGGAAAAGGATATTATATTTTTTCAAGAATTACACTTGCAAGTGGTCATTTAAAGTTTGAGAGATTTTTAGGAGTTTTCGAGAGATTCCAGTTATTTAAATAATTTTTTTTTGATAAGTATTTATTTTACTATCATACTATTATAAAACTTCTACTTTTGATGAAAAGAAATGATCGAATTCCTAAAAAGGATGAAATAATCAAACATATCCACATGATAGGATTTATGTGTGTTAAAGCCCAAATTGAGTTTGGACCAACAAGCTTCAAGAAGGCTGATTTAATAGGCCCAAATGTGAGCCCAATTCCAGAAGCTTCCAAGAGTTGAGGGACTGATATGCAATTTTCCTACTAGGTTTTTCCTTTAAATAGTTAGAATGTATCTTTAGTTCAGATACATTTTTTTGTCAATATTATCCATCTTTCCTCACAATCTATTTTGTATCATTTATATTTGTTGGTATTTTATCATGGCATCAAGAGCCTAAAAAAAAAAAAAAAAACGATCCTTGTGTTTGTTCTTCACAACTTGAGCTATATTTTTTGTTGTTTTTTCCTTGAACCGATTCATAATCTTTTACATCTACTCTCTCTCTCTCTCCAGCCATTTTTACCATCAAGCATCCCTTTTGTCATCGAAATCAAGGAAAGCATAACCAGGGGGTCTTCTGGCAACCCACACGCTTCTGATAACACCAAAAACGCGAAATTCATCCTCGAGCTCTCGTTCAGTGACACGAGGATCCAGATTCCCAACGTAAACCCTAGACATCTCTCCTACTCCTTCAACCCGTCCTCTTTCTTTCGCCGGATTCGTCGGAATTCGTCTGGGTTGCTTTCGGGTTTCGCCGGATATAGTCGAAATCGTCAAATCTGTCTCAGGAGAGCCGTTCTTTGCTGGATCTGGTTGTTTTCCGCCGAGTCCTGTTCACGCGTCCTGTTCACGGTACTGTTCACGCGTCCTGTTCACGGTACTGTTCACGCGTCCTGTTCACGGGTACTGTTCACGCGTCCCTGTTCACGGGTTACCGTTCAAGCGTCCCTGTTCACCGTGTTGCGAGTTACTGTTCACTGCGCCGTTCACTTGTGTGTGACGCGAATCTCCAACGTACTACGGATCCGATCTATTACATACCTCTTCCGCTTCCGCTTCATCTCTTGATAGTTTTTTCTGTATTTTTTTTATAACAAAAAATACAGTGGTAAATTGGCTTAACTCTCTTCTTGTTGGGAGTCGATCTGTGTTATCGACTCATTCTGTGCTGGTTATTGCTGTTCATTTTTTCGTTTCTGATTCTACTTCTGCATAAACAATATGGCTGAAACCACTTCATCTACTGCGGTGACTACTGTCTCTGATCTAGACTTAAGTAATCCCTTACATTTACATGCTTCTGACTCCACTAGTATGAATGTTGTATCCTATGTGCTTACTGGATGTGATAACTATGCTATTTGGAGCCGTGCTATGTCGATTGCATTGACTGGTAAAAATAAATTGGGATTCGTCTTAGGCACCGTGCCATATCCCACTGATCCGATCATGCGAAATCAGTGGGACAGGTGCAATGCCGTTGTTTTATCTTGGATCCTCAATTCTGTGAGTAAAGATCTATATGCTGGTTTGGTCTTTGCTAGTAAAGCCTCTGATGTGTGGTCTCAGTTAAATCGCACTTATAATAAGGTTGATGGATCTAGGATTTTTTCTATTCATCAAGAGATATCTCAAATCCGACAAGGTTCTGATTCGATTTCTGTGTATTATTCCAAACTTAAAATGTTGTGGGATGAATACTATGCTCTAATTGCTTGTCCTCCATGTACTTGTGCTGCTTTTACACATTCTAAGAAACATGAGGAAAACTTGCAACTAATGCAGTTTCTTATGGGTCTAAATGAAAAGTATGTTGCAGTTAGAAGTAACATTATGCTTCGTGAGCCTTTACCTGATGTCATGAGTGCATTCAACATTATTTCTCAAGAAGAATCTCATCGATCTATCTCTCACACGAGCACTATTAAGCATGCTTCTGCATTTTCTGGTCAAACTTTTGAAAAATTGAACAACAAGATTTCGAACAGGCCTGTTTGTGAAAACTGTGGCATCACAGGTCACACGATTGACCGATGCTACCGCATTATTGGCTTTCCTGACAAAGGGAAGAAGAAACCTGGACAGAATCAAAACTTTAATAAAAGATCCAATGTTGTTGCTTCTGAAAAATGTGACTCTGTCCAGGCTGATATTACAAGTATTGGGTTTACCCCCGAGCAACATAGCCAGATTTTGAAACTTTTGAGTGGACAAAAGGAGTCAAGTGATAACAAAGCTCTTATGGCAGGTATATCATCCAACTCTTTCACAGTGTTTCCAACTCAAAATGGTTGGATTATTGATTCTGGGGCTACAGACCATATGGTCTCTTCTCCCAATTGTTTATCTGATATTACATGTGTGGAACAACAAAATATTTTAATAAATCTTCCAAATGGAAATAGTGCTAAAGTTACTCACATTGGAAAATTTGAATTACTTCCCAAACTTGTGCTTTTAAATGTCCTTGTTGTTCCTGTTTTTTGCTACAACTTGTTGTCTGTCTCAAAGTTGACTCAAGACAATTCCTGTAGTGTTAAGTTTTCTAAAGATTGTTGTGTTTTCCAGGACCTTCAGAGTGGAAAACTATTGGGGACTGGTAAGCAAGATGGAGGGCTCTACTTCTTCCATCTGCATACAGGTCGCCCCTGTACACGTGTTAACACTAGTGATAATTCCATTGTCTGTTCTTGTCTTCTTTGGCATAAACGTTTGGGACACCCATCTGATGTTGTTTTAAAGGTTCTTAAATCCACCTTAAATATAAATGGCTCCATTGAAACAAAACCATGTGATATTTGTCACAAGGCTAAACAAACTAGAGAGCCCTTCCCTTTAAGTGAACATAAAACGACATCTCCTTTTCAACTTATTCATCTTGACTTGTGGGGTCCTTATAAAGTTGATAGTCATGATGGTTTTAAATACTTCCTAACCATTGTTGATGATTTTTCGAGAGCTACTTGGGTTTATTTACTTGTGTACAAATCTGATACTGTCTCTGTTTTGAAAGATTTTTTTTTCATGATAAAAAATCAGTTTTCCAAGAACATAAAAGCTGTTCGTTCTGATAATGGTACCGAATTTACCAATAATGATCTTAGAAAGTTTTTTCAACTTTGGGTGTTAAACACCAGTTTTCTTGTGTTGACACACCTCAACAAAATGGGATAGTAGAACGAAAACACCGTCACTTATTAAATGTTGCTCGTTCTCTTATGTTTCAAAGTAATTGTCCGATTGAGTACTGGTCAGAATGTGTGCTCACTGCTGTGTTTCTTATCAATCGTACTCCGACCTCGGTTCTTCATGGTAAAACCCCTTTTGAAGTCATTTTTGGTTTTACACCTAAGTTTGATATTTTACGTGCTTTTGGATGTTTATGTTATGCCTCTAGCTTTAATAATAAAGATAAATTTGAATCTCGAGCTCGTAAATGTGTTTTTTTGGGTTATTGTGAAAATCGAAAAGCATATAAATTGGTTGATCTTGAGACCAATGACATTATTATATCCCGTGATGTTTGTTTCTATGAAACTATTTTTCCCTATCATACTAAGAATGTTGTTGCTACAGGCATGAATGATTTCTTTGATGGAAAGGTAGATGTGGATGTCTCTACAGTCTCAGGTAGGTTGGTCGATGAGGATAATGCCGTATCCAAGGGTAGTATCGACATCAGCACCATGAGTGTACCTTACACGAGTGTTGATAGTGTTAATATGCCCGCGGATTTGTTATTTCCCAATAACATGGGCTCAAGAGCTGAGACCACATCACTTATCACACCATCTCCCATCTATCAAGAACATTCATCTCAAGTCTCTAGTGATAATTTACATGAAACTGTTGTTGGTGAAAATGAGTCGGGTATTCCCTTGCGAAAATCTACTCGTGTTACGAAACTGCCCTCTTACCTTAAAGATTATGAAGTTTCTTTATCTTCTAATTCTGCTTGTCTTTATCCTTTGTCTCAATCTCTGTGCTATAGTGGGATTAGTTCTAGGCACCACTGTTTTGTTTCTAATATTGATAAAATTCAAGAACCCAACTGTTTTTTTGAAGCCATCAAAGATAAGCGTTGGAAAAACGCTATGGATATTGAAATGGCTGCCTTGGAAAACAATAATACTTGGATTCTCACTGAACTCCCTAAAGGTAGAAAACCTATAGGGTGTAAGTGGGTGTATAAGATTAAATATCACTCTAATGGTAAAATTGAACGTTTCAAGGCTCGATTAGTAGCCAAAGGATACAGCCAAAGGGAGGGTATAGATTACTTTGAAACGTTTTCACCAGTTGTGAAAATGGTAACAATGAGGTCGTTACTCTCTATGGCTGTGGTCAAGGATTGGCCTGTTTTTCATTTAGATGTTAATAATGCTTTTTTGAATGGTGATCTCAATGAGGAAGTTTACATGTCGTTGCCTAAGGGTTATTTTTCTAATGAAGATACAAGAGTTTGTAAATTGAAAAAGTCTCTGTATGGATTGAAACAAGCCCCTCGTCAGTGGAATGAAAAATTCACAAAATGTTTAGAGCAAAATGGTTTTAAGCAAAGTCTTCATGATTATTCTTTGTTTGTTAAAAATGAGAATTCTGTGTTTATAGCTCTTTTGATATATGTTGATGACATTGTAGTAACTGGAAATTCTTTGTATCACATTAATAATGTTAAGAGTTACTTAAATTCACAATTTCACATAAAAGATCTTGGTGAGATAAAATATTTCTTAGGCATTGAATTTGCTCGTTCCTCTAGAGGATTATGTTTAAGTCAACGAAAATATGTGCTAGATTTACTTGCTGATTTTGGTGTGTTAGGAGCTAAGCCTTCCCTAGTTCCAATGGAACAAATTTGAAATTAAATCTTGATGATAGCGATGATGATAAATTTCTTACTGATGTTGGTACTTATCAAAAACTGATTGGTAAGCTCATTTACCTTACTAATACTCGACCTGATATTTCTTTTTCTGTTCATGTTTTAAGTCAGTTCATGCATAAACCTAAAGAATCACATTTGAAATCTGCATTTCGTGTTTTGAGATACTTGAAATCCTCACCTGGGCGTGGGTTGTTCTTCCCAAAAGATACTGTACTTAATTTGAAAGCCTATTGTGACTCAGATTGGGCGGCCTGTCCAATGTCTCGAAAATCTGTTACCGGGTTCTGTATTTTTTTAGGTGACTCGTTAATCTCCTGGAAAAGTAAAAAGCAAACCACTGTTTCTAAGTCTTCTGCTGAGGCAGAATATAGGGCTATGTCCCTTACTTGTAATGAAATTATTTGGATTTTGGGTATTTTCAAGGACTTGGGAATTTTTGATTTAACACCTGTTAATTTGTTTTGTGATAATCAAGCTGCTGTCCACATTTCTTCCAATCCTATTTTCCACGAACGTACAAAGCATATTGAAATAGATTGTCACGTTGTTCGTGACTATGTAAAAAATAAAATTGTTTCTACTAAATTCGTTCGTACAGGTGATCAGGTTGCAGATATTCTCACGAAAGCATTGGGACGTGTGAAACATGATAGTCTTGTAAAGCAGTTAGGTATGATTGATATTTTTGCACCTGCTTTCAGCTTGTGGGAGGGTGTTAAAGCCCAAATTGAGTTTGGACCAACAAGCTTCAAGAAGGCTGATTTAATAGGCCCAAATGTGAGCCCAATTCCAGAAGCTTCCAAGAGTTGAGGGACTGATATGCAATTTTCCTACTAGGTTTTTCCTTTAAATAGTTAGAATGTATCTTTAGTTCAGATACATTTTTTTGTCAATATTATCCATCTTTCCTCACAATCTATTTTGTATCATTTATATTTGTTGGTATTTTATCAATGTGGCACCACATAAATCCTATCATGTGGATATGTTTGATTATTTCATCCTTTTTAGGAATTCGATCATTTCTTTTCATCAAAAGTAGAAGTTTTATAATAGTATGATAGTAAAACATAATAATAATTTCTATTACAACAATATAAAAACTATGTGTTTCATACAACTTTAGATAGTGGACTATCATTCAGAAAGAAGTTACACATCAAATACTAAATAAAACTAAAAATATTTAAGTAGATTGTTGTAGACTTAAAATCCATAACTGGAGCATCGACTCGCAAAAAAGGAATGATGTGAGAGGTCGAAGAAGATCCTCTAACGTTGTCACTCGACTCATTCTAGTGAAATTTCAGATAGATAAGTGAAATCAAGTTGGAAAAAAAGAAAGATAAAGAGGTAAGTAAAAAGATTTTGAAACTCTTTCCATTCTGAAAGACGTTTGAGATTTTTTTTTAAAAAAATTATGTTAGAGCATTCGGAGTAAAAAAACTCTTAGAAAAAAACCCATAAAATCCCGAAGCAAAACATTGACAAATCAAGAAAAAATGGACAGATAATTGAGTAATGAAGAGACAAAGAAACATGTGCATGCCTTGGAGAAAACAAATAGCTATGATCTGCATAGCAAAAGATTTGGCCTCTAATATGGAATATGATGAAAGACGTGAAAGGGGGCCGGGGTGCTCCTTTTTAAGGATTTACCTCCCCACGCACGTTTCCTATATTTCCTCTTTTCGAGTATCTTATTTACTTGACCATAATAAACTAAAATATTTTCCATCAAATGATAGAAAAAGTCCAAGTTAAATTAAATTCAGTAATTTTAGTGTATATATCTCTCACATAAAAAAGTGTATTGTGTACGATTTTCACATGCATTTATGCGAAAAAGATAGACACATAATCATTAAATTCGATTTGACATAGAATTATCCCAATTGCTCATACAAAATGAATTCATTTTTGAATTGTCTTTTATTACTATATTTTATTTGTGTAGTTCTCATACATTAATCTGCTTTAGAGTAGTTTTGGAATCTTTTGCAATTAGTACGCTTTAACATTATAGACTGATCGATTATTAGTAATCAAAATGTTTGATATTTTAATGTATTAAACAATATAATGGATGTCTCACTCTCACCTAAAAGTAAAGTAAATTGTGGGCTATATGTCAGTATGAATTTATTATTAGCTTTTCTCTAAATTTTTCACAATTTGATGATTTATTGGTTTTAGCGTTTGTTTTGTGGTAATTAAAAGGTTAGGACTATAGTAGCTCCACGACATAAGAAATTCAATCATCACAGTCAATAGTTTAATTTATTAATCACTACAACCCTTCACACATTAGGAAATAAGTCATAATTCTCACTGGATCAAAAATTGTAAGTTGGTTATTATCAACACAAAATACACCTCCATATAACATGATCAACGTCATCAGTAAAATGCAAACTAACTATTATGTTTAAGCGAAAATATAGAGATAATGTATGGCTTTGTTGAAGTTAGGTTTGACGAATTTTATTAAGGGTATAATTTGGTTCCTATGATAGGGACTATTGTAATTTTAATCCCTTTATTTGCAAAATTACAAAAGTCCAACAGAATTCTTTTTCTTTTTCCTTTTCCTTTTTTGTGCAATTATTAGTCTCATTTATTTAGAGAAAACAGATGGCAATCAGCAAGAGTTTGACTCAGAAATTAATGATTCTAAGCACAACTCACGCAATAAACAGTAGCAGTAAGTACATAAATTTTACACACAGTCGCACATTTTTTATCTTGGAAAGGAAGAGAACTGATAAATGAAAAAACTGTGAGAAAATGCAGTAAAATTGCTAATATTGGTCACTTGCAAAGTGCGGGGGAAAGATATTTGAGTTATTAAAAATAGAAAATGGATTTTTCTGCTATCGCGTTCCCCTCTCTTTTTTATGCAAAATGGAGAGTAGTTCTCAACCTGAAAAGCACGAAGAACACGACTCTCAAAAAATAATTTAACAATTACATTATAAGTACCCTAATTTAATCTGAACCTGTAAAACATACAAATTGCCTCTCATATGAAGATCAATTATTAAACTAAATTCTAAAACTTTCTTATAAGTTTGCATAATACAGAAAAGAGGAAATAGGTGTTTAGGGTGAAAGCCTCATATTACATCTGAAGAGAAGAAGAGCTGAAACTTCTCAGTGCTCATATCAACATGCTTGCATCAATGTTGTCTGCATAAGCAATTACAAAATTTATCAAATATCCAGTAACGATTTGTTGAAAAAAATATTTGCTTTTTGATGTCAAAAAGTGTATGAAGACCTCAAAAAAAAATTATAGGCGGAATGCCAGACCCATCAAACAATTAGCATTAATGCTATATTATTTCCCCAACACGCCGTTTGTACTAAACAAAAACAAAATCTTCGAGACCCACATAGAAAAAAACGAACAAAACCGAAATCTTTTTCAATCCCACCAGTGTATTATCCATAGTTTATCAAAAAAACCACATATACCGTCATAATTAGTAGATTAAAGGTAATAGTATACCTTTTTTGGTGTAAAACAAGAAGGGTTGGTGGCCAATGAGATTGTATCTCCCTTTTACTGTCTCCACAGCCACCGCTGCAGATGAAGATTTCGGGCCATGAAATGTCAAACAACTCGTTGTTGGTTAAAAAGTCGAATTAGTAAAACATAGAATGGTGGGCAGGCAAAACAGGCCACGAATTTACTCCAGTTGGCACAGCGGAGATCGAGCTGGATTTTGTGGAGAGGCGGCAGGGGGATGAAATAACACCGACAAGTGCAAGTTCCAGCCTATATAAGCGAGAACTAGTGCCAGAGAGAGTAGTTTGCCAGACCGTCGGACAATTGGCGCACAAAGCAAAGAAAAATCCAGGCGTGTTAGTACAAGGGGCAAATTAACCTCACCCCCATGCATCAAAAAACCTGAAAAATTCAAAACCACCACAAATCCAAAATAAGGATAAATTTTAAAACCATAAACTGAAAAATTAAACAAAACCTGCAAATCTTAAATCACAACAACCTCCCTCCCCTAAAAAATTTCCGCAGATACTTTTCTTCGTTGCAGAAGATTAAAAGTGAGAGAAAAGAAAAACTACAAGCATCAAATGGTATCAATGCAGTCCAAAGCTCACTATAAACAAAATCGTCCCCTCTTTAAAAAAGAACCCACAAAAATTCCATCAGAACAAAAAAATAAATAAACTCATTTGGGGCTTTGAAGAGAAAGAATTAACATTTAATCTAAATTCTAGATTTTAAAACCATTCTTCAACTGAGATTCGAGGTTTTGAATATCTCATACAAAAACTTTGATTTTTCACTCGCGCTCTACTTTTTTTGTTTTGATGTGTGTGTTATGAGATCCATGGGGAGAGAGATGAGTGTAGAGAGAGAAGGTAAATGGCGGAGACAACAATGAGAGGGGGGATAATCTGAGGCACCAATTTGAGGGGAGGAGACACGCATTTCGACGGAGCTAAAATGAAGACTACACGACGTCGCTTTGCATATAACGTAAAACAAATCGGCCGACGCGCATCCTCGCCGGAGACTAGTCGAGAAGAGGAGGAACCCCATCAAAGGAACGCGTGGCCAGAGTTATGTACTTTTGTGCAGGGGTGAGGTGAACTCCGGGTTAAACGACGTCGTTTTGTTGCTAATAATAAAGGAAACTTAAGGCACTGCGAAACGACGTCATTTTACAGCCAGGTGGGAAAAAAAAAACCAAACATAATTACGACCACCAAAAACTAAAACTCTAGGACCTGATACATGCTTATATAGTTTAGTAATATATATCTATCTATCTAACCTTTGTATAAATATGTGAATAACTCAATTATGAAAAGACTTTTATACCCACCCTTATTATTGAAAATAAAATAAAAAATAATTAATAACTGAATTTATTAAGTAAAAGAGTCCAGTTGGAAACCATTTAGTAGTAGGAGTCTACATGTCCAATTACATTAAGAGGAATTATGTGGACATATCTATATATTATATTATATACATAATCATATTGTATTTATCATACTTAGCTATTTTCACTATGAATAAAATAGCTATATTACTCTTATAAATATACGGAATGCTAATATAAATACATATATAGTTACTCTTTTCTTGTCAAGTTACATAAATATATGGGCCTTTGTTTTTAATGTTATTCTTAACCAAATTACTTTACATTTCAAATAAATCAAAATAATTCTTGTGCTTAAAGACATATACTTAATAATAATAGTCAATTAAGTAGAAAAATAAAATAAAATCTTAATAGTATGAAGTATTTAGTGTAAGGAAAATATTTTAATTTTACATTATCTAAAAGTACTTAGACATTGGGCTTAAAAACATAATTATATATGAGAAATATAACCAAAGCAACTTTGGAGTTCGTTTAATTTTGTTATTTTTAAATGTAAGGTCATGAATATAAATTGAGAGAAATTCAAAATAAAAGCCCGCTCATTTAAGATAACTCTCCTATCATCCCAATTATAAAGGTTTAATTTAACTTAAATATAAGTTTAAATGAGATTTAAAAAAATAAAAACTATTTAGAACTTGTCTCATAGAGGTTATCGTTATTAGTGTTATATCAATATTTTGAACAAGTAATTTAGAAGCCCAAAAAAGTTCTTAAGAAATGAAACTTTGTTTTGACATGTTCATAAAAGTAAGAAAAAATGAAAATTGTAGGACACTTGAGTGAGAATATATATGATGCGCTCTGCATTTAATATTTTTAATAAGATTTATAGACACACGTATTCTTATGTAATATAAGGTTTATAGTTATTTTATCTTTATAATATTGTGTTAGAAAATATACTCTATGTTGCTACATATATAAATATGAAAATAGATATTATATATTTTACATTATCAAAAAAATGATATTGCAAAAGAAATAAATTTACTTGTATGTACAAATAATAATAGGTTATATCCGTGACAAATTATAAAAGATACTTAGATTAATGATCATATATATGAACATGCAAGAAAAATACTCATATTCTAATTAAAATTTATTTTACATTATATGTTTAGATATATCCTAAATATAACATAATAAAAGTTGATCAATGGTAAAAAAAAGTTGTAAGGGTTGATCGACGAAAAAACTCTTAATAGTAGGAAACTATTTAGTCGAAGAAAAGTAATTACATTTCTATCTTGTCTAAAACTATTTAGACCGTATGCTTTAAAAACTTATTTAGAAGATTTTTTTTTTTTTTTGTTGAGCAAGGAAGAAAAAGGTTCATCTTTTATAAAACCTTATTTAATTTGGCATGTCCCAAAATGAAAGAAGAAACAATAGTTATGGGAAACATCCAATATTGTATTTGTTGCTACAGACACAAGCGAATATATATGTAAGAAATGATGATGAATTATTTTTCTTATATATAAATATTTTCGATATATGTGTATATAAGGATACATAAGTTAAAACTAAAACATGCTTGCACAAATAGATTATTATCTTATATCTAGAAGTTCACACATTCTTGAAATTATTAAAATGTAAACAAATGAAACAAAGTCATATAATTAATTTTTGTGAATTTGACTTCTTTATATTTAATTTTAAAACAGATTATAAAACACGAGTATTTTGTTTTGTAATATGATGCTTATAGTTATTTGTCGTTTAAATCTCATAATAAAGAATATAATACATATGTTATTGCCTATAGAAATATGGAGATAGAATTTATATTTTTTAACGCTACTAGAAAGAGTGACAATATATAATAATAAAAAAAACTACTTGTGTAGATCACAATAAAGAAGTCATTTATAAATTTAAAAAGATATATAGACTAATAATTATATACTTGAACATATTAGAAAATAAATATTATATTCTTATGAGGCATTTATTTGACATTCAAATAGATCATATTAATATTGTATGTGTTTTAACATGTCTTAAGCATAACATAATAAGAGTTAATGAAGAAGAAAAAAGAAACCTTAGTAGAAAGAAAATAGACATTTATTTAGAGTCCTATATTGCCTAACACTATTTAGACATTGCGGTGAAAAAAAATTAATTGTACATGTAAAGGTGTAATGAGAAAAATATGATGAAATCCTTAAATTTGTAACTTCTTAAATATGAGGGTGTTAGCGATAAGTTGAGAGAAAATAAACCACTATTTGCATCCCAATTTCATAGATCTATTTTGACCAAAAGTAATGCTATATACCATTGTTTGCATAGAACCCTTTTTTCACCTCCACTTGATTTCGCAAGAAATTATTATGATTAGTTGACTTCAATTGATTTAGTCAAGCAAGACTTTCTAAATCAAGGGAATGTACAAAAAGGTGGTTTGAAAATGATGGTATATTACTCTTTCACCAAATTACTAACTTTAAATGAGATGTAAAAAATAATAATAACATTTTATTTTATAGTGTCAAATAATTTCTTTAAGTGAGCAGTTAGAAGAAGAACATTTTAAATTATGTAGTGAATGCATATAAGGATATGTAAATTAAAACTAGGACATGCTTACACAAACGGACTATCATCTTATGTCTAAAATTTCATACGTACAGAAGTTATTAGAATGAATAAAATAATATACAGAGAATGTACTTGAAAAAAAAAGGAATAGTGTGAAAATAGAACGTATTATGTATTTAATTTTGAAGTGCTTTATACACATGAGTATTCTTAATACATGAGTACCATTATGTATTTAATTTTATGTACTTCTATATGTTACGAAAGAAAATCGATATGTATTTAAAAAAATGAACAAAATTTCATCAAAAGTATATAAAAAATTAATTAATTATTTCTTAAATAACTATTAATTAATAACAATTAAATTTATTTATTAATAAACTAAATATATTTACAAGAGACTCTTGAAATGCGCGGCCATGCATTTCATAATTCGTCCTTACTTCAATTAGATGAGATTAGATACTCATCGCACGTGATACTTTCTAGTATATATACTAGCAACTGGTGGCACGCGATCCCCGCGCACATACTATAAAGCTTTACGTGAAATATATCAAACTTTTATTAAGGCCCTTTTTTACAATTTTCAATCTGAATATATGTGAATATGCATGAATATTAATATATGTACCATATTCTTATATATCTTAACTTGAGTTCCTGTGTACATAAGCTAGATAAACAATAAAGTACGCAATTCCTAATTTACAATGCAATTGTGCATCATTTTTAACATTTAACTTAATTAAATCAAGTCGTGCTAATCAAGAACCTCGTTTCATGTTTGAAGATGCAATTTTTACGTCGATAGTATTCAAAATTGATATACATGTAAATATGTAGGTTTGATAGTAATTCCAATATTTTCTTAGTAATTGGAAAATCATATCTGATATCTATAACTAAGTTTAAATGCAATGAAGGTTCCTAATCAAACATTTAGCTTCAAATTTACAGCCACTTAGTAACTAAGCCAAATACAATGTATCTGACTGTTTCTTATTATATGTGTTTCTAAGTTCTTTGAAACCTTGCAATAAATTTCCTTCTTTCCTTTTTAAGCCTACTCCTCGAGCCACATGACATTTTCCTGCATCCAGAAGTCAGAAACCAAATGAACAAAAAGAATTTTATGTCAATATACTCTAACTCGATTACATAACAAAACTTCATTAAAGTGTTTAGAGAAAATACTTAAAAGACTCGATCATAACAAACTTGGGAAGACAAAAATGTTAAAAGCAAGAAAGAGTAGGTTATCGTCATTGCAGTGCTTCCTTTCCCACCCTCTCCTCGGACTTGGATTCATCAAACATGGAGTTACCTATCAAACATGAATGGGTTGAGATTGGATGAATAGGTTATCGTCATTGAAAATGCAGAGACAATCAAAAGTTTTAATGAATAAAGAAGGTAGAAAAGTGTATTAAGCGACAATAATGTACAATAAATAGTAAATCACTTCACCCAACAAAGAAGATTTGAACAGTAAAAAGATATACACTAACATTGAAACGGTATGAAATACCTCAATTTTGAATTAGAAGATGGATCTTCTCCAGCCCACTTATATGTGTTCTTGCTGTAATTAAATCTGTCTGAATGAAAATATCGCAATTAGAAAGTGAAAAAGAAAAATTAGAGTCATTAACATTATCGTGATATAGGAATATTGATAATTAGGCGGAACACAACACATATATACCCGAATTTATAGATATTAGATTTTGGAAAAAAAATGATAATGGGGTAAAAGATAAACCAAGATCAAATATGCTCAAAACTTTACACTTTTGAGTATCGCGAAAAAGAAGTCATCTCCATTTCCATAGTTTTCTATCTGCAATCACAAAAATGCTCGCATTAAGTTATCTTGTCATTGACAAAACTTCAACAATCCATTTTTTTTCCCACTCCCTAGTTAAACAACCCAAAAGGCAAATATTTGAAAATTCCTCGAACCCCTGCTTTCAGCATCATATTGTAATCAATCATCTTTCAGTTCAAGTAGGCAAACATGAAAATGAAGTACAACAAAATTATGCTTATACCGTATTGGAATATCAATTATACACATTATTGGCTCCATAATTCTTGTTCTTTCCTTACAGCAGATTTCCATTATTGTAACTTACCATCCCTTTTTCCTTGCTGTAGATTCATTGTAATTAGTATATTTTAGGTATTAGTTTTAATATCACATCCCAAATGTCATGGGATTTCTAGCTAATTATTAGGCTAAAATATAGTACTGTAATATGTATTTATACTGGTCTTTCATAATGTATTTGACACAGATAATAAAATCATTCTTTTCCATTTCTTATATGGTATCAGCCTAAGAAAACGATCCAGACCCATATTTTTTTTCTTGCTCCTTTCTTTCTTCAACACAATGGCAGATGCTAATACTAACCCCACAAGTCCTAATGTTTCCTCACCAGCCCATAGCCCCGCTTCTGATTATGATGTTTCTTCGCCATTTTTTCTGCATCACTCGGATAACCCGGGTGCTATTCTTGTGTCACAACCTCTCCAAGGTGATAACTATCCCACTTGGAGTAGAGCTGTGCGAATGGCTCTTGAAGCGAAACATAAACTTGGATTCATCGACGGCTCTATTCCTCAACCCGAAGAATCTTCCGTTACTCGCCTACAATGGATTCGTTGCAATAGTATGGTTCTCTCTTGGATTCTCAATTCCCTCTCGCGTGAAATCGCTAATAGTGTGATTTACACATCTTCGGCGGCTGAAGTTTGGATCGATCTTCGTGATCGTTTTTCCCAAAAAAATGCTCCTCGTATATTTGAAATACGTCGAGCAATTTCTCTACACACTCAAAAAAACACATCTGTTGCAGTCTACTATACTATTCTCAAAGGCTTGTGGGATGAATTGTCCTCTTATATTTCTCATCAATCTTGCAAATGTGGTGGACTTAAATCTTTTTTGGAGCTACAACAAACTGATCATCTCATGGAATTTCTCATGGGCTTAAATGACTCTTTTAGTTCAATTCGGAGTCAAATTCTTTTGATGGAACCTTTGCCATCAGTTAATCGTGCATATTCTCTTCTTTTGCAAGAAGAACGAAACCGATCAATTCATGATGTGCCTACTTCAATTCTAGAGCACTCTGCCATGGCTGCTAATAGAAATCAACCACCTAAGTTTTTGTCTTCCAAAACAAAGTCAAGTGGGAAGAAACCTAATTATTACTGTGATTTTTGTGACACGGAAGGTCATAGCGAGTCTCGTTGCTTTAAGAAACATGGTTATCCTCCTCGAAAAATATCCAAATCCAACTCTCGTGACCATCACACACCAGGGCAGACTCTTGAGTCTCGTTTTGCTAATGCTGCAGTTGACCAATCGGGCACACTAACATTCACTCCCGAACAATATAATCAATTGCTCGCTCTAATTCCTTCTGGTAATGCAACTCCTTTAGCAAACGTGGCAGGTAGTTTTTCTGGACTTTCTACTCATTTGTCCTCTAATTCATGGATTATTGATACCGGTGCAACAAATCATATGGTTTCTAAATCAAATTTTCTAACTCAATCTCATGACATAAAATCATCTCCTATCCAATTGCCTACTGGCCAAACGGCTGCCATTACTAAAATTGGGGATGCTAGACCCACTTCAAAAATTCACTTAAAAAATGTTTTTGTTGTCCCTTCATTTAATTTTAACTTACTTTCGGTTAGTGAGTTAACAAAATCCTCTAATTGTTCAGTAACTTTTTACCCCTCTTATTGTACTTTACAGGACCTACAATCGGGGAAGATGATTGGATTGGGGAAACAAATTAATGGTCTCTATCATTTACAATCAGCTACAAATTTTATTGCATCCATGACTACACATGTAGCTGATTTCGATCTTTGGCATTGGCGACTTGGGCATCCGTCGTCACCTATCTTATCAACTTTATCCGCTTTCGATTCTAGAATTTCCTTTTCAAATAAATGTCATTGTTTGATTTGTCCAATGGCGAAAAATTGTCGATTGTCATTTCAATCTAGCACTACTATTACTAAAGCTTGTTTTGATCTAATTCATTGTGATATTTGGGGTCCATATCATATTTCATCTATTTCTGGTGCAAAGTATTTTTTAACAATTGTTGATGACCATTCCCGAAGCACTTGGGTATATCTTATGCAATTCAAATCAGAAACATACCTTCACTTACGAAACTTCTTTGCTATGGTCAAAACTCAATTTCATTGCAAAATTAAACAAATTCGAAGTGATAACGGTAAAGAGTTTTTTAGTAATGAAATTACAACATTCTTAAAAAATCAAGGCACCATTCATCAAAGTAGTGTGGTTTACACCCCACAACAAAATGGTATTGTTGAGCGCAAACATAGGCATCTTCTCAACATTGCCCGCGCTCTTCGTTTCCAAGCTAACCTACCCCTTAAGTTTTGGGGTGAGTGCATACTTACTGCGACTTATCTAATTAATCGATTGCCGACCAAAGTTTTGAATGGCAAAACCCCATATGAAATTCTTTTCAACAAAATTCCTTCATATCATCATTTAAAAGTTTTTGGATGTTTGTGCTTTGCTCACAACCCTACGCCTAAACACAAATTTGATCAACGGGCATCTCCTTGTCTATTTCTTGGATATCCTTATGCACAAAAAGCTTACAAAGTTTATGATTTAGTGACTAAAAAAATATTTACTAGTAGAGATGTTTCTTTCTGTGAAAATATTTTTCCTTTTAAAGATCACAAGTCATCTGATTTTGCAGACCCAGTGTTGCCCTTACCTATTCAAGATTCTTTTAAAGATTCAGTTTTGTCATAATGAATGCGTCGAGCCGAATTCGGACGACTCTAATACACAACATGTTTCTACAAATTCTCACTTCAAATAGTACAAACAATCCCCCACCGCGAAAGTCTCAGCGAAATATTCAGCGACCTTCACACCTTCGTGATTTTGTATGTTCTAGTTCTCAAGTGAAATATCTTTCTCCACCAACAGTATCAAAAGGCATTCCTTTCCCTTTATCTAAACATCTCTCTTTTGATAAATTTTCAAATACTCATAAATCTTTCTTAGTCTCTCTATCTTCTATTGTAGAGCCTAAAAATTTTAAAAGTGCTATTCAAGTCCCACAATGGCGTTTAGCTATGGAAGCTGAACTCCAGGCACTTGAAAAGAATAATACTTGGACATTAGTTCCTCTTCCTAAAGATAAAAATTTAATTGGGTGTAAATGGGTTTACAAAGTTAAGCAGAAATCGGATGGTAGCATCGACAGATATAAAGCTCGACTTGTTGCTAAGGGATACACACAAAGTGAAGGAATCAATTTTCATGAGACTTTTGCTCCTGTTGCTAAACTTGTTACTGTACGAGTTCTTCTTGCCATTGCTGCCATTAAATATTGACCTTTACATCAACTTGATGTGAATAATGCCTTTTTACATGGCGACTTACATGAAGAAGTCTACATGACCCCACCACCAGGATATCTGGTTAAGGGGGAGAACATGGTTTGTAAATTAAATAAGTCATTATATGGGCTTAAACAAGCATCTCGTAATTGGTTTTCTAAATTCTCAGGTGCTCTTCTTGATGTCGGATTCACACAATCAAAATCAGATTATTCTCTCTTTAGTCGTCATAAAGACAATTCCTCTCTTTTTGTCTTGGTATATGTAGACGATATTGTTATTACAGGGAATAATCCTATGGAAATATCTACCTTGAAATATTTCCTACAAAAGCGTTTCCAAATAAAGGATCTTGGTCAACTAAAATACTTTCTTGGTCTTGAGGTTGCTCGGTCACGTAAAGGTATTTTTTTGAGTCAACAAAAATACACTGTGGATATCCTAATGGATGCAGGTTTAACAGCAGCTCGACCTTCATCTTTACCTATGGAACAACACCTCAAATTAACAAATACTGATGGAGAACTCTTGATTGATCCTTCCTCATATCGGCGACTGGTTGGTCGCCTAATATATCTCACAATCACTCGTCCTGACATTGTGTATACAGTTAATATTTTAAGCCAGTTTATGCATCAGCCTCGAATCCCACATATGGATGCTGCCAACCGTCTCCTTAGGTATTTAAAAGGTTCACCAGGGCAAGGCATACTTCTATCTTCTAAAAGCTCTCTCCAATTGCGAGCTTATTGTGATTCAGATTGGGCAAGTTGCCCAATGACTCGAAAGTCCACAACAGGATATTGCATTTTCATTGGCTCTAGCCCGATTTCATGGAAAACAAAAAAACAAACAACAGTTTCACGATCATCCGCTGAAGCAGAATATAGAGCTATGGCAATGGCCACATGCGAAATTACATGGCTCAACTCGTTACTTCAGGATATCGGTATTCGTCACCAAACACCGATACCTCTAATTTGTGATAATCAAGCCGCTCTACACATAGCTGCCAATCCAGTCTTCCATGAGCGCACCAAACATATTGAAATTGATTGTCATGTTGTCCGTGACAAAATTCAATGTGGACTAATAAAGACATCTTATGTGTCCACTTTAAATCAAGTTGCCGATGTTTTCACAAAATCACTAGGTTGCGAGCAGTTTCAGGCCTTAATTGGCAAGTTGGGTCTTCTTAATCTTCACACTCCAACTTGAGGGGAAGTATTGGAATATCAATTATACACATTATTGGCTCCATAATTCTTGTTCTTTCCTTACAGCAGATTTCCATTATTGTAACTTACCATCCATTGTAATTAGTATATTTTAGGTATTAGTTTTAATATCACATCCCAAATGTCATGGGATTTCTAGCTAATTATTAGGCTAAAATATAGTACTGTAATATGTATATATACTGGTCTTTCATAATGTATTTGACAAGATAATAAAATCATTCTTTTCCATTTCTTATATACCGGGAATACAAAATTACTGGCAAAAATAGCTTTGCAATTCTTCTACAAATTACAGTCTGAGAAGCAACAAAATATAGAGATTTTCAACTTTACTTTGGACAAGGTACTTCCGAGGTTAAATAGCCCAACCGCAGCCGCTAATTTCCACCAATTTGTTTTTCCTTTGGGATCAATAAAATTAACACAAAAGGTATTTCTCAAATTAAGACATGAAAAGTAAAAAATTTACAAAACACATAAATAAAATAGGATGAGAAAACCTGCTGAAAGGAAGGAAGCAGAGCGAGAAGATGGAGGAAAAGTAGAAATGAGAAGATGTCGGGAGTTACGGGGAGTTAAGAGAGAGAGAGAGATGGAAAGTGGGTCTTATTCTCCTGATAAAAAAACTACAGCGGTTATTGAAATTCCAGAGAACACCCATTTATCCTTGTCATCGTATATGCATTTTCAGGGGTAAAGTTGGCACTATCGTAAAAGATGGTGTAGCGGTGTCACAAACCGCATATTGTGAGTAAAAACCCCCTTTCTTTTTTATATTAGTATAGATATATATATATATATATATATATAAAACTTGAAGCAAATTACAAAGATAACTTGGAGCACTTAACACAACACATATATATCCATTACAAGATGATCTGATTCACACATCGCACAAGACTCCCTCTACACTTCCTGATATGTACACGAGAAGAGACGCGGACACAGTCCTTATACACGCACGCTCACACTGTTTTAACTCATTAACAGACGGTATGCAGATGGTGGGCTAAGTGAAGCAAGTGCCAAGTGAGGGACATGAGAGTCAGCACATTGAGGACTGAGGAATAAGAATTCAGCCTACGTAATATTTCCCTGGATCCTCTAATAACTCCTGCTTTCTCCGGCTGCTGCTGCTCCTGAGTAGCTCCTTCAGTCGTTGTTATACCTTTGTCCACACTCTCAGTAGCTGCTTCCACCACTCTGCCGCCGCTTGCCCCTTCTTTTCCTCTCCCTTCTTCCTTCTCCTTCTTCATTCTCTCAAACATCACCTACGTACATAACAACAACAACATTACGCAAATCTCTTGTTACCACAACACAATCTTCCCGAAATACCCTTCAATACACATATACATATACACAAAAAGAAGAAAAACAGAATGTATGTATATATATATATATACACCTAACCTTAGTCGCTCGAGGCTCCAAGTACAGCAAGTTGACCAAAACCATCCCAAGCGCCGCCGCCAAACTCAACGGCGAAACCATTCTCTTTCCACTCATCAAATGTCCCAACAATCCCATCCCCACACTAAAAGCCATGGCCTTGAAATACACAGGATATATCTTGCTCTGCACCATCCCAAACTGCTGCTTAGGCAACGCCCCACTCAAAACATAACTAGAACCAAAAGTAACCCACACACCCATCCCATAGGCCGCCGACAATCCCACCAAATGTAACACCCCTGTAACTGTACCCATCCATTCCTTGGCTTTCTTCGCCTTCTCCCTCACATTAGACACTTGTCGTTTCACCTTTTCTTTTGGCCCTACTTGTGCAGATGCTTCTTTCTTGGCTGCTGCATCACTCACCGTATCTTTAACTTTGCCAATTCCCTCTCCCATGCCTTTTTTTGCTTCTTCCTTCACTTCATAAACCTTGTCCTTCACATTATATACTTGTTCTTTCCACCCTTGTCTCATTTCACTACCTTTCTCTTTAACCTTATCCTTCACGCTTTCTTTCGTTTCTTGGGCTTTATCAGATGCCTTCTTGGCTGTATCACTAACCCTATTTCTAAATTTTCCGATCGTTTCTCCAACAGCATCTTTTGCTCCTTCCGCCGCCGCCGCCGCGTCCTTGGTTTTTCCCATGGCGCTGGCTATCTTATGCTTACACTTTCCGTATGCATCACAGACAAGCTCCCTTGGACTAAACTTATGATCATGATTTTCTTCTTCTTCTTCTTTGCCCTCCATGGTTTCATCAGATAATTTGTCCTTGGCATTTGTAACGAACCCTTTTTCACGATCATGAGAATGGTCTTGGGCTTGGGGAGAGATTAAAACCTTTGTGTTTCCATCATCTTTTTCCAACTCAATCACAACTCCACTACTCATGTGCGCTTCTTTTACTCTAACATCATCTTTGAAGTGCTGCTTTTCTGGGCTTGGAGTGAAAAAACCTGCAGATACAAGTGATGTCAATACAAGACTCAAAGCCAAAACATTCTTCATCATTTTGTTTTCACTTTTTTCTATTTCTCCTTAATTAATTTGTCTACGAACCTATGAAATATATATATAGCAGATGAAGTACTTATGTGTAGATGAGCAAGTCAAGAATAATGAGGAGGAGTTGGTTTTGAGGAATTTTATGGGACTTCATATGTGCCCACGTAGCATGTAAACATGCACCACGTGGCTTATCGCATGTACTTGCACAATTCTACGTGTCATTTCTTTTTAAGGAGATTTTTGCTATTATCCGATGCAACGTATATATGTTTGACCATAGCAAAGCAAAGCAGAACTACAACTTTTTCATTTTTAGGGAAAACTACACAACCGACGTTCTTATTTAAAGTGAAATTACCAAAATCTCCCCTCATTTATTGAAAATTTTCACACACCTCTCATGCTAAAATATTTTTTACAATTATATGCTCTGTATATTTGTAATTTTTTATAATTTTACCCCTATAAATCTTACAAATAGACCCTTTAAGGAAAGGTGAGTAGATGTGCATGCAGGGAAAGTCTGATCATTTTTTGTGTAATTTTGAACATTTAACTTCTTAAACAATGAGATGCAATTTCTTATAACCAATTACACAACAATCACATATTTATTTTATAAGTAGAAAAGATAGGATTTGTGTCGTTTCTAAATTACTAATTAATATTTTTTAAAATTCAAGACGAAAAAGAATACCCTAAATATCTAGCTCGACAAATTCGGGTTGATAGTTATAATTTTGATTCCATAAATACTCTATCTAACTCCATAAAGGAGGGACGAGCTACTAATGGTGGTGGACTTGAGCCCAAAATCTCTCACATAAAATGAGAGATAAATACCATTAAACCAATATATTTTAGTAAAGTAGTAATTAATATTGCCCCCCCAAAAAAAAAGGTACAACGGAGCAACGTAATTTGGAAATAAATTTACATATTCACACAATTGAAGGCCTAAGGGCCAAAGTATCTTATGGGAGCTGAATTTAGTGAGGCTAAAAGCCCAGACATAAAAGACAAAACCCAATAAAACAGTGTAACTAGTTAGTTAATGGGCCGTTGTTCAATTATGTGTATGTGTATGTGGATGCTATTGAAACAAGTAACAACCAACCTGCTTCAATTTGGTTTTCCAGCTGCACAATACAATAGCACCGGGCACCCGCCGATTCTTACAACAAACATTCATTCGCCCAAACAATTATCTTTCCGGTCTCCCCCAAAATCAAGTTTTTCCATATCTTATTCATCCTCAACAAATTCTTACTTATTTCCAGGTAATTAATAATCTCGTCGGATATTTCTGATTACTTTTTGAGTAAATTACTTAAGAATCCCATAGAGTTATGTTATGTCGTTAGGAATTGTTTGTTTCTGTTGTACATCTTTCAGAAACGATCTTCTTGTTCAAAGTGTTATTTTGATTTTCGTGCTGTTTCCATTCCAATGAAAACCCCCTTTTTATTAGGTTATCAAACCCCAGTTTTCAATATTATTATCATCATCATCATCATCATCATCATCATGTGTTTGAATTAAAATTCAAATTCTTTGGTGCAATGAAGAAGGAATGATGCCTGTTGAATATATTGAGATCTATTTTAGCGTATGCTGGGAAATCTGTATCTTGCTTTGGCTATCATGATCATCACACTTGTTTTTTCTGCAGTTGTGTACTGATTGGAGGTTAAAAGGATCAGAATGGGGGCGGTCAATTCGGAACTAGAAGAACTATTTCAGGACAAAAAGCGTGTTAGGAATCCCCTTGTCCCCATTGGTAAATTTCTCTTCCTATAAATCATTATCCTTTCCCATCCATTTTATTGTACTACTTATTTTTTGTAAGATCACTTCTTTTGTTTGGGTACAAATTTATGGAACTTAATGTTTATATACAAATGCGCGTGCATATGATTCTTACATATTTGGAAATTCGTTGTTTTTAGCCTTGATCAGAACTTAGTGTTGTTATATGTTTGTCTACTAATCACACGGTGATCATTTTGTTTATTTGAATATATGAGTTCATCTAGTGATTGCTTTTCATAATTGATGAATTCCCAAAGTACAAGACAAAGTAGATCTTTGAACCTTGTTACAACGAAAGAGAGCAGGGAGTATGGATTTTGGCAACTGTCTGATATTCAAGAGAGAAGAACTATGCACCTACCATTGCTTCTATCTGCAATATATTACTGGATAGAAAGTTGCTTTGAGTATCTCCGTACTTTGTTTTTGATATCTTGAGTGTTAATCTTAGTCTTTCAACATCAATATGCTAATCAATGTGTTATGTTAAAACGACCAGTTAAGGGAATTTTGCAATAAGTTTCTGTCCTGTGTCATAAATGCTGTTTTGCCCCAAATAAAAAAATTTAGGCTGCCGAGACTAATCTTTTGTGTATTACCGGCAGTTTGAAGTGCCAATAAATTGAAAGCGAGGGCAAGGGGTTTGAATAGATAGATTTATGGGGGTTTTAATCCCAGGATCTTTACCTGTTGGAGAATTGATCTTGCACCATTTTCTTGAGGGTGAATCAACTTTTACATGGCAATAAAAGAAAATACGGGGATCGTGGATCCTGATGAAAATGAATTACTGTAGAGAAGACTTTGACTCACGGATCCATACTTCATAGAAGAATATTTTTGGTCATTATACTGATGTAGTTGCCTGACGCTCAAAGTTATAAGAACTTCTAGTGTGGCCTTGGCATAAACATTATTCGCTGGACCATGTAAGTTGTGTCTTTTGTGTGTGATTTTACTCTCGATGTTCTTCTATGACTTAATTTGTTCCCAACAGAAAACATATAGACTGTGTTAAGACTGCCTCAGACATTGCTATGATGTCAACATCATAAGTTCATAAGTCATAACTAATAAGTACTTCGGTATCACTAAAACGTTGTTGTTCAGTATTAGTTATGTGGTAGCAGTAGAATGCTTTTGTTCAGTACTAAATATGTGATCTTTTCTTCGTCCCCAATTACAACGAGAGTCTTTGTATTTTCAGGTGCTTTTATGACAGCAGGAGTGTTGACAGCTGGTCTAATAAGTTTCAGACAGGGAAATTCTCGTTTGGGTCAGAAACTAATGAGGGCTCGTGTGGTCGTCCAAGGTGCTACTGTTGCACTAATGGTTGGGACAGCTTATTACTATGGTGAGAAATTTTGAAGGATTCGAATGTTTTATGAAGCATTAGAAGCCATGTACTTGTAAAAATTGATGCGAAACAAATAAGTAGGCTTTAGAGCATAATCCTATCATTCGGGAATTACGGTTTCATTTTTTTGTTTTGTTTTTGGTTTATTTATCTTAAAGAGTGAAACAGAATAAAAATTTGCCGTTCCTGTGTGAGATCATCACTGCAACACCGTACAAAGGTAATGGACACAGGATTTACCTTTGAGCTTTGGATCTTCTCCAAGTGAAAATGTGTTACTGGGCCGCCACATAGGAATTTTCTATTGAAGAATCTTCCTAACTAAGATTATTCATTCCAAGTACAAAATTGGATATTCAGACAAAATTCTTGAAACCCCATTGGCCAGTTTTCTGTAAGAACTATTTTGTTTTTTCCACCTTTTGTCTGAATGGTGGCTGATCCAAGAAGAGAAGATACTTTCACTGGGGAGAAAGAACAAGAAAGTGGCACTGTTGAAGAATTTATCACTTTTTGGCTTGTTCATTAACATGAAAAGTAGTAATGAAATGCTAATTTGGAAAAGGATTTACATTAGTGCGTTGCAATTTTACAACCTATGTCTATGTGTCGGCAATAGTTTATTAATGAATGGACAAAAGGAGTTGGTGTGGTGCATAATGAGTAAATACATTAAATCAACTATATTTCGTCCTTTTTTCATCTTTTTGGGTTGATGTGATATGATGTTTATTACTCTCTTTCTTTCTTTATGATTCTCCTCATTACTCTCTATGACTTGTCCATTCTCATCCATGTATCAAGTTAACATGATTATCCTTATGATATTAGAACAAATGATTATCCCTCGCGCGGATTTTCCTCATATTTTATTTTCTAAATTATTTGAGGAAATTGAGAAACAATAGTATGTATTTTCAAAGAAGTAGCACTATAGAATTTCCAAACATTGTTGGGTTATGATAGACTCTCTCAATGAACAGTAAGTAATTATGATTATGATGGAGGATTCTCTCGTGAGTTATTGCATTATTAGTCTCTTATCCTATTATATATATATGTATTTATACTTTTTTCTATTTCCCCTTGAATTGACCACCTTAAATAAGAGAGACTAAAATAAATGGAGCCAAAAGTTGGCATGTGCAATTTTTTTTTTGATAAGTGGGCATGTGCTATTGCATGTGAATGTGATGCTACAAAACAAAAATAGAGAGAGGAAGGAAACCTACCACATGTTTTCTCTTCTTCCCTTTTATAGGTACCCCATCCCCATTAATACTATACTATATTTAACCCTTGTTGTTGTGGAAATACCTTTCAACCTTGTAATCTTTAATCCTATTGTTTATAATAATACCGTACGTAGTTATTTTATGAATATAACATTGTCCTATTGTTTATAGTGTCTGTGCATAAAATTATTATGTTGTTGATGAACTTTCTCAGTCCTAATGCATTACATGTTCATATGATTAGTAGGCAAAAAGACGTGTTAGTGTTCCGGGTCACGGTGCATTGTTAAACAGTTTACAGTATAATCTTGCTCATGTATGAACCAGCTAACATAATTGATAGGCCCATTTATAGAGATAAAATATGTATATATCGAAATGAGGAATTTTTTGAAATTGGTCGAGAAGCAACCCCCACTCATAGTCTAGTCAATATCGGATTTATTGTTCCCACCAACCTCTCAATTATTAATCAAAGAACAGAAAATGTCTGTAACTAGTTTATTCTCTTCTTCACTCTCTTTCTCCTACCTGTTGGTTAAGTATTTTTTATTTGAACGCATAACTTCTCTGAAGTGGGGAGTAGTTGTTCTTAAGCCCATTAGACATAATTTTATTATACTTCTGTCTCTGCATGGAAGAGCGTAATTAATTACTTATTTAAGAATTTTATATGCCCCAACAAGACCAACCATGATTCTGACTCCTATATTATACGCTTTCTAACTAACTTCAAGAAAACATACTAACTCAAAAGCCTAAAAAATATGTAATAAATGATTTATGCAGATGAAATAAGTTAAAATTAAGTGTTATAAAAAGCTACTGTATAGGCGAAAATTGAGATGGGGTTTCTCTTAAATTGTAAGGATCATTGCAATCATCAAGGGTATGTTTCTCTTAAATATATAGTAAGGGTCATTCATGCCCTATATAATTTTTATGAGATCATTTAATTGTGGATTAAGTGTAACATAATGGTTTACTTTTACCCTCGGAACATGGTAAGATGGGTTATTTTTATTATCGAACTCCAACCAATTCAATGGTCATAATTAACTGATTCTATTACATCTAGTCCAACATAAAATTTTCCCTATTTGTGGTCCTTATTTATAATTTGCTCAACTGTATGCATTGCACACCTGTCTCGACATTTCTTTTTTATGAATCGCCTTGCTAACTTGGATTGGTCTAAATTTTTATGGCTACTCTACCTTGTGAAGTTGATTAATAATTGTATATTCTTTGGAAGTTTTCATGCAATCAGACAGAGAAATGATAGTGGGATTAAAAGTTGTTTGATGAAAGGCACTAAAGAAAAAATGTCGTTACCATAAAGCTTCCCACTTCAGGCACTCAAGATTGTGCGCAATTCAGTCATTTTGAATTTCGGATTCTATATATTATTAAATTAATTAAACACATCACTGCGCCATGAATATCAACCTTCAACAAGCTATTACTAAGATATATTTAAATGTGACACTTTGACTCCAAGCCTCACTTTCGGTGCTATAAGCCCATCTCCAATATAGGGAGTTAAAATAACTCCAGCTTTATCTCTATTTTAGCTCTGCTACAGTACATTAACTCCAATGTACTGTTCTATATTCTGCTCTAAATCACTATTCATTATAATAATAATATTTTTACACCTCATTTATAATATTTCTCATATTTCACAAATACCCCAAATTTTATGTTTGTATTACATATTTATCCAAGTAAATAATTTTTGAGAGTTTTAATAATAATAATATTAAATAATTGAAATTTATTAAACTACTTCATTATTTTGTAAAGTATAATTAAAAATTACTCAATAATATAAAGACCGAATTTTTTCGTACATTTATATTTTACATAAAAAAACGTTCATATAAAATAAGCATACAAAACAAACATAATATTTGATCAATTAAAAATATTACAACATGATTGAAAAGGACTTGACAAAATTATTCACTATTGTCTTGTGCATTACCACCATTTTAAATTATTGTTGTTTTTTTATGCTCTATTTATCTTGTATTATGTATGTTTCCCTTTCAATTGTGTAATTTTAGGTATTTATGTAACATTGTTCTATGTTGAAGTTGATTTTAAATGTTTTAAATTATATGGAACATGCATTTTGTACTACTTTTAGTTAAATGTTTATTCTTTTGGTTAAATTAAAATAATATATACATTAATTGAAAAAAACAAGAAAAAAGATAAATACAAAATAAAGGGGCTAAAATGAAAGGGTGTGAAATGAAATAAAGGGCTGAAATGACTAATTACAAAACTTTGGGGGTGAAAATGAAAGGAAAAAAAAGACAAAAAAAAATTAAAAAAAAAAAGTAGCTCAGCGCTAAAAATAGCGCTGAGCTACAGTGCAGCGCTAAATATAGCGCTGCACTGTTCCCCTGCGCTATTTTAGCGCAGGGAAATAGCTCTCCATTGGAGAGCTATTTTGGAGCTAAAAGCTACAAAATAGCTCTCCATTGGAGAGGCCCTAACTCTTACCAGAGTAGCTATGGATATAAATATCGAATCCAAAACCTCAGTCTTCAAGCCTCAATTTCGCCACTAATAACTATTATGATGTTAGATAGATATAAACGTGAGATTCAAATCTAAAATAACATAATTTTGGAGTCTCCCTGATATAAACTTCATTGACAAATATATATACGTGTACAAGTTTTTACAACTTGAAAAAGGATGACAAAGATGACTATTAAGAAGTGTCATGACGATAGTTTATAAAATTAAGGGCCGTCTAAGAGAATAAGAAGAGGAAATACTTTAAAGCTATTTATAATGAATAATAACAATAATAAGTTCTTTAAAATGCAATGAATTCGAAATGCCATTCATGCATCATGGTTGCAATGTAGTCAACATTGTGTGGCGAAGGAAAAATTCTAGAGTCATATACACAAGTCAAGTAAAAGTATTCAAACGAAAACGAAAAATTATTTTCACTAGTTTCTTTTAAGAAATTTTTTTAAATGCTTTTACCATTAAAGATAAGTTCACGGCGTAATATGGAGTTATCTCATAGTGGACTTTGCAACCTATAAAATCCAAACAAATGGCTAATAAATATATATAATTCCCCATATCCCTAAGACCATTGAAAAGGAAATCCCATCTAATTAAAGGAGAGATTTGCTTTTTGGGAACTTTTTCTTAGTTTCCATGAATGAATCCATTCAAATAGTGTTCGTTGCCCCCATTGAATTAATCCCATCAAATTTTCTATATCCCCACCCCACCTTCCGCTCCCACATATACATACATGTGTACGCATGTATATATTATTCTATATATACACATATAGACATGTCGATATATACAAGGTGTTCTACACACACACAGACACATATATATATATACATATATTTATATTATACATATAAACACATAAAATATATACACATGAATCCAAAGAGATATACGAGCGCAGGGGCCCCCTCCCAAAATTCACCAAAACAATCATCTCTTTCCTTCCAACAAATTACAAACGTATGTTCCTGTCTTCTTACTCCAAATAACTCAATGACATCCCCACCGCCCTCTATTTCTCTCTCTCTCTCCCCATATTTGCCTACTCCCTTCTTCTCTACTCCTCTCTTTACCTACCTATTTCTTTCCTTCTTTTTCAACCATAGCTTCTCTATCTATCCAAATCCCTGCCAAAAACATACAAACTTAGTCTAAAACATCAATGGCAAAACTTGTTGTCGAAGTTCTTGACGCCAGTGATCTCATGCCCAAAGATGGACATGGAAGCGCAAACCCTTTTGTAGAAGTTGAATTTGAAGATCAGCGTCAGAGAACTTCAACTAAGCCTAAAGATCTCAACCCTTATTGGAATCAAAAGCTAGTTTTCAATATCAAGAACCCCAGAGACCTTCCTAATCAAATAATTGAGGTTTTTGTGTACAATGATAATAAACATGGCCATCACAAGAATTTTCTCGGAAAGGTTCGAATTTCAGGCAATTCTATTCCCTTTTCTGAGCAGGAATCCACGGTTCAGAGGTACCCTCTTGATAAAAGAGGTTTATTTTCTCATGTAAAGGGTGATATTGCTTTGAAAGTATATGTAGCGCACGGAAGTATTGATGGATTCAAGTTTCCTGAGCCAGTGGAGGAGGTTTTACAGAACATGGAAAGTGTGGAGAATCATTATAATCATCATCAGCATCATCATAAAGCAATGGAAAAAGATTCCACTCCGTTGCATGAGAATAACACTAAAAAGATTGATGATGAGCATTTTTACAAGGAAAATCATGAGAAAATCGAGAAGAAAAAGGAGAAAGAGGTGAGGACCTTTTACTCCGTGGGGTCCGGGCCAGGTTATGGGAACGGGGGCCCACCTCCTCCTCCGCCTGAGAAGTCGGTTTTCGTGGAGACTCGAAGTGATTTTGCGAAAGGTGGAGCACCACCACCTGCCGCAACAGTTATGCAAATGCAATTTCCAGGTCAGAAGCCTGAATATGGAGTGGTGGAAACTAGGCCACCTTTAGCTGCAAGAATGGGGTATTGGGGGAGGGACAAAACTGCGAGCACATATGATTTGGTGGAACAAATGTATTTTATGTATGTGAATGTTGTAAAAGCAAAGGATCTTCCTGTGATGGACATATCAGGGAGTCTTGATCCTTATGTTGAGGTCAAGATCGGAAATTACAAAGGGGTGACTAAACACTTGGAGAAGAACCAGTATCCCGTTTGGAATAGCACTTTCGCTTTTTCAAAGGAGAGATTGCAGAGCAATTTGATTGAAATCACAGTAAAAGATAAAGATTTCGCAAAGGATGATTTTGTGGGGAAAGTGGTGTTTGATGTGGCAGAAGTTCCTCTAAGGGTTCCACCAGATAGTCCTTTAGCTCCTCAGTGGTACAAATTGGTGGATAAAAAAGGGGATAGAGTTAATCAAGGAGAGCTCATGCTTGCAGTTTGGATAGGGACACAAGCTGATGAAGCTTTCGACGTGGCTTGGCATTCCGATGCTCATAGCATAAGCCAGCAAAACCTTGCAAACACAAGATCAAAAGTATATTTCTCGCCAAAATTGTATTACCTCCGGGCCCATATAATTTCAGCTCAAGATCTCGTGCCATCTGATAAAGGGCGCCAACCGGATACATTTGTGAAGGTGCAGCTAGGGCATCAGCTCCGTGTCACTAGGCCGTCTCCAATGAAGCACATTAATCCAGAATGGAATGAGGAGCTTATGTTTGTTGCATCTGAGCCATTTGATGAGTATATAATCATCAGCGTCGAGGATAGAATTGGATCAGGCAAAGATGAAGTGCTTGGAAGGATTATAATACCTGTTAGAGATGTTCCACAGAGGATAGAAACCGCTAAGCTGCCTGATCCACGATGGTTTGCTCTCAAGAAGCCATCTATGGCAGAGGAAGAAGGGGAGAAGAAAAAGGAGCTGAAATTTGCAAGCAGAATTCTTGTACGACTCTGCATAGATTCGGGTTACCACGTTCTTGATGAGTCGACTCATTTCAGCAGCGATCTTCAACCATCGTCAAAGCATTTGCGAAAGCCCGGTATTGGAATTCTCGAAATTGGTATTTTGGGTGCACGAAATTTACTGCCCATGAAGGGCCGAGACGGTAAAATGACAGATGCTTATTGTGTGGCCAAATATGGGAACAAATGGGTTCGAACGAGAACACTTCTAGACACACTGCATCCTCGTTGGAACGAGCAGTATACTTGGGAAGTTCATGATCCTTGTACTGTGATAACCATTGGTGTCTTTGACAATTGCCATATAAATGGTAACCATGATGTAAGAGATCAGAGGATTGGTAAAGTGAGAATTAGGCTCTCGACTTTGGAAACGGATCGAATTTACACACATTCGTACCCATTGCTGGTTCTTTCTCCATCTGGTTTAAAAAAACACGGGGAGCTCCATTTAGCATTACGTTTCACGTGCACAGCTTGGGCGAACATGGTGACACAATATGGTAAACCGTTGCTCCCGAAGATGCATTATGTGCAACCCATATCGGTTAGGCACATTGATTGGCTTAGACACCAAGCAATGCAAATAGTGGCTGCAAGACTATCACGGGCCGAGCCACCACTCAGAAGGGAAATAGTTGAATACATGTTAGATGTGGATTACCATATGTGGAGCCTTAGAAGGAGCAAAGCCAACTTCTACCGTATAATGTCACTTCTTTCTGGGATTTCATATGTCTGCAGATGGTTTGATGGCATTTGTTACTGGAAAAACCCCTTAACCACAATCCTCGTGCATGTTCTATTTTTGATACTAGTATGCTATCCAGAGCTGATTTTGCCCACAATTTTCCTATACCTTTTTGTCATTGGCTTGTGGAACTATCGGTTTAGGCCTAGGGTTCCACCCCACATGGATGCTCGTCTTTCTCAAGCAGAGAATGCTCATCCGGATGAACTAGATGAGGAATTTGATACATTTCCAACTTCTAGGCCAACTGATATTGTGAGAATGAGATATGATAGGTTGAGAAGTGTAGCAGGAAGAGTTCAAACCGTGATTGGTGATTTAGCAACACAAGGGGAAAGAGCACTTTCTATATTGAGCTGGAGGGATCCAAGGGCCACAGCCATCTTTATAATCTTCGCACTGATCTGGGCCGTGTTTTTGTATGTTACACCATTCCAAGTAGTGGCAGTGCTTGTTGGTCTTTATATACTGCGCCATCCTCGGTTGAGGAGCAAGATGCCATCAGTACCTGTCAATTTCTTCAAGAGATTACCAGCCAGGTCAGACTCCCTTCTGTGAGATTCAATGGTTCAGAATAAAGCAAAGAGTTTATTCAGTAAATAAATCCAATAAAGTTCTGCAGCAGAAGCAACAAAAGTCAGAGCAACAGTTCCTCAGTTTCGAATTTAATGTACTTCAGAACAATATTCTTTTTCAGGTCTCTGTTTTGGATAATATTCAATATTTTGTTGAAAGGGACAAACTTACACCCTAGATATGAAAATAGAATACCAATGCCAATTAATATAATATGGTTTCCTTCCTTCATCAACATCTCAAGAAACTGTTGCACTTTAGCTTGTAAATCTTACGGGGAGAAAACAATTACAACACAAAAGTGTCAAATTTCTAGTAGATGTATTAATCTCTACTGAATAATCACTGAGATAGAAATAGAACACCACCAATATGCTTTAGCCTTTTCCATCAATTAGCTATTTAGATGAGAAATCTCTAGATCCCACATATAGAAATATAGCAATTATAGTCAGCAGGCTCATAAGCATTCCGACAAGAAGAGCTTTATCAAGAAGAACCCACTTGTGCACCCGATCACCAGATGTTTCTTGCTTTTCATCCTTTTCTAACATCTTCTTATCCTCCATCTTTCCACAGGAATTATTTTTCCTCTTCCTGAGTAACAATCCAATCAGGTTTAGGCCTCTATTTTCGCCTGGTTTTTCGCCATCCTGTGAAACTGAGACATTCTTATCTTCAGTTTGCCCACAGCTACTTGTCAGCCCACAAGCACAAGTTTCTAATTTTTTTGAACAACATGTTTCATTCAAGTCGGAGCACGTTGAGTATTTGTCTCCTTGATTTTCATGAGAAGTAACATTTTGACTAAGAATCTCAATCACCTCCCCAAAAACTGACCATCTTCCGATAGATGTTATCTTCGCCATAGCTGAAGTTCCCAACAGGCTTTCTGGCCCAACCACCAGCACCTGAATATATCCCTTTGTGTGACCCACCTAAAGAAACAGAAAAAATTAAGTAGAGACTAGAGACATGGGATATGGTTACCTAGGAACACAAAATTCAGGAAAATTATCTTGACTATATTAGCTTAATACTGAATCAAAGATGATCTTACCAAGTGGGTCCCATCCGTAGCAATATCAGTAATCCATATCCTCTCTACTTTGCCTTCCATTCCAACATATGGTGTAAATGACTCAAATATAGTAGTCAACTCTCGACTTCGTTTCTTCACTATGTTACTGGGAACTTTTTTCATCCTTGCAGCAGGAGTGCCTGTTTAAGAGACAAGATCAGAAATATAAATACATGATAACTGCTCTGGATTGAGTGCCTAATTTCACTGAATAAATGAAGATTAATGCTAGTAATCATAACGGCCGTGACTAAATTCAGATATATATATATATATAAAGGATTTAAAAAGTCAAAAGATTCATGAACCTTTATTCTTTTTCTACAAATACTAGGATAGAAATGGAGCGGGTATGGAGCGGGTATGGCAAAACCTGCTACCCACGTCATTTAACTTTATTGAATCCCAAAACCCACCCCGCTCCGCTAAATACCTGGCGAGGTCGGGCTCGTCCCGTTTAACCCACTTAAGTCACGATAATTCAGCAATTCACTCAATGACCCTCCCCAACCCCCAACAACCCGACTCGAATCGGAACTAGTGAAGCCTAACTCAACCCTATGAACCCAATTGATCGCTAAAATATACTCAATCAACGTGCTAAAATGTCACACAAGTAATAACTAGATTAAGACTCATGAACTAATAAACCAACAACATAGACAGACTTGATGAAATTTAATAGGTCATTTCAATGAAAAGAATAAGGGTTTTTACTGAATGATTAGGACTTTGGTTCCCAATTACTAAATTAAAATATTGGGTTGTGGTGGAAAAATATAACCAAAAACATTAATAATATTGGCGGGGCGGTACAACCCGCTACCCGCCCCAAACCCGGACGGGTCAGAATTTTTAGTATTCATAACCCGCCCCATTACCCATTTGCGAACCTGAACGCGCCGCAAACGAGGAGGATTCGGGTCGGATACTCAACTAACCCCGCCCCATTGCCATTCCTAACAAATACGGCTATTTATTGGGTTAGCCAACATCATTTAATTACAGGCTTAAAGTGTGTCTGAGAGGTCATATCAAATGACCAGGAAAATAAGAAATATAAATAATAGCCAAAAGGGCAACCGTACTATGTTCAGAGAACCACAAAATTTGAAAAGTAAAAAAATAACAAATTAATTTGACTGCAATCAACATGACAAAACTAACCCGGTCGAGGATAGAACTGTGATATGTGAACTTGAGGAAACTTGTACTCCTTGATGAGGTTGACCGTCTGTTCAAAATCTTCATCAGTTTCCCCTGAGCAGAGAAGTGTAATTTGCACAAATCACGTATTAATTTGGACTCCTTGTCTAGCAAAATAACTTGTCAAATTATGTCGAGAGAAGATAGCACAATTTGATGGGAAAGAAACAAAGAACCTCCATCTTCTCCTAGAATTTCACTAAAATATATGAACATTATATTTATTTTGTAAAGACAAGACCTCTCTACAATTAACTACATTATCCCCATTAATGCAATAACTACAAATCAAATTAAGTAAGAACATTCTATAATCCCCAAAACATTGATTTAACATACAGGTTAAATGCATTTAAAAAGTGGAGAAATATAAACTGCTGGCAATCACTTAACTATTACTTCCCACATTAAGCCTATCCAAGAAATATATAAAAGCGAACAACAGATTCAGACCATCAAATAAGTTAAAGAGGCAGAAGGAAGTTGAATTCGAAAATACCAGGAAATCCACATATAATATCAGTTGCTATCTGCATTCCAGGAACCAGCTTAATTAATGTATCTGCCACTGCCCTGAACTCACCGACGGTATACTCTCTGTTCATTGCCTAAAGAACAATATTAAACAAAAGAAGATATTATTACACCATGATACCAAGGTACAGCGACACATTCAAAGCAAAAAAAATAAAAAAATTCAAGTAGTTTATGAAATAATTTAGTATTGAAGAAGTTTAAAAAAACAGATATGTACGGATCATATGGAAACATGGCTAAGAAACACTTACAGTCAAGATGGTGTCACTTCCAGACTGAACTGGTACATGAAGAAAAGAATACACACATGGGTGGCGTAAAACTTCGGCTATTTCTTTCAGGTGCTCTAGAATATAAGGAGGATTAGTCATTCCGATACGGAGCATTGTGCTTCCGTCGGATGGAAGCTCTGCTACTAAAGAATTCAATAAAATTGGAAGATTAACTCCAATATCACGCCCTGCAAAATACCGAAACAACATAAAATATCAAAGACCAAATTCGTTTATCATATATCCAAAAAAAACAAAAATTATTATTCTATTATTATCTTGACTTCTATAATCTTCTTCCATGACGAACCATAAATTTACCAACACCAAAAAAAATGTCCACCAAAAATTTGAAAACTATACAGTTGGACAAGTTTTCTTCTTCTTCCTCTGTTCCTTTAGAAATGACAAAATTCAAATTTCCATCACAACTACTTACTAGCCAATAGTGCAAATATCTAATGCCAAAAATGAAGAATTCAGTGAGAAGAATTTCCACATAGTCAAAGTGGCAATTATATTTCTCCCATATTTATTCATTTTCTTAAGTTACAGAAGTTATTAGCACGCAAAAGTGATGCTACACACCATATGCTCCAGTGTCTTCACTACTCAACCAGATCTCCTTGACTCCATCAGCTACAACAGTTCTTACACGACTTGCCTGCAAGTCAAAATCAGTAGAATAAAACTACTTTATATAACAATTGGGAATTCAAGTGATTTCATTTGATTCTCCAACAAGGGCTTACAAGGCTGTCAACTGTGTAGCTTCCTAGATGACCACGAGCATGCTTTGTCTTGCAATAAGTGCAAGCACCTAAACAGCCAACATTGATTGGAAGGATCTCAACGAACTTGTTTTTTCTCACCTGTTGAAAAAAGTTCAAAATGTTCTTGCAAACTAATTATAACATAAAAACTAGGTCAACCAATTTTCAAAAATTTGTCATGCAGTGGAAAATATATATAACATATAAATAAGTAAATCATAACAGATAAATTTTACACCTTTGGAAGGTCAAGTGCCGGTAATGTCTTCCGGGTCAGAAGCCGCACCTCGTGACCTTTCAGAGTCTCTTCAACGACTTCTACCACTCGATCAATTTGCTGGACTCCAACTATACTTACTCCTTCGAGTTCTTTCAAATCACGACTTCCTTGAGGCACACATCCAGCAACTACTAGTGGTTTTTTTGCACTTCTACATCTAGTTATAAGTGTATCCATGGCGCTCTGACTTGGGGACTTAACTGTACAGCTGCAATAGTTAAACTAACATTGGTATATCATAGGTTCTTACAAGAGAATTCTCTCATCATATAAGTAAAACTGAGAAAAAAAGATCTTGTGTAGGCAAAAAAATAAAAATGATTTTGAAGAAGGGAAAGAAGGGACTCACGTGTTTATTAGCCACAGATCTGCTTCATCCTGATTTTCACTCAAATTATATCCAAATGCAGAAAGTTGACCCGCCATATATTCGCTATCACTCTGAAACGTCATGTTTGAAAAGTGCATCAAGTTCAGTAGAAACTCTATGTTTAGTAAAGTCAGAAGAGCTGAATAGAAAGTAAAGCAATGGGTACACGAGTGACTTCAACGATCTAAGCTATAATGTGAGAATTAATAAATGTGAAATCATTCATCAAAAGGGAAATTACTCCATGCTCTCACTCAGTGTAGCATGCAGTTATGGGTCTTATTACTCTTTGTAGCCATCCATTCTCTTTCACATTAGTATATTTACTAAACTTTGCAGCATTATCCTTATACACATATATCGGTTGACACATCAATGTCGTCACATAAACTATATATGTCCGCTATTGCTTATACTGTAAAGCAAAAAAGATGTCCACGTTGATTTCTTGTTCATTTTCCAGACAACTAATCTCAACTCCTGACATTTTAAAGTCATCACCTAGATTTGAAGAGCCAAATTACTGGGTTAAAATCCAAAACGAAGTGCAATATGTTACATCCACAATCATTGGATAACAAATTCAAAAAACAAATGTCTGAAACGATGGGCATCATCTATACCTGATTATGTGAACACCCAAAAGTCTTCATGTATATTGTCTGCACATTGAGCAACACAATTACAAAACACATATACAGAACAAACTCGCACAAAATCACGATTAAAGAACTGAATCATCACTCAAATTTAGGTATGCAAGCATGAACCTGAGTGCCTGGGATTTTGGCAGTATTGTATTTGTGGTCCTTGAGAGAATCTTGGAAAGTGTTGTTCTTCCTTTTAGTCTTAGTGTTGACACCGACGGAAGCCACCACCGGTAGACGGAACCCCGGCGGCGCACCCCCGCCGCCGCCCACCAATAAATCCTCTATGTCTTCCATTAGCAGCAGCGGAAGCTATGTGTTGGAGTGTGTACAGAGACATCGTAATGTTTAATTGGACTGGGTGTTTATTTGGGCCCGACTGAATATGTGTGGGTCAAAATTAATTTAGTGGGCTTTCCCAATTTCATTTGGATTTATTTTTTTACTCACTAAAGATTAAATTTATGAAATTCAGATTTGGTCACATGCCTTGATGATTCCAATTCCAAATCCTCTTTTGCATTGATTAGACATCCATAATATTTTCTGTTACTCGGATAAATATATAACAAGTTATATATAAGTGGTTAAAATGTGATGAAAGAAAAATAAATATGATGCAAATAAAAACAAAAGCTCTCGCAACATCATATCGGTTAATGTATATATTTATCACACATTTATAGGTATAGGTATATAATATTTAATATACAGTATTAGACAATTGAAGATTTGAATTGCCGATTATTATGCTTGGATTGCGATTTGCAAGTATGGCAATCGGAGATGCAACATTTCCTCCTAGTCGTTATTCAATTTAGAAAATAAAGTGGAAAAAAAAGGTATAATCAAATATTTCACTAATACAAAGTATCCTTGACCAAACAAAACACTAGGAAAAACAAGAAACTGAATGAAATTTCCATGATATATTCAACAAATGCAATCCCACTTAATAAACTCCTCTGAACCTCTCTAACTTGTATTAATTCTTTCACCAACTAATAAAAGCAGCCTTCAAACAAAACCGCATCAAAGCCTGAATCACATATTCCATTAATGAAATCCTCTGGGCCAATGGTCTCCTCGCTCCAGTCAATTTCACACAGTACCTTACTCTACTCAACGGTGATCCCATCAAAGTCTAAATTGCGAATGGCTAACCACAACTCACGGGTGGCTAACCACAACTCACGGGTGGCTAACCGCAACTCACGGGAACTGGCTACCAATCTTCCAATGTCTTGCTTATGTTTTATTACCTTGTAGATGAGTGCCATTCCCGTGGCTAGAATAAGTCCTACTGACACGTTGTCGTAGCGTGCACAATAAGCCATTATTTTCTTAGCCTGATCAAGTGTTCCTGTGACGCCGTCGAGGGCAGAATAAGCAAGCTCTTCTATGATGCCAAATATGTTGTTATTTGGGCGGAGGATTGCAATCTGGTTCCTTCTGTTATTTTCAACTGCAAATATACTTGTCAAAACGTAAGACGGGGGCAGCACCTGCATAACCACCTTTACAGTCTTGGAAACTGCCACTTCTTGCAACTCTGTGCATATCTTTTTTCTCCTCTCTTCATCCAACTCAAGTTCACCAATATTTATATACATTCGCTCGAGAACGACGGCACTTTCCAGGATATATGAAGCGAAATCGAGCTCATTCTCTGTTCCAGAAAATACACTAAGTTCAACTTCTTTCAACTCAGTGTGCTGTGTCATGCTCCTTTCCACTTTTGGTCCGTTGAATGTTATTCCTTTTGTCTGCAACCCCACACCAAACCATCATTCAATGCTTTATACTTATTACATTGGAATGAAATAGACACCAAATTATATATTTTTGTGTTATATAACACTGAAATTTAAAGACACGGATTTTTTGCAAAATGGTATTTCAGATAATCATGAACCATCGAGGAAACATATGAGCATTATTGTTTCTGTATCTCTCCAATGATTTGCTAAGACCAAGTTAATTCAAAATTTTATATCCAACTTAACTAGTGTCAAGCACCTCTCCAATTTGTTCACCAACTCCAAGAAATAGAACCAAAGAAGGGACCAATTTAATATCCCAATGGCCTCAAGTGATTTTGCACCACCTAAAAAAGGCCTCTTTTAAACAATGATGATGTAGCTAGACATAAAAGATAATAGATGTTAAAAATTCTAAGTAGTTTCAAGGTAATAAAGGCATTGCATACTATAGGTACATACGGAATATTGGAGAAGGTGAAATTGCAATGACATACCCATAGACAGAACTTCTCTAGAACGGGGCATACGTTTAAGATCATACTGATATTTAGTAAATCAGAATCAAACTGCGTAGAAGATGACAACACTAACTCTCTCAGGTTGCTGAGTGTGTTCATAACAAATGGTGTTTTCAGTCCCTGCAAAAAAAATAGAAAAATCACTTTGTTATACACCATAAACATCAAAGCAATTGAAAATAGGGCTAAAAGCAGACACGCCCAACCTATAGGGTCGTTCTACGTCCAGCATCTGTGAGGAACCACCACCACCAACCTGTGTTAAATGTGCCCAAGCATCCCCTCACCCAGTTCTCCAATGATAAAATACTTTGAGCCTGTTGCACTCTGCCCCTAAGCTTTAACAAAATGTGCATTCAACTGCTGTTTTTTTTTTTTTTTTTCAAAAATATGGCTTTTACCTTCGAGTCTATATTTTGGTGGGACTGAAGTAGAATATTTTGCCAGAAATATTAATCTTGTGCAACTCAGTTGTTAATATACGGAGATCTCAGTAGAACTCAAGTTGTCTTATACTCGTAATACTATTTTGATACTTATGTTAGCCTAAGTTTATATGCAAGGTGTAATTAGAAGTTCATAGTTAGTTTATATTTATATGATTATGAGACTACTCAAATTGACTTAAATGTCCATATCTGAAAAGTGTGTAGCGCATGAAAATTTTCCACTTTACTCTACCAAAATAAGATTTGATAGTCAAGTGCAACATTTTGAAATATTAGAATGCACATTTTCTTGTAGGCCAGTGAGCAAAATGCAATACGCCAAAAAATATGTCAGCATCAAAAAGCGGGATTAGGGTAACGTAGGTTAGGTGGTCGTCCCACACATTTGCAATGGTTGGGGGGGGCAAACTGCAGACGTCCCCATAGGTAAGGGGTGCCTGATGATCATAACATCAACTATAACGGAGACTTCCTCCATACCTGATAGAACTTGCCACTGGTTTCGAAGGACAACGACTTAAGATGAGGCAGATCTTTAGTAAGTTCTCCAAATACATAGGGAATGTCGCCATAGCCATTAAAGCTGATAGATAAATTTTGTAGTAGTGGAACGTGAACGAAAACTATCTCTGACATTTTACTCGCACAATACTCAAAAGTAATAAGATTAATGGCATTGAGACGTATCTCTTCAAGAAGAATACACCGGTAAATCATCAGAGACTCTAATACGAGATTTGAACCATGTATGGATAATTTGGATGGAAGCCAACAAAGAGACATTGTCAGCGATTGGAGGCTCAAACAATTGGACAATATGCACTCTACTGCTCCAGGAGTTACTAAATTAACACGATATAACTGAAGTATATTGAGGGAATTGCACTGGCTTGCAAAATTCGGGCGCAAAAAGAACCAAGACAAGTGTAGATGTTTCAAAGACGACACGCGAGAAAGTAAATCACGAGGAACGGTAGGAACCACATTAAAGGAGCACTCTGGGTCACAACCATATGAAAGCTTAAGTTGTTCCACACTCCCTCTACCCAAGCCATAAAACAATTTATCAAGGTAACACTTGAAAAAGTCGAGAGAGCAGCAAGACAAGTCGAAGGAGGTAATCTTACAACCGCTATGATGATGTAAAAACGTTTGCACTCCTTCCAAAAACTTTTGTTGCAACATGGAGTACTTTTTCTGGTTACAACGTACGAAACGCAAGCCGAGCATGTCACAGCAAGTGAACCTGACTTGAGTGATAAATTTATAACGATGCCTCCATCTCCTTGACAAAATGCTAGTCTTAACAGCATCTTGCGCAGATAATCTTGAGATAATTAAACAGAGAATTTCATCTGGCAGTTGACTAATCCTAGATTCCATCTCCTTAACAACAGCATCTCCATCACGCTATTTAAGATAATAAGAAACACTGTGAGTTCATAAACCTGACCTAGCAAGTATTATTACATGATTAATAAGGCAACAGTAAACTATATATGTTGCTAATAAACAAAACAAAAAAAATCGAATTGGGCTATGACTTTATATGAGATAAGAATATTCGAGAAGTTGAAAATACCCCAACAGAACGACATTTTGATCTAGGTTTTGGAGGTGGAAATCTTATGTGGAGCAACGCAAGAACTGCAACTCCTGCAAGAACTGAAAACAAAAGGAAAAATGTGGATAGAAAAACAAGGAGATGAACCAAAAATTAAGATCCTTTTTTACATGCACATTACATAAATTCATAATTCGAAAAAGGTATTAACGGGGTTGGTTCGAGTGATAAACAGTTCAGTTCCGCTTAAGTAAGTCCTCGGAATCGAGACTTGTGAATGCAAAAAACCTCTGGGAGACTCACCCACCATTGTCAGGTGTGTCGAGTAGTAAGCAGCTCGGTTCCGCTTAAACAAGGTCTCGAATTTGAGACCTTATAAATGCAGAAAACCTCCCCGCCGGAGACTCACCCACCTCCGAGTGGTAAGCAACTCGATTCCGCTTAAGCAGGTTTCACCCACCACTGCAAGGTATGCGACTCGGGTTGAATCCGAATAAATTCGGATGTAATCTCCAGTGAACCAGGTGAGCAACCAAAAAAAAAATTCGAAAGAGGAGAAACGATGTTTATGGGCACAACTTCTTTTGCAGTACACGACTGTAGAACAAAACTTATGTCGAATTGAAAGTAATGCTTACCACCGGAAACCGACATTCTTAAACATTAATAATCAGCACATCAAAATTCGAAGAACTCGATTTCTTCTTCCACACGAAAGAAGACGGAACTGCTGAGTCTCACAAAATATATACGTGTGTGTGTGTATATATATATATATATATGCGTGTGTGGGGTAAGATAATTTATTTATTTTTTTGCTGACTCTGTTGGCGACCTAGTGACCAGTGGAGAGAGACATCGAATCGAGGTGGGCATTTAACTGGGCTACAATTCTTCAGGGCAGTCTTTATATGTATGGGCCAGGCTTATTGTTGTTGATTCAGTGGGCTTTTAAATTGGATCTGCATCCACTTTTGTTCGGATTTAATTTAATTTTTGTTACCCACAAAAGATTAAAATATAAAATATGACATTCAGGTTTGCTCACACGCCTCGATGATCCAGTCCAAAATTCCTATCACATAAATGGCGTAACATTTTGTCACATGAATAGATGTGCCATCTACATGTGTTATATAGTTGTGTAACAAAAAAAATTGCATGATGGTTGGCAATGCGATGAAAAATACATATTCGGCCTTGCTTAGCACTTGGACTAATAATGTATCTAGTTACATATTTGGAGCTCGTTTTTTGTTGGGTTGAAATTAATTAATTGAAAGAACCAAAAAAAAATTAATTAATTAAAATATGGGCTGATCTAAAATCCAAGACGTATGAATCATTTAAGTTTCTATATTTTACTATTTATTAAGTACGACGACCTAAAGTTTGACAATAGATATGACATGTTTTTGACATTTTTAAGTGAATTTATCAAACAAACCTTTAAATACTTATGCAAACCATAGAAATGAGCAAGAGTATGTCAAGTTGCGTCATTTTAAATAAAGTCGGTAAAGATGTCGTCCGTTGTTTCGACATTTGTTATTAAATTTGTTATTTAAAGATTGTCGACGTAAATATTGCTTTTTTATTCATTTAATCCAGTAATTTAACTCTTCACATCAAGGTGATGACTTTAAAATCTAGGAATTTACTCTTAAGAATATGTTAAATGTGATCTAATTATATTTTAAAGATCAGCCATAATCTAAAATTTTAACTACTTTCATATTCAAATTCAAAATTATTTTAAAGATATAATATTGATATATTATGAAAAGTTCACTTTATTTTCATAGCATTTTATTATCATATTCCAAAAACACAAAGCATGGAGAATAAACCAACTCCGTAGACGACATATCAACCCGTCAAAATTTATCTAAGTGGCTTAAACAATCTCTTTTTCTTTTTCTTTTTGAAATGGAGGCTTAAATAATTCCTTTTTATCGTAGAACATATGTTTGTTATTTAGCATAGGGAGGTAAATATTTTACTATACTTACCAAGTGAATTTTGCATTTTTTTTCCCATTATGATCTTGTAACATGTTGAACTTTTGCAAATACTCTTTGCATCTAACAAGACAGTTCATGCTTATGTACTGGTGGTGCATTGTGATTTGAAACAAAATATTATCTATAATAGTGCTAAATACAGTCAACCGAGGTTGTCATTAGGACTTTTCATATGGAATAAGGCTGGAAAACAAACCACCAATATATATATATATATATAATTACATTTGTCAAGTTCCAACAATATAAGGTATTGAAGAAATAAAATATTTGGTCAAGAGCATTAAATATTTATTTTTCTATCTTTAATTTCGTGTGATTTTTTTTTATTATTAATGTATTGTACAAATGTCTATTAATTTTGCTTATGCATTTCATGGTAGATATATATTTCTTGTTATTAGTATCTACATAATCAGTATTTCGTGCTAGGAGATTACAATAAAACTAGTTATATGAAAAAAGTACATTTAATGGCAGCATTTGTGTGTTTGTGGAATGCAACCGTAAAATCGTATGAGAATATAATTACTCGGACGAATAGTAATTAAGAAGATATTCACATTTTTTTATTGTTACCATGGTGAGATTCAATTGAGAGAGATGCATAATGATATTAAGTCTAGGGATTCATGTGCTCACCTTATAAGGAATGGATTTGGGAATTTATGGGGTAGATAAGAATTTTCAAACAAATCGTATGCTAGTATTTATCAAGTTTTCGATAAAAGACTTGAATTGTCAAGTAATGGTAGATGAGGAATAGAGATTGAGTTTAATGTATGATTCAAAGGTCATTAAAGGAATCAATATAGCAAAATGAACAAATTATGCTACAAGTTTGAATTCAAAGTCTAACTTGTTTCAAGAGATCAAGCTTAAAATTTGTTGTAGCACTTAATAATTGAAAAATGAACTAAATCCTAACTAAATGATGATGTTTGTTCAAGTGGGGATTTGTTTAAATTTAAAACATGATATAGGAAGTTAGAGCACTGAAAGAATTTAAGTGTTAAGATCTACACTAATAAGTAATGGCAATAGATATACATGAATTACATATCAAATAAAATAAAGTATATAAAAATAGAAGAACACCCACCCACACACCATGATAGACCTCACATGCACAATGCCAACTCATATGTTAAAGTGTACCAACCTACCAAATTCAATCCCGTCCACTTAACTACTTTGTCTTTCTCACCAACTTGGTCAAACGTCCGATAAGTTTATAGCATATCGGGTTTAATAATTTGAGTGCATATTAAGTGTTTATCTCTCCACACGACACAGAATTTTTAAAAAACATTGAATTGTCAAACTGCTAGTACTAATCGTCTTATATTTCTATTTTCATCTCTTTCACGTTTCAAGTCTCATCATCCATTGCCATAACATACCCCCCACCCCCAACCCCAATTATTTATATATATATATATATATATATATATATATATATATATCATCTTTCCAATCCACACTATATGTAGCTTCTATATATCTCTCTCTTCCAATCATAAGTCAAATATTACATAAGTATTATCAAAAAAGAAAAGCAAAGACTTAATTAGAGCATGGGGCGTTCTCCTTGCTGTGAGAAATCACACACAAACAAAGGCGCTTGGACTAAAGAAGAAGACCAGCGCCTCATCAATTACATCCGTGCTCATGGTGAAGGCTGCTGGCGTATTCTCCCTAAAGCTGCAGGTACAACCTAGCTACATACTCTATGCATATATATATATATATATATATATATATATATATGTACTTAAATCAAGATTTGTAATCGATCATATATAAGTGATATATATATACCTTGGTTTGTTTCATTATTATACATGTGACATGAAACAATTAGTTTTTCATTTTGAAAACTTAAATACAATCAATCATACAGGATTGCTTAGGTGTGGGAAGAGTTGCAGACTGAGATGGACAAATTATTTGAGGCCTGATCTGAAGAGAGGCAATTTCACTCAACAAGAAGATGAAACCATTATCAAACTTCACAGTCTTGTTGGAAATAAGTAAGATCGTATTATATATATATATATATATGTATATTGGATTTGTAGTAAAACTAGTACTTATAATAAACATGTGTTAATTGTAAAGTAGTGATAATAATAAAATTTGATTTTACAGATGGTCTTTAATAGCAGGAAGATTGGCTGGAAGAACAGATAATGAGATTAAGAATTACTGGAATACACATATCAAACGCAAACTTATAGCCAGTGGCATCGACCCCCTCACCCACCGTCCACTCAACTCCACAACCAATTCCTGCTTAGACTTCAGAAACAGAACGTCGTTGTTAGTGAATAATCAGGAGCCCACCACAGATAACTACTCATCATCATCATCGGTGGATGACACCAAGTGCAACAGCACCACCACGGATGACTCTCATCGGCCGCCGCCGCCGCCGGAGGAGGAGGGTAAAGCAGCCCATGCATTGGATTTAGAGCTGTCAATTGGGTTGCCTTTTCAGGATAAGTGCTATTCGAAAACTAATTCTTTCAACTCCTCATTATCGGCGCCTTGGATTATGTCTTTTCATGATTTCATGCGGCCGCCGGCTCTGGCGACGGAGACACCATCTCCAGCCGTGAAGTGCTCGTGTCGGCAGCTGGGATTTCAGAATGGCCAGTCGTGTAGTAATTGCCAATCTTATATATAATTGGCATATAAAGATTAAATTGCTGATTATGTTATCGCCTTATCGTTAGAGTTTTTATTTAGATTTATATATATATATATATTTAATAATGTTTCTTTTTTTGAACATTTTTTTTATAATGTTTTTTTTTATTGTAATAACACTTTATTTTATTTTTATTTTATAACTATGTTAATTACTATAAATCATTGTTGAGGAAATATTTGATTCCATAAAATATAGATTCTTGAATTCTATAACTAACTCCTTTACTAAAACATCCGCCAAGATAATTTTCTCCATAACATATGATTTCACTAAGCACATAGCTTATGGTTTTACTCGTTCTGCAATCGCTTCTAACAATTTCATTACTTGGTTTAGCACAATAATGATTTTTTTTTTAATGAAACGGTTACATCATTACATCGGATATCGAATCAACAATCGTAATTAGCAATTTTCTATTACAAATTAGAAAGAGAGAACTATTAAATAAGTAAAGAACTAACTCACACATCTGGTGGGATCGAACTCATGACCTCTAAATTATGGAGTCTCAATCTTATCATTGGGGTAAGACATCATGAGCCTTTTAGCACAAAAATGATTAATTAACTTAAAATTCTTTCAATCGACATGGATTGTAATCTACCAACTAAATCAAAAGTCAAATCGGGAATGAATTATTTTAAACCATTGAAGGCAAAAACAAAAGCATCATGAAAAGCTTCTTTATTTCTAAATTAATGATGCTTTTTTCATTTGTTAATTACTCCTTTAAGTAATCAATTACCTTTGGTAAGTGTAGGTGAGTAGTAGTTTTCAGATTAATTCCGTGTGCATAGTTGTCACGTATGTTCTTAAATTATTTCAAAATTATCTTATTTTAGTACTAAACCAATAAAGTAATGGTCAAACAAGAAGTTCTTCATGAAATTTAAGGACTTTTTTACCATTATAAACTGAATGGTTATCACGACAAATTTGAATGTCGTGTCGAACTCATAGTCATAGCTACCTCATTGACCGACACTTATAGCTACCTCCTTAACTAGTAAGGTCGACAGTTTATTATACACGAATTAAACACTGTTATATAGTATTTTAGAGATATATATAGCTTGGAATTTTAGACCAATCTTTGTTGCGTGTTACATAATTTTGACTTTTTTTTCTTGAAAAAAAAGTACTAAATAAGAAAAAGGATTTAAATAACGTGTGACATGTTTGGATGGTAGGTAGCTCACCATCACTGCATCTGTTTTAGTATAAGATAAGTTAGAAAGTAAAATGGTTAGGGAAAAAACATATGAAAAGAGAATTAACGGTGGTTAGTTAAAGGTAGGTGGATGATGACGGTGGCGACCATAGGGGCAGCGGCAGCGGCGGTGGTGGAAATGAACGGAATGGATGGATGGGTACTTATGTGCACCGGAAAACTCTTTTATGCACCGGAAATTTAAATATGATTAATTTTGATGATGTCACATTAATATTGACATAATTTTTATGTTGATGTGGTATGATTCAAAATGTTTGGGGTAGACTAAAATTCGAAAACAAATCAAGTTATCAGATATTTGGATTGACATCGATCGTTAAAAATGTTTTGAGCTCGATTCGTTTAACATAACAAAAAAGTTTTACATATTTTTCTGTTTGATAAAGTTTAAAACTGAACTGGAGCTCGAGTGGATTAGTTAAAAGTAATAACAAAATAAGTGTAAAAATATTAAGTTACTCGAACTCGACTCCTGTTCAGCTTGATACCAATCATATCAAACTCTATGCAATTTTTGAAGCACAATAAAATTCCTAACAAGCTTGAACGGTACTTTTCTGTGCTCGACTCAACTGAGTTATACCTCGACTTGACTCACATTTATTTATTCATGTATAATGTTCTTATAAAGATTCTAAATTCTAGTATAATAATTGTAATTATTCGTATATAACGTATTTATATAATCTCATGGTATCAAGAATTGTAAATTTTTCAAAGTATCGGGAGAGCAACCTATAGAAGTGCACCTTATAAGAGTGACTTGTAAAGAGTTGGTGTCTAATAAATAAAGAATTTTAGGCTAGTCAAGCTCAGATATAGGATTTTAAAAAGCATAATCTTCATAACCATTTGATTCCCTCTTCTTCAATTTTTCTAATAAAAATTACAGCACTTTGATAAACATTTACGATTTAACTTTAGTTGTTAATGTTGGTTTACTTGTTCGACTTATGTTTAGCTGCAAGCATAACACTCAATGACACTTGTAAGAATAAGAAGCATCATGTGACAGGATTCTTAAATAAATCTTATTTTAACGAACATGGTTATGTCACTAAAACCAAATAGTCTATCTTAACTACCAATAAAATCGATCCATTTGTTTTTATTAATGTTCTTCTTTTATTCAATCAATTATATAATAAAAACATATGGGGGTCAGAAAACAGGGGGCGGTTGATGGTTGGTACCCATTATGACGTAATGTAACTACTATTCCTCTTTTCTTCCTCACATCAATTTATATAAAAAAGCGATAAAATATATAATGCTGAAAGAAGAATAAGCGACACTTATCCAACTCTAGATATAAAATCTCAGTTTTAAGCTCTACAAAGTTTGACAACTACTTTTTTCTGAAAAATTTAAAATCACACTTAAGCTCGATTTGTTTAATTAAAAAACATAGTACTACCAAAAATAAAATTTAAAAACATAAAGTATGTGGAAACATATTAAGTTGGACTCATATTTAATTTATTAAAATTTGTTTAAGCTCAATCCCATATATATTAATCAAAACAAGCCCAATACAACGAAACTAACACGTTTTGCTCGACTCAGTTTGTATATCCGTCTAAATATATGAAAAATATCAAGTTACCACTTACTCCTCGCGATATTTTGATGTCTCATTCTCTATGTCAAAGTCAAAAATTACCGGGCCATGAATTGGATAGACACTAGGCCCAATTTAAAGTTAACGTTAATGATTTGGCCCAATTGGCCTGGAGAAAAGAAAGTCTTCTTTTCCCATTAGAAATATATAAATAGCAAAAACGTGAAGGCGACTTTGACATGGTTTATATATATATATATATATATGAATTCATTATATGTTGCAGTGTGAAGTCGTAAGTAAAGCCGCTCAGCTCGCTCTCGTTTCGTGATACCCAAGTTCTCTCGCTCGTGGCGATTTCGCTTTCAGTTCACTGCTACAAGTACTATTTCTTCAGATTTTCATTTATTCTCTCTGCTTTTTCCAGGTATTCAATCGGTATTTTTCGAGTAAAATTTCGATCATAGGAAGTTAAAATGTGCTAGCATTTATACTTTTTCTGTTTTTTTTTAACAAGCATTTTTGTTCCCGAGTAAAAGGTGAATTTCTTGTAATCACTGGATAAATTCACTGTGGATTATTCCGTTGCATAACAAAAATTTATCATGTCCGTGGAGGCATTGTGTGTTTAATGAGTGAAGGTTATATGGAGATTTTGCTTTTGATTAGTATTGCACATGTTTGGTTGGGCTCTGTACGTCGCATTTCGTGCCTTGTCTAGAATACTGAATAGCTCGTTTACTATTTGGTGAATAATTGTATGTATAGCATAATTTTGGAGATTTTTTCCACATTATGCCCGTAAATGCTCACGGATGAGTGTTGCCTCACTAAGTTGTGACTGGAGGTTTTGCTCCTCCGATCCTACCTTTAATGCATGAAGGTGCTTAAATTGACATGTGGTTTTTAGCATTGAAAGATTCATGACATGAGATACCGTCTATTGTGAATATATTTGTGGTTTGTTGATATCATTCTTGAGTTCATTTCTGCTATTAGGAGATCACAAATTGTTTTATTATAATGAATCTGAGGCTGTGAGCTATTTGTTAATCAGGAATTCCGAGTTGGGAGATTGACATAGAGACTTGTAGACTTTAGTTTCAAGTGATTTTCTTCCTTCTCTTAATCAGATCGGCTTTATTTGTTTTGCTAGTTCTTGACGACATTATTATCCGAAAATTTTGTACTTCATTGTCTTTGTTACCGGCACTGGCCTATGAAGCACTTTCTCTAGCACTGGAGAGTCTACATTTAGCATTACACCGCCTATGGTGTTCAAATAGTTCAGCTGTGGAGGATACCTGCAATAAAGTTGTTTAGTGTTCACACAGTCTGCCAGCATGTGAATGAGAGCATCTTCTTCTATAATTTTTTTATTCTTCTGACAAACTCTTTTAAGTTTTATAAGATCTAATTACTTGCTGAGAAAGGGTCCCGCAGGTATTTTACAAGCATTCCAATAGTTTTATTGATATGCCTTTCTTCAAATAATATTCCTGCTCCTGAAACTGCTTGAATTTGTTATAACATTTAAGATGAAATAGACTCAGTAAACATCTCATAGTTTCACTATTTTTAAAGATAAGGATGATAAAAGTTCTGCTGTTTGTTGATAATACAGTTTATTTATTCCCTGGCCGTGGATTTCACCTACAATTACTGATTCCTATCTCAATGTCAAATGTTATCTTTCCAATTTCTCAGATGTCTCGAAGATATGATAGGCGTACAACAATCTTCTCCCCACAGGGACGTCTTTACCAGGTAGAGTATGCAATGGAAGCCATTGGAAACGCAGGGAGTGCTATTGGAATTTTGGCTACAGATGGAGTTGTAATAGTTGGCAAAAAGAAAGTCATCTCCAAACTGCTCGAAACGTCAAGATCAGTTGAGAAAACGTACAAGATTGATGACCATGTAGCATGTGCTGTAGCAGGAATAATGTCTGATGCCAACTTTCTTATCAACAAGGCCCGCCTCCATGCCCAGCGCTATGCATATGCTTACCAAGAGCCAATGCCAGTTGAACAACTAGTTCAGTCTTTATGCGACACCAAACAAGGCTACACACAATTTGGTGGGCTCCGCCCATTTGGTGTTTCATTTCTCTTTGCAGGCTGGGACAAAAACTACGGTTTTCAGCTTTACATGAGCGACCCAAGTGGAAACTTCAGTGGTTGGAAGGCTGCAGCTGTTGGAGCTAATAACCAGGCTGCACAATCTATACTTATGCAGGATTACAAAGATGATATCACTAGAGAAGAGGCTGTTCAGCTTGCTATGAAGGTGCTTGGCAAGACCATGGACAACAGCACGACTCTTAATTCAGAAAGGCTTGAATTGGCTGAGATTTTTCTGTCTTCTGGGAAAGTGAAGTTCCAGAGTTGGCCATCCGATAAGCTCCATCAGGTGTTGGTGAAGTCTGGATTGACCCAACCTTCTGCACAAGCCTAAGCAACTTTGCTTTCTACACTCACTTTGTGACTTCTTATTTCAAATTACATTGGCTTCTTGATACAAAAATTGGATGCGATCGTACTTGTGAGTCAAATATTATGTTAAAAATTGGAAAGCACTCCATCTTTCAAGCCTCAATCTTTGAGCTTCTTGAGGAAACTGTCCTATTTAGTCATTTGTTTCTACTTTCTACAGATGGTTATCAGAAATGGGGAAAATTGTAATTTGCTTGAAGCACGGATGAACTTTTGTTGTTTGTAATTGACTTAATCCAACTGCATGCATAGATGCTTTTTGTTCCTTGTGTATAACCGAACTGTGCTTATTCATGGTGGGCACTATGTTGATCCCACTATATGGAGGATTGTAATAATTACGTCGGAATTCAATCTCATTTTTAATATTATTGAACTTGGTATTAGAGAATATTTAAAAATTGACCAAACTTATAAGAGTAGTTATTTGTGTACGGTGGGTCCTACGGAGATGCATAATAACCACATAACTTGCTTTTTATTTTTTGTTTGTGAACAGAAAAAGAAAAATTTATTTAATTATTTTACTGCCCAGTTCTCATTTTTTTACCTTAAAAACATTACAACAAGAAAAAAACATTTTTAGAGTTACCAAGATCTCATCAACCTCCCTACATTACACAATTACAATTACTAGTACTAGTGAAGCAATATTACACAATATTTCTTTGGAATTTCAGTTCAATCTTATTATTATACATGAATTCGATCTCAAATCCACCATCAATGCATTGAGTTTGACTCACTCAAAATCCAGAATTTGCATCGGAAAATGCAGCTACCCAGTAAACCCTCCCGCAAATTCTCATTTTTCGGCCTCGGCTCCACGTCTTCCGCGGCCGTTAGCGGCGGCTCAAATCCTGATCCGCCGCTGCCGCACCTGAAATTGGTAGCTGACAGAGAAGTATACAGACCTGGCGATCCGATCACCATAACTATTGAGATTAAAAACCCTACAAATCTTTGGTCGCTTTTGATCGAAAAGCTTAGCTTCGAAACGAAAGGGATCGAGAAATTGGATAGTCAGTGGTTCAACACCCCTAAGACTAGCCAAGATGCTAAACAGCGCCGAGGTATCCTTTTTCAGTCTCTAAATCGTTCTCCCAATGCGGGTCTTTTTTGTTGCATCATTCATAATATAAGATGTGTGTGTGTGTGTGTGTGTGTGCGAGGTTCCTGTTTTAGCTGAAACATATGCGTGTGATGGTAAATAGGATTGATGGTGAAATTGGGAAACGAAATGCAATGGTTATACAGTTATCATAAGCTCAATTTAAGAAATGCGTCAAGGATAGTTTCTATAAATTCTTTGACTATTTGATTGTAGAGAGTTGATTAAGTTTTAAAATAAATAAGAGGTCAATTTGTATTTGGTGGCATCACATGGAGTTCTGAAGTTGAAGTTTGTCAGCTTGCAATTAATCTTACTAAAAATGTCAATGCTATCTGTAGCAGACAGAAATTGTGGACTAGGAGTCTGTATTCATGAGTAGCCAATAAAGTGTGAAGGGAAGTTTCTATTACGGAGCCTGATTCAATGCATAAATGCAGATTGTTTTATGCATGCAGTCTTGAACTTTTAGCTGAATGTTTCCATAGTGTCTATTATCCTGGCGTTTCCTAATGGAGGATTACCAATAGCGTGATCGTGAGACCTGGTTGTATATGTATTGTGTGGTGCAGACACCCTCTTGTCAAAAACATGAAATAATAGACAACAATCTTCGTAAAGTCTTCCTTTTAGAAAAGCCTAAACTAAGAGAGATAAGATGATGATGCTGCGGTTCTTTTGAACTTCAAAGACAGAGATCTCCAACCCCACATTTTCCCCCTCCTTAGAAACTTACTCGGAATGCATGTTTTTCATGTTGTGTTATCATCAATAAAAACGGTATATGTTCCACTTGATTTGGGATTAGAACTTGTAATGGAGTTAAAAGTAATTTACTCACAAAAACATTGATACTTCGCATATTCATGCATGTCTTTTATGATGCATAGCCTTGCCAAAGCCCCTCCATTTCACACTTGTTGTGGACATATCAATTAGATACATCTGCCAGTTCCGGACTTTGAGTTGTCTACTACCTGACGTTCTGTACTAAGTTCTCTTTTTTAAAATTTTGATTGAAAAAAGATATTAGTTAAAACTTTTAGAGGAAGCTATATATATGAGTGAAATGACGTAATAAATAAGAGAAAGAAACCTACTGAATATGGTATACGTATCATCTTTATTATGATTGTTCAAATGTAATCCTATGTTATCTCTTCCTCCTCAGGTGAGTATGTATTCATGGATTGCTCAACTCCAACCATAGTTTCAGATCAAATTCTTTCCAGCGGGGCCACCAAAACTTGTAAGCCTGAGTAAATATAACTCCTTATTGAAATATTTTTGTAGTTATACAAAGTCATTCGAGAGTTATGGAACTTATAACTGTGAGGAAAGTTAGCCATGCTTCTCAATGCCTTTATTTACACATTTTCATTCCATTTTGTCACAGACTTGTATAATTACCTTCCCATAGTTGGTGCCATTTCCATTAATATTTGTCCACTGATGAATTATTGTTATGACTTTCTTATGTAATTATTTTTTAAAGAAACAAACAGTATTCCCTATCCGTGTTCCTATTCAAGCAACACAGTTTACTTAAATTCATCAATTTTTAAGAGTTTATTTTATTTTTCCTTTGATAGCTGATATTTATGACAACCAAGAATTAACTGTTCAAGCTGAGTAATTTTTTACCTATTGCATTATATGTTGACCCTCTTTCCAGAATGCCTGTTGGTTCTGGCTCAAGCTGGCTGTAGTCTAAAATCTTTTATGCAAGTTGAAGAGCCCTGAGAGTGTTTGATTATTGCACATGAAAATACTCATCAACAGCATTCATATGGAGAACTTAGCGTTGTCTATTATATATGTATAACATCAAATTCAAGCTAATTTTCAATTAAATATTTTGTTTACGTATAGATGTGGTGCGCGCAATTCTACCAAATAATATACCTCCATCATACAGAGGTACAACCATCCGTTATCTGTACTATGTTAAGAGTACTTTGTCTGGACAGTATTTGATTTTGGAAAATGGACCCGCTCGTGGAGAGTCGATACAACATTTTTCTGAACTGGTTTGTTTTTCTTTCTCTTTGCTTCTCTAGGACTTATGGATTATTTTTTCCTCTTGAACTTCTGTTGATTGTTCCATATTTATGCTGCCTGTTAATATCCGCATTCTTGCATAACAACAGGCATGAAACCAATGCTTAGTCATCCTGTATATCAGTTTCTATCCTGCATTTTCTGCTCAATGCTTACTGGGCACATTAACCTTTATGCTACATTTAGCAGATATAATACTTTCCTTCCCTCTTACTCAACTGCAAAGTTAGAAAAAACTTGAGGAATTAAGTGAACCAAATTGTTGTGTATCCTTCTCCTCATTGCCATCCCACCCTCTCGGATTTCATTTCATAGCTTTTGCTAATCTCTTTTCCTCATTGTCGTGAGTGATTGACTTTCTGTAATGTTCATGTGGTTTGGAGTTCTACTTTTGTTGATCAAGCTAAATAATTCTTTTGATCTTCCAGTGAATGTTCTGTTATGAATTTTATTAGATGATTTATACCTAAATATTAGTTTTTTTAGCTAATTAGGTGCATGTTGCTTCCTTCTGATTGTTATCTGTCATTTCTTGTCTATCTACCAATTTTCACGTCTACTTTGATGTCCATTATTGATGACCTTGACAGGAGGCACGGACACCATTGCAGATATGGGTTACTCAGAAAAATAATGGCCTGCTCAGTGAAGAAGGTCGTAGTGATGGTAAAAGTTTTCTGCATGTCTCCTAATGTTTGTCTGAAACTGCTTGTTTTTGTTTGCTTCAGGCACCCTCTCTCTATTCTTTTTTCCTTTTCTTTTCTAGAACCCTCTCCATAATAAGTGTTATGTTCGGATATCATTCATGAAACATAATGTCTGAACATGTATATTGGTGCTTATTGGAACTATTCAAATTTCAGCACTGCATAATGATTCATTAATTTTGCGCAAGCTTTGCTTGTGTTTTGCCTAACAAATAAAAATGTACGTGATTTTTCACTTCACATGTGACCAGTTCCTGACTTGATGTATGGGTCTGTCACATGAAAAGTGCACACCACTTTCTCAGTAATTGGTCAGGGTCAAACCAAATTCGACTAGATAGATTTCCCCTTCCATTTATGGCTAGTTCTTTTATGACTTTTTTAATTAGTTATATTGCTATTTACTTTGCACCAATTATGGTTTTATTAGGAATTGTTCCCGTGACGACCGTCCTATTGGACGTATACTGGAAAGAAATGGATGCTGATTCTGAATGGGTAAGATTGTGCTCCTTCCTCTACTTCTGTACCTTGACTTAATTCTTTAACGCATCTTTTTTATTCTCACTCGTATTTTCCGTGGAAAAATTTGGAAGGGGGCTTCCATGAAGTGAAAGCTGTGGTTTATGGATTTTATTGGTTACTCTTTGTAGGCTAAAGTGAATGAGGCTTTTGATGGAGTTGAGGAAGGATATGAAAGTTCACGGGATGAGATCTCGTCTGTTTCTTCCTACAACCCTATGAAGGAAGATATAAATAAAACTTTTGGAAGTTCATTATCATTGCAGTCAGTGAGGTCCTCGAATAGGGGTTCTCTTTATGTCGAAGGACGAAATAGCATATCCTCAAACATGGCACTTCCCCATCTATCTGTGGCTGAGGTCTTACATGATCGCAATGGAGGTAAATTATTTTTTAATTTTTGATACTTAATGCAACATGTAATGAGCTCGTTAGATACAACTTCCGAAGTGGGATTGTGAATTGTTCGAATATACATGGTGATGTTAGTATTTTACTTATGACATCAACATATTCTTATTCAACGAATTACGACAAGTAGCATGACATTTCCCCATGTATTGGGCTCATGAGATGCTACCCACTTGAGTACCATCCAAATAGGGTCATGAACTGTTTGACTAGACATGTTAGCATTGCACTTCTAATGTCAAAATATCTGAACCTAACGACCCACAACTACCCAAGTGCGTAGCATGAAATTTCCCATGTTTTGATGGCTATAAAGGATTAATGCTACATTTTCTAATTTGACTGCATATATGAAATTTGAACCTCCTGATATGTGACATATTCTGTAGAGTTGGTGGATGCTGTGTTTTTGCGTTTTGAGGTCCTAATGCTATAGTGTTTTTGTTCTGATAACAATATTCTGTGCGCCGTCTCAGACAGGTCTCCATCTATTGGATCTCCAAGTCAACCACCAAAACATCTGAAAGCTCTTTCTGCAGACGATGACTCAAGATTACCATCTGCCTCTGGATCTGTTGAATCTGGAACATGTAATTGTGGTCTTGGGATTTGATTTACTACATTTGTCTGTTTTGTTAAGACTAATTTTCTGTCAACATTTTCTGCAGCAGAAGGGTTTGTTAGAGGGAGATCATATAATATCAGACTGGATGATCAAGTTCTGCTGAGATTTTCACCTAAGAACTCTGAGTCAACTTACTTCTTTGGTGATATGGTAAAGCCTGATAATTTAATAGCATTTATCTTTTTTTCATTCCTTATTTACCATTTCTCTTTTTCCTTAATCCACAGATAGGTGGAACCCTTACTTTCTTTCATGAAGAAGGGGCTAGGAGATGCCTTGAGGTACTGGTGCATGCCAAATAAATAGTTGTGAACAGAAATTAGCTTAGGTTAATTTTTCTGTAGTTATGAGTTGACTGGGATTTTTGGTGCCTTTAGCTGTCGATAACTTTGGAGATGAAGGAGACCATAAGTAGGCGTTCTGTCCATCCTTCCCGAAGGCATTCTCCTACAATTACCAAGGTGCGTATCTGTATCCTACGATCGTTTTTGCTATTTAAAACTTTTTTTTTTAATGTCTGATAATATATTGGACTTCATCTATCAAACAAACTTGGTTACAAAACTCAAAGAATTAAGCCTGTATCATGTCTTGAAATCCTTGGCTATATATTTGAGGAATTGAAAGTGGCTTTGTTTTCTAGATACTTGCAAGGGAGTGTTGTTAACATTATATTTAAGTGATTGAAAAAATTAAGAATTATGATTTCTATTTTAAGAGAAAGCAATAAACAGCTGATCTTTTACCGTTGTTTGATCGTGCAGATTCATAGTGATCATCAAGAGGTTGTGGCAGATTTAGTCCAAACAAGCTTTCTCTTTTCCATTCCAATAGACGGGCCCATGAGTTTTTCTACTCGTTGTGTCTCTGTGCAATGGGCTCTTCGCTTTGAATTTTTTACCACTCCAAAGAATGTGGACTGGACTAGGTATAGTTCTTGTTATTATGCTACACACCAGAATGTGATATTATCCTTGTGAGATAAAAATTGCTGCCAGGAGATTTCTATTTTCTCTTTTCTTTTATTTTCCTTGGTTAATTATTTTTGTCATTTGTTGGTTGTTGAATGCATTTGTTCCTGTAATGCAAGGTTTGAGCATCCTCTTTTGATAGGGGGGAGGGACAAGTGTGAGTGGATTCTTCCAATCACTGTACATGCACCTCCTTTAGGGGCAGCAGCAGCAGCTCAAAGTCGAAACGAGAGGTTATTCTCTTTGGACCCCTTGTGGATTCGTACTTGAAGGTAAAACTCATTTTCTTACTAAATTTAGTTAATTAGTTGTAGAGTGATTCTTAAGGAGACTCGTGACTCCAAGTCCTGGTATAACTACATTCATCCTTGTATAGTGGACCCAATGTGGGTCCCACCCGCCACATGGATGGTGAAGGTTGTCCTTACACTCCGAGTCTAGGTAGCTCCTGAGAGTGATCCTTAATTAATGGAAGTGTTTGAAAAGATTCAAGTACAAATGCACTTTCCAAGATGTTGTACTTATTCATTTCTAAAGTTGGCTGGCTCAGGGTTTTCGACTTGTGACCAAGTTCAAGGTGGAAGATGGTAATATCCGAGTTAAACGTCGTTGGAGATGGACATTCTGTGGCCATTGGATTCTTCTTAAAGATAGTGTGGTGTGCTGCGGTAATTCTTCTTTTAACAGATGCTGCCTCAGTGTTGATCTTTTTAGCCACTGTGCAAATCAATGGTCTAGATGCTCCCTTTTCTATTTCCGCATTACATTTCTCTTCCCCAACATTCTACTTAATTAATTTGAGACCCTCTACATTCTTTTTTAATTTTTGATCTTTTTCTGTTGAATTTTTCTGTACTTGGATTCGTTCTTTTAATTTTGCTACTGTATATTTGTTAAATAAAATGCTCTTTGTTGAGTACTAGGCAATAAATTTAACTGGTTGACAACTGCATTGGCTTTCTCTTAAGGTTTGTCATTTATCTGAACTTGTTGCATCATTCATATGCAAGAAGATACTCTATGGCCTTTGCTATTTTGTATTTATGCAAATGAGACGATAAGTGAAGAGCAGGAGAAAATCAGAAACAATATACTCTATAAGAGATGCAAATTTCCACATCTTTTTGCCTCTCTCCAATTCACTTTTTCCTTTTGTCCTAGTTCAATTTTCGGATCATCCCTTCTAGTATTACTTTTTACAACGTTTATTTTTGGACTTATGGGTTCATGCATCTCGTTTAAGCGTGCTTAACTTTTGATGGGACCCGGTTCATTAGTCTTGATTCTTGTAGCATTCTCGTCCAAGAATGTTTAATATGGAGTTATGCACCTTGTGCACGTCTTAACTTACTTTTTGAGTTCTGATGGGACTCGGTGCATTAGTTTTTGACTCTTGGTATAATCACACATTGTATACTAATATCTAATGGCATTTAATAGGTAAGGCTTGAATCATTCGAAAGGTTGGGTTACTTTTCTTAATCGATCAACAATTATTCTACCTAAACGATACCTTCAACCATTGGCTCCCTGAAGAAATAGCAGAAATTCATAATTGTAGTTAATTGGAGGGCTACAGATATCTCTTTTATGACGGATCTTGTGTGTTCTTAAAAGACGGAATTTGTCCATTTTTTGGGATTTAAGAGAGGCGTCGAAATACATAAGAATTATTTGAGGTCATCCTTGTTACTTGTTAGCATTAGCAAGCAATTTTCTATTTACTTACCATTGGTAATTAAGACTCTGAAATGAAGATTATCTATCAAAAAATAAAGACTAATGCACAAAAGTCTCCACATCTTTTTATAAATAATAATGTGGGTATATATATATATATATATATATTACATTAAGTAGCATAAAAGATTAGACTCCTTAATTGACCAACAAGAAGCAAGATTTAAAACCAACTTGAACACTTGATGGGCCTACAATATCAAATTGCCTCCTGGGTTGACCTAATCATGCTATCATCCTCATTTCACTATTAGATTATAGTTCATGTGGTTTTCATCATCCAATAGTTTAATATATGAATAATAAAAAATAAATCGAGTTTATTACCCTCAATCCAATGTAAAATTATCCGGAATTGACCATCTTTCCAATTGTTACCAGCACACAATTAGACAATCCCTATCCCTAGTGGCGTTTGTCTTTCCACATTTATGGAATTTCATTATATCAATGTGATGTGTGACCAGAAAATAAAATATTCATGTGAGGCCTGATTAAGCTTGACTATTAATAATTAACAATTATTAAACTTGATTATCTAGTCGGTTCAACCTAATAATTAGATTTATCATATTAACTATCCTGTCCAATCGTTCTTAAGTACTTTTGAAATTTATAATTGATGTTAAACGTAGATCTATATTAAAATGAAATAATGAACATTATTTTTGGAACGAAATAAGTATTTTCTAATGAGAAAACCACTTGAAGGGTTTTTAATGATTTTGTAAAGATGGAGACCCAAGGAAAAAATTCAACTCTAATTACATGCAATATATGGTGCCGATTTTAATTACTCCTCACAATTTTTCTCTTTAAAATTTTTAAAGAATAAATATTTGGGTGACCATTTCCAATTTCGGAACCAAATAATGTTACTGAGAAAGATTCCAAATAAAATAATTATGGGTCATAGTAGTCAATTAGAGTGAAAATTAGTAATTTAATTATATTTGGAGGTGCAAGTAGCAAATTCCATACTTGTTAATTTTTGGGACAAATATTCATGCAAGATTATCATTTATTACCGCACAGCCATACCCCACACAAAAAGACACAAATATCAAAATATCTCTCTCTAATTTATCTCCTAAAACGAAGCCTTCGCATAAGCCCTAAAAACAATTTACATAAATTATACTGCAGTATGGAAGCAGATGTTTCAATTTTCTATGATTGTTGAAACACTTTGTAGAAATTGCACAAAAGGGTTCTTTCTTTCAGGGATACAGGAGGGATCTTTTGAAATTTTCCAGAAAAGTCTAAAATTTTACGGTTAAAAGGGATGTCGAATTTGTGGGTGTTTTTATGCTACTTTTTTTGTTTGATGGGTGCTTTCACAGCTCTTGGCAATGTCGTTTTGATTGGCAACAACGTTACTTTATCTTTTGAAGACATTGAAGCTAATTTCGGTGAGTTCAATTTAATTCTCTTTTGTAGTGTTGATTTTTCAGTTTTTTTTGTGAGGAAATATGGATCGGGGTGGCATACATATTTTCATAGAATAAAATATTTAGCATAGTTTTTGGAATAGCTCAGGTGATTTAACAGGCTTGATCAAACTTGATTTATTTTATTTTTCTATTTGTTGAATTGTTGTGTAATTTAGCTTCTGCTAGACTTAAGCATTTTATTATTTAAGAATTTCTTGTGTATAGAAGTAAATTTAGATGATATGGAAATCTTGGAAGGAAGCAAACATGTTATATGCATTTTTGTGCTCAAACTTAGCTGGGAAGTGGAATTGGTATTAGCTTGTTTTGTGAGTAAGACTATGAAAGAAACTGTATTCCGAAATAGGAGATTGCAACTATTAATCAATTACTCTTTTTTGTGTGGGTAGTATATGTATTTATATGTTCCAAACAGTTTTCCTGTTAATTGACAAGATTTCAGTGTTTATGAGCATTTACTGATACAAGTCTCTTGTGGTTTCAGCACCATCAATTAAAGGGTCCGGAAAATGTGGGATGCTTTATGCGGCGGAACCTTTGAATGCATGCTCGCAGCTGACTAATAAAATAGTTTCTAAAACAAATGACAGCAGATCCCCGTTTGTGTTAATAATCAGAGGAGGATGTAGCTTTGAGGAAAAAGTCAGAAGAGCGCAAACTGCAGGATTCAAAGCAGCCATTGTCTATGACAACGAAATTGGTGATTTAGTTGCAAGTAATGCCTTTATCCTGTTTATGACATATTCATGGATGCAATGCTTTGGTTTCGTTGAATTTCAGGTTGAATATGATTTCGGTCAACTGATGAGGACACAAAGTGTTAACTTAAATTTAAAAAATTCTTCTTAAAAAATACAAGTAAAAAAGATATTGGTAAAGTGTCATACCCGGATGGGAAATTCTCTAGATGGTGCCCTTAAAATATAATTTTCTTTGACATGAATCTATTGTCATAACCTAGATATTGCAAGCGAAATATATGATTAATATACTAGTACTACAAGTAGACAAGTACATTAGGAAGTTATGTTGTTGTAACTATCTAGCTGTAAATATCTCTCAATCTCTTCCATCTCAAAATTCTATTTGAAAAGAGATAAAGTTGGCAAGTAAATGCCATTAATTGGTCGATTCTTGTCCACGGAAATTATTTTTATGTTGAAATCAAATTGTGAAGGAAAGGGATTATTTTTGGAAGTTCCCTGGACTTTAAGTCTCGGTACAATTACAACCACTTCATTACACACTGATAGTTGTTATTATACTGGGACCTAAAGTCTCGGGACTCCCAAAAATTCACTCAAAGTAAAGTTTGGCAAATAATTTCTCGAGTTAGGAAGGTATGAAGGTAGCCTTGGATAGTTAATTGGTTTAGCTTTTGATGACTTACATCTAATTATGTGAGCAATATCATTAACAATTGAAATTTTGAAAAAGCAGTGGCTGGAAATGCAGCTGGTATAAAGATCCACGCATTATTTGTTTCTAAAGCTTCTGGTGAAACGATGGCAAAATATGCTGGTGCAGCTGATATGGAGCTATGGATAGCTCCAAGCTTTGAGAACTCAGCATGGTCTATTATGGTTATATCTTTCATTTCATTACTTGCCATGTCAGCCGTATTAGCTACCTGTTTCTTTATCAGAAGGCATCAGATTAGGAGAGAAAGGCCTCGAGCTCCACGGGTCAGAGAATTCCATGGGATGAGCAATCGTTTGGTGAAAGCTATGCCGAGCCTTATTTTTACCGCTGTTTTGGAGGATAATTGTACTTCAGGAACATGCGCTATATGTCTTGAAGATTATAATGTTGGAGAGAAGCTTCGAATTTTGCCATGCTGCCACAGTAAGTCTTCTCTTATTTTTTGAGAGCTCATGTATATAGGCAAATGCTTATAACTTATAAGTATAGAAATATATTTTTAGTTTCACCTTGCTTGGGAAATTTTAACTACTTGGTTAGCTATTTTACAAGGAGATATGTTTTTATCTGATAGCAGGGGCATCCCCCCTCCCTCCCTCCCTCCCTATTTTATCTGATAGCTACTCGGTTAGCAAAAAAAAAAAAAAAGAAAGAAAAGAAAAGAAAAAGGCAGCAGAAAGGAGTGCATATTTGCTTGGAAATTGGGGTTTCAGTAAATCTAGAATTCTGATATTGTTGAGTGATCTTACGTAGATTTCCTTTATTAGGACAAGATATAGGCTAAGACAAGTCCAAAGAATATATATAAGGAATGAGTTCTGTCTTTATCAATATGTGTTAATTCTTATGCATTTTCATGTGTTAAAAAAAGAAGAAACGCATTGCATCATCATGAACTCATTCTATTTGAAGAAAGCTCTCTCTCTCTCTCTCTCTCTCTCACACACACACACACACACACACACTTTTATGTCTAAAAAGGAAGAAATGCATTACATCGTCGTGCACTCATTCCATATGGAGAAAGCTCTCTCTCTCTCTCTCTAATTTATTAGCAATTTTCTATTATTCTCTCTCTCTCTCTCGCGCGCGCTAATTTATTAGCAATTTCCTATTATTCTCAGATTCTGATCCGGCCTTCATTTTACCTCTCTTTTTTTTACAGAATTTCACGCTATTTGCGTCGATGCTTGGCTAACATCATGGAGAACATTCTGTCCCGTCTGCAAGCGTGATGCAAGAACTATTAATGGAGAGCCACCGGCATCAGAATCTACACCATTGTTATTCTCCACTCAAGCTTCATCTTCCGCCCTATCATCTTTTAGATCATCATTAGCATCATCATCAGCCTTACCAATCGCGCCATCATCTTATCGTTCCCCACCAGCTTCCATCCCTAGTACCCCATATAACCACCATTCTCATCATGAATCACCCCATCTAAGTGCAAGCCGAAGCTCTATAGATCTTAGGAACATGTCTTCTCAAAGATCCGACGGTACTTATTTAGTTTCACCCCACTCGTATGGTTACCCTTCATTGTCATATCTCAATTCCCGTTACATGTCTCCTTATATTCCGAGTCCTGGGAATGGTTCGTCTATTTATTTCGGGTCTTCAAGTCGTCAACCTAACACACTTCATCATAGCGAATCAACTGCGAGCTTTTCACCATTTGCTTCGGCTCAGTCTCTTCCCGAGTGTTAGTGATTCTTAGTAGTTTTCAGGACTTCAAATCCCAATAAATTCACTATCAGCTATGTAAGGTGGAGCTCACATAGGTTCTACCTCATGGAGGGTTATATCTGTCATGGGGACTCGGTGTTCTGTAAGCTTCCGAGAATGAATGACCCCGGTGTAGATGGCTTCAAGGTGAGCAGTGGTGCCATATTTGTACATTGTAACATAAACTAGAGTATTTATCAGCTGGGATTTTGGGTATATATGATTGGTGTTGTTCGAGCTTCCATTTTATTTTTTCGTCCTTTTTGTTGAGTATATTAAGGTATTCATATATAGAATCTTTGTTGTTTGGTAGCATAAGAATTTCGAGATAATAAATAATGTTTCTCATCTTTGTAAATTACAGTGATATAATCTCTTGAGACTGCAAATGACTAGTTGCAGTTGCATCTATTACTTTATTTCTTTACCTTTGTATATTGAGATTTCCTTTTTCCTTTGTCTTTAAATAATCCAATTTTACCAATGCTTCAAAATGATACAAACGCGAAACTAAGATCTACAAGATGAATTTTGGTTAAGCAAGTGATAGAATGAACAACAAGATTTGAAGTACATACACAAGAATGACCTGTGCCAAGAGTAACAAAATACTAGTGGTTCACACTTTAGGGCAAGAACATAGTTTTTATGAATGTTAGCTTTGTAATGTGACATATTAATGTTTTGCAATCAGCAAAGTAAATAAAATCAAAGTACAATAAAACGAAAAGGGAAAAATATAATCATAATCTAGCTTATTTTGTGATACAAAGCTCTGATTTTTGTCGCTTCACAGGAAGCTCTCAATGTTGATCTCCACAAAGGAGCACGGGTCTGGAATGTCAAAGTTATCCAACACCTGAAATTAAACATGAATAAATAATTTCCCCAAGAGCGACTAAACAATAACTGAAAACCAAACAAGTGATTTTTAAGGACTCTCGAGACTCCAGCCCAATTATAATCACAACCACTCGTGAGGTGGGACCAAGCTATTAACTGAAAATTCTCTTAAGAGAGTGATACACTTATACTCACAATCATCCGCGGCGGACCATGTGAAAGTCCCACTTATTGTGATTGTTTATAATTTCAACTCTTGAGAGCTGCTAGTAATGCTAAGAATGACTCAAGATTCATTTACTCAAAACTAATAATTAATAGTTGTACAAGACAGTTTCTTGCAAATGCATAAAAGGGGCAAAAACTAAAAGCTGAAGATAACTCCAATTTTCCAAACATAGAAAGAAAACGATGGATATACCTGTGGGTGCACGATTCCAAAAGCGCCAATTTGCTTTCCCTTGTAAACAATGCTAGCTTGTCTACCTGGAAGAAACTCGGGCTCCTGCAGCAAAGACACAGCAATGAGAGTATCGTTGAAAAATTAATAAAAAGGGATCTAAAATGATGCTTAGTAGAGTCGAAGTAGCTAACAGGAGACATACATCTGAACTTTGTATATAATAGCCAGTTTGATCGCCAGGTGATACAAATGGAGTTCCTGTCACTTCCATGATTCTGTCCACTAGACCGTGTATCAGCTGAAATGAAGAAACGTGAACACAATCAGTTTGTGTTACATAGAAACAAAAGAATTGATCGTGAAACAGCAATAACTGTCACATAACAAATTGAATATGTTGGATACGACCTCCATAGAAGAGGGGTCTTGGCTCATTCAAGCAAATATGACCAATTTCAAAAATGCATATAATAAAATTGTGGCAGAGGGGCAAAGGGGAATCCCTCCCTCCCTCCCTCAATATATATATATATATATATATATATATATATATATATGCAATGAGGTTAAGTTAAATTAAAATGTTGAAAGTAGGTACCTCAAATCCAGAGGTAGCTCCACAATATAAAGCTGCAAGATGGCGACGATTTGATGCACCAACATCTTTTGCCTCATTTAATAGCACTACGTCACCCACTTCAAAAATCTGAATAGAAATAGATGGATATAATTCAGCAGCATGGAAAACCAGAATTTTGAATAATGAAGCTACATGAGGAATAAAGGAGAGTAAACACTCTCAGGACCTTAATTGGTTTTGGATGGTCTTTATTGTGTCCGACGGTTTTCAGTATACCAGGCATAAGACTCGTGCGGACAACCTGCAAAAATGAGAGGAACATATTGAACCAGTTCATAGGTATCAAAAAATAGCTCAGAGAGAAGAAAAGGCCTTCTCTTCAAAAGACAGTAGATTAAACACAGAAATAAAGGCTTAGCTTCCCGTAACAAATGGGAAGTAAATGAAATACATTCAAGATGGTGCACCAAAACAAGCATCTAGAGTTTACCAGAGAACTGAAATACCGGGTATCTAAGATGCGCACAAGGAAGTTTCTCAATCCCTTAATCTACTTGAAAGTTAATCCCTCCAACGATTATGGTTATGCATGTCTAATGAATTTAATCAACTGTTACAAGGTGCAAATTCTTTCACTCTTAGAGATATAGCTAGCTACCTAAACTACAGCAGAGTATTCAACTTACAAATGCATAACCAAGCAGTAATCAATTGCTTACTGCACTATACCAGCTAGATAAATTTGATTGGTCGATCAAAGAAAGAATAAAACCATAAATCTCACGTAAAAAATGTCTGTTTATCAAAGAAACATCTTCACAGCAATATATCTAAACACAAGATAACAAATAAAGAGGCATCCTTCATAAGGCATAAATCACCACTTTGCCAAAAACAACAAACCACCGTACCCACGGGACACATTGCAGAAGTTTAAATAGAAAATTTCTTCTACCTATCCAGCACAATGCATTAACCATCTCCTAAAGCTCGTTTATGCATGCCTATTCACAAGTTTGGATTTCAAGATTTTCTCATGAAAGGATCCACAAATAGGTCTCCAGAAGACAAATCCCTGCTATCTGCTACTCAAGCGAAAACAATCGTGAATATCTGTTAAATTTTTTACAGCCAAGTTACGAAAAGGGGGGGCAGTAAGGTCTGATTATGTTAGAGATTTAGAAACATCAGATGATACAGGAATCTTCCAATGTAAATTACAACATATATGTTTGTATATGACCAATCATTTCAAACTTCAAATATATCTAATAGTAGAGATCAAACAATACAAAATCAGAGGAATAATGAATAAGAATAAAGTAGGTAGTTACACATCACATGGCAGTTAATCGCGAACAGACAATTATTAGGAGTTGATAGCTTAAGAATATGGAAAAATGTATGTTGCAATTTTATCAGTTCAGAAATGGAAAATTGAACAAACCTCAAAATCGGCAGACCGGGGGTTTCCATTAATTGCTGCTGTTGACTTGTCATCAATCCGGTTGAGCATGGTGAAATTTTCTTTGTGTGAGCACAATATCCATGTTAGCACCTCTACATAACCAACCATGGCAATCTAAAGAGGGAATAAACATAATTTTAGGTTAAAGCAAGCGCCTGGAAATCAAGAGAAATGTTTTATGTTGACCTGAGTAATTTCTATTCAGCAGCATAAGTAAGAGAAAAAGAATAATGTGCAGAATCAACTTCAATAGTCAATGTAGCTTCAATTGTCAATTTGAATTCAATTTGAATTCTTTTCAATACCAGCCTAATATAAACTAACCAAATGGTGATATAACTAAGAATATTTTACAGAATTAACTTTAAGGTAAAAGTTAATCGTCGCAAAGAGAAAATAACAGAATGCTGAATATAAACATGTATAATTCTTACCTCCGCTCGAATAAGATCACTGAACTGATTCAATGACCGAGGTTTCAGGGATGGAAGTTTTATCTTTGGAATTTCATTGTAGCCATAAGCAATTGCAACGTCCTTGACAAGAGGGGTAAAGAGAAAAATTATTGCACAGGTACAAACACGGGCAAAGAAAAACGATCTTCTGTGAATAAAAGACATCAAATTGAATACCTCAGCGACATCACAAGGATGAAGAATGTCACTTCTTGTAGGAGGAACAGATATAGTATAGCTGGTTTCATTCTTTTCTGATAGAGAGTGCTTTGCATGTAATTGCATTTTATTCAACAAGCGAGCAACCTGAAATTTTATCCACAAAAATACTAGTTTTTATATTCCTTTTTGTTGGGAGATCTCTGGAGTAGGTAACCAACAAAGTATGTCGCCATTTTATTTTGTGGATGCATTTATTACAGAAACAATTAAAGTTACCCAAAAAATAATCAATGCTACAATCAACAATCATAGCAAACATGGGGATATTTCGTGCTTCATACATTCAAGCAGGAATCTCACCTGTGCAAGAATAGAGAAAAAGATTCTTATTTGAAGGAGAATCAAAGAATATCAGCAGACTGAAAAGTTATTCATGCACGCTTATCACCAACTTTTTCAGTTTATGTATCATGCTATCAGAGAAAATAATATGAGAGAGCAACAGGAAGTACACATATTCTACTATTATTGTTCGTCTCTTGATCTTTTACAGCATCCATATTCAAGTCAACTAAATGATTGGTCCACGTTATTCAAGTCATTTATATTAAAGGGTGAAAATTACAGACAAAATCATCTAACGACACTATAATCACCCGTAGTAAGTGAGGCGGAGAATAGATCAAGACATCAAGTGACAGAACATGATACCTCATGGGCTGGCAGGCTGACTCCAACTGCACTGGTGATATAAGATAAGGGCACCACCATCTGGTAAAGTGACAGATCAGGGCAGACGTATGATTTACCATCAGGGTATATTACTTCAACTGGCTCGACCTCAAACTTCCTTTCACAATAGACTGAAAACATGGTTACCTGCATAACAAATTGGTAATCATTAAAACACTAAGAGAAAGGGAGAAAAAGAGGGGGGGAGGGGGGGGGGGGGGAAGGAAAAGGAATAGGCGAAAACTAGAGCAGTGGAAAACTAGAGCAGTGACGCCATTCAACTTATTACCATTGTGTTCAATACAGTATTGGCCTTCGTCAAATCAGTGGCTGTGCATTCAATGAAAACATTCTTTGTCTTCAAAGTAATGGCAGAATGTGCACCATTGATAATAGGAGGCAAGGATAAAACGGTTCTGCAAAACAAGGAGATGTTTACCAGATCAAAGAAATATCAACCACAATACTTCATACATATTAACCTTTGTAATTATATAGGCTTAAGACTTCATGGAAAATATATATGGTCATACATATAAAAGGAGACACAAAACTAAAAGGCTAGGAAATAGCAGAAACAAGTAAAGGTTAATCTCGAAAGACCTTAAGCTTTAGGAAATATAAAAAATACCTGTTACGATCATATATGACCGGGAACACTGGAGAATTCTCAATTATATGCAAGAATTTCTTCAATTTTAGATCTGACTGCCAAGTGATGTAACAAGATGTACAGTTAAAAACACAATTCATAAATAATAACCAGTCAATGCAGGAACTAATGTAAAATGTATCCATTTACAACAAATTGACAAGTATCGAGTACCAAAGAAACATCAGAGAAAGTTGATGTCATTTAGCAGACAAGGACCATAAGAAGATGTAACTCACCTTGTAAAATTCCATTAGCTCATCAGCTCTGAAGGTCTTTGTCTGACAAATTGCAGATTCAATAAGTTCAGCACAGCATATAAGGAAAAAAGTATATGATATTAAGTAACATAGATGACGAACAGGAAAAAGAAACCAGACAGGCATGGTCTATGCATACACAAGTTTAAGTGAAACAATAATAACATATGAAACAAGATAATGGTTGGTGACTTTTAGATATCTCTTTCCCGGGTATTACTTTTGTGAATTTACATAAAGCATGTATGAAGTGTTGTATATATTTGCATACCTAATATCTAACACCATCAATTTTATTTAAGGGCAACATCAAACTGCTTACTCCACCAAAAAGAGATAGGGCAACAATTGAAGCCATGGTGTTTAATAATTTACAAGCACTCCAGATATGGAAAAGGCTCAATAAATCAATATGAATACCTGTTTCAGAGGAACAAAATTTATTTCTGGTGGTGGCAATGCCTGAAAATGATATAGATATGATCTATTAATAATTACTCTAAAATAACAATAACTTCAAAACAGAATAGTACGAGACACAAACAGGGGGAAGAGAACTCTATTTGGAACTAACACTTTATGAATTCATGTGTGGTATATTGGGAATAACTGGAATGCCAGTGTACTATAATCTCATGTTTGAAAATATGATCCAAAAAAAAGGTATCTGTTTTTATCGACATCTAGCATGAACGCGAAAGGTCACAATCGGCCATTTTACCTTCTCCAACCAAACAACTCATGGGGACCTGTGAGGATTGCATAAATAACAAGCATAACTTTATACCTCATAGGTGAAAGGACCCTCTATTGTATCCAAATCATGTGTACCAATAGCAACCAGGGTCCTTCGTCTACATAGATTCAATGAAGAAATAGTATTAAATGAACGAAAATGTCAAGGCAAAAGATAATACATGAAAATAAATTCTTCAAGCAGCAGTTTTTTCTGATCTAGTGGGAGAATTTCTTTAGAATGACTTTTAGCGAACGAAGCAAGACCTTCACTTGAATGGGATGACAATGAATGTGCCCCCACGAAGAAGAGTGAATTAATATATTTAGATCGGTTCAACTTAATAATGTGACTCAAGCTCAAATATATATAGCAACATAAATGATAATTAGGGAATGCAAAACAGAAATCCTTAAATTATTTACTAAAACTTATCACAAACAGAAGGCACTTTCTCAAAGCAGAAAAACAGCAACAGGCAGTGTGTAGTTACACCGGAGATCTGATAGCATTACCGACAGATATTCTGATGAAGCCGGTCTTGAAGATCAATGAAGCTATTATATCCAACTTCATCAAATGTGACACCTCTTAAAACAGCACATACGACATATGGGCGAACCTTTGATGTCTGCAGTGAAAAATATCACCATCAGAGCAATGACAAAGTCAGCACTTGAATTGCTGATACCAACTTGGTTCTTGCAAAATGTATACCTCTGATTTAACATGCATTTTGAGCATAGATTCTTTACTGATGCTTGCCACATTATATTTAGGTATTGGATCAAGACCATTAAATATACATAGGGCTTGTGCCAACCCCTCAAGACAAAGCAAATCATATCTGCAATAAAATTGAATATCCAGCCAAAGAAAACTCAATCACCGCAATGTTAAACTAAATTTAAATCTTCCGATTCCCCACTAACCAACTTTATCAAACTCTACTAACATACTCCACTTGCACAGAGAGTGACCCCTCCTAATAATTGGAATGTAAGTTATTCATACTGCTAATTAAATCCACATATACATGCAGCAGCTCAATTGAGGAGTTGAAGTAAGACATTATCAAATTACCTATTAGCTGGAACTTCAATCTTGTATATTACTTCCTCATCTTCGGAGGGTTGTTCTTCTTCCAAATGCTTTTCTTTTCGTATAATTGCCTTTTCTGTCGTCTGATTTCAGATCAATTCAAACCAAAATTTGTAAGAAAATCAAATTCAGAAACTGTACATTATTCTTGACTAAATCAAATATTTGACCAATAACTTCGAAATTTACAGTAATCCAAACCAGAAATCATAATAACCAAATTCAACAAAATTTTCTCAGAAATACACAATAGCAAACCACAGCATTACCCACCCACACTCCGACAGAAAATTCAATATCGAAACGAAGCATCAGTATAGCAAAGGATTACCATAAGCTCTAAAATAATGGACATTGCTATGGAATTAATCAAATGTAAGCCCTAATAAATTTTCCAAACACCCAAAGCGCCACAACTTCCGAAAACATCTTAATCTCAGTTTTTACATACCACATCATCAAGCTCAATTCCGAACTTGAAGCACAAATCCTCGAACTCTTCTTCAGCTTTAGTCCACCAAAAATTGACAAAAATCAGACATACGATCTCTATGTGCATATAAATACTCAACTATAAATACAGAAAGAGGGATACGGTATAGATTATTACTGTATGTACAGCCCAGGGCTTGGAAGAGGCGATCTCTGCCTACGCTAACGGTAGGCATGGTGGTGGTTTGCGGCGGCGTGAACTCTGCTTCAATGCGAGAATAGGATTTTCCTATTATTTATTGGGCTTTTGATATGAGTACAAACAAAAACGTATTATAATTAAGGAATAAAGCAACGTTTCTTTTAGTACAAGTGCAACTTTACATTAGTGGAAGCAACTTTACTTTAGCGGAGGACATTAGTGGAGGCAAACTTTACATTAGTGGAAGCAAGGCAGGGATGGGCTACACGCGTCCACATCACAAGCGATCTCACATTCAACAACACTCAACAATTAACTCTCAATTTAAAATGGAATTTTACATCAGCATTATTATATTCCTTTTTTTTCTTTTTTTTTATTCTCTTTGTCTGTCATCGTCAGAATTGGTTATCGCATTTTTATTCTCTTTGATGCCAAGTTGAGTTTTCTTCTTCTTAAGTTTGAGACATTTAAGCTAGGGTGTAAAGACTGCTTTCCAGGTTTGATTCAATCATTCAAGCCTCAGGCGTTTTTACGTGTAATCTCCCATTTGATTTGATACATATCAGCTTTCTGTATAATGAGCTACCTTTTTGGGATTCTATTGCCAAATGAGCCAGCTGAAATCTATCATTTTATGGGTTGAATCGGCATAGTTAGCTTATCTCTTTTTTTTTTTTTTTTATGAAATTTCAAGGTAAATCTCCGCCAGTCACCCAGCAGAGCAAATCTGCCCACACGCAATAGCCCGCAAACCACGTATGGGGGTGAGCCGCCCTAGCTTACCCATAGACAACGGGCTCGATAAGCGCAGGACTCCCAGGAGAGGATATAAGGAAAATACCCCCAATCCTCACACCTGGGTTTCGAACCTCAGTGGGTTCTCACTGCCGATGGACTTGTGACCGCTAGACTACAACCCGTTGCTTCTTTTAAGGCTTTTCTATTGACAATCCATTTAATTTTTGTCCTCTGAACATATATTAAGTGATTAAATATGTTTTTGTTTTAATTTTACATTTGTTGATTACAAGATCAAAATCTATCATTACATACCCAGTATATATCCCACTCAATGTAGCATCTAATAGAAATATATTGAGATTGAAAAGAAGAAGATGTTCTAGAGAGAGTTACGCGACTAGTTTAGCATCTCCAAAATTACAATATAATTCATGTAAGATAAATTATACCAAAATCCCATCACATGAATGACTACAATACCCTCGAAAAATCCAATACATGGTATAATTACTATCATCCATACATGATAAACAATTCCCAAATCCCATGAGTAACTGCAATGAAAAGGAAATACTTATACCAATTTGGTAATACTTGAGAAGGAAATAAGAACAACACATTATGTATTTAGAACTTCCCGAATTTGGTAATACTTGAAAAAGGAAGTAAAAATCGATATTTTCATCCCAAGATAAAATAGAACTTCAAGATAGATATACATTGGAGAAAATGGATTAGAGAAACAGTGGAACAAATGTGATTCTTCGCCAATACACCCGGTAGTAACACTGAAACTCGGGAACACAGAGTACCCGTTACTTTCTTGGCACCCATAAATACTTTAAGACATTAATATTCAAACAATAATCAACAAAAATTCTTTAAAAGAAATAGAAAATCAAGACCAAAATCTTCACAGCATTGTGCCCTATCAGAAACTCTCAGGCCAAAAGGACGTGGAAACGAAGTCTGTACACTGGCATAAGAACATGTCAAATTATCTCATGATTGGCTCAGTTTCTTTCAGAAACTAAAAAGCTGAAAAAATTAGTTAACATCAGCTATTCTTGTTTTGCGCGGTCTGATGATGACTCAGCTTCAGTTTGTCCAGGCTGCTTTATGCTAGCCTTTGCATCTGCAAGGAATTTGGGATCTGGCTCGTGTTTGTCTGAGGGCTCTTTCATGGCCGAGTAAATGTACAATGCTATAACCACATTGACAGAGATGACTGCAAGGATTCCACTCCACAATGTCATTGACTCCGGTGACAAATCATTAGAACCTGCCCAAATGCAAGACAAATTCTATTAAACTCGAAGACATCCTTGTAATATGACAATTGTTTTAGGGATAATTACATGCACGCCTCTCGCTTATTGAGTAATTACCAAGAGCCCTGAGGTTTTGCAAATTACCCAGACACCCCCTCTCAAATATGACAACTCGAAAACAAGAGGTATAATTAAAATCTGTTTTATGTTTTTACTGCAGAGGAAGTTGTGGTAAATTTTCAAACCTAAATGGTGTTTTTCGTATTTTCGTAATTAGGGTTTCGCGCAAGCCGCGTCTATTTAATTACCCATTCTTTTAATAAGAAATGCATGTGTATGTCTGTGCAACAACGCATACAAGCATGAGAGCTTTTCAAGCGGAGAATTTATTTATTGTGTTTTTTTTTTTTTTGGGCGGGTGGGGGCCGAATTTTCATAGCATGCTGACATACTTTTCATGCTCATTACATTTCAGGTTAGGGACGTATGTATGCACATATAACAATAATATAAGATCTTCCGGAAGCCAAACTTTGATGACAAGATTTGAGATGGCGTGAACATAACAAGACAAGCACTTAGTCTAAAATTAATCTGAGCATAGATGCCTGCATTTATATAGGTAGTTCCATTTGCAATTCAGATAATGCCATGACAATGCAGCAAAGACACTTTTCTGATACAATCACTTGCGTAAGAAGAATATGATAAGTGACTACCAGACTAGGGGTAAAAGTATATCCCAAATCCATGTTATGAATAACAATTTCTTTGAAGGAATAGATTCCCACAATAGCCAAATTGCAAGGAATGTTAAGTAAACAATAAAAGGTGATACTCGATTTCAAATAGGCTCTTTTCACAAATGACATAATTATCTAATATTTACAACAATGAAACATATCATAACCTGCTATAGAATTTCCTGCCACAGATATTCTAACAAATCAAAAATCTCACTTGGCAGATTATAACTGCTTATTATCTTCGATTGACAACTTAAATATCATGGTTACACTTTTCAAAGTTATAGAAACAGTAACTTGTGTTAACTATGCACTTTCATGGATGTATTTGTTACTTCTGCACTCTTCTTTCATGCACTTTGTGGTTATTTAAGCTGTATTAAACATCTACATGCATTTTAACTGCTTCTCATCAACCGAAGCTTACCAGGGAATAAATTATGGTTAAATGCATATAGAATGGCAATAGGAGCTGCCCACATAAATATGGATGTGAGGACGAACTTGTTTGCGACCCCTATCATAGCTCTTCCAACCTATGAAAAAATAGAAGTACAAGATGTTACACAAGTGGTATATAACACTACAAAAAGGTGAACAGTGAGTCAAGCAAGGCAGAAATATTGAAGGTAACATGTGAGTACAACAACTCCTTGATATATTTTGCAAGTATTAAGAAGAATAAGTAGTCAGCCACCTAGTCTGCAATCTGCATAAATTAGTCAAAAAGGATTCTATTATCTTTAGGTCGCTACACACAATCAGCAATCCGTAAATTTTATAAAGCGAAATATTTCTTAAACATAGTGTTACTAAAGCTGGAAACTTTAAGAAAACTGTGCTAGTAAAATTCAATCATCAATGAATTCCCCGGATGAACGAAAGATCTGCATTTGTGTCAAGCTGGTGAGTCTTAGGAGCCAGCAGGACCCAGAGCGCTGGATTATACCGGAATTTGAATTCGGGACTCCTAACAGTCCCTTGTGATAACAGGTAAAGTTCACCATTCACAAGCACAAATAACTTTCTAAGAGGAAAAAGCACAAACAGTTGAGGTGCAATATAAACTTTATAACATCTCAAAAACCCCTCAGTTTTCTGAATGCACCATATTCAACAAATATCAAAGATTAAAATCTGAGCCCTAACATAATCTCCGATAGGTCATTCGCCATTCTGAATAACAAAAGACTTACTTTCAGATGGAATTCAAATCCGAATTCACGGCTTCTTCCCCGAACCTACTTACTTCTCCAATCTCCTCCAAGACTGAGCTGGAATTCCCTCCGAAATCTATAAGCATATACTAACAGGAGAGACAAAGATGAATTAGGGATTTCATCGAATTTGGGAGTAATGGGGTCAAAATTGTCTGAGCAATTTATTATTATGACTCTATACGGTAAGAAAAAACGTGTTTTGGGAAAGGGTTTAGGTTGAAAGAGCGTCTCGTAACATCATCTCAATTGAATTCTCAAGTAAAAGACTTCCATTCAATGTAAAACTTTTATGCTATTTTTGGATTTTCCATTTTGATGGATAAAATAGAGGCGAAAAATAAATGAAAATAGAAGTACTTTAAAATATTATACTAGTATAAAGTACAATTATTTCAAATGATAGATATGTTTTCCCTAAACGTTGTTAGAATACACGTATAGGGATGATAATGGGTCGAATACATTAATACCCAAGCAATATCCAACTTGAACTCGAGAGATGATGAGTCAAACACGCTACCAGTCAAAGTAAATTCACAATATTTTAAAAAATTATTAATTTCAAAATACGGGACGATAGTATTGTTAATTAATATCCAATTATATATAAATTAATATGTATAAATTTCTATTTTTAATTTTAAAAAATTAGTAAATAATTCACACTAAATAGTAAACAAAACTAATAAATTCATTTGTTTGATACTTTGATAAGTTACCAATCAACTACATTTTGTCATTTTATAGATCACAAAAAGAATAAGAAGTTATAAAGAAAATATTTTGTCTTCCTTGTTTTCATTTCTCTTTTTCTTTCTGTTTTATCTGGATTTTGAGCCTTGGTTAAAAAAATTTAGGGTCTGTTTGGCACGTTTTTGTTTTCGTAGTTCTGCAGAATAGTTTTGTAGAACAGTTTTTGAAGAATAAAACCAAGTGAAAACCTGTTTGGCCCACTATTTTGCAGAATATATGTTCTCTGAGAATACGTTTGGATGAAACTGTTTTGCAGTGAAGAAAACACAAGAACACGTTTGGATGGACCTGTTTTTAGGTGTAATATATATACTGTTTGTATAATATTTAATAATTTTTTAAATTATATAGCTTAATGTTTAGTAAGTAGTACCTACATCCTCATGTACATTATATATTAATCAGACGAAACTATGAATATCTCTATTACAACTAAGAAAAATTGTTCTATTCCTAAGTACATTCATAGTCAAATTAAGTACATTGTTGGATCAAATTGATGCTTCGAACCACTGTAAAATTCTTGTGCAATTTTCATTCTCCTCTTATTCTAGGATAAGCCCCTTTTATAAAATGAATTTGCACATTGTTTGACGCGGTAGCTTCATACGCTCTAATTGATGCCCTCTTATACACACCAATTGGATCATCAAAAAATTGATTAACACAGTAGATATTTAGTGTAGCCAACTCAGTTGCGTGTGACAACACGTACATAATGTAGCTTATCTCGCAATCAGAACCCGAAAAGTTGAAGATCGTGACCTCATTCAATGCCTCCAATCCCATTGCTTGCAACTTCCAGTCCTTTACGTAGTTGGATACACTAATGCCCGCGTTTCCCCATGGTGCACCCTACACATGTTAAGTCAATTACAATTTTATTTTAGAAACTCAAACAAAGAACATGTTAAATAAACCATGTAATAACTAATAAGCGACAAACCATAAAACTTAAAATAGTACCACCAAATCAACTTTAAGCTCGTTGAAGCCTGTACATTTACTGATGAGCACCAATGTGACAGCAAGATTGTCAAGCAGCTTCGAACACCTGATCTCTAGGCAGTGCATATTAACAAAAAAGTACCTCGCCATAATGCGATGTAGAGACTCCACATGCGTCAACCTCTAAACAAACAATTCAAAAAAAAAAAAAAGTCAAAACAATTTCTTACAAGCATTTGCACTTATTCAAACAATGATAGATAGATATACCCTAACAAAATCAACCGGGACACGTGCTCGTTCGCTGGACAGTAATTCTTTCGTCATTTTTACAACCTCTCGAAGTAGTTGGTATGTTGAGCAAGTTGATCCGATGAAATGTCGATGACGGTGTACTATCCACTGTAAAGAACGAGGTAACGTCCCCAATACTTGTAAATGCCACGGACCCTGTTCGTCTTGTTTTAATAAAATAACAAGGACATCTACATTGGGGAAGTGTACTTTTATATTCACATTTCCTTGGGGCCGATTGAATGCCATCTTGAATATTTTTACAGAAGGCAAATATGCCTCAAATTATGTTAGTCCTCTAAAATCACAGTTGAATAACTGTAAATCATTTAACTCGGGACACCATTTTCCAAGGCGGGAAGAAAATGTGTTATCATTCAGCACAATGTGCTTCAATATGAGTCTTTTTAAATTTCGTAAATTATATCTATCTTCCCACCTAACAATGTAGTTCGGTAGATATAATTTTAACTGAACAAGAGTTTGTGACAAAAACAGGCCGTTAGGGAGTGAAGTGGACAACTGACCGACTAATTTCAGTATACGCACAGAATGATCTATTCCAAACGACACCCACTCTTGCCTTATCCAATGCAATGCCTCGGCCCCCATTGGTAACTCAAAGCTCAAGGTTTCAACCACACTTTCATTATGTTCAAGTATAGTGCGATTAACAAAATGAATAAAATCTAAACCATGATAACCCCTTTGTTAAAAACAGTTAATATCGAATAAAAGAGTAGGGATGGAATACCAACAATGCTGAAAATATTGTGATAAAAGACCCAATCGGGCTGCCGCCACAATGCATGCATCCCTTGATAACCTTCCCATAACATGAAAAATTATATCCTCACAAAGGAAACTAAGTCCATTATTAGAAATTGTACCTCGTTCCATGGCTGTTTATATGAACTGATGACAGTTCATACTCTGTTTCTACTCGTGTAAGATGATCCCTTGTCTCCCCTGTTTATACTCTGTTTCTACTCGTGCAAGATGATACCCTGTCTCCCCTGTTTATATCTGCCCTTTTTCGTGGAAGATGATCCTCACAAATATCCCCTGTTTATACTCTGAAAATTCTTTGTAGGGTTTGGTGGAGGAAGAGATTGTTCGATTATACCAACTTTAATTATACCAACTATTTTCTCTTTTTTACTCTTAGATTATTGGTAAGGGCATATTTAGCTTATTAGGTAAAAAAATAGTGATAAAAGAGAAAAACAATGCAATGAAACGATATGGAATTTCAAGATCTGCCCAAGATCTTTCATCGAGATAAGGAAACAACTTTAGAGTACAAAAAATTATTATTAAACATAAGCACATTATTAGACATTATTAAAGTGAGAACAGTCACATGACTCTTGACATTATTAAAGTGAGCACAGTCACACGTGGATGAAGAGAAAAAAATAGTTAAAAGTTCAAGGGAAGTAATGAAAACGTTGTTGTTGTGACAGGTAGTATAATAAAATCTTTCAACCTCTACCAATATCAGTCCACAAATGTTGAGCTATTTCTTCTCTAACAAGTGTCATTTCTTGAAGTTGTTGTTGTGACATGTAGTATACGAACTCTGAGTTATTTTCATCTGCAGTGCTTTCAGCATCTAAGTCGACAAGGTTATCACGATCCCAGTCATCGAACCAAGGATCATTGCTAGCACACATGCGGATAAAGTTGTGCAAAACGCAACAAGCAATCACAATCGAACCTTGTCGGCTCATCATGTAGTTTGGCATCTTTCCTTTTAGAATTGCAAATCTTGCTTTCAATACCCCAAAACATCGTTCAATCACATTCCTCAAGGAGGAATGCCTATAGTTAAACAACTCTATACGTGTACGAGGACCCCGTCTACGATCACGAAAGTCTGTCAAATGATATCTACAACCTCTATATGGAGCTAAGAATCCTGGCATGTTTGGATATCCCGAGTCTACCACATAGTATTTTCCTACATTAAAAAATAAATATAATAACATTGTCAATATGTGAATTTGATATTAAAAAGGTAATGAGATCCATTATATATGTCATCTTACTAACCTTGTGGGGGTTTAGGAAAACCTAGTTCAGGTTTAGTTATTACATCTCTAATGACTCTTGAGTCGTTAACACTACCTTCCCAACCCGCATGCACGTAAGTGAATAACATGTTGAAATTGCACACCGCCAAAATGTTTTGACTTATTACAGATTTTCTTGATCGAAATGCAGTTGCTTTTGATGCGCGGGCCCATGCGGAGACGGTAGTTCCATCAATAGCACCAACACAATGCTATATTTACATATTGTTTGTTAATACAATAATCAACAATTTATGGACAATGTGTGAAGTGATATGTAAAGAAAAATATATTATCATGTAATATTACCTTGAAGTATGGATAATGTTTAGGATTGTACAACACTTCTGGTGGAATTTCGTCGAGATTACGAGACACAATTAACTCTTTTGCAAGTTTACACAAAGCTCGCATGACCTCTTTGACGTGACGGTTGATGGTTTCAGTAGAGTGTTGAAACCTTTCTGCAGAAACTCTTTGTCTTTGATTATGCCCTACTGTGTATAAAAATATAGCAACAACTTCTTCTATTGAAACCCGACGCTCTGTATTATCTTCCAAGTAATGACGTTCACATAAAACTTGACAAAGTTTCACAAAAGTTCTTCTGTCCATGCGCAAGTTTTCATAAATTCTAGTCGGATGCCCTTCAAGCAATTCTTTCACCCATTCCTTACCACTAAGCAACGAGGTCCTACAAGGTACTTTTTCTTGTGAGTTAGTGGTAGCTGACGAAGTTAGCTTCTGCAACTCTAATAACTCATCAAGTTCTTCTTCCGTGTCATAAAAAGGAAGATCATCCCTATTAATACTCATACCCTCAAAGCATTTATCAATACAACTGGTTGCGCTTACGTGTATGCTCATTCTGAAATTAAAAAAAATGGATTAAAATTCATAAAAACTAAATTGCAGTCAAAGTATTAAGGTAAAGTGCATTTATATAAAGCACAAGTGCAAAAATAAATCAACCACAAATAGTAGATAAAATACTAACAAGACGTATTACAAACTAAATAGAATCCAATTACAAACATCATCCAAGTTATGGAGCAAGTGACAGAACCCAATCTATTCGTCTTGCTTCTGACATGCGCAAGAAAATGATACGTATCGAAGCATCTTTAAACTCACGAATAGCATTCACAAATTGCATAGTAGCAATGCCCTCCATCTTCTCAAGGATGTCAACACACTCCTCCTCTTTAGAAGGACCGCCTGTTTTATCGTAAACCAATTTTTTGGAAAGTTGGGCATCCCTAAAGGCATTCCAAGCAGCGTCAGAAGCAGACGAATCAAGGCATTGATTTTTCACACGTGAACTCCCTTCATGAGCATCACCATTTGCTCGTTTTTTCTTACTCTTCTTCTCAACTGGCGAGTCACTTATGTCTTCTACATCATTGAAAATTGGATTCTTAGTTGTTCCATGGAGGAATACCTCTTCAACCTCTTGTTCTTCCTCAGAGTTCAGAGGTCCCTGGGTGGATGATCATGCAAGATGTCCAGTTGCAACAGTTTCATTAAAAATCTCACAAAGGAGTTCAAAGTGATCACACCCTTTTTTTCGAAACTGCTTATACTCCTTATTCACCTATAAATAATTTTATAATTATATAGGACACTTAATCAAAAAATCCATATTAAATATTACTATTAAACATTGTAAAATTAATTATTGTACCACAACTTTTTTTGCTCAGTCTTCCTCGGTGGCATCGACAGTTTTTCTATCGGGATCCTAGCCAAAACCAGTTGAATCAATCAACTCTTTGAACAACTTCCACTTAGCTCTAAATCTATTGAATTTTTGTTTCAACTTGGTCATGGAGAACATTTTTTTGAACCTTTCATGCATTTTCTGTGACATACTAGTCCAAATTCATTTGTGAAAAGTGGTGGATGAAAGATTACCCTTCCTAACCTCCCTTACCATCAACTCAACCAAATAATCTTCCTCCTTTGAAGACCATAGCAACTTATCATCTCCAAGATCTTCCACATCCTCCATCTAACGCACATTATTACAAATTGAAAACACGTGGTATTTAGCATCAACAATCCAATAATGTTACACTGATTCATCCAAGAATCACACCAATTGAAGTGTTTTTTTTTCTCACACAAGCACACCAAAATAAGTATATACCTTTGTCTTGGTTACGTTCTGCAAAAGACTTTTGAACTTAATACTTTAAATATACCACAAAATTCTTGTTTTAAAAATAGTGCAGATTTTTTATCTTACTAAAGCAAGTGGCAAAGATTCTTTATTTTTGTTCATAGATAAAAGAATTCATTATACCACAAAATCCTTGTTTTAAAAATAGTGCAGATTTTTTATCTTACTAAAGCAAGTGGAAGAGATTCTTTATTTTGTTGATAGATAAAATGTTCATTAAAATAACTAAAAGTTCATCACCATGATTAAAATTCAAACAAAAGAAGACTAAAGGCTTTTTTAATGTCATCTTATTCGGAAGAACACGAGGTGGATAGATATATAGATATATCATATATCTATCCATCACATTCGGATAGATCTATGTGATGATATATATATATCATATATATATATATTTAGATCTATGTGATGATATATATATGATATATATCATATATATATGTTTAGATCTATGTGATGATATATATATGATATATATCATATATATCATCACCTAGATCATAGATCTATGTGATGATATTATATCATTCACCTAGATCATCCATCACATTCGGATAGATCTATGTGATGATATATATCATATATATATATATATATATATATATATATGTTTAGATCTATGTGTATGATCTATGTGATGATATATATCATTCACCTAGATCATCCATCACATTCGGATAGATCTATGTGATGATATATATATCATATATATATATATATATGTTTAGATCTATGTGATGATATATATATGATATATATATCATATATATATCATCACATAGATCTAAACATATATATATATATATATATGATATATCATATTCGAAAGAACACGAGGTGGATAGATATATAGATATATCATATATCTATATATATATATATGATATATCTATATCATATATATATCATCACATAGATCTAAACATATATATATATATATATATATGATATATCATATTCGAAAGAACACGAGGTGGATAGATATATAGATATATCATATATCTATATATATATATATGATATATAGATATATCATATATATATCATCACATAGATCTAAACTTTCAGCTAAACTTTTAGATCTAAACAACAAGCTTAATTAAAAAATTCAAAATCCACTTTTGATTTTGCAAAAATTGTTCAACTTACCTGCTCAAGTGTCGTCGGAAAAGATGAAGGCAATAGCTCTTCCACTGCAAATCGCCCTTCGCGAGAGAGAGGAGAAGAAGATGGGTTTATGATGTTTTGATGAATAGTAGAAATTTCATTCATTTTGTATTAATTTATCTGATGAATAGTACTAGAATAAGTGCACAGCAATCTGCTCTCCGTGTTTTTAAGTGGGAAGAGAAAATTTTGAATAAAAATTGAGATTGATTCGCAAAACATCTCAAAGGTGTTCTGTAAAATCGTCACTCCGTGTTCTTGGTTCTCTGAGAAACAGGTACATCAAAACAATGGGCCAAACGCGTTTTGGCTTTTTTTGTGTTTGAAAAACGCCAAGTGAAGCCCAAAACAGCGGGCCAAACAGGCCCTTGGTACTCCATATAACTTAAACTGATCTACCGTAACATTGCAATGTCAACATTTGCTCGTTCTTTTGATATAGTGATATCACTATCATCTTCACCTGTAGACAGTAGACGCAGTTCAATTTAGCTGAACCATGTAAATATTTAAGTCCATTATTCTGATTTATGTTCCATTCATGGTTTATTCCAACATGATAGGCATCATGAGTTTTTCCCGGACGAGAATTGTTATATTCCTACCTGCCCCGTGACACCCACTTCCGTAGTACACATATATAAATGGATTTGAGCGGTTGGATAGCGATACGACGAAGCCATACAATGGATTGCTGGCATCATTATATGACCTAAATCTAATGGTCAACAAACTCACTAGATAATACCTCGGTGAGTATGACCGCTAAACTGGATCATACTTGGAGGCTCCCGGGACCTGAGGTCCCAGGATGATCTCCACCATCACATGTGTATGTGATAGTGGGGTGGAGATCGCACGAGACCCCAAATCTTAAGAGCCCCTAAGTATCACCCCACTAGTACAATACTAGCTTAGACTTACATCGACAAAGCTGCTCTGAGTGGCAACTTGCACTGATTCAGAGAGGAAGATACATCAAGAATTATTTGTCCACAACATTGAGAATTAAACAATAAAATTGTTACTCATAATTACTTAAATCATTTATAATGAGGCTCCTGCTCCATCTTGAGCTGATCAATTGACAATTTCTACACCAGTAAAAGATTCACCTGTACGGAGTCGAAGGGCAACATCTCCAACAACCTGTGGTTCAATGTCAAGATTAAATCATAAAAGATTTTTTGAGAGTTACATATACACTAACTGACACACACACACAAATATATATATACATACCAGTGAGTACTATGAAATACTCCCGGGCTAAATCAGTCAATTAGGTCTACAAGAAAATACCTTGGCCATGTATCTATACGAATGTTCAGTAACTCCAGCAACATGAGGCGTGAGTATGACATTCGGGAACTTTAAAATGGCATCATCGGGGTCAAATGGTTCAGTCCAAGCAACATCAATACCTAGACCTCCCAAATGACCCGACTCGAGATGATGAAGAACAGCATCATAATCCAACAAACCACCCCGCGCTATGTTTACAAGAAGAGCACCCTAAAACACAATAACATTATATTCAAGACCGAAATTTTAGCAAAACTTGTAAATTATGCTTTTGGATATGAGGTTTGATACATGCAAGCTAAACTTAATTTCTAAACAGAAGTAAACCAACCTTTCTCATGGAAGATATGAAAACCTTGTCTATGATGCCAGCCTGAAAGTCATCACATGTAAAATAAGTACATTTTCTTGGAAAGTAACACTTATGCTCTGTTTGGTTCAAGGATTTTCTTGAGGAAATGAAATGCTAGGGAAAAGGAAAATAAAAACGAAGAAACAAAAAATCCCAAGCTCATTTGGTTGCCTAAAGAAAAGAATATGGAGAACTATGTTGGATGAAAGTAGGATACTTTGACATCCTCACTTTTTTGTGAGTCAAAGAAGTTTTTGGCCAATTACATGATACTATACCTCAAGTTCTCTTAGTATTTGTCCTAACCTACTGATCAAAATTAATTTTCCGGACAATCTTTTTTTTTCCTCACCAAAATTCTTGTACCAAACAAGGTGCTAAAATTACGCCGAGGAAATATGGATAAAGAATGGTGAAATCACGTACTGTTTCACTGTTCATTACCAAACAACAAACAACTATGTCAGCACGACTTGCAAAATTTAGAATATCCTGATGAGTACCCTTCTCGTCTACAAGATCATCTTGGCTTCCACTTCCATTGTATGACACTGAATGCATTATATTACGTGTTAAACAAAAACTATACTGCGACAGTTGTTCCAAATTTCATGGTTAAGATAGCAATCTTCATACCATTAGATTTGCATGAATTCTGAAGAGGTGAAGACCAACTCCTTTTAGTAGCAAGTATTTTCACACCAAATGGTCGCAAACGCTTTGCTAAGTGGATACCAATATTTCCAAATCCCATTATGAATATCTACAGGAATGAGGAGTTGGTATAACGCATTAATTGAATTCAATCCAATACGCAAAAAAAACAAAACAATCAAAAAAACTATAGAAAAAAAGATACTTAGATTTGCAGTAATGCCGACAAACAAATAAATAGATGCAAGTTACTTAGGTTTGCATTAATGTCAAGAACATAATAAAAAACAATTGGAAGGGAGAACCATTAAAGAAGAAATTCACCGTTTTCCCTAACAAAGTGTCACCAGTTGGATCTCCAAGTAATTTCTGCCTCACGGCAACTAGCATTTCGTGCTGTAGCAATGGCAAAAAGTTACTAATACAATTCAGTATATTTGAAGTACCAAATTTTAAATAGTTTATATAGAGCACAAACTCATGTGCATACAAGAAATTCACTTGATAAAAGATACAGGAGATACTTTTATTTAGCATATAAAAGCTGAAAATAAAGCCAAATATCCTAAATATGATCAACCTAATGTGCTTGCTTTCATTTTCAAACTAGATTTCCTTGGTTTTTCTCTATCAGGTTATTTAGTCAAACACATAAACCATCCATAAAAAATAAGATGGGCTGCGAAACAAAAAACATGTCAGTCAATATAATTTTTCATGTTTACGGAAAATTGATTTAAAATTTCTTCTGACATTTAACAACTTAAGGATGGAAATAGACAATTCAGACTAAATTGAGAATTTTGAGATAGAAATAGACTAACTTGCTTACGAAGGAGACCCAACATTAGATAAATGGCCATCTCAGCACATGAAGCTGCATTTCCAGTGGCATCGCTCGGAATCCTGGCAACTGTAATTCCATGTTTCGTGGCAGCATTTATGTCAACACCTTCAAAGAACAAAGCATCATTATACTTTTATGTACAATAAATACTTAGAATTGCTACGTGTAGGATATAGTGCTGAAGAAGAAGAGATACCTTCCACGCCAACTCCAAATTGCATGATAAGCTTCATTTTGTTCGCTCGAGCAATGATATCTGAATTTAGACGCATGTTTTTTACAACACAAATATCGTAGTTTCCAATAACATCAGGGACATCCTCTAACGGGACAACATCAACCTAATAAATAAAAAATATAACCATATAAAAAATTAATATTATGTTGATACAGAGGAACGTTGTTAAAAAATGCAATACGTATGCAAGAAAAGAGGCAAGCCTCCAATATATTTGTTCTTACATAAGATATTCCCAGCTATAAACATACAAACTGAGAAATGCATGGAGATTACAAACATATCCAGGAATATGACGCACCTTTATGAATGGATGGCTTTGCAAATACTCTCTCGTATAATTATGAGAATCAGGGAAATGTGGACCACAGAAAAGAATATGAGTAACGGATTTTTCACTGTCAAGAGTCATTTCTTGGAATTTTCCCAAGAAGCCTGCATTTGAAAGCAATGGAATTAAACAGCAACTTAAATAAAATCTCCAGCTATATAAGAAATAACACACTCACATTCTCACATTCTAATAGAAACAAAGTAAAGAGGAAGAGAGGTGTAGATAGTGTAAAATTTATATGTAATTGTAATACAAATATAATTAGATTTATATACAATGAAAATGTATGATATGTTTTCTCAAATTCTCTTGTACCTATCGGCTTAGATAGCTTGTAGACTTGGCACTGATTTTAAGGTCCATGCTTTGCAGCTCATTCTATGACACCCAAGTAGATTATAAGCCAATGATTGATTATGGATGATAACATCATCACGTACACATCCAACGGCTCATAGTCCCACTTTACGCGCTACACACTTGGGTGCAGGGACGGAGCCAGGAATGTGAATGAGGGGGGGCGAGATTGTTGTGATAGAAATATACATTTTTTTTTGGCAAATAGTCGAAGGAGTGAAAGGGGGGTGCCCCGCGGTACGGTACGCTATATTTGTGAAGAAAAATATAATAAGAAACTAGGTTCAATTACAACTTTTAACATACTTTATACTCTTATATCTCTTTCATTATAACCAAGATTTTGGGTTAGGAGGGGGGCAAACTCAAAATAAAAGGAAAAAATATGATATTTTTCGATTTTGAGGGGGGGCGAAATACAAATATCAAAAATTTTGTAAGGTAAAAAAATGATTTTTCAAAATTGAGGGGGGGGACCGCACCCTCCAGCCCCCCCTGGCTCCATCCCTGCTTGGGTGGTATGAACTAAACCATGCTTCACTAAGCTCGGCTGATATAATAACTATACTTGACTCACACATACATTCAAACACCTTGCATGCTAAAAGAAGAAATTTGTTCTGATAAAAAAAGGTGAAAGAAAAGAAAAAAATGACAGATTTTTTATTTTTTCACACAGTAAAAGCAATAAAATCCCTCCACCAAAACACAATTCCCAAATGCATTTAAAAGCTCGCAAAACCAACCACAACAAACCCATTACTCCACCATTATTGCATTTATTTCATTCCCCTGAACTCCATTTTCATTGACAAAATTGTGAATAAAAAAAAATAAAAAACACTATCGCGATGATTTAATTCACACTAACCTAAGGATTGCTGCGAAATGGGTTTTTACCTGGGAAAGATGAATATTGGCGCTGTTGCTGATCAGTAGCAGTATTATAGGTAGGACCAATAATTTCGAACGACGACGTTCTGTTCCTTATATTTGCGAAGACTCCATTTTCACGTACCAAAGATTTCATTACAGCTGAAAATGAAGAGGAGGCCGTCTTACGATACATGAGGGCGTACAGAAGAATGATGCACTCTCACCACTCATCACCCACCTGTAACTATAGTAACATTTTGCTGGGTTTTTTTTTTTTTTTTTTGGCTGTGTACGTAATTCAATTTTAGTCCCTCACATTTTCGCTATCACAAAGTAATGCCGAAAGTTTCAAAAATTACCAAAATTCCATCAACCACACGAATGTAAATGATTCAACCCCAATAAAGAATAGTCAAACTTATTCAATTTCTTATTAAGATAATAATAATAATAAAAAAATGTTTGAACTTGAATTGACCGCTTATTAAGTTGAACTCGGATCGAGTCGGTCAAGTAGTATAATATTTCCACTGCTTCTTTATTATTTTTAAATCAACTCGAGTAAGCTTCAGATTATATTTGAACAATGAAACGCGCTAAAACTTACATATATTATGTTTGCATGGGGTTTCATTTAATTTTCGCTTTTGATTATATATGGGAAATTTCGTCGTGTTTTTTAAAATTGGTAAATAGATGTCAAAGCAAATGAGAATTGAATAGTTGGTAATATATAAAATGATTGAATTAGTTAAAGTTAATAATTTTGTTAACAATGTTATAGATAAAATAAGAGATACAATTGTATTAGTTAAATGTATTTATAAGTGAAAATATCAAAAACTAATTCTAAAAAATAAAATGTGCATTAAGTTGTGGAAGTTGAGACCTAAGTTACATAGGACGGGAGTGAATGCGCGAGCCAGAGAGTGTAAGAGCATCAACATTTGGGATTACTTAAAAGCGAGAGCGCCTTAAAGCCTGTGCTGATAAAATTAAAATTAAATAATTGTTATACGAGTTGTTCGACCAAATGATCTTTAGATATTATTGTGAAATGATAAGCTCATGTTAAAATATTTATTTTTTAACTTGAATTATAAAAATAATTAGATGATGCGATTGTCTTTTTTGATAAGCTCAAAAAATATATTTAAGTACGATGAAATGAAAAATATTAAGATTATTAAAATAATTTTGGCTGTACACGCCGATTTTTTATTGGAAAGGACACCAAAAGTTAAACTCAACATTACAATTAACAGTTTTTGCATTTCTACAAAGTCTATATCTGTAATTTCATTCTTTCCTGTTTTAAGGGCAAGTCTGTTTACATATTTTGACTAACGAAAGGATTATCATTGAATGTACATTAAAAACATCAGCTATTAGTGAAAAATTCTTGTTATTTCTTGAAATCTAGTCCATAAATTTTGGTGCAAGAATTAAGAATTCTTAGATCGTAACAGAGCGAAGATTTTCACTCTTAAGTCACAAGAGTGAGTTTGAAACACTAGAGTGTTAACCATATATGGAGAATTATGTGGTTTAGGTTGAGACTATTCATCACCATATATAGCACATCCATCCTTCTTGAAAACACAGCTATTTAAGCTCAAGAGGTGAAAGAAAAGAGATGAGAGTGCTAATTTGATGAAATGATAGGTAATTATAATTAAATTAATAAAGTGAAAATATTACTATGTTTCGATTTGAAGATGATTTTAGTATTTTTATTTTCAAAAAACACAAAACAAATAAACATGCATATTTCCATAAACACGAACAAATATATTAATAGTATATGGAAATATTACTAAAATCCCCCTGAAAATAATTTTTCATATCCAAAAAAATCCATGAAAATATTTTTCAATCTCAATAATCCATTCTACAAACTTTTCATTCCAAATACCTCAAAAGTTAGGATTAACAATTTTTTCGACTAAACTATCCTTCATTTATAAGTTAATTATTGATCAATTATTTTTTCTTATTGGAATCGTTTTGTTTTAATTCTTTCAAATTGATGAATCATAAAATACGAATTTTATTTTGAATATTATTTTTTAAAAATATTTGTATATATATATATATGTTTTAAATTTTTTGAAAAGATTAAAAAATCTGAAAATTTAAAATAAAAATCATAATTAGTACCAAGTATCAATTAAATTTCATTGTAAAACTACAATTGATTAATTTTTAATCTAGAAGGTTAAGGACAATTAAGTCTACAAATTTGTTAACCCTAAATATAGAATTTTTTGGAATGAAAAGTTGATGGAGTGGGTTTTTTGGATTGACAAATATTATCATAGATTTTTCAGATGTAAAAGTTAATTTTAAGGGTTTTTTTTATTAATTTTCCCATAGAATATTTATAAAATATGAATTGAAATTAACTCTTAAAGAGAATTTTATCTTGATTGAAAGAGAATATTCAACTTTATTTTTTAGCTTTAAAAAGTGGACTAATTCGAAGTTCCGAACGTTTACATTGATCAAAAAAGAAAAAAAGAAAATTTACTAACCACCGCCCCCACCCCTCCCCCGCTTCCCAAAAAAAAAAATTTGTATCCAAAAAACCCTTGAAGTTATTTTTCTATCCAAAAAACCCTTGAAGTTATTTTTCTATCCAAAAAACTCATTCTACCATCTTTTCATTCCAAAATCCCAAAATTTAGGGTTAATAAATTTATGGACTTAATTTCCCTCAGTCTTCTAGATTAAAAGCTGATATTTATTTAAAACTTTCATATTGATAATTGATACTAATTGGGTTTATCATAAATTTTCAATTTTTTTAATCTTTTTAAAAATTTGTAAAGTGAATTTTTTAGATAATTACCATATTAAAATCAAAAATAAATTATATAAAAGTATTTAAAATATTAATTAAAAAATAACATCGGTATTATATGATTTATCAATTTGAAAAATTTAAAAGAAAATATGATAAAAAAAAGTTGTTAATCCTAATATTTGAATTTTTTGGAATGCAAAGTTTGTAAAATGGGTTTTTGAGATTGAAAAATATCTTCATAAATTTTTTTAATACAAAAAATTATTTTAGGAGGGTTTTAGTAATTTTCCCATAAAAAAAAAACACTTCTATGCGACAATTTCCCCTCAAATTATAGACATTTTATTCTTCTTGTGATGCCTCAAACCCAGAGCCTAGATCATATATCAAAGTATCTGCATATTGCTACATGCACGGTGAGACATAGTTCGGTAGTATAAAAATACATGGTGGATTTGTGAGAAGTGTTATAAACTTATAAAGTGAAATGAGAACATCATCAAATTTAATAGTCAACTTTCTCAAACAATAGCTCTCGAAGTAAGAGTTTTTTGTCTTTTACAGCGACACATCCGCAGAGATTTAGAGAGGAAGACGTTGCCTGGATGAGGCAAGCTACTTCAAGAATAATTTGTCCACAATATTGGGGGCTAAACAATCAAATCGGATCCTCATTATTACTTAACATCATTTATCATGAGAGGTTTCTGCACCTTGAGCTGATCAATTGACAATTTCTATACCACTGAAATTAGATTCACCTGCATGGAGTTGAAGGGCAACATCTCCAACAACCTGTGATTCAATTTCAAGGTTGAATCATATATAACTTTAATTCGGAAGATCTTGAAAATTATACATAAAAAATATATATACATATCAACAAATGTATAAGTACGGTGGAGTACTGAAAATACCTTGGCCATGAATCTATACGAATGTTCAGTAACTCCAGCAACATGAGGCGTGAATATGACATTTGGGAACTTAAAAATTTCATCATTGGGATCAAATGGTTCAGTCCATGCAACATCGATCCCAAGACCTCCCAAGTGACCTGATTCCAGATGATGAAGAACAGCATCATAATTTAACAGACCACCTCGCGCTATGTTTATGAGGAGAGCACCCTAAAACACAATAACATGCATGATATTCAAGATGAGATCATTTAATACAGTCGATCGAGCTAAAATTAATTTCTAAACAGAAGTAAACAAACCTTTCTCATGGAAGATATGAAAACCTTGTCGACAATGCCAGCCTGAAAGCAAATCACAAGTAAAATAAGTACTTTCTGTCTTAAAGTAACACTTACATTCTGTTTGGTTCAAGGATTTTTTCAAGGATTTTGGTGAGGAAGTGAAACACTAGGAGAAAGGACATGCATAAAATCTAAGAAATTGAAATTCCAAACTCGTATGGTTGTCTGGATAAAAGAACATGGATTTGGAAGTAGGAAATAATGATTTCCTTACGAATTTCTCTTGTTTTCCTCACTTGTTTCGTGAGGCAAAAGAATTTTCGCCAATTACATGATACGGTACCTCAAGTAAAAATAAGCAAGAGAAAAGACAAAATAATTGTAGGTAATTATTGATGATTTGAGATAATATGAAGTGATAGAATACAAGAGAATATGAAAGAAAATTTGAAAATGGGTGATTCTATTGAAAATGAGTTGTAGCGTAGATCTTTGGAACATTCCAAGCATGACTTTAGCATTTCCCTAGCAAACAACAATCAAAATTTATTTTGTTCGTGTGAAATCACTCTGACCTTAGTACCAAACAAGGTGTTAAAAATCAGGTTGGTCGGAATTATGGACGAAGAATGGTGAAATCACTTACCGTTTCAATGTTCATTACCAAACAACAAACAACAATGTCAGCACGGCTTGCAAAATCTAGAAAATCCTGATGAGTACCCTTCTCGTCTACAAGATCATCATGGAGGATTCCATTTCCATTGTATGACTCTGGAAGCATTAAATAACGTGTTAAAACAAAAGGTTTACCCTGATATTTTTTCCAAATTAAGATAGTAAACCTTCATACCATTAGATTTGCTTGAATTCTGGAGAGGTGAAGACCAACTTCTTTTAGTAGCGAGTATTTTCACACCAAACGGTCGCAAACGCTTTGCTAAGTGAATCCCGATATTTCCAAATCCCATTATGAATATCTGCAGGAATGAGGAGTCGAACAACGTATTAAATGAATTCGATCCAATACTAAAAAAATAATACGAAAAAACTATAGAACTTAGATTTGCACTAATATGGACAAAAAAAAAGTTACTTTCACAAAAAATCATCTATTGCAAAATGGTATTACATCTCCTATTGCATTAACTTCTACATATAACAAGTGTATAATTATTTTATTCATACATATAAGTGATTTGAATTTTATACACTTGTCATGTATAGAAGTCAAGGAGATGCAACACCATTTGCAATAGAAAATCCAGATTGAATTTCTTTGGCTATGTTTGTTTACGGTTTTTATTATCATTTTCTATTTTTCGGATCTCAATTTTCACAACTATCTAATACAATTATTTTTTCTTCTCTCTTTCTTACTTTAATATTTTTTCTATCACATAACTACTACCAAAATAACTAACCCAATTATTTTAAATATCGTACGTCCATAAATCACGTTTGATTTGACACATTTTACTCGTCCAACCATTTATCTAAAAACATAAACAAACAGAACCATCATGTAGTAAATATTCCCCAAAAAAAAAATTAAAATTCTACTCCAAAACATAAACGAAAATGGTCTTAGGTTAGTTTGCACTAACGTTGAGAACATAATAAAAAATAATTGGAAGGGAAAGCATAAATAGAAGAAGTTGTTCACCGTTTTCCCTAACAACGTGTCACCAGTTGGAGCTCCAAGTTTTTTCTGCCTCACAGCAACCATCATTTCGTGCTGTAGCAATGGCAAAAATAATACTAAGACCAAACTTCAAAAAGTTTACATAGAGATATAAATAGACGATTGAAACTTCAAATTTTTAAAATTTTCACTTCTGCTGATAAACTTGAAAAATTTGTAATTTTCCCCCTCACCAAATTTTAAAATTGTCACTTTTACCTATAATATTTGTAATTTTGCCACCCCTAAAAATGACAAAAATGACATCTCTATTACTCAAAAGTACTTAGTGTGGATGATAAAAAAAAAAAAAGTACTTAATGTGACATTTGACTTTTTAATCTATTTCGTCAATTCACAAATCTTTACTTCCCCCTCCTTCATCACACGTTGTTTACACTATAAAAAGTGCTCGAGCGCTCCGATCATTTCAGCTAGAGTAGGTTGCTTAGTTCCAGCCCGAGCGAGTGCTCGAGTAGCACACCATAAAATAATTTGGGCTGTCGAAATTACAAGGCCCAAATAATCCGAATTGTAGACATTCGAAAAGCAAGAAATTAGGTCCATAATGAACCTAATTTCCAATCATCTGCAGAGGCGCGCTAATTTGAAATTATTTGAAAGAGCAGTTGAAGGCGGTTCCCGAAAAAAAAGAACGTGGGTTCCTCAAAGACCCATATATTTAGGAAGCCGGGGACAGAGAAAAGGAGATCATCGCAATATCATCAGACTTCTTTCTCTTAGCGTAAATTAGGAGTAGTTCATAGCATAATGTAGGAGTAGCAGTAGAGTAGATGTAATAGTTTCTTATCAAAAACCACTTGGATGCGGCTGTGAAACATGTATCCATAATTATCTGTAATCATCACGATTGAAAACTTTCATGGAGGTGTAAATTATCGTTTATTCAGATTTAAGTATCGAATAGATAGTTTATGCACTGGACTTGAGTTTTCAATTTACCCTTTTGAATTCAAACATATTCAAGTATGGAAATAATACATTTGATCGAAAGATTCTCACGTAGGTACAAAGTTATCTTGTGTCAGATTTAAATATCAGAGAGATAGTTTTTACTTGTACTTGAATTTTTCTTTTATTGTATTATTGTGTCATTCGAAGACGATAAACATTTCAGTCAATTGCGGTCCTAACAACTAAGTTAAACAACATACCGAAGTGTTAAATTTTGAACCACCGTCTAGCGCATCGAATTCGAGGGCGGGGGTTGAAAGATAATCTCAAGATATAGATTATCGCGGGGCTCGGAACACGAGATTGGATCCACCCTAGTCTAATTTGTTTTTATTTTCGAAACACACGTCTCTACATTTCAAACAAAAGGAAGAAATAGAAATCTAAGGGCTTAGAAATTTACCCTAAACTATATTCTCAAGAATTTGGTTGGTAGAATTTTCAGATTCCTCACTTCAAAGCCCAAGAAAATATTATATTATTCATTTATTTAAATACAAATCTTATAAATTTGTTTTTGATTTCTTCACTATATTTCATATGTTACTCTAAATTTTAATTCTTGAATATTTTTAGCTCTATATGCATATTTAGTGGGTTTAGGAGGGCGGGATCGTCTCTGTGTGTTCTTTTTTTGGGGAGGGGGGGGGAGGTGTTTGAGAGATATACTTCGTAGTTAGTTGAGTTTGTGTAATGTGGTACGTTATATATAGGTATAAGTATATACACATTGAAAGAGATGAAGTGGTGAGACTCATCAAAAATAAAATGAAGTGGTGGGGCCGCGTGGATATACTGGAGATTAGAGAAGAGGAAGTGTGAAATGCCAAAGTTAGGCACAATGAAAGATAAAGAAATTGCTCAATATCGATTCTTTCATTATGAGATCGATGTAATGAAAAAACGCCGGTCACAATTTAGAATGCCCAAAACAATATATAATAAATAGGTTAGCACTTATATTTTAGTTAATTATGATTTGTATATTTTGAATTTTATATCTTGAATTATGATTGCTTCCCTTTTTCAGTCACTATGTTTTTAAAAATATTTATCAAATATATATAACTTATTATGATTTGTGTTAATATCAGATACAAAAAATTGCATTTTTCAGTTGTACTTCAATAATTGATTATCTTTTAAAAAAAAAAATCGTAGTCGCACCGAAAAATAATATGCATAAAAATAAATATTGAAATATTAATTATTTAGTATTAAAAATAAATATTACAATATTTAATTTTTTGACATTTAAGGCCCCGCTCCTTGTGAAAATCCTAGCTCTGTCCCTATATATATATATATATATATATATAATATTATATCAACCTGCTTACGGAGGAGGCCCAGCATCAGATAAATAGCCATCTCAGCACATGAAACTGCATTTCCAGTGGCATCGCTTGGGATCCTGGCAACCTTAATTCCATGTTTTGTAGCAGCATTTATGTCAACACCTTCATGCATGTATGATTAAATATATCATTATCAATGGTAGATCTAGAAATTTAGGTCAGGAATTTTATCGAGAGGAACAAGATTGTTGTGAAATAGTTATACAATTTGTTTTTTGCCAAATAGATGAAGGACTTATAGGCCCCCGTGGTACGGTACGCTATATTTATGGGGGGAAATATAATAAGGAATTAAGTTCAATTACAACTTTTGACATACTTTATACTCTTATACCTCTTTCGTTATAGCCAGAATTTTGGGCTATGTTTGGTTATGTTTTGGGATGGTATTTTGGTGAGAATTATTGGTGAGAAATTTATGGGGACATGTGCGTGTTTGATGAGATTGTGTTTGGTTTTATTTTGGGAGTTGGTTTTTTGGTGTGTTTTTTTGGTGAGATAATGTTTGGTTTTGTTTTCAGAGGAAACAAAAGTTACTGTAGCAGTCAAATCATGAAATTTTTGTCTGTTAGAGAGAAGAGAGAGCACATAAAGAGGAGTGTAGGGACAAAGTAGGTGTAGAAGGATGAAAAATAATTATTATATTTTTTTTTACCAAAAAAATAGTGTATTTTTTACCAAATATTTTGTGAACCAAACATGATTTGGTGAGAATTTTGGACTAAACATGACATGGAAACATAACCAAACATTGCCTTGGGTTTTGGAGGGGACGAACTCAAAATAAGGGAGAAACATGATATTTTTCGATCTTGAGGTGGGGCCTTTAAAAAATTGAATGGGGGCGTTAATGTAATTTACAAATTAAAATTTAAAAATATGTATATATAAAAAAAAAAATTGAGTGGGGGCAATGCCCCTTTTGGACATACATAAATCCGCCCCTGATCATTATAATTCATGCATATCTAATCACAGGATATATATATATATATATAGTATAGTACTGCTATACCTTCTATGCCAACTCCAAATTGCATGATAAGCTTCATATTGTTGGCTCGGGCAATGATATCTGAATTTAGACGCATGCTTTTTACGACACAAATATCATAGTCTCCGATAACATCAGGGACATCCTCTAACGGGACAACATCCACCTACCAAATACATAGAGGAAGGTTATAAAAGGCAATATGTATGCTCAGATCACAAGGGAGACAGCAAGAGATCGAGACAAGCCTCCAATATATATATATATATATATATATATATATATCTAAGGACGGAGCCAGGATTCAGAGATAGGGGGGACGAATGTAAAAATTTGAAAAAATCTTAATATTTTTAGATTTTGAGGGGGTGAAATGTCAAAAGTCAAAAACTTATGGGGGCAAAATGTAAAAAGTGAAAATTTTTGGGGAAATTTTTTTCTCCTCAAAATTGAGGGGGGGTGGGGGCCCCACTAGCCCCCCCTCCCTCCCTCCCTCCGTCTCTGATGTATATATATATACATATATGTTCGTAATCTCCATATGTAATCTCATGATATCCAATTAAGGCACCTTTATGAATGGACGGGTTTGCAAATACTCTCTCGTATACTTATGAGAAGCAGGGAAATGTGGACCACAGAAAATAATACGAGTAACTGGATTTCCATTGCTGCCGCCAACACTCGACATTTCTCTGCACTTTGGAAGCAATAGAATTAATAATTAAACAGCAACTTAAATGTATAAAATTCCAGCTAAAGATCCATTGCTGTGAAATGGTTTTACTTACCTGGGGCTGAGGAAGATGAACAGCAGCGCTGGTGCTGAGCCTGAGAGAGATATATAGTATATATTATGGGTAGGAGACTAATTAACAATTTCCTTGCAAGTTGCAATTAATAGTAATAATAATAATAGCTATAACTCTATTTTCACCTACCTCTTAAAGTTGGAAATGAAAGCGTCTTCGGCTATATTCACATGTTGGAAACTTGGAATCCCTACCACTACTATCCTCCATTCTAATTCAAAAAAATAATTTGATGCCAGACATGCAACCAGCACCAGTTAAACATTCTGCTGGGTAATTTCATTTTAGTCCTTAGCTCATATTTATATCCACTTTCAAACTATTCCCAAAAGTTTCAAAAATTACCTAATGTGCACCGAAATTACTAGGGGCACAACTATAATGAATTTATCTATGATTCGGCCGGACTGCTCCCCACGGGTGAAATCGAATATACATGGTTCGAATAATATGGTTGAGCCTACTTGACTAATGGTCAGTTATTTAATGAGCCCATCTGCAGCACTAGTTAGGTTAATAAATATGAAATACATATTTATTAGTCTATATTATAATTTAATGGGCTAATGGCAAAGTATCGGCCCATGGCCCATATCTAGCTCTATGAATACTCTATGAGGGTGATAAAAAAGTCATTATTTGCTCTTCCCACAAACAAGATCGCTAGAGAGAAAATAGCTGACATCTTTTAGAGAGGTCTCTCACTAGAGAACTACAAAAAAAATTGATCTGATCAAAGTGGGTACGTAATCAACTTGTTTTGAGTGAGTGCAGTCCAAATACAAATCAACCTAATGTCTAGTTTGTCGTGTGTTGAATCGGATTCTCTTCCCACGTGGTCATCGCGTGACACACACAGTGATCTTGCATCATCTATGATCCTTCAATCATAAGAATATAATTAGATAATCCGAGTCAAAAATTAATAGGGTAATAATGCACCCTCGAATTGCCAGCTTTTGGCACAATGCATCTTTAAATTCGATTTTAGGCACTTTGCACCCTCGAATTACATAAAGCTTGGCATTTTGCACCCTAGAGTAAATTTACGGCATCTAACTCATTAGAAAAGTGAGTTCACTCAATTTTTTGGGGGGTAAAATTGTAAATACAAAAAAGGCAAAATTGTATTGAAGAACGTGAAAATCTGTAAAAGTTCGAAGGCAAAATTGTACCAAAAAAGTGTGAAAATTTGTAGAAATCGTCTCAATTTTAGAATTGTCAATTGACTAAAATCTCTAAATCCTCTTTTGGAGAAACCCTTCAAAAAAACTCTATCATCGACCTTAAGTATCAATGTTCTCACATTTTTGCTTCTATACAAAATGGCTTCTCGAAGGGTTGAAAAGATGATTTTAGAAACTTTAATTCATTGGCTAACCCTAGGGCGTCTACAAATTTCATGCTTTTATGGAACAATATTCTTGCCTTCAAACTTTATAGATTTTCACAAATTTTTTAAGTACAATTTTACCTTCCAAAATTGAGTGGACTTGTTTTTCTAGTGACTTATATGCTGTAAATTCACTTTAAATGCAAAATATAATGCCAAACTATATGTAATTTGAGAGCGCAAAGTCCCAAAATTTGAATTCAAGGGTGCATTGTGCCAAAAGGTGGCAATTCGAGGGGCAAAATGCTAATTACCCAAATTAATATCATCCGTTCAGTTTATATCCAACAATCCAAATATGTTCAAACTTTGTTATTTATATACTCATAATTGAACTTAAATAAACTTTCATCTCAATTGTAAAATAATTTGGTTTATTTTTCACTGTAGTATCTATACTATTTTATTATTGAAGAGAGCCAAATGTGTTTTGATGTAGAAAAATATTTGGTCTATCATTTATTTATTTTTAAAAAAACCCACTTTGGTCTGTCATTTTTTGTTTTTACTATTTTTATTTTAAAATCCAATTAGTTACCTTAAAACTATTCATTCTCACCCCACTTCTGACAGTTTGAAAAAAGAAAAATTTCTGGCAGATTTATCACCCCACTAACCCAACATCTTCCATTATTTCCTTTCATTCGTCCATCTTTTCTTTCATAATTTTGTAACTATTCGTCTTTTCCATGCTTTTGATTTTCATCCTTTCTTTCTTTCTTTTTTTTGTTCTTTTTTTCTTTTTGTGATTTTTTGATGATTTCTCCTAAGTGGTAATTAGTGTAGTTTTTTGTTTTTGCAGAATTCCTTACCTGCCAAAGTGGGCATTACCAACAGAAAAAAGATAAAGAAGAAGGAAAAGGACACACCGGACATGACCAATGAGTCTCTCTGGTTTTGTGAATATGGGATGTGGATTCATGAATTCTTTAATATCATCTTTCAATTTCTTCTAATTGAAAATGTAGGATATTATGCTATTAAGTATTAGAGAAAATAGCAAATACCCCCAAACTATTAGGTGATGTGCACTTTGCCCCCAAACTATTAAAAGTTGCACTCAACACCCTAAACTATCATATATGTGCACTTTGCCCCCTTGGTCAGCTTCGGGCAGCACACAGGGGGGCAAAGTGCTACAAACCGCATAGGTGAGGGGGCAAAGCGCACATCACCAGATTTTTTTTATTTTTTTTAATTTTTACTAATTTTTCTATTTTTTATTTTTGTACTTTTTTTCATTTTTTTTAATTTATTTTCATGTTTCCGGATTTTCGAATTGTCTTTTTTGTTTTTAGAAAATTATGAACATTTGAATTTATACTTCTTTTCATTGGTTTCTTATTTATTTTCATGTTTTATTTTTATTTTTCATATTTTCATATTTGAAAATTATTTATTTCAAATCTAAAAATAATATTTCAAGAAAAATCCAAATAAATCGCAATATGCATGATTTAAATTGAACGATGAATGGGTAAAATTTTTCCCGAAACTGACCGAGGGGGGTTAAGTTAATATTAAAAATATTTGAATTTAAAAAAAAATAGCAGATACCCCCCCAACCTATGAGGTGATGTGCGCTTTGTCCCCTCACCTATGAGGTTGGTAGCACTTTGCCTCCTACGTGCTGCCCGAAGCTGACCGAGGGGGCAAAGTGCACATATATGATAGTTTAGGGTGTTGAGTGCAACTTTTAATAGTTTGGGGGGCAAAGTGCACATCACCTAATAGTTTGGGGGTATCTGCTTTTTTCTCTAAGTATTATTACTGTAATCGTAATTTATTGATACTATGTTATTGTTGGATACATTGAAAATGTATTGAATATTATTATGTTTTATTTTTTCATTGTATGCATTCGTATTGAGTGTGTGTCAACCACTAATATAAATATGGTCTTAAATTTAACCCGAAACATAGAAATTTCAATTGAAATTTTGGGTTTCCAAGGTCCCGAAATATCTTCCAAAATTTCGAACTTTCAATCCAATTTTGCAAAATATCTTCCAAAATTTCGTGAAATTATTTCGATCGAAACCTAAAATTTCACGAAATTTTTGTCGAAGCTCGAAATTTCCGAAATTTAAAATGATATTTGTTAAATATCCATCAAAATTTTGACCGAAACCCGAAATTTCCAGAAATTTTTATCGAAACACGAAATTTAAAGTAATATTTATTCTTTTATTTTTTAAAATATTTTTTAGTTAATTTTTTTTAAAATATTTTATAGTGAAAAATTAGGGTCAAATGATCATTCATATTAAAAAAAAAAGATAATAAATGATCAATTATGTAAACCAATAAGCAATAAATTTAAATACTAATCTGAAGTGATATTAGACAATAAGTTAATAAAAATTCGGGTCTGACCACAAAATTAATTTAAATAAAATCTCATAAAAATCCTTTTAGAAGCTTGATATGATTTTGAATAATGATTTTTACTAAAATTGTGGTACACTTTATTTTAACAAAGTTCTTATGATATTTGATTAATATTTTACCACCATTATTTTATATTTTTCATAACAGGTTTAACTCATTCTATTCAACAAGATTCATTATGCATATATATTATATATGGAATGTTATTAGTGTAAAAATTATATAATTATGATATTTAAAGTTACATATAGTTTCATTGTAAATTTTTAAATATTTCTATAAATTTTCATGATTTTCTTAAAATTAAAATCGAAATTTTGAATATTTCCAAAATTTCCATTGAAATTTTAGTAAATTTACTACCCGAAGGAAGGATAGAGAGATTTAATACCTCGAGTATAAATAACAAATTTTCCTCCAAATCGAGAGCCCTATTCAATTCAACAACAATGGCGGGAGCGTCCGCCAGACAACAATTACTCCCCGCCCCTTCCACCGCCGCCACCACCACCGTAATCCTAGAACCACCACCCTCCTCCAGTCAACAGCAGCCGCAAATTACGGATTCCTTGGTTCTGAAATTGAAGCGTCCCCAAAAGAAGGTGTCATGGAAGGAAGGAACAATTGACAACGAGTTTATGAACAAAAAGAGCTCCAAGAAATGCTGCATTTTTCATAAAGAGAAGCCTTTCGATGAGGATGATTCTGATGCTGAAGGTGATTGCGATCACGATCATAACGATGGAAGAAAAAATGATGATAGAAACAAACACAATTATGAAGGCGATGTGAATTGCTGCCACGAAGAGTCCGTGATTCAGTAATTTTTCCTAATCCTCGTCGATTTTATTCTTTTTGGTAAGATTATCCTCTTCCATTATAAATCTGTATTAATGGGGGATAAAAGTGATGATTTTGGGAATATTTCTAATTTTTACATCTCTTGCAATTTTATTTCTGTGTATTTTTCCGGTGTCTTGGAGTCTGGATGTGAATTTCTGGTATTTTGATGAAGGAACATAGAGAATAACATTGTATGCGCATCTTTTTATGAATTTTAGCGCAAATTTAATCACATTTTTGTAGCTTAAATTATTGGCCATCTTTGTGGATTTTTGATTCTGCACAAACTTTCATATTTAATCTTGAACAATGCAATCTCAATATACGGATCAAATATGAATTCTATCAATTCCAGTTCGACAAACCAAATAAATAAATCGACTAACAAAATTTGCAGCAAAGAAAGGCCGGGAAGAAGGTGATGGTTACAGAGAAACTTGCTCACAATTGACAAAAAAGAAGATACTGAATCTGCTGATGCATCGGTTAAGGAAGGCGATGATGCCGGTTGTTGTCTTGATGCTTTTGAGCATTGGGAAAGCAGAAATTTTGTGGATATCACAATGCAGAAACATACTTAAAAGGTGCTCTGAGGTTAACTTGCTGCTATAGTAGGAAAATCGAGAATTAATAACCAGACGCCCCCGGGAAGAGTTCTGATATTTTATTGAAAACGTCCATGACCTGAGACAGAATAACAAGAAATTCATATATTAATATAATGTTAGTTGATCAGCTTTAGAAAGGCGAGTTTTAGGAAATCCCAGGATTTCGAGTCCTTCATTAGTGATAATTATTTGTGGTGGGACCCAAGTGGAGTCAGCAAACATGGATAATTGTGATTATCTAGGAGTTGGGAAAACAGAAATCCGCAAAAGATCTAGGTCATACTTGGGGGTCCTGAGAGTGGCTGGGCTAGGGAAATCCTAGCCCTCCAAGAATGGTCTGTGTGTGGACCCAATCAAATGGAGGGGGGTGATCTCCCCTGGACCAGTTCCATAGCCCCTTAGTATGACCGGGAAAGATCTCGGGCTGTATTTTACCGTACCTCTTTGTCGTTTTGATACTTGGCTGTACTCAGAGGATTCTGAGAACACTGCAAAAATGACCAAGAATCAGAAACTCCACAAGTATAGAAACAAGCAAGATAAAAGGAAGAAAATCGTGAAAGAAAACGATGAACAGAGCAAGAATTTGCTTACATCCATGATGGCTGCTTGAACTCTCGGATTTTGAAATGCCATAGCAACATCAGGATTGGCCATGATTTTAGAAATGACTTCCTTGGGAGTAAGGCCTATCTGATCTGCAATAAACACAATGGAGATGGAACAAAGAGAATGAAATTGTAAGAGCCCGTGTTTCATCTTCGGGACAAACATTATGTATTAGCTTTAGGGTAAATTATATAGAGACCTACACATGAGACCCTAATCACAAAAAACACCCTGAGATTTGAGTTTTAATGTAAAGATACTTTTAAAAATGACGTGATGCAATGTCGGATACTTGGGGGATACGATACCCTAGGGATACTCCTTGGATACGTATCGGATACGCCATGTGGCATATCCAAAAATAAAAAATAAAAGAAAATTATGGATACCGTGTCCGGAATATATCCAGAACGTGTCCAGACCAGAAGTTTGACAAAAACAACATTGCTCCCAATAGAAATGTTCGCAGTTTTGTGGTATATGATAAATGTGACGATACGAGGTTAACTGCCCTAACTATGATATATTAATTAATGACAATTTCATATTAAGATGAAAAAAATAGGCATATATGAAAGTGAGAATATGACATGACAAATGATAAAGAACATTAGTAAATTTGAGAGACAGTGGATGAAGATGAAAAAATTACAAGGAAAATAAAAATAAGAAAGATGGGGTGGCACGCTAAGGATTTAAATGGTTACATTTAGAATTAGATTTTCTTATACGATATATATATATATATATATCTTTGCCGTGTCGAATCCTAAAACTTTGAAAAAATCGTATCGCCGTTTCCATATCGTATCGTATTCGTATCGCCGTATCCGTGCCCATGCAACCTAGGATTTGAGAAATAATCATAACTTTCTTCAGTAAAAGCATATTTTAATTTCATCCCCTGTCTACCCGTGTCTTGGTACTTTACAAAACCTCAGGGGCCTCGTGATAATTACCCGATAAGTGTGGGGTGTGAATGTAATTGTCCCGCGGTTCTATAATGCACCAAACTGAAGTTTATGGTGGAGAAGTTAGGACCAAACTCATTTCACTGTAATACTCACCATTAGGAATTGAGGGATACACTTTAGCACCAGAGTTAATATTTACATCAGACAAAATTGATTGCATCTCTGAAAAATTAATATGACTTTTCTTTTTGATGTCACTGCAAAAAGAACACTCAGAGACACTTGCTTATGCCAAAGCTTTAGCAACAGCATGGATATGAAACACCGCCGTTTAGATCTAACTAGGTTCCACAAAACTCGAAAAATCCAAGAATTTATGAAGTTTGAAGAATAATGAATAATGAACTCACATTTAAAGGTGGTGGGATTCCTCATCTCCTCTGGCAAATAACTGCAAAGATAAAAAAACCAAAAGTAAGTCTACATTCTTTGCTAATAATAAGCACAATAAAGGTAGCAAAAAGTGCGCAGTGTAAAGTGAAGAAATTCGTGGGAAATAAATCAGCATTGGATCACTCCATCAAGGATGCATCCCAAAAAAATCAAAAAGATTATTAGCATGTTACAAGAATACATCTAAAATTGAATACAATGTGAAAAACTATCTTACGGATAAACCATTTGTTGTACTGTTGGATCTTCCATCATTTTTTCCAAAGCTTCCACTGACATGAGAGGGCTTTCTGTACCTGTTCATGAAGAGGATAAAAGTTTATTTGGACTCTTTTAAGGTAATTATGAAGTAAATGAACCTACCTCAAGACAATCAAAATTGCAGAATTTGCAAATACGGTCAACAAGTTGTTTAACAAAAACAAATAATACCAAACTGCAGAGAAGGCCATCTCGCACTTTATGCCCACTGAAAAATTAAAGCTAGGACATGTAAAAGCCCACCTTCATATTATTTTCACAATTTTCATGAAACGTAAATTTCATGATCATACGTTTGTGAGCATTTCAATAGCATTATCCATCGAATTTTGAAAAATTTAAACTAAAAACAATTAAGACTACCAAACAATGAAAGAAAAATCAGTCACAAAATAGGGAGAGTATCATCTATACTACTATAAAAGTATGGATCTTGGAAGGTGTTTCTTCCAATTGTGAAATTACATTATTGTCATTACTTGAGTAACTTACTAAATAATATAAAATTAATTATAAAATCTATTTCCTCCTTAAGTATAATTCTTGTATTCAAACGACCACCTAATGGCAAATAATAACTGACATTAGTTAAAATTAAAAGCTATTGGAGAGTCCTTTGGACAATTTTTTATTAATTATTTTACATTCTTACTCAATAATAATAATAATAATTTGAGTGCATTAATATATATAATATTTTAGAGTTTATATTTTTATAGTAGTATAGATAATTTTATAAATACATAAATATTAACAATAATAAACGAAGTGATGGACATGAAGGCTTAGCTGCAGAAAGTTGAAGAGTCATAACTAATTTCTTGATTTTGTACAATTTTCCGTTTCCTACATAGATTAAGCAACATTCCTATTTTATAGTTTATACTTTTATAGTAGCATAGATAATATTATAAATACATAACTATTAACAATAATCAACCAAGTGATTGACATGAAGGCTTAGCTGCATAAAGTTGAAGAGTCATACTAATTACTTGGTTTTGTACAATTTTCCGTTTTCTATATAGATTAAGCACAATTCTTCTTTAAATATACAACAAATATAATATACATTACTCTAGAAGTTATGGGGGTGGTGCAAATTCTTCCCATGGATAATGTGAATTCTACGTATTTTTGGGGTATTTTTGTGTCTTACATCATATTAGTGATAAGCAAGCAAAGTTTTTTTTTTTTTTTTTTGTCATTTGTAGAACAAAATTCATATTACGATAGCGTGTACTCGTGCAACGTACGTATTTTTTACTAGTTTATAAAAATATGCTTAAATTTTATCAAGTTCAAGGATGATTTGATAGCTCACTAAGCTGATAACTACAAAAGGAATAACAAACGATTTTCCAACTTACTGGTGGAGGGACCTTCTGAAGCACCTGTTCCTTGTTTTGCTGACATGCCATTTTGAGAAACCTTTCGGAAATATCCGAATAATAAAGTTAAAGATACTGTTATAATGAAGTACAAGAGCAGCCTCAGATGAGAGTTCAACTCACTTGCTCAGAAGACTGGGTATCATTCGGTGAATCTGTCTGAGTTGGCTCTTTGTAGCTTTCAAAAGCATTCTTCTGTAATGTTTCCTCTGGAGAAACATCTACAAAAGCTGAAAAGAAAATATAGCTCAAGATCACCAAAATGAACAACAAGAAAAGGTTTAAAACAAATTTGGCAGATTAGAGGAAATAAGGGATCGAGAAATACTATATTTCTTTGGTCCCTTCTCCGATTCTACTTTATCTTTGACAGAGATGGATGGAGGGTCCTCCACTTTTGTTGCAGGTACATCAACGGTTGCCGATTGGGATGCCACAGGAGTTGAAGCACCAGATGTATCTGATCCTGGGGTTGTGCCGATTAGTGACGTGAAAAGCAACTATGATTTAATAATCCTAAGTGTATTGCCAGATATCTCTCATTGTAGTTCCCATCTTACTGGAGGTGGTATAACTAAGTATCTGACCAATCAAGTGAATTTTCTGATGCTATAAGCATCAACTGATATTTATTATCAATCTCTTGCATTGGATGAACACTTAAGACTGTCCTTACTTATTTTAAATACCAAAAAGGCCACAAAATTTCCAACGAAATGCAAAAAACGTAATTCAACCTTGTAAGAAGTCACTCACCTTTACTCTACTAGCCACCTGTAATTTAATTTAAAATAAATAGTCAGAGAGAAAATTTAGGATCTACCATCAAGTTGAAAGGAGCGGAACAAAACTTCAAGGAGAAATACAAGCAGTTTACTTGTACTCACCCACGAAAAAAGTGCTGAGAGACCAACACCAACGCCAATCCAGAAGAGAGGTGAACCCCTGTTGAGAGAGAGAGAGAGAGAGAGAGAGTAGTCAATGATGATACAACATCTAATAACAATATAGACAAGAAAAACAGCATCTATAGATGTTTACACATGAGAAGACGGAGGGGGCACTGAAAGCTGTGGATTTACACCATCTGAGGATGTATCTTGACCACTTGAGGAAGCAATGCTAGCAAAACAATCCCTCACAACTTTCTCCATCACTACAAAGGATTGAACTATAAGGATAAACAGCAGAAGAGCAGAACATAACAAAAAGAACACCAAAGATGGCAATAAGGGATACTATACAATAAATCATTTGCTGAAAGAAGTCGCTTGTGCAGAGATAAAACATGAAAGTCTAGAATCTGTTTTTAACATCCAACCGATTTACTGATCTAACTGGAAGCTATTATGTTTTACTTCCATGCATACTAGTCTTTTCTGATCTAGAAACATGTTTAGTATTCATAATTATACATTCTTTTAATATATGAGATTAGAACTATTTTTGGTTTATAATTAAGTAAGAAGAACTCCATTTCTTCACTTTCGAAACAGCTGTGCTTTGTCTTCAAAACCCTTCTACCTTTTCCAAAACGAGAACATAATAATACAGTTTAATTCTATCTATTCTTAGCCCAATCCACATAAGCAGTATGAAAGTCAACAACACCTAATGAGAAATTCTCGTTTTTTAATCCACTTGAAATTTGAATTCCATTTTTCATGTAATCGGTGTATACTTCAAGGAAAACAACCAATTATAAAGCGAGTGTAATAGTAGCACTGTGATTAGTGGGCATGGCTAAAACTGGTCCGGGCAAGAATTTTCGCACGTGCAAGTTATCTATAATCCATCATGAAATGCTACTTGGGTTGGAACAAAAAATAACAAACTTATAGTCCTGATTCTTAAAGCCTAAGTTTCATAATTGAGCTGTTATGTAGTCTTCTCCTCTACTACAATTCTTCATCATTTTGTACTTATTCATTATTCCCTACAAAGGCAAATATACTTTAAATAAAAGCTGCAACCCCTTTCCCTAAACATAACTGTTTTCAACTACCAAAGAAGTTGTTCAAATTATAAGGTTACATTTGAATTATTAGACAGACAAAAAACACCAACCAGAGTTTCAACAAAAAGAATGATGCATGTTAGATAAAATGTCTACACATTCAGGGGCATGACGTGGAAAGATTAAAACTAGCTTACCTATAGTTTTGGTGGCGGCCTTAAATGAAGATAGAATCGAAAACGAACAAGTGGGTTTGGAACGTCTGCCATTATTGCCGCTGGTTTTCTTCAGTATATTAATATTTGTTGGGAAAAATTCTAGCGCGTAACAGGCGGTGTTTATGAAGATGCAAAATGATAATGATATGTCGAGGCAAGGGTTACCCTATTTCCTTAAGACAATATTGCCCCGCACTTGGTGGTCACGGAATACGGCAATTGTCTCCCAAGATACAACGACAAACGTCTCGAAAATAGTACCACTACAAATTTTCGAGCCTAGCGAACAAAATACTTGTTCCAAACTCTCTCGATGGACATGGATGAATTAAATGCACATCTAAACATTTAATATGCAAACTTATTCTTACAATATTAAAATAATATTTAAGAATATTTAAAGTACTCAAATTAGTACTAAATAATTCTTAAAATAATATTTAAGAATTTCAAGAATATTTTAAATGCTCAATTTAGCATTTAATATTCAACACTATTCTTAAAATATTAAAATTAATATTTAAGAAACAAAAGAATATTCAAAGTGTACTAAGAATAAAAGAGAGAAGAGAATATGATATTGGTGTAAATAAATCCAAACTATGGGGGGCTATTTATAGAGAAGGAAAGGTTTTGGGTCAAAAAGTGTGACTTTTCGGATTTCTGCAGAAAGACCCAAAGGTTGTGTCTTTTGGACAAAATGCCCCCTAACTGCACCTTTTCGGACTTTTCAAATTAGCCCCAAGAGTTGCAATTGTTCAAAACAACCCCTGAGCTAAAAGATAAAATCCGCCTGACATGGTTATGATCCGGTGTGGCTGGTGTACCGTACACCCGCCTCTCAACCAATAACAAGCCACTATTTTCGGGAAATGATTAGGTGCGGGCGGTTGCACCATCCGGCTGTGCAATTCAGCCCCTATTTTCCACAGACTTTAATTTTGACCCCAAAACTTTGAATCTTGATTTATTAAGTCCTTTCAAATTGGTCCCTCAATTTTCCGATTTGAACATTTTAGACCACGAACTAAATGAACTATTTCTTATACGACCGCGGCCGTCGATCGTATAATTGAGATCATTTATTCGCGTTTGTTCACATCAATTATTGATTCCAATTATGAGAAACATTTTAAGTGATACACTTTGCTAATTAATTTCTCATTCACCCGAAATCGGATTTGAGTAATTAAATACTCTAAATTTATCTACTCAAAACGTAGATTAATTTAAGTAAAAGACACTCCACTCTCAACATGTGGAATTCACTTAAATCTCCAATAAAATCGCGCTAAACACAATTTACTCAATCAAGATTTCCAACAATATTTGGTGGAAATTACTGAGTTTCTGGTGAGACTCCAAGTACAATTTTAGGTGATGAAACAAGCCCAAGATTTTCCATTTCTTCCAAGTACTGAAACTGGAGTGGGACAAAAGAGTGAAAACAACTGCTTTTTCTGTTGTGCTCAAGTCACACAGAGATCGGATTAACGGGCCCGAATTATTCATTTGTTTTAATTGGGCGGACCTCAATGAACTAAGCTGTGTATTATATTAGCTTTTGTTGTTATTTTAGGCCCAGTATGTTCATACTCAAAACCCAAGTTTTTATTTAGAGAATAATATATACTTATAATAATAGCTCGTCTAATTTGACATTTTTATCACTAATATAAATTCAATTAGTTACATTGTTATAAGACTTGTTGAATAATTTAAGTACAAATACTAGCATACTCCATTCTTAGTTGTAAAATCAAAACCTTTTCGATCCATAATCGATACAGATAAATAGAATCCAAGTCAGGAAGTGTCTTTCTACAACATCCCATTCTCAGTTCGTATATGTATATCTACTCTAAAACAATATAATGAAACACAAAAAAGTTAGCAAATTAACACAATATCCTAAGTTCCTCACTATAGAGTTTCACAAAGCTTTTGCGTCTCTCCCATTTTTTCTGCTCACAGCTTCACATAGTCTACATGGAACCGTATCAAGGCTAGCTGCACGAGTCTTCCCGTAATTACCCAAAACCCCACATCTCCTCCACGCATGATACTCCGCATAAGCCACAGGATCATTAGCTAGTGACTTCACATAAGAAGCCAATTGCTCAATAGAACTAAATTTTGTCCCGTCTATTATTGAGTGAGGGGGTATGAAGTCCCACACATTTGGCGCCCCGAAATATATGGGGACCGATCCAGAATCTAGAGCGTAAAAGAGTTTTTCTGTCACGTAGCTCTCTGTCATAGTGTTTTCAATTGCGAGGACAAATTTGTAATTTGACATAGCACAATGGAGATGATCCCACCATTTAGGCGCTTCGTTGGCATCCTTGACACATTCGGGGTAGAGGGTGAGGGCCATGTCGAGTCCTCCTACGTTGTTTAAGCACTTGCCAAAGGAGTGGTGGGGTAACAAGGAGAGTAGCTTTTTGGCGAGCTGGTTCCGTTGAGGTAAGCACCGTGATGAAGACCAATAAACAAGTGTATTCTGGAAATGATAAAATTCAAATCAATTTCAATATAAGGGTAAATTACATAAGACACCCGTACCTAATTACGAAAATAAAAAGCGAGATTTGAGAAAATACAATAATTTCTCTTATGAGTAAAAACATATTACAATTTCACCCACAGTTTTTGTGTTGTCAGAGGAGTATCTTGGTAATTTGCAAAACCTCACAAACTCGTTGTATATACTCAATAAATAAGGGGGTTGCATGTAATCATCCCTTCAATATAATACTCCCTCCATCCTAAATCCCATACTAGTAGGCTCAGATTGACCGACCCGACACGGCGTATTAGATAAGACTTGAAAATGTGAAAGTTTTATGTATTTTCACGTTATCACCCTTAAAAAATATTGGTTGAGAATCAGTTCTGTGATGTTATGTCAACATTTTTACGCAAGGGGATATTTTTTGGGGGAACTATTTTTCTTAAGCAATGGAGCCTTACTTCAAGCATCCTAAAAAGACAAAAGGAGTGATAAATTTCGGACCGAGGGAAGAGTATATAATATCAATATAATGACCAACAACTAAATAAAATAACAGTCCTAAAGAGGCAAAAGTTAGAGGACAACAGACGGGACAAATGGCGAGAGCTGAGCAAAACACTTACATTGTTCTTAATGGAAGATAAATGATAATTTCGGTTGTTATGAAAGACCGCCCCGGCATAAGTTGACTGGACATCATCTTTAGCATGATAACCAATAAAAATGTCTTCATAGCCTGACCTCTTCCTACCAGCTTCAAGATCCATATATACACGAAGTGGATCCCCGTCCCGCCTCTATCAAAATTAAAGATGACATGTGATAGATACTTAATTTATTCATCACAAAGACCACAAATCAAGAAAGTAACCAGATATGTTAATGCATAAATCCTTTTGTCATACAAATATTCAACAAACAAGAACTAGAAACCAGCAACTAAAGAAACTTTTTGATTCTGAATTCGCCTTGCAATCCATACTTTATGATCCCTATGAAGGAATTTATTTATTTTTATTACTCTGTACCGACTGTGATATAAAAATGGCGAAAAGGGTTGGTGTCAGTTTTGAAGTTCTAACTGGTTAGCTTGACCAATCACATTCAAACAAATCCTTTATTTCCCTTTGCTTCCTGGGGACGAGCTCTATTTTGCAATCTACGAGCCTAGTATCACCAATTCGCCGTTGCATTTGAAGACAAGCCGGATAATCTATAGAGCATTCCTTCAATATCTCTAATGCAGAGTTGTGAACCGAAACAATTATAAAAGGACTTGTTTTATTTGGGAACCACTCGAGATTAAATTCCAAGTACACATTTGTATTTATCAATTTACCACTCGAGATTAAATTCCAAGTACACATTTGTATTTATCAATTTACCACTCGAGATTAAATTCCAAGTACACATTTGTATTCAGGACAGCCAGATCAAAGTACAAGAACCGCAGCACAGAGTACAACTCAAAGAAAATAGCAGATTGCTTACACAATATGAAACACAAAAAAAGGACAAAACCATACAACAAACATTGCAAAATCTAGCAATCCCAGAAATTCAGATTTCTCAATAAACATAAATTGAACTGGAAAAAACTGGATAGAAGAAAATTGCAGAGAAATATATATATATATATATATATATGTATATATACCTGAATTGGAGGGGTTGTGGTCTCAAACAATAGGGCATCAGGCTTATCAGCAAGAACAGAAGATTTAGTCCACAAACAGCTCAACCCACATCTACAGCTATACAAATTATCCATATTATCAGGAATCCAAGTCCACCCTTTCACAACAACACTCACATGGTTCATCTGCAGCTCACCACACTGGATTTCACCCTCAACATTCTGCAAAGATGAAATCTTTGACCCATTCCTCAACAATCCTCCGTGTTTTTCCCTAAATCTAGCACAGCCCACTTGAGAATCCCACTTCTTAAATGCTTTGAACACGTCTTTGAAGGGTTCTGGGGTGGTCGATTTTGTTAGGGTTTCAAAAATTGACTCTTCGGCTGATGAGATTGAAGGATTTGCAGATGGGAATTCGATAAACCCTGTCAGGAATAGGGTTATTAATGCAAAGCTTAACATGAGTGTTATTGCGAAGGTGTTGATAGGTTTCAACTGCATAATGTTGAGAGAATAAATTCAACTTTTATTTTCCTTGAATTCTCTCTCTTTTTTCTCTGTATCTCTTCATCAAAATGAAGAACACGAGAAATACAATTTACTGGGATTTATTATGTTCTTCATAAAAAATTTATGGGTTTTGTACAGGGGTGCAGATCTGCAGGTCATCGGCTGGTTGGTGGATCAAAAAAGAAATTTCAATTTGTTTCTGGAGAACTACTTTTCTAGTGACCGTTCAATTTGACTTGTTATTTATGAAACAGTCCTAAAAGAGAGCAAGAAGGCTAATTGCAGTTCACGCCCTCTAAAACTTAGGTTCTAGCTCTAAACCCCCAAAAAACAAAGAAAAGTGGCTATGTTTGGTTATGTTTTCAACTCATGTTTGGTCCAAAATCCCCACCAAACAATGTTCGGCTCACACAATATTTGATAAAAAATACATTCCTTTTTTGGTCCAAAAAAAACATAATAATTATTTTCCATCTTTCTACACCTATTTTGTCCCTACACTATGTGCTCTCTCTCTTCTCTCTCCTCTCTATCAGACAAAAGTTCCATGATTTGACTGTTACAGTAACTTTTGTTCCCTCTGAAAACAAAACCAAACATTATCTCACCAAAAAAACACACCCAAAAACCAACTCCCAAAATAAAACCAAACACAATCTCATCAAACACGCACGTGTCCCCATAAATTTCTCACCAATAATTCTCACCAAAATAAGGCTATGTTTGGTTATGTTTTGGGATGGTATTTTGGTGAGAATTATTGGTGAGAAATTTATGGGGACACGTGTGTGTTTGATGAGATTGTGTTTGGTTATATTTTGAGTGTGTTTTTTTGGTGAAATAATGTTTGGTTTTGTTTCCAGAGGGAACAAAAGTTACTGTAGTAGGCAAATCATGAAGCTTTTAACTGTTAGAGAGGATAGAGAAGAGAGAGAGCACATAGAGAGGAGTGTAGGGACAAAGTAAGTGTAGAAAGATGGAAAATAATTATTATGTTTTTTTTAGACAAAAAAAGTAGTGTATTTTTTACCAAATATTTTGTAAACCAAACATGGTTTGGTGAGAATTTTGGACCAAACATTGTCTAATACTCCGGTGAGTTTTTTGTCGAAGTCTCAATCACATGCCGTTCAAAAATAATTGAGAAGGGCAATAATGTCCTTATTCACCTTTCGACTAGTTAGCAAGCTTTTGAAATTTTTCACTTATGGTGCAAATTTAAATTATAAATAATTTTGAACTGCGTGAAAATGCAAAATACCTTCTATGACCTTATAAATTAATAATGATTTGCACGTGATTGAGATTTTTGCAAAACTTCACCTGGATAATGGATTTGGGGGGAAATGCTTAAACATTTTGACTTTCTAGGGTGCATTGTCCCTTTTCTCAACTTTGAGGAGTTTAGTGCTAAGACTTGAATTTTAGAGGGGTAAAGTGTATTCTGTCCTAAGAAAGAAGGTGGGAGGGAAGAAATGGAAAATAAAAGAAAAGAGAAACTAAAATAAAAGCATAAACTATAAAAGCGTTATTTTTTTTTTTGGTTACATCAAACTATAAGGTGAATTTATCCAAATGTAAGCACTAACTATAGGCCCAATGGATTACGGACTCAAGTAAATTGAGTCTCTGAGCCTAAAAACATTAGCATATTGAACTAATATTTCAATTTCACCTTATCGTCTGTTGCACTCTCGAAACTCCTTGAAAATCTCAGTGTAGAGTGCAGACTACATAGAATTGTCATACAATAATATATTCTCGAAAACTTTGATGAAATTTGATAAGTATGATACTATGGTCTCACATTTGGTGGAGATCGGTTCTTGAACAACATAAAAGTTCAAAAGCTTCTCTCTCCTGATGAGCCATCTTTCCAAAACAAAATAATGTGATTTCAGTCGAACGAACAAATACCACACAATATATTCAGTTGAAGCAATTTATTGCAAGTACTTTCTCAAATGTATTAAGTGAATCAACCTATGTAAATAGGCGCATGAAGCAAACAACAAACGATTGGGCTGCTCCCCAATTGAGCCTTTTAGCTCAAGCTTCTTCTGATTGATGATAAATTAATCATCAATTGTTCACTAAAAAATAAATGAAAAGACTCGATAATAGACTCGAGCTCGTTAGCTAAAAGTTCGCCTTAAACTTGTTTATCAAACACAAGAAATCTTGCTCTAGCTCATCTCGATGAGCTAAAAGATGATAAATTACGTGTGAAAAATATAAACTTATTCGTGCACATCTCATATTCGATTCGATTAAAGTCATCACTAAGATCAAATAAATTGTTTAAATTCGATAAAAATTAAAACAAACTCGAGAAAACATCTTATTTAACTCAACTTGAGCATTATACCCCTAATGAAATTGAAAAACACAAAACTCAAATTGTGATAAAAGTGTAATTTCAGTAATCAAATATATAATATATATTCGATAGGTGAATTTTTTTAGTGTTTTTCTTATATACTATTATTACTAAATCTTCTGACGAATAAGCCTACAAACTTTGCGTGATTAACAATATAACTTTCACAGAATAAAAGGAAAAAAGAGAACGTTGCTTTAAATTTGGTTTGATTCACGCAACCGTTAGTCAATATTTTAAGTTAATAGACGGGTCCTCTCAGCCTTATTCATTTATCTAATCTTATATCATAAATTAATTTCAGACAGAAAGTATAAGCAATGCCGTAAATATAGGGGAGCCACCAAAATTTAATTATCACGGAAATAATATTAATGAACGTATGAATATTTCACCTAGGCTGCTAGAAAGCAATTCAAATCATCTGTTTCACAATTATGTGACGTGTTTTAATATACTGATTGACATGTAACACATTTATAACAAGATAAGATGTATAATGCACAAAAAAGTCACATTTTATTTTTCTCTTTTTTTAATTATATGTATCATATATTTGTCCGTGGAATACGAGATCGGGTTCATTTAGCTAATTTTGAAATGACCTTTTCACACCCTAAATAAATTAGTCAAAATAGTACGAAAATGACTTGTTAAAATTGATAGGTCACTTTTACATCTTTTGTTAGGTGGATGATCCATTTCTGGTCCACTGCAAAAATGTCATCTTTATTATAAAAAACATGTGACGTATCTGATTTTTTTAAAAAAATACATGTGACGTATAACTACAACTCGTGAAGCATGATGCCATTCAAGTCCCAAAATTATATTAATTAAAATGGTATTTACCTAACTTATTTCTAATATTTTCTAGATTCACAACATATTTATAAGATAGTTCATATGATAGCTCTAGCATTTATTAAAAAAAAAAGTAGTAGTTCCACATTTAGAACTTCGAATAAAAGTTAGAATTTTCATACTTCTTTATTTTTTTAATGATATTCTAACATCTTATTTTTAAAATTTGTATGATATTGTTATTCTAATATCTTTGCACACATAGATTAAATATAATTTATAGAATATTTAAGGAGCTTATAAGTTGAAGGAGAATATACTCTTAATTCATTTCTCACCCCCCCCCCCCCCCCCCCCCCCTGTTTTGGAAAAATGATTTGGCAATTGACCTTTTCCATTCCTCACAACCTTTTTTTCAAGGTGCAAAAGACTCATCTCGAGCTCAAGTGCTCAACTAAGTCAACTCCAAGTTAAGTTGAATTCCCAAGTATACATTGCAAAACTGCATTGGGAAATAATAATAAAGAAACATTATATTTATTTATACAGGAAAAGTCCCAACAAGACATACAAGAGCCATAACTATCCATATATAATATAATATAATAGATCTTTTATTATCCACCGCATTTGCAATTTGACTTCGAACCCAAGATTGTGAAATCTCTTAGAAAGTACCCTCCAATAGCCATTTTAGAAAAAAAACTGAATATAAAACCCTTGAGAGAGACAAATAATATTGAAGAGAGAGAGAGAGAACGGGCAGAACCTTCGAGGAAAATTCAATAGGCAAAGTGTCAGACCTCGGACCCGCGAAGTTGTTGATGCAATGCATGCCTCCGAACACATTGAAAATAACTTGAAGTTCGGCACTTAAATCGTAACTAAAAAAAATATTCGATATTACATTTGAATTTCTAGACAACTATTTACAAACTTTCATTTCTTTGCAATGTTTCTCATATGGGATTTGTCCCTACGGGACTTCACACAAAAAGCTCATCAAGGTTGTAAATGAAGTTCGAGCCAAATATATAAGATGTTATTAAAATTTACTAAATTTTTATTACACTTTAGAATTTGTGCTTGAATTTGGGTTGAACTCAAAATTTTCTCAATAGAACCAAGCTTGCATGAGTTTTTATTGAGCTGAGCCCGAATCAATCTTGGAAAATTTGAGATTTGTTTGTTTCTATTTTGAAACCATATTTTGGCCAAAATTTTGGTCAAACTCGTTTGGCTTATCCATTTTTTACCAAACAAGTATTTTTTGACCAAACATTTCTGACAGCTATATTGCCTACACCACCCTACACTTTTCTCCATTTTTGGCTTACTTTTTTGTATTATATAAATTTTATATTATATTTTTCAATTATTAACTAATTATAAACATAACTTTTCAGACAAAAACTTACGTGATTTGACTGCTGCATTAACTTTTGTTTCTTTTGAAAATAAAATCAAACACAAAATCAAACACATTTTCACCAAAGTACACAACTCCCAATAAACTTTTTCACCAAAATTTTCATAAAAAAACTCTCTAAAATAGAAACAAACATAGCCTTGATTTTTGCACATATTTTATCATTTTAAACTAATGGAATCGAACTTTAAAACGTAAGAATATGTTAAATTAGGTTTACTAATTGAGCTTAAATAAACTTTTAGTAAAGTAACCGATATGAAGAAAAATATTTAATACTTTGATTACTTTTCCAATTGTACCTCCGGACAACTGTAACACGTTGTCGTTTTGTCCACTGCACTGGGCAATCTCCTCCTACTTCTTAATCTGACCCGCTGGCTAGCAGCCTCACGCTTCCCCCGTACTTTCCTCCGTAATTCCTTTTTCTTTTTCTTTTTTGGATTACCTGAGCTGGATTCTTCACCGGCCACACCGGTCAGCCCCTATGTTAAAACCCCTTAAATTTAAGTTTAATGTCAAAATGTTTATCTGATAAAAAAAAAAGACCTCAATCCATGTTACTATTATCCAATATTTGTTGGTTAAAGAAAAAGCCCTCAATCCTTATTATTATTATTATTATTATTATTGGTTTCTGCATAGGAAGATGGGGGTGAGAGCTAAGGTTACATAGCAATTGTATGATAGTCAGGTACGGAGCCAGGGGGGGCTGGAGGGTGCGGTCGCCCCCCCTCAATTTTGAAAAATTATTTTTTTACCTTTCAAAATTTTTGATATTTGAATTTCGCCCCTCCTCAAAATAAAAAAATATCATATTTTTCCCCTTTATTTTGAGTTCGTCCCCCCCAAATCCAAAATCCTGATTATAATGAAAGAGATATAAGAGTATAAAATATGTCAAAAGTTGTAATTGAACCTAATTTCTTATTATATTTTCCTCCACAGATATACCGTACCGTACTGCGGGGGGCGCACCCCCCTTTGACTCCTTCAACTATCTACCAAAAAAAAAATGTATACATATATCACAATAATCTCGCCCGCCCCCCCCCTCGTTCAAATTTCTAGCTACGTCCCTGCTGATAGTCTTAAGATTTTAAATTCCGATACAACTATGATAGTTTTAAATGAGAAATCTCAAATAAGACTTACAATATAAATAATTACAAATATATTAAAAATCAAAGTCCCAGGACATTTACTTCGACAAAGGTCAACCACAAATACAAAAGTTTCTTCAAGTAGATAATATTGAAAATTTTCATTACAAGTTAAAGTTCTTCATTTTATCTTTTGCAACTACATGAAGTAACATATCTCTTGACTATGATAACATGTATTAGATCACATCTACAACGCCGCTTATTATTTCTTTTTTGTTTCTATGTTAAGGTTATGGATCAAACTCAAAAGTCGAATTTAGATAGAGATTATATTTAACATGTAATACCCAAAAAGATCTTTAAACTACCCATTTTGCTTGATTTTATCCGTTTAATTTGTGTTTTACTATGTTGGTGAAACATTGATAATTATACTGGAATATACATCCCGACCAGTTTTAGCGTAAGAAACATTCTGTGACGATTAAATTTTTTTTGTTAGGTAGTTTCAACAAACTTAGGAAAAAAACTTAAGATTAACAAGAACTCAAACATGGCGCACAAGCCAAATAAGAGCACAAGTACGATAGATTTATATACTATTCGAGTTCACTTAAAATTTGGTGGAACTTGTTTTATTTGACTGCATCATCTTTAAAAGAGAAATAAAATAAAAAAGACCCAATAATATTTGGGAAAAATCAATACTTTTTCCTTATTATTTTTTGATTTTTCAAAAAAATTTAATAAATTGATTTTTTTTCTAATTTAATTTAATTTCTATTTTTTCGAACTTCTATTTTTTACCTTTTTTTTTCCTGAGTTTTTAATTTATTTATTTTGTTAATGGAAAAAAATGTTTCCATTAAAAATAAATTTATTTAAATTTTGAAAACTAGTTTAAGATATTAATTTTTATATTTTCTGTTTTTTTAAATTTCGGTGATGGTTTTAATATATTAGATAAGTTTTTAAAATTTTGTAATTATATTAGCACTTATGTAAATGTATATTATTCTATTTTTTTAATGAACAATTATTATAGTTTGAAATATACAATTTCAATATTTTTTAAATTTTTCAGATTTTTTTATATGTTATTTTTTCAATTTTCACATGGGAGTTGGGTAATATTGACTGCCCCCCATTTCCCTCCATATTTTGGTGCCACATAGGCAATTTCTCTCTAAATTTGGCGGTCACGTAGGCAATGTTTCAACCACATACCAAAATCTCCAAACTTAGTTTGGTGCCCTGTAGACATTTTTCGGTAAAATTTATTCTAAAAATGGAATATGACACTTGGCATAAATAAAAATGATAATTTTCAACTTACCTAACGGTGTTAAAACAATAAACTAATGGATTTGAAAAACCAGGAGGGTAAGTGATATTTTGACTGTTCAGGGGAGAAACTGATATTTAGGGCATAGTTAAGGAGGTATTTCGATTTTTTTCCATAATATTTATTCACTTTTTAATTTTCATTTTGGGGTAGGTAAAGCCTTGAATGGTAGTCTTAGATCACCTAATCTCCCTATCAAACCGGCAACCACCGGTAACTTTCTTGCAATAAAATATTTATCTACTTGATTTATTAAATTATTATTTGGATATTGACGGTCCAAAAGGCCTTTTATTTCTCTCTCTCTCTCTCACACACACTTTCCTTCTTTCATTTGTTAGTTGGTTGGTCTATAAATAAAAGCTTCCGCCAAAATGTCTTCTTTTTTCCTCTCTTCTCCTTTTACACGTTTTTCTCTCTCTTGTTCTTTTGCTCCGGCAATCTCGCCGGCCGTCTCTCCTTCCGGCCTATATTCTCTCCTTCCCTTCTCTTCCCTTCTTACATATCCAATACATCTTCTAGGTCTGCGCTCTCTCTCTCTCTCTCTCTCTCTCTCTATGTATATATGATATGTATTTATGTATGTGTGTGTTAAATTTCTTGTTTTTTGGCCAAAGAAATTTAGATCTGTTTGGTCTTTTGCAGATTGGAAATTTTTTTGAGGACCCTTTTAAATCTAATTTCTTCCATCAACAGCTTCTTCCTCCATGATCTTTAGAAATTAGTGGGTTCTGTTTTCTTCATTTTTCAGCTGTTTTTAAGTGGATCTTGCATGACCTATACTGTTTTCTATTTATTTTTGGTAATGCACCTCCTTTATTCTCCCCATCAGCTCTAAAGATTCAATCTTTATTTTATTCTCTCTTTTTCTGTATAACGATTTGCAGCTCTCTTTTTGGATTCTGCAATGTAGTTGTCTTCTTTAATCTGTCTGGAGAATAAAGATGCAGTATTTCATATTAGTGGTTATTGTATTTTGTTTTCATTTAAATAAGTTTTTCATGCCTAAATTTTCTATAATTTGAAGGGTAGGTGGGATTTTGTATTTTATTGTTTAGGTGGATTATGAATATTTGTTGCTAAACTTGCCAACTTATTAGGTAGATTATGACTAGGGACATTTAAATAGTCAGAATTGTTAGTTTTTGTACTTTAAGATATCATTTCTTTCCATTTCTGAATTATAATTGTGCATATGTTTATTTTAAGTTTACTTCTCTTAGTCATATGGACAAGGATGTGAATTTGGTACCAAAAGTGTTCATTTACATTCTGGTTTCTTTATTAATCTTCTTAATGGATAAGACCATAGCAATTCTGGTAATTTTTCTTCTTCTTACCTTTTATACTGTTGTTTGTGCTACAAATTGCTTTTCATTTTGATTTCGGATGTTATGTTCTAGGTATTATGATATCAACGGTTTAAGACGTCCTTTTAAATCAAACAGTGTATATCTTCTATACGTATCATTTTGTTCTGATGGTTAATATTTCTTTGTGATTCAGAGAATACTTGTTTTGAAGAAAGCAGAAAAAGATTATGGACGGTGTTAAGGTTATTGTGGATGGCATGAAGGGCCTGGGACTTAAAAATGTGAGTTCCGTTTGTTCGATCTCTGAAATGGACGACTATGATCTGTCGAAGCTTCTCGATAAGCCCAGATTAAACATAGAGAGGCAAAGATCATTTGATGAGAGATCACTCAGTGAGTTATCAATTGGTTTGTCAAGAGGTTTAGATACTTACGAGAGTGCATATTCTCCAGGACGATCAGCAATGGATTCCCCTGCTTCATCTGCTAGGAATTCTTTTGAGCCACATCCAATGGTTGCAGATGCTTGGGAAGCTCTTAGACGGTCGTTAGTTCACTTTAGAGGCCAACCAGTTGGCACAATTGCTGCTTATGATCATGCTTCGGAAGAGGTCTTAAACTATGATCAGGTAATTATATGAATTTAGATCTTCATACAAGCATGAAAATACATTTATTTGCTGGTAGAGAATTTTAACTTTAAATTGTTAAATAATCTCCAATGGGGTAAAAGTTCTGTGAATTGATGACTTTTTTGCTAATTTAAATCTTCATACGAGCATGAAAATTTATTTGCTGACACAGACAAGTTGAGTTTAAATTGTTAATAAATTCCAAATGGTGTGAAATTTTGTTCCCATTTTGATATTTTATTGAATACTGTAATTTATATCGAGTGCAGGTTTTCGTTCGGGATTTTGTACCAAGTGCTCTGGCCTTCTTAATGAATGGAGAGCCCGATATTGTTAAAAATTTCCTACTGAAAACTCTTCAGCTTCAAGCGTGGGAAAAACGAATAGATAGATTCAAACTCGGTGAAGGTGTTTTGCCAGCTAGTTTCAAAGTACTTCATGATCCGGTTCGTAAGACGGATACGATCGTAGCAGATTTTGGTGAGAGTGCTATTGGAAGAGTGGCTCCAGTTGATTCTGGTTTCTGGTGGATAATTCTTCTTCGCGCTTATACAAAATCTACCGGAGATTCGTCTCTAGCTGAAACACCAGAGTGCCAAAAGGGAATGAGGCTTATTCTCACTTTGTGCCTGTCGGAAGGTTTTGATACGTTTCCGACATTGCTGTGTGCTGATGGTTGCTCGATGATTGATCGTCGGATGGTGAGATACCTTATTCTAATAAGATGTTTCAGTTTTTTTTAATATGGAAAGTAGGAATCAGATAATCTTTATGGATAATTACAGGCACACACCTTCTCACTTATTGAGAATTATCAGGTCGTAACAACTCAAAACACAGGCGGTGAAATAATACGTATATTTACTGTTGTTATGCTTAAATTTGACTTGACAGGGAATATATGGCTACCCTATTGAGATTCAAGCACTCTTCTTTATGGCATTGAGATGTGCTTTAGTCTTGCTTAAGCCCGACGAGGAGGGGAACGAGTTCATCGAGAGAATAGCGAAGCGTTTGCACGCCTTGAGTTATCATATGAGAAGTTACTTTTGGCTCGACTTTCAACAGTTGAACGACATATATCGCTACAAAACCGAAGAATATTCTCATACCGCAGTGAATAAGTTTAACGTGATCCCGGATTCGATCCCCGAGTGGGTATTTGATTTCATGCCAACTCGTGGCGGTTATTTCATTGGAAATGTTAGTCCCGCGAGGATGGATTTTAGATGGTTTGCTTTAGGTAATTGTATTGCCATCTTATCGTCGCTCGCCACGCCTGAGCAAGCTTCCGCTATTATGGACCTTATCGAAGAAAGGTGGGAGGAGCTTGTCGGAGAAATGCCTCTCAAAATATGTTATCCAGCAATCGAAAGTCATGAGTGGCAAATCGTGACCGGATGCGACCCGAAGAATACAAGATGGAGTTATCATAATGGAGGTTCTTGGCCAGGTTACCCTCTTCATTTGCTATGGTTTAAGAATATCTTTTTGTGCCTTTTTTGTTATTTTGTGTTGAACATTATATTAGGTGGATGAAATTCATCACAACTCCCTTCTCCATATTGCTCTGATTTAAGAATTTATTTGTGTGCGTTTCTTGCTATTTGGAACGGACTTCCTATTAGGTGGATCTGAAATCCATCATAATGATTGAAAAACATGTTAAAAGGATTGAAATCCATTAACTAACACATTTTTGTTTCACTATATTTTTTTGCACGTGCCGAAATGCAGTGCTTTTATGGATGTTAACGGCTGCATGTATCAAAACGGGGCGCCCACAAATTGCAAGAAAGGCAATTGATCTTGCAGAGAGCCGTTTGCTGAAGGATAGCTGGCCCGAATATTACGACGGGAAATTAGGAAGATTTATAGGGAAACAAGCTAGAAAATACCAGACATGGTCTATTGCAGGTTATCTTGTGGCAAAAATGATGTTGGAGGATCCTTCACACTTGGGGATGATCTCTCTAGAAGAGGACAGACAAATGAAGCCTGTTGTTAAGAGATCGGCGTCGTGGACTTGTTGACGAGCTTGGCGAAGAAATAAATATCTATAACACAAAGGTATAATAGAGGAAGACGAAAGGTTTTAAACAAACCTATTTTTTGGCGATTTCCATCACTGTAGGTGCCAAATCATTCTTAAGAAGTCTCGGGACTCTTAAATTTCGAAATAATCACAACCATTCAATAGTGATAATGTCAAGATTTGGAATCTCAGGAGCTCATGAGATTCTACTATGAAAAGTTTGGTCTTGTGTCCAATTGTGTCTGCAAGACTAGTGTATTTTTATTTAAATAAGAAAGACATTTAATTTGTGCTTCATTCTTGAGAGGCATTTAATATTTTTTAAGCTTTTATTTTTTTGGATTTAGCTTATTGCAATACCTGTTACTTGCACTCACACCCATATTTGAGGAATTCAAAATGAATTCCAATGGTTAATTACCTAAAATCCAACTGACAAATTATTGTAGAGATTAAAATTTAAATATATTTTTGGTAAAAACAATTAGACCTTTTGAACTCTAGATTTTGGTAAGAATTTATAACTTTGGTTATAAAGCTGATATTTGGAGGTGGTGAAGGTAGCCTTCCTCAGCTGTGATTTTTTTCAAACTTTATATGCAACTTAAAATGAAAATCAAGTTTCACCTACAGATTTTTAAATTTCCGAGTCAAATTATGTGTCTCGCCTATGAGACTTTAAAGTAACTTCGTTCATGTTCAAAATATTTCCAGGCAAGAAAAAACAGCGGACAAAGGGAAGTTTCATGTAGCAGTATAACTATTCTCAGAATTATAAAGTAAAATGAACCCTTAAAAACAGTTCAATTCTTTCAAACAGTATCATATAATTGCAGTAGAAGTCGAATAAACAAGAAAATTACGCTGAAGAAGTCTTCTTCTGCTGAAAGATGACAGCATAAATCGGCACGCCAATGCCGATGCTGAATGCAGTGAGGACACTGAGAGTCATTGTGAGTTTCTGATGTTTCATCCTGTCCAAGTTGTACATGTGCTTTGCGTGTAGGTAGTAAGGCTCGCCGTGGCCATGAGCGTGTCCGCCTCCCATCTTCTTTACGGTGGTTGAGTGAATCCCCCTATTCACTGTCACAGTGAAAGAAAAGCAATTTTTCACCTTTCTGCAAGTCAGAATGAAGAAGAGGCATGGAATTCCATGTTAGTAAGAATGGTGATTATTGAGATCCTCATGCATTAGATATTGTTGAATGGCGTCCGAAAATCAATTCAAAAAACATGAGAGAAAACATTAGTTAGCTTAAGACTATTGTTCCAAGTAGGATTCCCACAATTCAAGGAATCAAGCTCCTGAAGATACAAATAAAAAACCAATGACAAAACAAGATGTCTAAAGAACACAAAGCCAAAAGAAGTGTTATAAAGTTTTGTTCTCCCTCTGTTTTTAGTTCCACAAGCCAAACACAGAAGAAAAAACAATTCCAATTTGGAGTTTCTCTATATCGTGATTGGAAGTTCATACACAACCGATATGATAAAAGACAGGCATACAGACAAGTTATGAACAAAGAGAACGCCCTAAAGCTTAGAACCAACCATACATAGATTATAAGCATTCTCCGATCACCAACTTGAGGTGGAACAATTTGTGCAAAGACAAGTAAAACACCACGATATAAACCTTTAAAAGACGGAATCACATAGCCTGTGTATCGAATATCATCGACGTATTTCCTATACTAGAACATGTAAACATGCAATGAAAAGAATGAACTTCAATCACGTTCCATTTCTACTATACCACTAACAAAAAAAAAAGTTCTGTTGAGCTACTTTTCACATCAATCTACTCACGATTTTCAAAATTTATGATCGGAAACACATAATCTGCTCAATTTTGAAATTGACAAAAAAAAAAAACTCAAAAACAGAAATAATATAATCTGAAAATAGCAAGCAGACTCACGAAATAGAGGAAAGAGAAGCAGCTTGGAAGCAGATGATCTTAATCCATTGTTCATCGCCATTGCAGAGGAGAGAGATTCAGCTTGTGCTTTGCGTATTTCCTGATCAGATGAAAGCAAAATCTACAACAAGGGCTTGCTATAAATATGATTTGTGCGACTGATTAATGGTTTAGGAATGTGAATTTTCCACTTGCTACTGGCCTTAATATTCGGGCTTGGGCATGAGCTGGGCCATACCTATTTTATGTAGTGCCTTGAAATATGGACCCATAAGAATGGAGTCGGCCCGAATAATGTATTTGTCCAGGTTCGTTTGAACATCAGTCGAGCTTGAAAAATTGTATGTGAATCGAATTTGAATGAGCTTTACGAGTAGAACTCAAGTTGAACCCCAATATCTCAATCTTTATATAAGTATATTATCATTTTTTAACTAATCAAATAGAGCTCGAACTGAGTTTCAATTCTTATCTAAAAGGAAAATCTTTGAAATGATTTATCTCGATTTGTTTGTTAGACAACTTGAGTTCAAATGAGATTTTATCATTCAATTTTGAGCATCTAAGTAACTTCATTTTGTTTTGTTTCATTGACCAAACTTTAAATATTGAGTAACTTGATTTATTTATCGGCTATATTCACTAGTCTGATGCAATATAAATTTAGTGGCCACAGAAAATTTTGGTAACCATTTAATTTGCTACCTCTTGTAAATGATAGAATGATATCTTCATAAAACAAAACAATGATGCCTTGAAGATGTCACTACTTACGATTTAACAGTTCATAAATCATAACGCCACAAATGCAGAACATGTGTCCTCCAAAATTAAATATGGAAAGCTGTAAAACTAAATAAAATTCTACTAAATCTCAAACAAAGTAAACTTCCACTAAAGAGAAAAGTTTATAATCCACAAAAAGTTACAACTTTCTACATCTCTAAAAGCTGGTGGTTAAAAGGTTAGCATCTCTTTACATGCACACATTGGACGCAAAGCTAATCAGAAAACTTCAAGAACATTAGCACTATGGAGACACCAATGAAATGGCTTGTCTTAAGTTCAATGACTTGAGGGCTGAATCTGGGAAAGGGTGTGTACCCGACGGCATCCACAGTTTCCCGTGACCGGGCATCAAAACCGGGGGTTGATTTCTCTTTGCTGCATCTTCTTCAACATTTGGAGCTGAAATTTCTTTCGTTTTCTTCACAAATTCAAAGAACTCAGCAACTTGGCGAGCGTACCTTCAGTCGCAATTATAGAATGTCATAAATAAAAGAGGTTTAAAAATGTGAAACACAGAAATTAAATCATTAACTCGATGGCTGAATCAGAGAACACGTTTTAATACAAAGGGCTCGGTTGGTGTGTGAAACAGAAGATTCAAATTACATAGGAAAAATAAGGAAAATTAACTTACTCCCGTTTAGCTTCTATGTCTCGGGTAAAATCAATGTCTGGTTCGCAGTCAAGAACCAACGCCGGAACCTGCTCATTACCAAACTAAAGTAAGTAAAAGATTACACATAATAGAAAAAGGGTAAATTACATAGACATGCCCGGCGAGACCCTAATTATAAAAATACCCCAAGATTTGAAAACTTACCATAACTTCCCCTGTCAGTAAAAACATTTTACAATTTTCAATAAAAACATACTACAATTTCACTACCCGTTTTTCTAGTTATCAGGACTTTATAGGGGGGGGGGGGGGTCTTGATAATTTTCAAAATATCAGGAATCTCGTGGTAAGTACTCAATAAGTGAGGGAGTGTGCATATAATTATCCCTAAAAGTAAATTCCATTTCATCCCCCCCCCCCCCCCCCCAAAGTCGGGCTCTGGCATGATTTAACCCACAATTTACCCGCTATACTAATTCTGATAAATTGTAACCAAAAAACTAGAATTGCCCTTGCAGAGACTAATGAGAGTGTGTGCGTGTGTGTGGGGGGTGGGGGGGGACTTGAATTTATGCTAACAATAATTTAACGGACAAACAGTGGAAATATGCAAGCACAGATTTGTACCTTTCGGATGCTCGGGTGCATATGATTACCATCCAAATAAACTACACGATCTCTTATATTGGAGTTTAAAGGCCAGTCAACATCCGTGGGTAGCTTATTGACTGACAAGACACCATGATTTCCACTTTCGCATGGGAAAAGCCAGCTCTCGTGTTTCTCATGCAAATCTTGCAGATAATTCAGAGAGACTCCGCCTTCCTCTGATCTCTTACGCAACATCATACGCTTGTGGCAAGTATCTGGGCTTGCCCTCAGGTAGATAAAACCATCAGGAATAAGACCAGGCAAACTCGAGACAACGGGATCAAACCATGAGTCATAAATGCTAATTTCCATCTCGCTCATCCACTTTGCCTCGTGAACAGCTCTCACAAAGACCTTTAATAAAGGGAATGACAAAGTGCATCACCAGAAATAAGTAATTTACTCACCAGGTTGAATAGTGACAGAATTTAATAAGTAGTCAGATGATTACTCATTACTCAATGAATAAGTATTTTAGGAACTGGGAAAATTGATTCAGGGGGCGTATTTGTTAGGAACTAATCAAGCTAGAGAAATATGTTGAAAGTAAGATTACACGCACAAAAGACATGCTTTACGTAGTTTGACGAATACCATCCATTGCCACACTGGAGATTCTTATTGATTTCAAACTTGCAGTTAATGTAAAATGATAGAATTACCCTTCTACGGGATTTGGATTCGCGAGTTAGAGTCCTTATAGTACTTTCTTTTCATAAGACTCCACAATCTCATCATACTTGTAGCCCAAACAAAACAATCACACTTGGGGCCCCTTTATCCGTAAGTGATGCAACAGTTTCATAATTGCTTGTACTACTAGAACTTGGAATAACATAACACTGTCACTTTTATCCTTCGAACAATTCTTTCTGAAAAAAGTATAATGTTATAAATCTTGTAAAATACAGACATTGTGGACATTTTTGCACTAAAGATAAAAATGCAGCACATATAAGAAACACGTGTTAAACTTCAAAATGAAGTGAATAGTGTTAGCAAACTCAACGAGCAGAACACTTACCATTCTATCAGTGAAAACACTCCTTTCCATTAGTCTGAGGGGCTTAATGCCACCAGATGATTCCCTCTCCTGCATAACTCGTGTAACAAACACATAGTTCTGAAAGGTATAAGCATATCTCTCCGGCTCAGCATAAAATGCATCTAATATGTTAAATCCATCAGCACCAACATTCTGCCACTTGTCAATTGGTTCAGGAACAATCTCAACAAGATCTCTAAGCTCAAGTGTTTCATTAGCTATTCTCTGCAAGAACGTGGTCTTTCCCACGCTAATATTTCCTTCAACACATAATGTGATTCGCTTCTTTCGAGAAGGGTTTACATCATTTTCCTTCAACTCTTCATCCACGCTCTCCTTGATAAACGTAGTTATACTCTCGGCATGGTTCTTGTGTATGATTCCAACCGAACTCCGTAAGAACTCTACCATCTTCTCACTTGATTTACCAAAAAACTGCACCATAACAACATGTGTTTGTTAATGACCAACCAAGCTAACTGCATTAAGTTCAGTTACCATAAATCCTTTTGAATTCAACCAAGTATGATAGTTAAGTCACTTCTTAAGCCTCTTCTTTCAGAAGGCTGCAAGTCATTTACTAGTAAACTTAAGATTCCTATATATATAAACACAACAATTTCAGGCTACAAACGGAACAACTCTAACTCGAACTAATCCTGCAAATCAAGTAATATACATAATTTTTCAAGCCCATTAAACTAAAACAATTGTCACCAACAGTCTAAGCCCACCAAATATCATATAGGTTTACAGCACTCATAATCACCAACATAGCAAATGCAACTACATAAGCATCTAACAACAAACCAAAACAAATATCCACAATCATTCATTGTGTATGATTAAGCATCATACCTTATCTCTATAGAGTTGTTTGAGCTCAGCCACACCCTCATACCCCTTCTCCACCAGCTTCCTCAAATTCCTCGGCCCCACTCCCGGTATCGTCAACAAATCCGGACTTCCCACCGCCGCCGCACCACCACCGCCACCCCTCTGCCTCCTCTGCACTCTCCTCTCCTCCTCATCGCCTTCCGCATTCTCCGCCACCGAAAATTCACCACCATTATTCGAATTCCTGGCAAGTGTAGAAAACCAAGCCACTCTGCGGGACCCACTACCTATACTACCATAATCGTTACTCTCCTTCAAACCCGCCCATGCCCTCGACACCACCACATTATCACCCCTGTTCTCAACGGAGCAACTGCAGGGGTTGCAACTGTACGGGGGTATTTTCGTCAACCTGAGGCTGTCCACCGCGGTGGTTCTGGGGAGGTGCAGGGGCTGAGGGTGGCGAAGATAGGGCGTCGAAGAAGACATCTTCTTGCTAATTTTGGGGCCGCCGCCGCCGCCGTAAAATGGCACAGAAATGAAGCTATTTTGAGAGAGGGGAGTGTTAATGGATAAAATTGGAAGGCCAGAGGGGCTTCTGCGCAGCAGCTTCTGCATCACTTTGGTGCATCTCACACTCTCTTCAAACTATAGATACACAGTTTATATTAGTATATATCTGTTTTTGCTTGTATGTATATGTGTAAGTATATGTTGAGCAAAGAAGAAGAAGAGTTTGGATTTTGCTGTTGAAATGGTTTTTGGGAGTGGAGAAAGGAGGGTGTGGGGGGTTTTAGGGTTGAAGAAATGGGACAATTTTGAAAATTTTCTTATGTTTTCTTCTCTTTTGCCTCTTTTAAATTACATTATTATAATTTACTCCCCTAATACATACATCTTGGTGTAAACTAATTCACCTTTGATTTGATTTTCTCGTTTAATCCACATTAAATATGAATGATGTTTAAGTTTTAATTGATTTAATTATTGATACTAGTTTACTCCATAATCAACCTTTTGAAAATCCATCAAACAAATATATGTCTTCGAATTCAGGTTAAATTTGAATCATTCATTACGAATTTGATGTGACGAATATAGATTTGGAAGCTACATTCACATTTTGATTTTTAAGCTACATATATTAAAAACAGAGGATTAGTAAAAATTTGAAGAAATAAATACTTGCACTAAACCACGTCTTCAGTGCAAGATGAAATGATATAAAGCAATGTTTAAGTCGCGGCTTATGTTTTTGCTATTTATTCTTAATGGGACTGGAAAACCTTTCTATTCCAGGCCTTATTGGGCCGAATCATAAACGTTGAATTCCATTGGGCCTAATGTTGATTAATAATTCATGGTCCAATCGCTGCTGGACTTACATAGATAATGAGATTATCAAATTTTGTGAATAGTAGCTTGATATTTTTCATATATTTTTAGAGAGACCTACCAGAAATTCAGCTTTTAAATTCTTAGCGAGCTAGAAATTTTATTGGGCTTGTTTTAATTAATAATAAATGGATTGACTTAAGATGAATTATTATAACCAAATTGAATGGCGGTGAACTTAAATGGCTTGATATGTTTCCATATAGTTAATTTTTTTTTTTCAACTAAACAAGACGAAGTTGAGTTGAGCCTTTACTCAGTCACAAAGCAAAAGAAATGTCAAAAAGTTTTTTTTTTTTTTGGTGTAAAATAAATTCTTTATTACCAACAATCAAAATGTTACATAGCTCATCCCCGACACTCAAAAACATGCTATAATTCACGACTTCATGTCCAAACTCATCAATTCAATTAAAAACAACTGACGAAATATACGAAGAAAAACAACGAAAGCAATATAATATCTCTAAGTATTCCCTATCTCTTTAAGTCAATTTCTTTGCTATTTATCCAGACATCCGCATACTTCACTTTCAAGACTCCAAAAACACGATTCCAGCTTCTCTCCACTTGTGTATATATAAGTTTGTTTCTTTCTTTCCATATTTTGTATATCACCCCTACAATTTCAGCTATTATAATATGTTGCTTATACTTCAAACTTTTAAAAGCATATCTCAAGTCTCAACCAATGCTTCCATCTGCCAAACTGTATAGGCAATTTACTCCTTTTAGCCATTGCATAGTTTTTTGAACTAATGCTTCGCCCATTCACACATAAAGTACATATGTTCAACAATTTCAATCTCATTACCACATAAGACACAATTGCAGTATGTAATTTATATGAACCTATTCAGTAGATCTCTAGTAAGTAATCTTTGATGTGCAGTCAACCATATAATAAAGGAATGCTTAGGTATAGTGAGCATGTTCCATACTATTCTTGCAACTCTAAATTCTGTTTGCTCACCTCTAAGCCACTCATAGTCGCTTTGGATAGTGTAGTTTCCAATATCCATTGATTTAGATTATATCATGTTCTTTAATTTTCTTTCGCCTTATCTATATTCATCCAAACCCAACTACAGTCCAATAATCTCAAAGAGCTTCAGTTTAGTTCATTTTTAAGTTCTTACATATCGTATATCACATTTTTATTAGTGAATTCAGCAAAAGTTTTATGCTCGACGAGTGAATTTAAAGATGAACTTTTAATATATATACTGAAAATTGAAAAGGGAAAACAAATAAAACAAATTTAGGTTAAGGTGTTATGGAACTTTTAGGCGTATCCGTTTATCATTAATTCAACAATTTTGGAGTTGGACTTTATTGTTAAATAATGAAGTGGTTGTTAATTATATTGCGACAATATAATTTGGTTCAATGAAGAATTAATAAGATCATTATATTCTTAGTTGTTTGACCACTTAATTTCATATTTATGGGCCAAGCCCTATATCTCTATGATCTACATGTTATGACCAAAGTAAACATTAATACTCATTATTAATGTCCTTATATATATATATATTTTGTCCTTTTTATACTTACTTTTGGTTAATTAATTAATATTTTGTTAGTAATGAGCCAGGTTTAACTCGAAACGAACTATGATACTACTTCACAAAAAGAAATTATATGACAATCAAATGAAAATTCAAAGTAGGATTGTAACATTATTCTTAGGAGGTACTCTACTATTCAGGATCAAATATATATCGAAAGTTGTGATTTTCTTGAGACTTAAAATACCTAGATTCTCTACAAATCACTCCACAATGCATTATGAAAATTATATATCATGATATGTTAAAATAATTTACGTTGCAATTTTCACTTAAACTTCTTACTCATCCAAAATAAACATTTAAGTTAGGAAGAAGAGAACATTATATATCTTGAGTGGACATGTTATTATCGTTCATCACTCCAAAAGCTTCTTTCCGCACTAAAAAAGTGTTACAAAACTATAGGACCAAAAAGAAAATGCCCACTCCCAACTTTCATCATAGTTATGCAACTCAAACAGTAGTAAAATATCTTTTAGCTAGTGAGAACCAATAAATGTATTATTATTATTTAAAGAACCAAGAAATGTAATTATTCTAAGAAATTGAAGCTTAAAACTTTTGCCAACCTTTTGTTTCCCATGGTATAGCCTCCTAATGGTCCTACTTATTAATAATGGGAGAGCCTCTTTGATGTCCAATAAAAGAATGGGACCCATGATGGATTCTTACCTACCCCAAGAAGACTATAATAGGATAAGGGGAAAAAGTAGAAATAAGAAACCTTTTTTTCGATAAATAAGAAACCTTAAATTCTACAATTACATTAGCCATTCGTTTAGGTGGGCACATTTTATTTCTATTTAATACCTGGTCAATGGTGAATATATATAATGATCTATTGTGAAAATATGTGAATCAATTCTTTTATTTCGCTTAAGAGAATATTTTGATATCCATATTAAATATACTTTTCTATTGCATAGAATTATAGATGAAGGTTCATCATATGATTGATTCATACAGAACGCGTGCATACTTCTAGTTGGAGAGTAATAATATCACATAATTAAAGTGAGATAATACTATTGAAAACAAAAATTCATGTTTTAGAATAAAAATGAGATACATTACACGAGTTATGAACATACTAATGAAAAGAAAATACAAACAATCAATCAAACATTAACGAGTCCATAAATAATATATAATGATCAAGAAGATTTTGCAATTATAAGTAGCGAATACAAGATTACGGAGCTTCGGGACCTAAACTCCCCATATATTTACTAATTCGAGTTGAAATTGCAATCACATTATATTGAGACTTCGAGAACTAAAAACTTCCAAAGCGAGCATTTACGTATATGACTGATACTAAAGTTTTTCCTGCACTAAAAACAAATAAATTAACACTGATTGTTCCTAGTAGTATTAATCAAACAGAAATTAAATAATTAGATGTAATATTACATGACTTGGGATTGGCTTGTCCTACATTCCATGGACAACTTTCATTATTAAACCAAAAGAAGAAGAAAAAAAGACATTATCATTTAAAAGAACTTAATTTCTCTAGAACATCAACACATTCAAGTATATAAAACTTATCTCTACATGCATTATCATATTTGAAGCTCTTGAGAAGTTAATCACAATCGTCCACGTGATGGAATCCACTGAAATTTATTGATTGTAATTATACCAGAACTTAAAGTTGAGAACTTAATTACGACGATTAAGAAGATAATGTGGCCTCGGTCTTGGGAGATAAACAATTGATTCTGAAACTGCACAAGTACTCTTGCAAGAAGTAGTGGACATGTTCATGAATCCAAATCTATCACTCAAAACCCTAGTAATTTTATTGGAGCTTCCCTTCAAAATGTTACCGAAATTTGCACCATGATCATCATGATTATCATCCTTGGAACATTCCACTAATGCTGCAAAAAATGGATCCTTTTGGAATGTATTGCTAGTGTCGTATTTCTTGGGACAAATCACTTTTTGATTATAATTATGCAACTTCTTGGTGGAGGAGTTGGTGTTTCTGGCCGGCGGCAATGGGAGGAGATGCCGGCCGGATTCCTTCTTTTTGAAACATTGGTTCTTAGGCATTCCGGGGATTTCTTCCCAAGAAAATGGGATTCCTTTGAATTTGAGAGGTGTTATTGGACTAAATGGAGGAGGGAAAGTATTATATTCGTCATTGCAGGAGAATGTTGATGAGGAATCCCAAGAATTCTCGGGAGAAGAAGATGAATACGACGAAGTCCGGCGAGCCACGGGCCAGAATAATATTGGTGTGGAATAAGGGGTTTCTTCTTCATTGAGGAGAATTTGTGTATAGCTATTGTTATGTGTTGAAGGGCTTGAAGCCATTGATCTTGAGGAGGAGCTATAGTGTGTTTTGTGCTATGTATCTTACTCTTGTTTTGTGGTGTTGTGGCTAACTACTATATATATATATGTGCGTGTGTGTGGAATTTTATTGATTAAGTGAACTTTATACTAATAATTAATACTCAATACTGTATCAATATTTGGAATCTTAAATACTTGAAGACTCGCTTATAAAAAGGATAGAGAGAGGTCAAAATTGGAAATTAATTAATAGTTTAAAAAGGTTGTTCATTAGATATAAAATGATGTTTCATTTCATATTTTAATTTATATATACACAATTACGCATCACATACGTAATATAAATATTATATATTTAAAAAAATTATACACAACTAGATTATGGATATAAAATAAATTACAAAATTCAACATCATTTGAAATAAAAGACACTTGCATGATGTGAATATTTCATTATTGGCATATATACGTTGTGAAGAGTATAGTTATTAGAAATTTTGGGAGTGGTTAGGGTACATGACATCGTGACTAAAATACTATACTTTATTTTTGTGACATTAGAAACTCATTTTATTATAAGAGGTTTAAATTTATTCGTATATCTACTTATGCACCTTTTCTTTTTGGCAGCACGCCTGCAATGATATGAAAAATCATAGGTTTTAATTTAAATAAATATGTGCAACGAGCACGAATCGACGTAATGATTATCGTAAAGCTCTCCAGATATTATTTATGTAGTAAAACCTATGTATTTTATACACAGAATTATTATAGTTATAACTTATATTAGTGCTTTGAGTATTGAGAGTGGCCGGCTGCTTGACTGTTTGCATTCTCCTAATCATTTTTTCCCCTATCTTATTTTAGAGGACAAAAAGCTAATAATAGAATTCAAATATCCAGATTAGATAAATATATGGAGCACAAACCTATAATTGATTAGGGTTATTATTATTATTAAAAGAAAATTTAATAAGAGGGTTATTTTAGAAGTTCGAAACTCGTAAATACTGTTATGGTATCAAGTTCTAGTGATTCTTGTGGAGCAAACACAAATATAAGTCTACAGTAGATATTTGTAAGCCTAATCTAACATATTCAAATTCTATCATCAACAGCCTATAAAATAGGAAATATTACAAAATTATTTTTATTTATCCTCTATTGTTTTCTAATTCTCAAATTAAATTACATTATGTCACATCACTCACGTGCGTGGAAAGAGTTAGAAAGCTAGATGCTGTTTTGGAAATTGATCCTAAAATTCTTGGACTTGTGATGAAGTGTTTTTGTCTCACTTTTCATGGCCTCATTAACCTATATATCATTCGATGTAACATTTTGAAAATGGTATTAACTAACAAACTTGTATGTTTGTTTCTTTAATGTTGTGGTAGACCTTATTAAGCTCTAGATTGTTCTTAAAAGAATCCGTGAATTCTAACACTCATAATAGTCACAATTACAAGTATATCAAGTCCAAATAAATTCATAAAATTCGAATAATTATAATTTTAACAAAACTCTTGAATCACAGGATTTCACTTGTCACATTTTAGGCGGATTATTACAATTTTAGGCGGAGTTTCAAATCAACTCACCAAGTATCACTCCTCAACTCTTTTAATTTTTGTGGTTAATTTGAGGGTTTTAACTTGTTGACACTTTTTGATATATATTCTTGTGACAAATTAAAGTACGCATTATGCTTTGGCAGTTTGGCTGTATATGCAACGAGCAGAATAGTTAAGACTGCATCCCCGTGATGAAATAATAATTGAATTGGGCCAACAAGATTTGACAGAAAATGGAATATTTTGCACTTGATTAATATATGATCATAATACACTCTTCAAATTCAAATAAATAAAATAGGCGTTTGGGCCGTAATTTCAACTAATACAACCTTCCATCAAGCATAACTTTATGTCATTACTCCTTTACTAATCATATTTCTTTTGAAAATAATTGACTAGCCTAACCAGGACCGCCTTGGCACAAACCTAATTCTGAGTGTGTAGGAATGTACGTGGTTCGGTTAAACAGAAAACCAACACTTCGGTTCAGTTTTCAACTTTTTATATTCACAAATTATCAGTTTTTAGTTTGATTTTTATTTTAGGCACCGGTTAACTGAACTGAATGAAAATCAAACCGAACGGAGCAATTCAGTTCGATTTCTGGTTTGAATTTTTTTCAGGTAACTGGAACTTCTGATCGCCTTAGTTTTAACCGAATATACACCGTAAGTGGGTTTATGGTGTTTCCCTGGAACTTCTGATCGCCTTAGTTTTAACCGAATATACACCGTAAGTGGGTTTAGGGTGTTTCCATGGGTTTATAATTCAAAAACTGAGCACTAAGTGGGTTATCAACATAGCACATTGTGCCAGAGTCCCACTTATGGACCCAGCACGTCGATCCAGGACAAAGCCAAAATGCTATCAAAGCCAACTATGGTGATCTCTTCCTCGTGAGAGGTTCGACCGGATGTGTACTGGAAACACACCTGGATTGTGGGAGACTTCCTTCCTCATACAGAGATTTCCTGAACTATACAAACTCAATTTACACAATCATGCATCCGAAAAAATTTCCCCGATGGACTCAAATCTCATCAAGTTTAACAACAATCAAGAATATGTAATAAATACTAGAAACGAGACCGATCCTCAGCATACTCTACCAAAAAATTCAAGATCAAAGCTTTAAGATCTTGTACCTTACCCCTACTTTTTGTTTCAAGAACACCCTTCATTAGTCGAGTGTACAATCTCTCGAGCTGTGGAATGTTGTATCCTTCTGTACGCTCCACAAAAAGCTTCTTGATGGACTCGACTTGACCGGAAATCTCTCCATTCGACATGGTAACATCTTCAGGTTCGGTCCCGTTGGGGCAATCTGAACTTCTGTGGTGGTCCCCAGTGGCAAGGGGACTTTCGGGTCTTGGTAGAACAATGCCATTTACTTCAGCATCTTGGGGTGACTTTGGTGGAACTGTATCAAGCTGTGATTCATCTTCTGCTACCAACAGTGAGGAGCAGAAAAGGTTCAAATTACCAGCATGTGAAGAAAATAAGTGAATCAAACTTTTTGATACTTGACTCAAAATCAATCGCTAAATGATCGTTTGAGCTCGGTTTGTTAAGATAATATAACGGGCTTGAACAAGTACTTTTGTTTGATAAGTTTTGAAGTTTAACAGGAGCTTACACTTAATTAATAATAATAAAAAAAAAATATGAGGAAAAAATCAAGCTATTCGAACTCTACTAGCATTCAGCTCGATTTTATACCTCGTTTGAACTTGGTTTATTTAACAATCAAGCCAAACTAAAACACAAATTTTGAATCTCGATAACAAACAAGCTTGAACAATACCTTGATCGACTCGACTCGATTCAATTCGTTTACAACCCTAAGAGAGAAAGAAAAGTTCTCAAACATGCATACCAGGGTTAGAATTTTGAAATTAACAGTGTGAAAGGGTAATTAAGCTCAATACTGGGAATAGATTGAAAAAACGGAATGCTACCTAATCTTGGCAAAAGAACCGAATACGCATACTTAATACCCCCACGAAAAAGCTAACTTTTTCTTTATAATTAGCAAGCTATAACTGATATAAGCGAAATAGTTAACAAGACAAAAGAACAATACCTGCAAGAGAGGCATCAATATGTTTCTTTGGCCGTTTCATTGCTTCATAACTTTGATCTAGATTAACTTCAGGCTGGACATTACGGAGACGGGCACTAGCCCGAGTCATAGTAGTCATCTGGGTAACAGGAATTTGTGGCAGTGCAGCACTTCCTATATCATCAGGTAACAAAACTGGTCCCCCTTCATCTGCGATCTTGTCACAAAATGCAACAAGGGAAGGGTCCATCTGGGATAGCATACCATGCACCTGAGAAATGAAATATTTATGTCAAGTAAAGCTTGAAATGGAAGAAAAGTAAAGCACTAACTGGCAGATGAACATACTGCATCTCGAAGTTCGTAAGCTCTACTGACGATCCTTGCTCCATTGTAATCATCTCCATTATATTTCTAATCAGATATAGAGAAAACGTCAGAATGATGTGTCAGATGATTTTCTAGATAAACATTTGTAATTGCTATTGCAAAAATTGTAACACAGCCTTTCGTGGGGTATCTTGAATAGTATGAAAAAATTAAAAAGTCTGAAGAGGTAAAAAGTTGATCTTTTAAGAAATTAGATAAAATTGCACCTTGGCATTAGTTAAAATTAGATCGAAATCCTCCAAGAAAGATTTACATGTGATATACTTTCCACTGTCGACATGCTGTAACAAAGTAGCGATGTCCATGGGATTCTGGACTATTGCACGATAATTTGGTGCATCTTCATCCGAGACTGGATAATGAAAGGCACTAAAACGCTTATCATACAGAATCCTGCAAACAAAGAGGAAACAAGAAGAATCCCGAAAGTTAAAAGATAATCATGAAATGCTGCCAACATATCAAACACGCTGAGCCTGTTGAACAAAGTAATTAAATTTGTAATCAAATCAATCCTAAATCCAGAATGGGTTTCGCAGGTTACTTGCATAAACAAAATAAGAGCATGAAATGGCTGCATTTAGATTGACATGTCATATACATGAATTGCCAAGTAAAAAACATTATATACTCAGCCATATCTTACCTATTACAAACATCACGCAGACACATGCGCAACCGTCGAAGAGCATGACCCTGAGCTTCAGCTTTGGCCCTTAATTCAGAGGCCTTTGGTCCAGTAGCCACTTTTGGTGCTTTTGGGAGTTCATGAAAGTCCTTAGATCTAGGAGAATCCTTTGTTACACCCTCCGTTTGAACTGACAATGCAGCTTCTATCAGACGGTCAAGAAATAAAGACCTGTCTTCGATTGATGGTGCGTTGAAATGCAAACTGTCGAAAATAAATGGTAATTATAGCAAACTTTGGCTTCATTGGAAAATACATCCTAGAGAAGTTCAATGAAGAGATGCTAATCTAGAAAAAGATAAACTTTAATGATATATGAAAATTTAAAAATGCAAAATCAATAATTACACGAATTAGACAGCAAAAAAGGCAACACACCCTAAGAACACAGCCAAGAAGAAGTGAACAGACGCTGAAGACACAAAGATGAAATGACTAGAACAATATTATAAGCCAAGGGATAAGTCTTCAAAGGCCAATAAACAGATAGAAGTTTGGTGATCACAGTTTTTCATCAAGGAGACAGTATGTGTGATTGCAGGCAAGCTCTTTTACACGTAGATCAAGTATGAGTCTCATATTTAAGGGCAATTCAACGAATTACACTTTGCATCTTTTTGTTTATAAACTTTTTACGCAAAAAATATCCCAAGGCCTAGGGAGAGTGGAGAGAATACTGAACGGGAAGAAACCGAAAAATAAAAAAAAAAGAATACTGAACGGGAAGGGAAGATGACCAAAGAACTGGAGATGTCAACTCAGGGTAAAATAGTCATAATAAATATTAAGAGAAATCATATGGAGACATACACATTGCGGTCAGAGAATATCGAGGATGGATTATCACATATCTCAGCAAGTGGCATGGAGGATGTTCCCAATAGTAATATGGGTAAGTTGGATGGCAATTCTTCCAATAGTGTTCGCAGTACGGCCCTAAGTTGATCATGAGCCTAGCAAGCAGAAAATCTCCACCCCATAAGTCGAAAAACAACAGAAACTTGAAGAAAAATTGAATCAAGAAAAGCAATGCAACGATTATAAAAATAACTAAGTGGTTCCAAATAATCACCAAAAAATAAACAAACATTGACTCACACTCTCCCACCAAAGGTGGAATTGAGGCAAATACAGAATTGATGGTGTAGTTCTTCTGGCTTCACCAAATACGTGCACCAATGCCTCCTCTGGTGCTTTGGCACCAGGATCAGAAAGTAAAGACGGTAGAGCGACAGAATGAACAGGAAATTTCTCCAGTTCATGTAAAACAGCAGGCCCTATATGATCCTGCAAAAAGACCGCAGTAGCACACTAAGTAAACGGACAGCTATATCTACAGTTGATGCAAGAAAGGAATCAAGAAATTTACCAATCCGACACCATCATCACCACACAGTAAAAGCCTAGGCCTATAAACAAGCGAAAGTGCAGAGCCATAGGAAAGCATTGAGAGCTTGGTTACTTCTGAGGAAACTGTTACAGCAGGGAAAATGTCGGAAATAATTTTCATTGCTTCCTGGAGATGTCTTTGTAGACATGGTGTTACAACAGGTGATAAGGGCTTAGAATTCACAATGGAGCCTCTATGAGCAGCCGGCGTAATGGTTGACATGGCCTCCACAAAGTGATACTTTTCCACCTTTACTGCATCGATGTCTATCAAGAATTTGTCATCACTGGTGTAAACTTGAGGATATCTTTCACGAAAAGCACGGATGGCGGCTTCAGTACATAAAGCCTTTAAATCCGCACCGCAATATCCCACACAACTAGCTGCAAGCTCCAATGTTAGCTCCTGTGAAGGAGGTTGCTTCCACTTACGAGTATGTATATCTAATATTTCAGCACGTGCGTCACAGCCAGGCAAAGGAAAGTTGAACTCACGATCAAATCTCCCAGGACGCCTCAATGCTCCATCAATGGCATCAACCCTGTTGGTTGCTCCAATCAAAACCACTTGTCCACGAGAATCAAGACCATCCATTAAGGCGAGTAAAGTTGACACAATTGAGTTATGAATCTGCTCTTGTTTGCTAGACCTAACCGGAGCAAGCCCATCTATCTCATCAAAGAAGATTATGGAAGGTTGATTCTTTTGAGCTTCTTCAAAAAGCAGTTTCAATTGTCTTTCAGCTTCGCCAACCCATTTGCTGAGCACATCAGCACCCTTTCGCATATAAAAACTGACTTTCTGCCCAGCTTTTGAAGCAGCACAAGCCAGCGCTCTTGCAATCAATGTTTTCCCTGTGCCAGGAGGACCGCATAACAAGACTCCCCTGGGCGGGGTAATGTTGTAGCTTGCAAAAAAGTCTGGATACAATAGTGGGAAGAACACCATTTCCTTCAAAGCATCTATATACTCAGCGAGACCGCCTATATCCTCAAAACTCACACTTTCATCAATTTGAACAGGCTGAATGTCAGCCCCTCCTTTGGAACTTGGACCAGCAGTTTGAATACCAGAAGTCAAATTAGAAAGTGTATCATTTTGGTGACCCCAACCAGAGGCAGCAGTATTTAAACCCCATGCTGTAGTCCCATGCATATCAAGTCCCCCAAGCAACCAAGGCGGTCCAGATCTGCTGCTACCTCTCGCCCAAGGTATTGGAGGACCTTGATCAAGCTCATCCACCAAAAGAGAATCATCAGAGTCTTCAGCACGGGTCATACGATGGCGCTTATGAACCCGTGATCCACCTCTTCTCCCATCCCTGCTTACTTTGGTTCCCATTCCTTGATAAAGTACTCGACGAGGAGATCTTGGCCTTTGTTTACTCTCCTCAACAGATAGCCTGCGGACTTCTGTACGATTGCGGAGATCATATCGCCGTCTACCCTCTTGCTCTTCACCCTCTTCATCATCACCATCTTCCTCTCCATCCTCACCAACATCCTCATCAGCGCCCTCATCTTCACCCTCTCCATCATCTGCATCGTTATCCTCCATATCATTTGCATTTTCTGCCTCGTTGTTACCCTCTTTCTCCTCAGACATACTTTGTTCCTCCTCAGATTCCATGCTCAATCCTAGTCCAGAATGCATTCTTGAATGTCGAGGCCGAAGTCCTTCACGACGAGGCCGAAGCCCTTTAGGGAGAGGTGTCAATTCATCTTGGCTTGCACTGTTATTCTTTATTCTTTTCCTAGAACTTCCATACCTAGGGATCTGAAAGAAAGTTGCACAATTTTCAGCTAAAAAAGAACATAAACTCATCTATGCTCCACTTTGAAAATTTTGAAGCTCTAAAAGCAGTATAGGTCATGCTAATAATATTGCACGAGTGAAATAAAAACAAGCCTTACCATTAAGTCATTATCCTCTGTTCCAGAACTATCTGTGTATTGTACAAGATTACTAGGAACCCTCCTCTTCCTAGTAGAGCGGCGGAGATTGGATGCCGATGACTGCAACAAGTCCACAGTAACATGTTATGATAATTTTGCTATTAAGTAACTGCAATCAAGTAACAGGTTTGTTATCTATTTAGTTCCAATTAAGAAGGCATTGTTTAATCAATATCATGGTACATGGTAGTGATGACTTAGAGCAAGAAAGTGAGAACTTGACATTAACATCATTAAATGGTTTAAACCAAAAAAAAATAAAAAAAATAAATCAATGGAATCACGATCACACAATGCAAGTAAACGGAAAATTACATACATTTGCATTTGATGTTCGTAATCCACGATTACCAGTACGCAAAATCTTTGCTATGTCCGCAGCTGCAGTTCTTGGTTTGGTCTTTCTTCTTTTAGACCCCATAGCAGGGGGATAATACAAGTATGGACGATTATAAAACTTAGACCTACCCCTGAGCCTATCACTTGTACGAACTGGCCTTGAATCGGGCCCATCTCCTTCATCTGATCTTTTTGAATACATTGGAACCAACTAATGTCTTCCCATGATCTTTAAAGAACAAACCTACAAAATTATATAAAAAAACAGATTGAATTATCTAAATCATGGAGGGCAATGTTACTTATCATAGCAGCTTAAGATTAAACATTAGGTGACTAACATATGAAATATGGCTGCTGGAACCCAAGGCAACTGCAAAGTAATGGCTTAAGCAATGGTCCAGGTTCCCCTAAACACAAAATCAATGTGTATGTACATGGTAATTCATAATCTTAATTACCACATTAAAGACTATATATTATTACATTAAAGACATGATTGACAAAATCATGTCAATCACAAATCCCATAGAAACATGAACAAAGTCTAAAAGTCCTCGTGCCCAATACCTACTCTTTGAGTCAATTGTCCTTCAGAAATTGCGGTATTCAACAAAGAACGCAAGTACAAAAAGATAATCAAATTTTCTATCCCAACCCACAAAACAATTCCAGTCCTTTCTCGAGTGAGGAACACATTGTCAAAACAACTCAGTGAGTTATGAGTTATGAGTTATGACAAGGAACACTGCCAGGACATAATTACTTTTGCTTTAGGGTACTAGTAAGTACAAATTGATCAATCAAATAAAGAATCTATTCTAGATATCGTACTTTCCAGATCAAATTTGGACAGACTCGTGCAGAACAATTCATCAATACAGCAGTAAGGAAGACTATTATTAGCACAATTTCTCACTGAGTCAACCTGTATTCTTAGACCAATTTCATTTTTTTTTTCAATTATTCTACCGATTCGACAAAACAATAAAATCATCTAATAAGGATAATTCAGTGTTGCCAATATCCAGGACACAAAAAAGCATCTGAACTATCAACAGCAAAACAAATAACATATAAAAACATGGACAATAAATCACAAAATATTAATGAATTTTGCGATATGCATTCCTGCAATAATAGAACTCACTCTACAAATTTGCATGCATCAAACACAACGGAATTCCAAAAAAAAATTGGAAAAATACAGCAGGCTGGAGAATTAGCACAAATATTTTGAAAACAACACATTAATTAAGAAATGGTCGAGATCAAATAAAGCTCAAAAATTGAATAAGTGCATTTAATCAAACAATTAAAAGAAAATTACCATTTGATAATTAACATCGACACAGTGAGAGAGCTGAAGCGAACGACTACAGAAGGGCTGGGGAAACTGAAGAGAAGTTTTTCTTTTTATTTCATAAGAAACAATTTCCCTATTTTCCTTTTTCTGTAAATAATCATTAAATTTATTTCTTATGGGCTTTATAATGGATAGGGCTCTAATATATGGGGTTTCTTTTGGGCCTGAGATCACTTTGGGCCCACACATAATTTTTCTTCCGGTTAAATCTTTTCTCTTTTCTTTAAATCAAATTTCAATAATACAAATTCAATTCATTCACACCTTTCATATAACCCTATTCTTTCATTAATTTGCTTACCTCCCTTTATTATTGTGTAACAGCCCTTAAAGCCATTGCAATAATTAGAGAACATAATTGAAACGCCCCTTCCATTCAATGTAAATTAACCAAAAATTTGAAACTAAGTCCCTCCACTTCAACTATAAATACCTAAATATAAAGCTGCCATATTTCAAATCCATAATAATACACATCTCATCAATTTAAAAACAATAAGAAAAATGAAAGGAGGGGTTGTATTTTCCTTTTTGATTATTCTTCCATCAGTCCTTTTGATCATGAACACACAAGTTGACGCTTCTCACGCACCTTCTCATTCTCCTTTGTCTACTCCCAAAGATGATACACATATCTATGTAGTTTATACGTCAGGACGACCATCAAAAGACCAAAACAAGCTTGCTTATTACCTTAAAATTCTATCCTCGGCTATTGGCAGGTTTTTTTTTTTTTTTAAATGTCCAGTTATAATCTGCACGTTCCAACTATAGTTATATGGTGTATTGATTTGATTAAATTGCACATTCCAACCATAGTTATATGTGTATTGATTTGATTAAATTAAAGCAGCGAGACAGCTAATGAAGCATTGATACGTTCCTACTCGATAGTCTCTGGTTTTGCTGCTAAATTATATCCTCGTCAAGTCGCACTCCTCAAAAGTAAGATATAATCTTTTATATTATTTATATTCAATACTTCATCTATCGAATTATAGACCGAGTTTTGTGGAAACCACTAAAATCATACTTGTAGTTAAAATACCTTTGAGAAATAACGGTTATATACTTATATATCATATACCATAGACTAGGATGAAGGCAAATTAGGGGGCTGAAAGGGGGTCGATTGTCCGTCACTTTTCGGGGCAACCCGCTTCTTGAAATATGTATAAATCTATTTTATATGCAAATACAGAAGAAAAAAAATCATCTCTTTACATAGAAAAGTGGCCTCCGATATAGTTTTTTTTTTTTTTTTGAGTTTATTTTCAAAGAGTGTCCCCCAGCCGGAGACTAATCCCTTCAAGTCGAGGCATAGAGGTACAGTCTCTCCAACGAAGTCTTTTCCATACACACGGTCAGAGATCGAACCCTGAATAACATGCTTAAGGAATCCAATTATCTACTCAACTGTGCTGGACCTTGTTGGTTGGCCTCCCATATAGCGAAAAATATATTTTCCACAATTACTGACTATTTTTATAACAAACTGATTCGATTTAGATTTTGCGTGAGCACATTTTCAATAATCCAATCACTAATTTATGATTTTTTTTTCTTCTTTCAGAACAACCCGAAGTTGCTTATGTGATCAGAGATGCAGGTGCTTATGAAAGAAATGTTTGAGGTGTTTGGCTCAACTCATCAGAATACCCATTAAGCCCCCAATGAATTGAGATACTCTTCATAATGGTCCTCGTTAATCCTGTATATTGCAAATTTTCCCCAAAACAAATAAAAAAAAATGGGATTTGTTCCAATCAAGACATGTCAATTTTATGTCCACCCTGTAATTTTTATTGGAAATTCTAATATTTCCTTTTTAGTAATGTTGCTCCATCCAATTCAGTTCAGACCTTTTGAACATAATTATTACGTTTTTTGATGTCATATTAGTATTATTGCAATTATTAAAAATTACAATATTCATCCGTCAAGATTTTAAATACTATATAAATAAAAATCAATTACTCTAAATGAGAGCACCATTGGCGAAGGGTGCGACTGGGAGGCGTTTGGGAGTCCAACTCCTGGGTAGGGTTGTCAATCAAGCCGAGCGAGCCTAGCCTGGTCACGCTCACGCTCGGCTTGATAATGTGCGAGCTTTTATCACCAAAACTTGAATTTGCACGAGCTTTTTATTTCAAAGCTCGGGCTCGGCTTGAAAATTAGTACGAGCCCGAGCCGGGCCGAATTTATTTTCTTTTGAAAAACTTTAAGTAATAAAGTAATCTAATATATAAATTAAAAAAATAACAATCTTAAAAACATACAAAAATAACGTCATTCATGTTCTATTGACAAATCATAACTAAAATGTACCTTGAAAGATCTCATTTCATTGAAATATATGCTTCACGCATTATTTAAGATTGAAAAATATTATAACTAAATATATAATAGACTTACTTACAAAAAAAATTGCTTTTGTCGTGAGTTGTGAGGAGAAATAAATGAACAATTTTTGAAAACAAAAATTAACAACCCTAAATGTCAGTTTACGTGAATTGTCATATATTTGTATTGGATGCTGGTAGGTTTAAATTGATAATTTTTTACTTTTTTAATTTCTTGAGTATAGTGTTTTATATTAGGATATTTTAGAATTGAATGTTGATTGATTTAAAGATTCTATTCCTTAATTTTAAATCTTGATTTTTTTATATGCAATCTGGAATTATTTATAAAAACGTACTATATTTATTTTTGTATATAATGTATAAAACATATATATATATACATGTATATATTTGTTTTTACGAGCCCGAGCTCAATTCAAGTCGAGCCTACTCTCGCTCACACTCGGCTTGAATTCAAATTCAAGTCTTATCCTTCAGAGTTTCGAGCCGGCTTGAGCTCATTGACAGTCCTACTCCTGGGTGATATCCACCACATTTGTACTCATACATGTGTGGGAGGTCCCTCATCATCATCACACACATACACACACATATATGTATGTGGGTGGGTGGGTGTGTGATGGTGGAGATCATCGCGGGAGTTGAACTTCCAGAAGTTGGATTCTCGGAAGTTTCCAAATATGACCCATTGGCGATGCATGCATTTAACCAAATAAATTATTATTGAAATAGATATGAACTCAAAATTTCCATAATTTTGGGACCTCAATGATACGTCTACGTCTACGCTAATTTATCATTAAGAAAAGCGTGAAAATTGGCCCAAATTAAAGAAATAAATTGATTTAACTTAACTCCTTGATATAGAAAAATTATACAATAGAAATAACACTTATCAAATGAATTATAGTTATTGTGCATTTAGTGCTCCATACAGGGTGATCAATCACAAAATAAAATAATATCATAAAAAATTTCTTATTCTACTTAAATTTTGTTTCCCAATAGGGATGAAAGTACGTCTAACCACTAAAAGAGATGTTCTTTTTCCCTCTTCATGTTATTGTTACCTACATCGAGTACAAACGTGAGAGATAGTATGATTAAAAAAATGACATTTTACAGTTGTACAAATTGATTTACTTAATTTACTTGGGAAAAATACCTCTTTTCTTACAAATATTTCATCCCTATCATATAACATAACATAAGTTTGTTTTTTGGGATGTATTCTTGGAAGCAGTAGATACAATCAGAATGTATGGAAAGAAGGTAATTTTACAATTCATAAAGCCTATGAACATTCAATGGAACATTTTGATCAAGTGGAATGGAAAAGTATTGTTTGGGGGAAAGGAATAGTGGTCAAACATAGATTTATCTTATGGCTGACAATTCAAGATAGATTAAAAACAAAAGATCGAATTAGTGTTTGGAAGGACATGGAGAATGTTACCTGCCTATTATGCAAGGAAGAGAGTAGGAATCACCTATTTTTTCACTGCCCATACTCGCACGCAGTGGCCCAAAAATGCTGGGAGAAGATAGGAATTACAAGCAGAAGAATGGAATGGGGTGAAGCCTTGAAATGGATACAAAACATAAGTAGGGGGAAAACGTTATTATGTTGCAAGAAAAGAGCTTTATTTGCAGTCATAGTATATAACGTGTGGATAGAAAGAAACAATAGGCTTCTTGCGGTTAGTAAAAACAGTGTAGAAGTTAGTGGAAAAAATTAGTCATATTATAGATTGTAAATTTGTGAGGATGTGACCAGGTATGCGTGAATATTGTAAGGTTTTTGTGTTAATGAAATACGCTTATTCGTTCAAAAAAAAAAAAAAGAAACCAAAAAACACTATATGTATTCTTAGGAAAAACATGCATAACTTTAAAAAAACTAATATTTGGTTCATTGTAATGCATAATTTTTTAAAACTAAATAAAAAATATTGGTAACATTAAAGTATAAGCGGATTCACTAAAATCACGAAGATGGTTAAAATTTAGGAATAATTGATTGAACTATGGATAATTAGCATTCACACCCCTCACTTTTGGACTATTGGCATGGAGTTACAATCCTTCAACTTTTCAATTACATTTATTAACTAAAGACTAAAATGCCCTTTATTGTTAGAGCTAAAAATATTGAATTAGATTTTATAATTTGTTGGAATTGTTTTTACAAAGTATCATTAAATGGCATTGTAATAAAATACAAAACTTAATCATCCAAAATTTTAAAAAAAATTGAGATGTATTAATAAAACTCTTAAACCATAAATTAATAATAAAAAAACCTCGGATACTTCTATTCTTAAGTTAAAAATTTTAAAACTTACAATGAAAAATTAACTTATGAATATTGCTTAATTAAAATACATATTGATGAAAAATTATAACTCAACAAGTAGCAAACTTATATATATATAAATTTCACTATATTGAATGAAAAGAAAAACTCAAATATTACCACAAATCCTCAATTCCGAATATGAAATTATACTAAGTAAGATATAAAAAAAGTACTTGACAAATTGATTTAATATTGTGATAGAAATAAAAAATGATGTAACAAATAAAAATAGCACAATTTAAACAGAAAATATTTGTCCATGAAAAACTATTCACGAAATTAGGAAAGATTCTTTGTAAATATATAATTTAAGGTTTAGGAATTTTAGAGATATTTCTAAAATGAAATTTATTTTAAATATTTTATTATAAAGTAAGTTGATAATATTTTGATAATTTTTCATTCAATTAAACTTTTTTAGCTAAAATGTGAAGGGTATAATAGTCTTTAACTTGTAAAGTTTATGAAGAAATTGAAGGAGGAGTGGTCCTTGCCAATATATCAAATGTGAGGAGGTGTGGATGCCAAATACCTATAGTTCGGTGGAGGTCAATGCAATTTTCCCTTAAATTTAGTATGTTAGGTAAAAACATAACTTTAGAAACATCAGCAAGAGACCTCTTTTAAAACTTATAATTTTTGAAACATTGTGAGTCAAATCTAAAGTGTGACTTGTTTAGTAATATATATGATATTGTTAATTACATGCGAAAGGAATTTCTTATGACCTTTTGAAAATTATATACTATTACTTATATCATTAACGATGGCCTTTGTAATTCCATTTAGGTCCTCTAACTTCCATTTTATTATTATGAACATAAATTAGCATTATACAATACCTTTATATTATTTTTTATTTTTTGAAAGGAGCGATTACAACATCATATTACATCGGTTACAAGAGAATCTATTACAAATAAGTATCATCAACAAATACAATTATAAGTTATAAACTATTACAAACTAACTACCAAATAAGTAGAGAAAACACCCACATATATCAGTGGGAGTCGAACCCACAACCTCTTAGTTATAGGGCCTCAACGTTAACCAACTAAACTAGGCATCATTGACATTTTTATATTATTATTGAAGAACCTTAAAATTCGTAGCCTCATAGGTATAGAGGCGAAATATCTTGGTTTCGAGATAATTTTTTTTTTTAAGGAAAAAGGGATGGCCAAATATTCTAGAGATGAGTAAAAAAAATGGATGCAAATATTCATTTTCTTAGGCAAGTGGGATTGGTTGGAAAACTCATGTTTATGTATTTGGCACGTTTCAAATAATTAAAGTATGACCCAATCTATTTACATACTCACGCGTAACGGCCCACTTGCCAATTAATTTAATTTCGTTTAGTCATTCCATAATGTCTCATTAATATATACCAATGCCATCCGTTATTATTTCACACATCCAAAACGGGAAACTGAAATAAGAGAAGAAAGTAAACAAACTCAAACCACTTTGAGTCTTTTTATTTTGATTTAAATATTTTTCATCTTATAATATTGACATAAAACAGAAGATTTAGATTAAGTCGAAACACCCTTTCATTTAATGTACCGAAAATCCAAAACTAAGGACTTCAATCCAACTATAAATACCTAAAATAAAGCTACAAACTCCACAATCAAACTTATATAGCATCTCAAACATCATATCTCATTAAGAAAACAAATATGCAAGGAGGCATAATTTTATCCTTGATGACACAAAAATTTCGAATAATAAGTATTATATTTGATTTCCATTTTATATATTTTGAAAAATTCCCGTTAAAGGGTACTCAAAATCTTTGATCACGAAATCCCCCTCGTTCGTATATGGACGGAGTTTATTATTTGAGTGGGTTCGACTTGCTCGCGATTAGTGTGAACACTAACCGTTAATTACGCATTTGCAACCTCCGATTAAAAGAATTGAAATAAAATAAATAAACAAATATTTAAGAGTGCATATATATGTCACTAACATAAAGAAAAAGGGAAAGAAGTTCATACAGTTATGCGTATCACAAGAAAAGAAGAACAGAACCTCACTAGTCACATGCATTTACCTAGTTTGGTTATCCTTGAACAAAGAGAAGACACAAACACTAACGTATGTATCAAACTTCAAATGCCGTGTGATGGAGAACTGGAGTTTTGCTATGGAATCTCTTCGTCTCCTCGATTTGCCGGCTGCTCGAGTTTGTTTCCTGGTGTTTGCACCTTGGCTTCCTCCTTGACTTTTTTTTTCTATTTCTTCTCCTATTCTTGCTTCTAACTTGTTGCAGAACACATTATCTCTTTCTTTCTTATTCTTTTTTTTTTTCTCTTTTTCCTTCTCTTTTCTTTTATTTTTCTTTCACTCCCTTTGTTTCTGCCGTGAGTGTGAGTTTGAGAGTCCCCCCCTTTTGGCCATCAGTCCAGCGTATTTATAAGGCTCCACCTAAAGAGTTTGTGCCTTGGCAAATTTCCCAAGAAGATAATCATGTATCTTCCATTATATACACAATCTTTATCTTCTTATTATTTTGTTAACCAAAACTCCTTTAACCCCACGTGATACGAGGACCCCTATTGGATGAATTCATTTTCATCCATTTATTTGTGAGCTGATAGGCACTAATCTTGTAGAGTGCTAACTAATTCTGATATTTGGAATTAGTCTTCATATGATCCATGCAACTCAACTTCATCCAGCGTAGCAAGGCTACTTTGATTGATGAAGATTTGATTTTATCTCTCAAGAGTCCATCTTTTATTTCTCAAGTGATATGATTCTTTTTCATATCATTATTTCACTATATATATATATAAAATATACGTACATTAGTGAAATATCAAACACTTTGGTTTTGTGATTCCCATATTCCATGACATTAACTAAGATCTACTAACGTCAAGAAATATATATTTTAATATGACATAAAAAGATCAATTATCAATTTTTTCATGTCAACAAATGCCCCTTCGTGATTTTGGGTTTTGAGCAAGCATATATATGAATACACTTTCGTTTGCGAAAAGGCCAAATCACGAAAATCATGTTCATCATTTTCCTTTGAGCATATAGATAACTCTCCTTGCATATGGTTCAGGAGTGTCATATCATTAGAGGTATCGTAGAACCTCATCTAGCAAGCCGATGGATCTCATCTCGATCATATTTTGAATCTTACTATCTTTTTATCAATTTTCTTCTCTTTTTTTTTTCCCTCAAGCTTTTATTTGAGAAGAAAAGTGAAGCTTTAGGTGTCTTTATAGAACCTCTTTGGCAAGCTAAACGATCACAACTTTTTGACCATATTTTTTAAGCTTGCGATATTTTTTTTTCCTTTTCTCGAATTTGTGTACGAGAAGAAAATAAATATGTTGTCATGTGAACAATCATGTATTATGTTTTTGGAATATCACTCCATATATGAGGATTATGAAATATTGACACGTGTCATATTTTTGTCTCATTTTATCACTGCATATGAGCACTTCATGCTTTTTGTTTTTGAATCCGAAGTCATCGGGGGCACATAAATTTTGAGTATGACACTGACCTCTTTTTTTTTTTAGGTCATTTTGAGTCATCTTGAAGATATAAAATAAAAGGAAGATAATTTTTCCTCCTAAATATTTTGTAAAATATGTCAATGATCATTTCATTGGCCAAGAGACGATATTTGAATTTTTCCTTTAGAGGAGTATGGAGAATAGAGTCAATATATGATGGCTCTTTATCCTTTTTTCCTCTACAAAATTTTCAGATATCCAGACTCCCTATTTATGGGATCAAGCATGAAATATCAGGGGAGTTTATATCTCACTTATTCACAATGATATGAGATTGAGTTTTTTTTTTTTTAGACTTGAGCAAGAGCTAGTACAATCATCATATTATGTGATAAAAGCACTTTTCTTATTCATACTTGTCTTCATATTTCTTTCTCATTTAAAGACAAGTCATGAATAAAATAATATCTTATCATAGGCTTTTAAATTTGTGCCTATAAAGATTTTTTTTTTAGCCGTTCACCGTTTATACTCGTGCGGGCCAGGAGTATATAAGATTTTAGTTTAACCACTCAAGGTGGGGCAAATCAGCTATGACCACTAGCTGAGCTAATAGTGGGATTTTAGCAGTTTAGCCTCATACAACACAATTGGTTGGTGGATATGTGTTTACAGTTTAACCACATGTAACACTATAGGTGGAATATACTTTATGGTTAGCCATATAAGGTATCATAAGTCAATGTGTTAACACTCTAGTCATGTGACTATGGATTAAACGCGTTAGCAGTTTTACCACTTGCAAACTATAGGTGGATATGTGTTAACATATTTTGTCATATATGACAATGTATGTTAAATGTGTTAGCAGTTTAACCACTTGCTAACTATTGGTGGATTTATACTCGCAGTTTTACCACTTGCAGGTGGATTTACGTGTACAGTTTAACCACATGTAACATTCTAGGTGGATTTGATTGAGGCATTCTTCAACCTTGACTATAAAAATCATGTAGATGATATTGACATTATAGGTGTGGCAAAGCGTTAAAGCTTGATGTTTAAACACTTTTGCTCATGTATATTTCAAGATCATGTGCTTTAGTGCACACATCATTGAAGCCTTCAAATGTTTGAGGCATAAGATGAACTGAAAGCTCATTTTTAAAATTATAGAGGCAAAAAGGCGTGCCATCTCGTAATAAATTCAGATGCAGACTCGTTGTCCATTTGCTTGGTCTCAATGAGCTCTGCAACCCCAACTCTTTTTTCAGTGTTACTGAATTGGTTGTAGAATTCCTCTATTAAGGAGTCCCGATCAAGGATTGAACCTTCAGGTAGATTTGAGTACCATATAAAGGCTGGTCCTTCTAAAGATTGGACAAAGAGTTGTAACCAAATGAGCTTATTTTCGCCCCATTGTGCCAAACGGGCAACGAAATGAGCTACACGCTCCCTTGGATTTCCATTTCCATTGAATCTCCTAAACTTAGGTTGAGTAAAGCCAGGAGGGAAAGGTACTTTATCTATCCATGAAGGGTAAGGTTTAGTGACAATCTTGTCGTCAGATGTCAACCCATTTCTTTTGTTATGGATTTCTTTTCTTATAACATCATCAATATGCCGAAGAAGAGAAGGTTCCAATAACTCTTTCATCACGGTTTTTGGTGGCAGATTACCCTTGGTATATACCTCAACATAAGGGTTCCCATTTGAGGATACCTGATGACCCATTTGAGTACTAGCCCAAGCCCATGTTTGGGGCATGGTTATAAGATTTTCCTCTTTAGGCCGTTTTGAGGGTGACCTTAACGGACATCTTTTGCGTTTGGATGTCGGTAGCTCCATGTAGGTTTGAGACAATTGTGTCATTAGACCCTCAACTTGAGCTTTCAACAATGCTATTTTAGGGTCATGTTGGTCTATATGTATTCTCAACATTGTCACTTCAGCATTTTGTTTTTGTTTATGCGCCCTTTGTTCATGTGGGGAACTACTAGAATTTAATGCAATTTTTTTATTTTTAGTTGCATCGTTCTCTTTTTCCATATTGAACAAGGGGTTTGAGACTTTGTTTATTTTGGTCTCATTAGCTATAGAAAGATCTTGGAAAATTATGGGCGCCTTATTTGGCTCTTTTTCACTTGATCTAGAACTAGAGCTTGAAGAATTCTAATCATTCTTCATAGACCTTTTGTCTTTTCTTTTAGGTCAGAGGTTATATCCCTCATTTTTTTCTAACTCAGAGGTGGTTATTTGTCTTATCTCACCACTTTCTAAGCTTTTACTTATGGTGGCTGCCAAGATGGTTACATTTGTATGGTCTTTTTGATCCTCATGGAGTCTCGGACTCCCTTAACGATGACTCAAAAATTTTGAGCCTATATGGTCTTGTTCGAGTTTAGAAGTTAACTTGTAACTTGTATCTTTTGTTTAATATTTGCTTAGGTTGGATCTAGGCAATACATAGTCACGTGGGATTTTCTATTACAAAATAGTATTGCATCTTGTGTTGCATATCATGTCTGTCCGATAAATGTATATAATCCATATTAATTAAAATTGAGGAACGTCTTACACTACATAACGACTTCCATGAGGTAATGTGTATACCTATTCAGTTCTTCTTGGAAAAGAGCTATAATGGCATATCTCTTCCTTTTTAGCAAAGAGAAGGACTTTTGAAACGAGTCCAACACACGCAATCAACGAGAAAGATAATACAATTTACTCTATTTTAGTTCTTCTGTCTATTTTAATTTGGTATTTTATCTCGTATTATAAATCTTATATACATGACAGACAAATATATATAGTGTTGCCTTATCTTATACACATCACATCACCAGTGATAGCTATTTCAGTTTCTAGAATTGCTTCTTTCACTTGTGAATTAACTTATATACTTTTATTTATTTTATAATTAAATTAAGTAATACGTATAAGATCACCTCCCCATAATAATGGGTGCATATTTTTCAGTTTTTGGCAAATACCAATTCTAATGGCACAACTCTCTTCCTTTTTTGTCAAAGTGAAAGGATTTCCTGAAATGAATTACCTCGATCACTTGCCAGTTTTGCAATATTTGGAACTTGAAGGGCATAATAATTTATATATACTAGTAAGTAACACGTCCATCACACATGAATCATATAATCTCGTAAGAACAATTTATATATATATATATATATATATATATATATATATATAGATATTGTTCAACTTGATAAATCTAACATTTGAATAATAACTTAACTACCCCTCAAAAATAAAATAATAACTTAACGAATGAACTACAAAATAAACTATAATTAGCAAAAAAAACTAAATATTGATTGACATGAAAATTTGAATGAATATTCGAAGAAATTAAATTAATTGAAAATCTCGACTTATATAAGAATATCACTAAATAAATTCTTATGTAAAATTCATGAATCTTTTATACATAATCTTGTTTAATTTTGATGGATCGAACGCTTCATTTCTTCTTTTCTTTCATTGAGTCCTGTGTACTTTTTTAATCTCTTCGCTATTACTCAAAATTTAGATACTTGTGTAGTCTTCTTTTTTTTTGTTATTTGTAATGATAAGACTATAGTTGATGCAATGACAAAATGAGAAAGTTGAACGGATAAAATGAAATCAACCCTTCACAAATAAGATTAGTCAAGTTTTTTAGTATAAAAGAAAGGCGGTTAAATAAAAATAAAGTGTATATATGTTGTGCGAGTCATCACTAAATGAAAGTAATAAATGCTGAATTACAATAGCATATGTCAATATATCTCCGAAAACCACGAGGTAACCGGTATTATTCCATCAAGAAGAGTGTAACCGGCGTCTATTATCTGTATATATCTTTGAGCTGTTGCCTAATGAAGACGGGATTTCCCCGGAGAAACTATTGTTGTTCAGAACAATGACCTCAAGTTCCATTAAGTTTCCAAGCGATGATGATATTGTACCTGTCAAGACGTTGAATCCCAAATACATGTACTTTTAAGTGTCGTAAATTGGAAAGCTCATCGGGTATGATGCCTGTAAAATTGTTAGAGGTAAGGTCTAAAGAAGTGAGAAATGTTAAATTGCCAAGATTTGGAGAAATAGTGCCTTGAAAGGTGAAATCAGATAGATTCAGGGCTGCGACTCTTTGATTTCTGCAAGAGACACCAATCCAGTTGCTGCAATATTATCGAATTAAGTTTTGAGAAGCCTAAGTCAACGATCAGGCCCGCTTCATTGACACCGGTGTCTATGTTGAATTAGATGGAAATATGACCATACATTTTCTTCATGGAAGGTAGAAATAAGTATGACAGAATAAAAGCCTCCCAACTAGAAAGATAGCTACTTCATCAACCCCATTTTCCATAGATTTTTTTTCATCAAAAAGTGCACTCGTTTGAAATCTATTAAAAATGTTCCCTAAATTGCATTTCTCTCAAATATTTTTCAAGAAAATTAATTTTTTTTATTCATGATTTGATCGTTTATCCAATAACTAAAAAGTTTTTATGACTCGAGATGCGAAATAAGATCCACTTAGCATATTTTTGAATGCCTTAATCCATAAACTTAACTCGAATATATCTAGATTTTCTTATAAAACAAAAACTCATCCATATCATTTCGTTCGTTAAAAATGAAAAAACAACTTTAAAGAACATACTACACTATACTAATACTACTAAACTTAATTTGAATTACCAAACCAAAGAAAGAAATCCAAAACAATAATCCTATCATAAAAGCAAAGAAAAGAAATACAAAACAATTAATAATACTCTAGTACCTGCCATATATTCATAAAAACAAGAAATTAATTTAAAGTCACTCCTAACTAATTTTGACTTGGAGTGAACCACAAAGGTGCTGGAATGATCTTCTGTATACTCTGCCTATCGCATGGATAGTAGCAGGGCGAGAAAGTGCAGTCTTCATAATTGAAGATACCAAGATCGTGCCCACCATGTGCATGGTTCAAAGTATCGGCCGATATCCGATGATATCGGCCGATACGTAACCGGATCGGACCCCTCCGATCCGATAAAATCCGGCGATACGGGTTGATACCGTTTGGCCTTGAGATCCTTGATGGCGGCGTTGGCGTTGAGATCCTTGATGATTTGAAATTAGTACATTTAATCGAGATCCTTGATTGCGGCGTTGGCGTTGAGATCCTTGATGGTGGCGTTGGCGTTGAGATCCTTGATGGCGGCGTTGGCGTTGAGATCCTTGATGATTTGAAATTAGTAGCTTTAATCGAAACAACAACGCTCATCATCGACCGTGGAGGAGCAGCAGCACCACCTCCACGCAGAGAAAAAGAATTATTATTATTATTAGTAGTAGTAGGTGAATTGGTGGGAACCGCCGCTGCTTTCGGAGAAACCCAATGTAATATTGAACAAGCAGCAGCAGCCATCTATGTATCTATATATGTATCTATCTATCTCCACTAGTAGTAGCAGCAGTAGTAGTAGGGTTTTACAGAGTTTGATATACGAAAACAAACACCCCCTTTCCTTCCTTCCCTTTCTTTTACCCTACTTTATTACTTGTAGTTTTTGTTTGTTTTTTTTTTTTTTAAAAATATATATATATATATATATATATTTGGGCCAGCTTGGGCTCGACTCGAAGCTCATATATATTTTCAAACTGAGCCCGAGCTTTGGAAAAATAAAAGCTCGTATAAATTAAAGTCTTAACAATAAAAGCTCGCACAATATCAAGCCGAGAGTGAGCATAATTACGCTCGACTCGCTCAGCTTGATTGACAGGCTTACTTAGTAGCTATTGTGATTGTTTAATTAAGAACACAAGATTGAGACAACAAAAATAGTAGCTATTAGTAGCCATAAAATTTGACTTTTTTCTTCTTTTTTCTAAAGACAAGGGGCATGTTCATTTCTTTGAGTGCATTCATCCATGCTTCCTAGGTGCACAAGGGGTTTTAACGCCCTCCATTGCTGCACAATTTATGAATTGAAACATATATTCTACGGAGATCGAAGTGATAATATAATTAAGCTCTATAATTACTCTTCTGGCTAGCTAAATAAAAAGTAACCCCTCCTAGCTCCCAAAATTATCAAAAGCCCTTGATCACCGATGTCATATATAACTGTACGTATAAGTTTGTATGTATATTTCCTAGCTAATTTGCATGGATTGTTCGATCAATGACTCACATTAACCGTGAACCATATAATGAAATTACGGTGGGGTATATATATATATATATATATATATATGAAAACTCGACCTGGGATAAAATTTCCCCGGAAACTCATTATTCTTTCATCACATACCATGGAGGATAACACAAGTTCATGCACCATATAAAGCATCATATATATTCAAGAAAACACTAATTAGTAATTAACCAGGAAATTCAACCTAGTTCGGTCTCTTCTTCAAGTACTGTTCAGAGAGAGAGAGAGAGAGGGTGAGAGTGTATGTAGACGATGTTATTGATTGCGCGTGGGGGCGAGGTGGGTGATATTGGATCAAAGGTTTGTTTGGACGGCGTGACACCAAATTTTCACGCCACCCCCTCTCCACCGTTATATTGTGCTCTAAGGTTTTATTCAATCAACTTAATTGTCACGCTCATTTTTGAACAACAAATTAACATTTATGCTAAATTAGATGAAATGGATTGGAACCGCATTTTCGAACAAAATAGAGCACGGGTGTACGTAGGTTGATGTAGATATTGTTGGAAATCTTGATCGAGTAAATTGTGTTTAATACGATTTTGACAAGAAAAAATTAAGTGAGTTCCATTTGTCAAAAGTGGAATATCTTTGGCTCAAATTAATCTACATTTTGAGTAGATAAATTTCGAGTATTTAATTACTCAATTCCAATTTAGAGTGAATGAGAAATTAATTAACAAAATATGTCACTTAAAATCTAATTTCTAATTGGAATCAATGAATCGATATGAATATACATGATTAAATGATCACAATCATATGATCGATGGTCACGATCGTATGGGAAATAGTTCATTTAGTCTGAGGATTAAAGTGATCAAATCGAAAAATTGTGGGACCAATTCGAAAGGACGTAATTAATCAAGGTTCAAAGTTTTGGGGTCAAACTAAAGTTTGTAGGAAGATAGGGGCTGAATTGCACTTTCGGATGGTGCAACCGGCAGCACCTAATAATTACCCAAACTAGAAAGCATTTTATTGGTTGAGAGGCAGGTGCACGGTACACCCGTCACACTGGACCAGAGCCTATGTCAGGCGGATTTTGTCCTTTAGTGCAGGGGGTGTCTTTGAAAAGGTACGACTTTTGGGGCTAATTTGAAAAGTCCGAAAAGGTGCAATCAGGGGGCATTTTGTCCAAAAGACACAACTTTTGAGATTTTCTGCAAAAATCGGAAAGTTGCAACTTCTTGACTCAAAACCTTTCATTCTCTATAAATAGCCCCTTATGATGGAATTATTTACACCAACATCATATTTCTCATCTTCCTTTTATTCTTAGTACTTGAGTACTTTGAATATTCTTTTGATTCTTAAATATTATTTATAATAGTTTGAGAATTATTTAGTACTAAATTGAGTATTTTAAATATTTTTAAATATTATTTTAATATTGAAAGAATAAGTTTGCATATTAAATGTTTAGATGTGTATTTAATTTATCTGTATCCGTCGAGAGAGTTTGGAACAAATATTTTGTTCGTTAGGCTCGAAAATGTGTAGTGGTACTATTTCTGAGACGTTTGTCGTTGTATCTTGGGAAACAGTTGCCATATTCAGTGACCACCAAGTGAAGGGCAATATTGTCTTAAGAAAATAGGGTGACCATTGCCTCGATATATCATTATCATTTTGCATCTTCATAAACACCGCCCGTTACGCGCTAGAATTTTTCCCAACAACTTAAGACAATATTAGAGTGTTTCTTGAAGTTAGTGTTATTCAATGAAAAGATGATGAAATCAAGAGGGAATTTTATTTAATTTTATTTTGTCATAATTTATAATTCTAAGTATTTTTATGACTAATTCAAGTTTGAATTTATTTTTGTAGTAAAATTCAAATTGAACGAAGGAAAATTTGAACTTTCATGGTGTCGAGGATATTAGTCAAATACGTGGAAGCAATTGAAGGAAAAATATTGGTTTCAAAACCAATAATGAGATAAGTTCATTATATGGATTATCAATTTTATAATTGCTTCATTTGATTACATATTGTGTTGAATAATATTAAATGTAATTTAATATCTAGTTATGCAACAACGACGTAATCATGTTAGATAAATTTGAGCATGCGGTATTATGTGATTAAATATTTAATCTTTGTGATTTATTCTTGATAAAGAATAAATAATTGTATGCTTAAGATTACTTTATTTTTCTATGCATATATGAAGTAATTGTTTAGTATTTTTCTTTCGGCTTCTGAATAAATGCAATAAGTGTGATTCTTCACTATGTTTGATAATCTTTAGTATAAAGTCTGATCATAATGAATGAAGAAATGCATTATTTAAATAGTTAATTTAAATTGATTGCATATTTTTTTCATGTGATAGTGACGTTTATTTAAAGAAGTTAATTTTGTGTTAAGAATAATTATTGCATTATTTAGAGTTGTAGTCTATAATTTTCACCGTAAAAGTGAAATAGTTGTTGAGGCTAAAATAGTCATGATTTTGTTTAAGCGAAAGAAAATCAAGTCTAATTTTAAGAAATTAAAATAGACAATGTGGAACGATGTTGACACGACAAAATCCTAGCAAGAGAACTAGATCGTGTAAGTAGTAAAGTGGATGTTCAAGTCCGGGGTTATCGTATCCGCAGGGACAACTATAATCTAAGTACCAAGACTACTGTATTACCCAATTCTAAGTTAGATCGGTCGATAAAAGGTTTGATTTAAACTAATTTAACTAAGTTAAGCACTAAAATGAGATATAACCAAATAAGTGGAAGAAACGATAGAAGAGAAGCGATTAAGGCACATGGTTCAACCATTTATGTATTTCGATTGTGATTAAGGTTCTATTGGATTATTAAATGGATTTAGCCAAGGCGAAATTCCCTAACATACGTACTACCCAATCTCTAAGCATAGCAACCCTACCTTAGTTAACGATTTCCTATATATCTCTATATGAAAACCCGTCTTAACAAAGATGCATTTAAGGTCTAGGAATTCCCCACGTGAATGGAAAGCCACCTAAAGAAACCGAGTCTATCTCTAGTCGGTTTAACTATAGGGTATTCAATGTTTATATCTTCCCTAGGTTATTATCTCTCGATCTCTAACCTAGGCATTTTATCGAACACTTGGTGATCAAACAAGCGAAGCATTGAGCTCAACAATTGAATACATAGCTAAAACCAACATTAATCCAATAAATACCAAAACAACAACAATCCAAATAGCATAAACGGCCTAGCCACGGCCTTAATCAAATGCGTTTAGCTCATGTTCATGTCACAAATATGGATTTGAATCATACAAGTCATTGTAAAGAGTTGGACAAGTTTATGAAATAAAGATATAACAACTCCCGAATAACAGTGATGAAGTGGATCTCTCGATGAAATCTCCGTCGTCTTGCGAATCCGGGCTTTCAAAGAGACGTTGTGGCCTTCTATCTTCTCTCCAAGGTGTTTCTCTCCTATTTTTCTTGTTTGGCAACTCTCAAGTGTATCTCCTCTGTGTTTTAACCTAAATGGTCTATTTCTGCTGCCTCGAACGCCGCAGCGTTGGTGGTTGAACGCCGCGGCGTTTGCATTCTGCCTCACCATCGCCGCGGTGTTGGATGGTGATCGCCACGGCGTTCACTTCTGCAGCTTATCACCGCGGCGTTTCCCTGTTTTTCTCCAAAAGTGCTTCGTTGTGCCTTCGTTTCTCGCTCTGTGCCCCGACTGTTAACCTAATCTAACAAGGCAAAGAAAACTGGGTTCAAAGCATCATATGTGATCAAATTATCAATGAAACAATCAAAACCAAGTCAATAAACGGGGGAAAACTAGTGTAAAAATAACATATATCAACTACCCCCAAACTTAGCTTTGATCGTCCTCGATCAAATACAATCAAACACACATATAAAGATTGAAAATTTCATTTGCCAATTCATACACACAACAGCAAGCATTATACCTTCAAAATTGATTATGAAAAACTACACGATGCTTTTGAACATTCAACAATTTGAAAACCTCACAAAATCTTAATTTCCATCCCTATATCATGAACTCCCACATCCATATTCATGTCAAGAGCACACTTTAGAAAAGATTATGCAAATCAATTGAAAGGTAAAGACATTGAAACAATTCAATATTCGTTAACCCATCGGTGTGTATAAAGTGCAAAAGTCGCAATCAAAAGGTCTTTCCGGCTTGTAACGTAAGGCTAGGTGATGGCTAGGACCGGAAGATATGGATAAAGTGACTAATTCAAGAGAGCCTATAACTCAAAATCATCGAGCTAAATTCTCATATAAACCATATAAACTTTCACAACTTATCACTTATCCATTTTTCACTCTATTTTGTCTTTCAACTTACAATCCCCAAACTTGTTTCTTTTCATATTGGGTTGTACACAGATTCCCAAGCCAAATGATCCAATTGAGTGTCAAGATCAAAGCCTAGTCGAGAGCACATTTTTTTTTATATATATATATATCTCCCTCTCGCGACTATTTAGCCCATTGTTCAAATTTTCATTTCATCCCCTTTTTAACATAATACTTCAAACCTCAAATATCCCAACATAGCCAAAATATCACTATCTAGATCATATACATTCAAATCAAAACAAGGTGACTACCCATATTCAAGTCAAATCATATGAAGTTCTAAACTCTCTTGATTGGGTGCAAGACATTGTTTTTCTTTTAGGCTAGAAGGTGGTTGTCGTGGCTTATGAAATAAAGACGAATGGTGGTTTCTAGCGTGCTTAACACACTCCATTTTTATCAATACGGCTCAAATCAAGGTTTAGAGATTATGCAATATAGAGAAGGCAAAAATGTTAGGCTAATGACAATGAAAGATGGCCTAAATCATTTTATGACTTCACAACATTAATACACACTTCATAGTCAACAAAATTGAAAGTTCAACATTTTAAATCCTCAAAAAGTCGTATAAGCATTACTAAAAAGGGCTTTCAAGTCACAACTATGACATGTTGACCACAAATAAGGGACTTTGACTTCGAGAGAGTAGAGATATTCAAACGAAGGCACAACGAAGCACTTTTGGAGAAAAACAAGGAAACGCCGCGGCGTTCAACCACAAACTCCGCGGTGATGAGCTGCAGAAGTGAACGCCGTGGCGATCACCATCAAACACCGCGGCGATGGTGAGGCAGAATGCGAACGCCGCGGCGTTCAACCACCAACGCCGCGGCGTTCGAGGCGGCGAAAATGGTCTATAAATAGACCATTTAGGTTAAAACACAGGGGAGATACACTTGAGAGCTGCAAAACAAGAAAAATAGGAGAGAAACACTTTGGAGAGAAGATAGAAGGCCACAACGTCTCTTTGAAAGCCCGGATTTGCAAGACGACAGAGATTTCATCGAGGGATCCACTTCATCACGGTTATTCGGGAGTTGTTATATCTTTATTTCATAAACTTGTCCAACTCTTTACAATGACTTGTATGATTCAAATCCATATTTGTGACATGAACATGAGCTAAACGCATTTGATTAAGGCCGTGGCTAGGCCGTTTATGTTATTTTGATTGTTGTTGTTTTGGTATTTATTGGATTAATGTTGGTTTTAGCTATGTATTCAATTGTTGAGCTCAATGCTTCGCTTGTTATGCCTAGGTTAGAGATCGAGAGATAATATCCTAGGGAAGATATAAACATTGAATACCCTATAGTTAAACCGACTAGAGATAGACTCGGTTTCTTTAGGTGGCTTTCCATTCACGTGGGGAATTCCTAGACCTTAAATGCATCTTTGTTAAGACGGGTTTTCATATAGAGATATATAGGAAATCGTTGACTAAGGTAGGGTTGCTATGCCAAGAGATTGGGTAGTACGTATGTTAGGGAATTTTGCCTTGGCTAAATCCATCTAATAATCCAATAGAACCTTAATCACAATCGAAATACATAAATGGTTGAACCATGTGCCTGAATCGCTTCTCTTCTATCGTTTCTTCCACTTATTTGGTTATATCTCATTTTAGTGCTTAACTTAGTTAAATTAGTTTAAATCAAACCTTTTATCGACCGATCTAACTTAGAATTGGGTAATACAGTAGTCTTGGTACTTAGATTATAGTTGTCCCTGCGGATACGATAACCCCGGACTTGAACATCCACTTTACTACTTACACGATCTAGTTCTCTTGCTAGGATTTTGTCGTGTCAAGTTTTTGGCGCCGTTGCCGGGGACAACTGTTTTTATCTAATATTGAGATTCTCTTATTCTTTCTGAGCTTAGATCATTTTTTTTCTACTAATTGTTTTGTCTTTCTTTGTGCAAGGTTGATCTTGTCTAGTGCATGACCCGCACTAATCGGATTGGACTAGCGGAGTTGGACCCTGAAATTGAACGAACATTTACTAGAGGGGTAAGACTACAAAGAGAGGCTCAACAACATCAAGATACAATGGATCCGAATCCTCTTATTCACATAGATCCCGCCATCTTAGAAGAAGCAGTTCGTAGGGAGCTTGTGAATCTTCGCGTCCCTCTAAACCAACCAGAGGCTCCTCCACAACGCCCTTTGAGGGATTATATGATGCCAAACATTCAAGGAGCTGCCGGGCCAATTGTTCTACCACCGGTAGAGGCTAATACCTTTCAAATCCTGCCGGGGTAAATCCAGATGATAGGGAACCAGGTTCAATTCTCCGGTTTACTCCATGATGATCCTCACGCTCACATAGCAACGTTCTTGGAGATTATCCATACCTTCAAGAATAACGGAGTGACTGATGACGCAATACGGTTAAGGTTATTCCCATTCTCCCTCAGAGATAAAGCTAAACAATGGTTCAACTCTTTGCCGACCGGCTCTATTCATACTTGGGATCAACTGGTGGATAAATTTTTGTCCAAGTTTTTTCCACCCGGCAAGACAGTAGCCATGAAAAATGAAATCACTAGCTTCCGTCAATTTGAGGGGGAATCACTTTATGAGGCATGGGAGCGTTTTAAGGAACCTCTGAGGAAATGCCCACACCACGGGTTAGCCGTGTCGGCACTTGTGCAAACCTTCTACTTAGGATTGGGTCTTAATCTCCGAACGTATTTGGATGCCGCAGCAGGCGGAACTATCATGAACAAGTCACCCGATGAAGGTTGGGCGTTAATTGAGCTGATGGCCGAAAACAACTATCAATGGCCAACTGAACGAATCACATTGCCCAAGAAGCCAGCTGGAGTGTGTGAAATTGGAGATAGTTCAGGTGTCGTTGTTCAATTGGAAACCTTAAACAAAAGGTTAGACGCTTTCAGACTCATGCAGGGTACAGTGAATTAGGTCAAAACCACTTGTGAAAATTGTGGAGGTAATCATATGAACCTTGAGTGCCTGATACTTAACACGGTTGAAAGTGCAAACTTCATGGAAAACTCCAGTCGTCCACAGAACAATCCATATTCGAACTCTTTCAATCCGGGATGGAGGAATCATCCAAATTTCTCATGGAACCAAAATACGAATATGGCGAGACCACCACCACCCGGTTTTCAGCAAAACCAAGGAGGTTTCCAACAACCTCCATTTCAAAGGACAAGAGGGTTCCAACAACCACAACAAACCGAGAAAAAGAACAATATGGAAGATGTGTTGCAAAAGTTCATGACAGAAATGACACAAAAGTTTCAATCTCAAGAATCAAGTTTAAAAAAAATCAAGAAATTGCACTAAAGAACTTAGAAACACAAATTGGGCAAATCGCCAACGTGCTTTCAGGACGAACCCAAGACACGTTACCCAGTGATACCGAGAAAAATCCTAAGGAACAAGTTCAAGCAGTTTCACTTCGTAGCGGCAAAAACCTCGTTGATCCAGAATTGGGAGAGAATATGGAGGATACACATCAAAGTTCGGATGAAACCAAGGAAGCATCCAACTCTGGAAAGAACGCCGCGGTATCATCCCCTGTTTCAGGACATTTCTCACCCGAACTCACCATGCCCAAACCACGGCCTCCTTTTCCACTTGCATTACAAAAAGGGAAGTTAGATAAGCAATTTGTTAAGTTTCTTGATATATTTAAACAATTGCGTATTAACATTCCTCTTGTAGATGCTTTGTTGCAAATGCCGAGCTATGCTAAATATCTTAAGGATATCCTTTCTCACAAGAGAAAGTTGGAAGAACATGAAACGGTAGCCCTTACGGCAGAATGCTCAGCTATATTGCAAAATAGGATTCCTCAAAAGCTTAAGGATCCCGGGAGCTTTACAATTCCTTGCACTATCGGTTCTATTTTCTTTTCTAAAGTTTTGTGCGATTCTGGTGCCAGTATTAATTTGTTGCCTTTGTCACTTTTCAGGAAATTTCGGACTTGGCGAGCCCAAGCCTACCACTATCTCGCTGCAACTCGCTGATAGGTCCATCAAGTACCCACGAGGAATAGTGGAAGATGTCTTAGTGAAGGTCGAAAAATTTATCTTCCCGGTGGACTTTGTAGTTCTAGACATGGAAGAAGATGTCAAGCTACCACTTATTCTTGGTCGACCATTCCTCTCCACCGGCCGAGCATTAATTGATATTACCAATGGTCAATTAGCTCTTAGAGTGGGAGATGAGCAAGTGACAATCAATGTGTATCATGCTATGCGAACACCATCTAATGATTCTACTTGTTTCCACATTGATGCACTTGATACTCTAATTGTCGAACACTTTCAGAAAAATCAATATGACGACCAAGTGGAGGCATGTCTTGTGAATACTGGGGAAGACACGATGGAAAATGATAACTTGAGGGACACTGTTGCTTTTCTAGATGCCAATCCACCTTACAGACGAAGTTTTCGACCTCGTTTCGAAGTGTTGGATAGATCAATCACTGTGCCACCAAGGCCCTCCATCGAAGAACCACCAGCTCTTGAGCTTAAACCTCTCCTTTCTCATCTTAAGTATGCTTACAAGATTCGAAATTCTTACATGTTATAATCTCTTCATCTTTGACAGAAATTATGGAAGAAAAGCTGTTTACGGTGTTAAAAGCCCATAAAAAGGCCTTTGGCTGGAAAATAGCTGATATCAAGGGGATTAGTCCAACGGTATGTATGCATAAGATCCTCATGGAAGACGAATACAAGCCCACCATCCAACCGCAAAGACGACTCAATCCGATGATGCAAGAAGTCGTTAAAAAGGAGGTGATCAAGCTACTTGATGCAGGTATTATCTATCCTATCTCCGATAGCAATTGGGTAAGTCCAACTCAAGTGGTCCCGAAGAAAGGAGGTATGACTGTTATTACCAATGCTAGCAATGAATTAATTCCCACACGAACAGTTACCGGGTGGCGAGTATGCATTGATTATCGAAAATTAAATGAAGCCACCCGGAAAGACCACTTTCCCCTTCCCTTTATTGATCAAATGCTTGAGAGGTTAGCCGGGCATGAGTTTTATTGCTTTCTAGATGGCTACTCTGGCTATAATCAAATTGTCATTACACCCGAGGATCAAGAGAAAACCACTTTCACTTGTCCTTATGGCACATTTGCTTATAGACGGATGCCATTTGGCTTATGTAATGCCCCTGCCACCTTTCAACGATGTATGATGGCGATTTTTCATGACATGCTCGAGGACTTCCTAGAAATTTTTATGGATGACTTTTCGGTTTTTGGAACTTCGTTCGATACATGTCTTAACCATTTAACACGTGTTCTAAAACGATGTGAAGAAACTAATCTTGTGTTAAATTGGGAAAAGTGTCATTTTATGGTTCAAGAAGGAATTGTGCTTGGCCATCAAATCTCTCACAAGGGGATTGAAGTGAATAAAGCTAAAGTCGAGGTCATTGAAAAGCTTCCACCACCATCCTCGGTGAAAGCTGTTAGTAGCTTTCTTGGTCATGCAGGATTTTACAGGCGTTTCATTTTAGACTTTTCGAAAATCGCTAAACCATTGTCTAGTTTGTTGGTGAAAGATGCCCCGTTTAACTTTGATGATAAGTGTTTGCAGGCTTTTCACACGCTCAAGGAAAAATTAATCTCTGCACCCAACATGGCGCCTCCAGACTGGAACCTCCCATTTGAGCTTATGTGTGATGCAAGTGATTCAGCAGTTGGAGCTGTACTGGGCCAAAGGAAAGATAAGGTATTTTACACCATTTACTATGCTAGTCGAACTTTAAATGATGCGCAATTGAATTATGCCACGACGGAAAAGGAATTGCTAGCTATAGTCTTTGCATTTGATAAGTTTCATTCATACCTTGTCTTGAATAAAGTCATTGTTTACAATGATCAGTCCGCACTTAAGTATTTACTTGCGAAGAAAGATGCCAAACCTCGACTTATTAGATGGATTCTTCTTCTCCAAGAATTTGATCTAGAAATTAGGGATAAAAAGGGAGTTGAGAATGTGGTAGCTGATCATTTGTCTAGGATAGCAGCCCCTGTCTCTGATCCACTTATTGAAAACCCAATAGGGGAAGAGTTTCCGGATGAACAATTGTATGCGGTAATTCATGGTGCTTTCCCTTGGTATGCTAATTTTGCAAATTATATTGTCACGGGTGCACTTCCCTCCAATCTTACTTTTCATCAAAAGAAGAAATTTTTACATGATGTTAAGCATTATTTTTGGGAAGAGCCGTTTTTGTTTAAGAATTGTGCAGATGGCATTATCAAGCGATGTGTCCCGGCGGAGGAAATGATATCTATTATGAGCCATTGCCATGATGGCAAGGTAGGTGGCCACTTCGGGCCACTAAGACCGCCTCGAAAATTCTCCAATCAGGTTTTTTTTGGCCCTCTCTGTTTAAAGATGTGCATGAGTATGTATCTTCTTGTGATCAATGCCAACGAACTGGAAATATTTCGAGGAAACATGAAATGCCCTTAAATTACATGCTAGAATGCGAACTTTTTGATGTGTGGGGAATTGATTTTATGGGACCATTCCCTAGCTCATGCTCAAATAAATACATTCTAGTCGCGGTTGATTATGTGTCTAAATGGGTTGAAGCGGAGGCTTTGCGTACAAATGACTCGAGGGTAGTTGTTAAATTTTTGAAAAAGCACATTTTTACTCGATTCGATACCCCTCGAGCCATTATAAGTGATGGTGGCACTCATTTCTGCAATAAACAGTTTGATACTCTTTTACAAAAATATAGTGTCACACATAGGATTTCCACGCCATACCACCCTCAAACGAGTGGTCAAGTTGAAGTGTCAAATCGGGAACTTAAACGCATCCTTGAGAAAACGGTGAATTCATCTAGAAAAGATTGGTCTCTTAAGTTAGATGATGCTCTGTGGGCATATCGAACTGCGTTTAAGACACCTATTGGCATGTCACCGTACCGCCTCATTTTCGGGAAAACCTGCCACCTCCCCGTTGAGCTAGAACATAGGGCATTTTGGGCAATTAAACTGCTTAATTTTGATTTGCAAGATGCAGGCAAACACAAGTTGTTGCAATTGAACGAGCTAGACGAGTTCCGACACGAGGCCTATGAAAATGCAAAAATCTACAAGGAACGTACAAAACGGTGGCATGATAAGCACATCACCCTAGGGAGTTTACCGAGGGTGAACAGGTCCTTTTATTCAATTCCCGTCTCCGACTTTTCCCCGGTAAACTACGCTCTAAATGGTCGGGACCCTTCACTGTCACGAAAGTTTACCCCTCCGGTGCGGTTGAAATTTTACACGAGACAAAGGGCTCCTTCACGGTTAATGGACAACGTTTGAAACATTACCAAGGAAATGATTGTGCGAGGGATCGAGTGCATGTCACCCTCATAGACCCACCAAACTGATTGCCCCAAAGTCCAGCTAACGACTATAAACAAGCGTTTCTTGGGCGGCAACCCAAGTTCTTTTGTTTTATTTTGTCATTTCTTCATTTTATTTCATTTCCTATTAGATTGATAGACAAAGAATTTCGTTCATTCGGAAAGTCATTTTTATATTTAGTTTGTAAGAAGTTAATGTACTCCATGTTTATGGATTCTTTACCTTTTTTTTTTTTTGTAATTCTTTTTCAAGATCGCAGCGGGTTTTGCCATGAAAAAAATAGGCTGAATCATTTTCATTAAGCACAAAAACTTGTAAAACATTAAAGTATAAGTGCCTTTTTTTAGCTCAATCCACAATCCAGCAATGCTTGTCCCTGTTTGGGTGCCGCCCTTCGGCAATTGGCACCAATAAACAGCTGCCATGTGGACACCTAGCTGTCTACATCAGGAAGCTAATGATTTGTTACATAATTTTAGGTTAAGCCAAACACGATTTAGATCTATCTTATAATATCGAAAAAATAGGTACTTAAGTATCTTTTACATTTTCAAAGACCGCCCGGTTGATAGTTATACTAATTAACTCTCTAGCGAAGGATTTCCCACACCATGATTGAGCTGAGAGCATGGAGAGACACAATATGGGAACCAGAATCAAGAGGCAACTAGGGTGGAATGAAGACGAGAGAGAACTACTTACAAGCATGAAAATGCAATATAATAAAAGTTACTAGAAAATTAGTGTTAGATTAGAGAAAACCCTATAAGAAACTTGTATTACTGAGTAACATATTTATAGAGTTACAAGAGAGAGAGAATACAAGAAAACCCTAAACTATAAAGAAAGTAAAAGATAAATAAGGTAATAAGAATACTAGTATAACTAGGAAAGCAATAATAATACTAATCTAACTGGGAGAGCAATAATAATATCTAACACTCCCCCGCAGTCGAAACGTGAAAGTCTTAAACATTGAGACTAAACTAAAAATCGAGAAAAGATGTTACGACAGTCCGGGCATAAAGAATGTTTAGTAGAGAGATTTTGACGAATACGTTTCTCACGGTGGAGCAGTTTCGTATGGAAATCATTAAATAAGGCGGCGGTTCAACGAAGACGTTTCTCAATGTGGAGCAGTTTCGTCTGAAAATTATTAAATAAGACGGCGACTCCAAGTTCTTGTTTTTCCAAGGGTGAGCGGCGACAAAATAAACAAAGATAAAGAAAAAAAAACTACCCTAAACTAAACTAAACTAGATAAGATGCGTCGGACGGGGTCGGCGACTTGAGGATGGCAGAAGCGAGAGATCGAGATACCATGACTCTGATACCATGTTATATTAGAGAAAACCCCGTAGGAAACTTGTATTACTGAGTAACATATTTATAGAGTTACAAGAGAGAGAATACAAAAAAACCCTAAACTATAAAGAAGGTAAAAGATAAATAAGGTAATAAGAATACTAGTCTAACTAGGAAAGCAATAATAATACTAATCTAACTGGGTGAACAATAATAATATCTAACAATTAGACGTGTCTCTCTTCTCTTTAACTTTGAATGTTAACTCGGATGCTACACTATACATGCATGTCAAGCTATTAATATACACTTGCCGTAGATTTATATATACTCGGCTTATAGATGCAATGTACAAAACAAGATGAAATAGAAGATACCAACTTGCACTAGTCGGGCTCAGGGATAGAAAAATAGTTTGAATCCCTATTTTGAATTGATGATTCACCTTATATGCTAAATGAAAAATATATTGATACACTTACATTTAACCTTGAAGCATATAATCAAGAAAACATATGAAGCATATATACTTATATTTTATGCACATGATACAAAATATTTAATGAGCGATCATATTAGAATAGACAATGTAGCGCCAAAAGAACCGTTGATATCTGCAGTTGCATATATATTTCTTCACCAGCTTTACTTTTGGTCGCAATTCTGGAAGAATCCTCGTCTCTTGGGTTCAAATATGTAACTCACAATCAGACAAGAAAGCATGATATTTGTGAACAATTATTAAATAAAAGAAAAAGATATTTGTGAACAAATAAAAAAAGAATTGGACCCATTGAGAAAAATATGTGCACTTTTTGAATGTTGAGTATGTTACAAGAAAATACAGCAAGACGCCCAAAAAAAAAAAAAATATAGAAAAAATTACTTTTTGTCTTAAATTATAACTAGACAAACAACTCTATTGAATGAGGACCACTCATGGAAGACATGAGACAAAAAGAATTTGCTAAAATAAGCAAGCAAAATCCAAACCACTCAACAGCTAGCGAATATTATAAACTAGAGAGGCAACTTTAAATTATTTAATTCCTCATCTTTTATTTTATTATTTTGAAAAGAACTTATATGTGTCAATATATATGTTCTTAATGTTCAAGTTTTTTAGACCACCTAGTTAAATTACAAAATAAATCTAATATAAAAATATGAATATAAATTTATAGAAATAGACACATTCTCTCAAGCCAAGCTGTCAAGGTGATTAAATCTAGTTCTTTAAAGGAATCAGCATTTGTGATAATACTTAGTGACTCAAGCCGACTGATCTATTAGGGTAAAAGTCCTAATCATCAATTAAGCAGAATTTGTGGAGAAATTCTAGAATAGATTGGGTTCAATAGAACCGGTTTATTCAACATCATTGAATGCAAGATTTTGAGTGGTTTTTACTATCTTGTTACCGATCTTGTTGGACCCGATGTGCATGAAATCGCCCGAATTTGTGGGTATTGAGCCTCAACTAGGAAGCTACAAACCTAATTGACCAGACCATTTAGATCAAAGGGGATAAACGAGTAAGGGTCTATCGATTTTACTGTTGAGTTTATGAACTAAGCTAGTGATTTACGTCTCTCTTCTTCTTGTGGAGAGGAATGGAACGTTGAGCACTTGCCTTGTCTATTTTGACAAGAAATAGAGCAGCCGGTCTACCTATTCCGTATCTATTTGGCCAAGTATTCAAAATATTGATATAATCCAATTGTTTGTAAATGATATTATTTTTTTTCGAAATCAAATCCCGAAAACTTTTAAGAATACAGGTACGCACGCAAAACCTCTTGAAAGTTTGTTGTCGGCTACTTCCCTGACGAGATTAACACACACACACACACACACACATATATAGGGTATGAATCAAATACATCCATATACTTTAGGTAAGATATAAGACCCAATCTAGACCATTTAAACAATTTGATCCCAAGGTCCATATTTAAAGCCATTAATTTGATTTTATCTTTAATTTAGTAATGATAAGGGCATTTTAATCAATAGGTATAACAATTAATTGGTAATTTCCAAACATAAATTAATCAAAAAAGGATAAACAATAAATTGTTAACAGATTGTCATGGCTATCAACCGCTTTTACAATTCAAAAATCTGCAACTTCACTCCTCTCTCTCTCTCGCCGCGCCGGAGTTGAGTTCGGAGAATCAATTTTTTCTCATTTTCGCAGCGATTATAGTAATGGAGGCAATAATTAGAAAAACTAACCTGCAAGTTCTGAGTATATAGAGAAGAATGATGTTGTTTATCTCTTTAGAATGGTGTTGAATGTTGATTCTCTCTCTAGAATTTCCAAACCTTCACAGCCAATTTTCGATTAAAAAAAAAAGGTATAATGAATTGAAATCCGACAGAATTGAAACTAATCTGCAAGTTTTGAGTATATAGAGAGAATTGAAGATGTTGTCTTAAAGAAACAAATGGAGTCTCTGCAAACGATTTTGCCCTATGAACAAGACAAATAGAATCTTCAGGAACTGCATTATACAGTAAATATATTGTATAATTAGTTAAAATATACTGTATAATGAGTTACAATATATTGTATTATGTGTTATACCATAATGTATAATGACTTATAAGATACTGTATAATAATTATAAAATTGTAATTGTATGATGTATAAACACACACTCTATAATGGGGTGTAAGATATTATATAAAATGTTATAACATACTGTATAGTTGTTTATAAGATACTATATAATGGTTTGAAATCACTAATTATATGTCACTAATCACACACTGTATATTACAGTTGTATTTACTGTATAATGGGTTACAAACTACTGTATAATGATTTATAAGCTACTGTATGATGATTTAAAAAATCACTAATTGTGATGTCACTAAATACTACATTGTATATCACCACTCATCTACTGCGTTTTGCTTTTAAAAAAAATAAAAATATATATATTTTAAATTTCCAAAAGGCAAAAACTGTTTTTGGAATTTGGTCCCAAGCTCTACATCAATCTTGTAGGAAACGTCGTTTTAAAAATAATTCAGATACTTATCATAAGTATGCTGAGCACCACCCTATCAGGTCCAAATTCCATCGTTTTAATAGGTTTTTTCGTGTTTTAGTGTTTTCAGTCGGATTTTTATTTTTTTTTATTTCCATTATTTTCGTACTTTACCTTGTTTATATTTACCGTATATTTGATTATTAACTATTATATAATGGATTAATTAGCTATTGGATTCACTGTGTAATGACTTATATGATACTATATAATAGGTTATAATATACTGTAGTACAAAATGCTGTATAATATATTCAACTGACTGTTGAAAGGAGCCCAATCACATGTTGTATATCCCTATTGTATGAACTGTATAATGTAATATAATACGTTGTACAATTTAATATAATGAACTGTATAATGATCGAGCCGAAAAAGCTCGAGCTAGCTGTTCGAGCAAACTGCTCGAGCATAAATGCTCAAGCAGATTTGTCATATATTATTATTTATACATATAAATATTAATATGATGGCATAAAGGGGTGGGCCATATCAATTTTTTTTTTCTCTCTTGAGCCATAATGTTGGACTTTGCTCTCTTTCTCTATATATATATATATGTATATACATAGGCATGTCCTTCGAGAATATATAAGTAGGTAGGCATGTCAGATTTTTGTTTTTTCCCTTTTCGAGCATAATGGTTTATGTTCCTTTCAAGCATAATGGTTTTATAACATATTATGCAATGCTCATAGACAAAAATGAAGAAAATAATAGTTGTTTTTAGTTATTCGTAGAGCTTGTGAAGCTTGGAGTATTCGGACAACGTAGGGTCGTAGGCCATCTATATATTTGTAGATATCAAATTAGCAACTCTAATTATAATAGCACGTTAATTTTTGGAGTTACGTTCCTAAGAATCCGTGATTACTTCTAGAGGGTTTCAACAAAACAAGAAAATAATTTAGAACTAGCTAGGTCCTACCCATGACTCCAACCATCGAATTTTAAGATATGATCATCACTTCAATCTGAGATATTGTATAAACTGTATAATGTAATATAATACGTTGTATAATTTAATATAATGAATTGTATAATGATCGAGCCGAAAAAGCTCGAGCTAGCTGTTCGAGCAAACTGCTCGAGCATAAATGCTCAAACAGATTTGTCATATATTATTATTTATACATATAAATATTAATATGATGGCATAAAGGGGTGGGCCATATCAAATTTTTTTCTCTCTCTTGAGCGGTAATGTTGGACTTTGCTCTCTCTCTCTATATATATATATATATATGTATATACGTAGGCATATCCTTCGAGAATATATAAGTAGGTAGGCATGTCAGATTTTTGTTTTTGCCCTTTTCGAGCATAATGGTTTATGTCCCTTTCGAGCATAATGGTTTGGACTTTATATATATATATATATTCGATATATATATATTATACACACACAACCAAATAAAGTACTACCCAACCTACAAGTTTTTGGGACTTTCGAGAAGAATGGCTTGCACTTTGCTCTATATATATATATTCGATATATATATATACACACACCAAATATAGTATCACCCAACCTACAAGTTTTTAGGAAATGTAATCCTGAGGCTTACCATAAATTATAAAACGAAATGATTATTGGAAGATGATGTATGAAGAGGGTATCAGAATGGTTTTCTACACAATAACGGAGGAGTTTGCCATTAAAAAAGTTGGGGTGAAGAAGATGAATATTTCGAGAGGAATGAGAAATAGGTTTTTTCTCTCTCGATAGTCTTCGAGAAGGTATTCTTCGAGAAATTGAAGTAAGAGAGAGAATTTGTCTTTAACCAAAAGACGTGTCTTTTAATACACATGAACTCCAAACGTTCATGTATATTAGAGGGCATTTGTTTACACCATAAAATAATTGGGTATTCGAAATACAGAGCTCAAATAGCCCAAATTGTAGAAATTCGAAAAGAAGGGGCTGAGTTAATAAATCCCAAGAATCGAATCTGAAGAAATAAAATATGGTCCAAATACACAATCATCTGCAGAAGCGCGCTAATTCAAAAATATTTGAAAGAGCAATTGAAGACGGTTGAAGGCGGTTCCCGAAGAAAAGGAACGTGGGTTCCTTCAAAGACCAATATATATACAAGCCATGGACAGAGAAAAAGACATCGCAAGATCATCAGACTTCTACAGTTTCGTTCTCTTAGGAGTAGTTTCTAGCGTAATGTAGGAGTAGATCCTAGCGTAATTTAGAAGTAGCTGTAGTGTAGACTCGATGACATTTGCCTTCACGGCTTGTATTGGCATTCGCTTGCCTGTAATGTTTCACGATTGAAAACTTTCATGGAGGTGTAAATTATCGTTTATTCAGATTTAAGTATCTAATAGATAGTTTATGCACTGGACTTGAGTTTTCAATTTACCCTTTTGAATTCGAACATATTCAAGTATGGAAAAAAGATAGATTTTTACGTAGGTATAAGATTATCTTGTGTCAGATTTAAGTATCAAACAGATAATTTTTATCTGGAATCTTATCTTTCATCTCATTATTGTATTCGAAGACAATCTATATATTTCAGTCAATTGCGGTCCGAATAATTAGTTTAAACAACACATATTCTGAACCATCGCCTAGCGTATTGAATTCGAGCGCGGGGGTTGAAAGATAATTCTAAGATAAGAATTATCGCGGGGCTTGGAACATGCAGTTGGATCCACCCTAATCTAGATTGTTTTTTTTTTTTACGAAACAATAAATGGCGACCACAGTGGGAGTTGGTTCCTGTAAAATCAATTTTTCCGAAATCATTTAAGTCATTCTGCAAGGCCGATAATGACAGACGAGTTCACTTGTGATGACTGCACCGAGGATTTGGATATCCAGCCGGTGACGAAAAATAAAGTCAGAGCGGACAAAATGTATGAACAATTTGTTCGACTTATGAAACAAACTCTAGCAGGTGCTCGAGAAGATCAAAGGAGAGAATTCAATGATCAATATCAAGCACTGGCACAAGAGTCCGCCCGAATATTTACGGCAATCGTACAAGATATTGCGGTAAGTGCTCGAGATGGGCTGGCTTGAGAAGTTACTCGAGTGATTACAGAATTGGGTGAAATCTTCAACCAAACTTGTGACGTTTTTTCGAATATGATAAACACGCAAGTAGTTTTGGGGCTCGAGCCTTTAATAAGTCAACATAATGTTTCATAGAAAAAGTATCTCAGTTAGTGTCGACCAAACCTAGGATTCGAACTAGACACGTGAACTCGAACGAAATTCCTTTAGGTTGTCCTCGAGACCAAACTTAGAATTCTATACCCCTCGAGGAACAAAATTTTGTAAACCAACAAAATCCTGGGGGGCAACCAGGAGTAAATCAAATAAATACTTATCAAATGCCAACTTATCCGGGAGTTTCAAACACTCTTTTCCCTATGGGAAATCCTGGGTTTGCGAACCCATCCATGGGTCAAGGAATTCACACGTTCCCGAATAATATTCAAGTACCATATGCAGGGGGCAAGATGGGCCAACGAAACTTGCATGCTTAAGATAAGGCACACTCGAAATACTATGTGCTCGAAATGAAGCATAATCGAAACACCATGTGCTCGAAATGAGTATACTCGAAATATTACAATTTCGAAATATGACGTTCTCGAAAAAGATGAGTTAAAAAATAAGAGGACTCGAAAAACTATGATATCGAAATTTAGTGTATTCGAAATACCATCCTGCTCGATACTTGAGGTACTCGAAAGAAAGACATCGAATATGGTCTTGCTCGAAAATGTCATGTTCGAGATCAAGCATGCTCAAAATCATGTGATGCTCGAAATCAAGCATGCTCGAAATCAAGTAAGGCTCGAAATCAAGCCTGCTCGAAATCAAGTGATGCTCGAGATCAAGTGTTGCTCGAAATTAAGCACGCTCGAGATCAGTGTGATGCTCGAAATCAAGCATGCTCGAAAAGGTCCAGCATGTTCGAAATCAAGCATGGAAAGAAACATGCTCGAAACTGAACATGTTCGACGCCGAATATACTTGAAGTACAAATTATAAAGTAATAAAGTTTATTACATTTATACTCAAAATATATTAGAGTACCTGAGGGTTGTAAACTTCAACTCCGGGGACGTTATCTGCATATAGTAGGTCTCGGGACGACAAGATAGATCTCCAATAGGGGTGATCATCTATGGATGAGTCCAACGAATCAATCATTCGCATCCAATCGGGTAGAGCAGTATGAGACCAATGACTTTGGGCTTGGTCGTGCCTTGTCTCGTAAAAGGGACACCATGTGGAAACATAGAGCGGATTATAAATGGCGCTCAATACTTCGAGGTACGACACCTTCTCGAGAGGAACTAATAAATTTATAACGGCCTCCCCGTAGCAAACCCATTTCGAACTCTTAAGACTTTATGTTGGCATCAAGGTAGTAGTGGTTTTATAACATATTATGCAATGCTCATAGACAAAAATGAAGAAAATAATAGTTGTTTTTAGTTATTCGTAGAGCTTGTGAAGCTTGGAGTATTCGGACAACGTAGGCCATCTATATATTTGTAGATATCAAATTAGCAACTGTAATTATAATAGCACGTTAATTTTTGGAGTTACGTTCCTAAGAATCCGTGATTACTTCTAGAGGGTTTCAACAAAACAAGAAAATAATTTAGAACTAGCTAGGTCCTACCCATGACTCCAACCATCGAATTTTAAGATATGATCATCACTTCAATCTGAGAAAATAATTGCAAATCTGGTGTGATCAATCGCCTTTCCCTTTTGTGCATTTTTAATGAATTGTTGTTTTTCTTTTACAACAATTTTCTGAAATATGAATCATATGGTAATATATGATTGTATTATGAAGGGCAGGATCACTTTCAATGTTATTAAATTTATTAATTAAAGTGAGATGGATTAGATTTCTGAATCATTTCAGCAAGGAAAATGAGACATATATGTGTTTCGAAAATAAAAACAATCTAGACTAGGGTGGATCCAACTGTGTGTTCCGAGCCCCGCGATAATTCTTATCTATAATTATCTTTCAACCCCCGCGCTCGAACTCGATACGCTAGACGGTGACTCAGACTTTAACACTTCGATGTGTTGTTTAAAATAATTATTCGGACCGCAATTGACTAAAATATTTATCATCTTCGAATGAGATAGAAACTCTCTCTCTTTTTTTCATACTTGAATATGTTCGAATTCAAAAGGGTAAATTGAAAACTCAAGTCCAGTGCATAAACTATGTATTCGATACTTAAATCTGAATAAACGATAATTTACACCTCCATGAAAGTTTTCAATCGTGATGATTACAGATGATTATGGATACATGCTTCGCAGCCGCATCTAAGTGGTTTTCGATAAAAAATTATTACATCTATTCTACTGCTACTCCTACATTATGCTATGAACTACTCCTAATTTACGCTAAGAGAAAGAAGTCTGATGATCTTGCGATGTCTTTTTTTTCTTTTCTCCGCGGCTCCTATATATCTTGTCTTCGGGAACCGTTTTCAACCCACGTTCCTCGTTTTTGGGAACTGCCGTCAACTGCATCCAACCGTCTCTTTCAAAATTTTCAACTTGGCGCGTCTTCCTTGAAAGCAGATTATTGGCTTTTTGGATTTTATTTTATTTTTCAGATTTGATTCGTGGACTTTTTGTCAATTCAGGCCCTGTCTTCGCTATTTTCTGAATTTAATGGGTCTTGTCTGGTTTATTTGTAGACCCATTTCCTTCCTTTTCGAGTTTTCCCAATTTGGGCTATTTGGGCTCTTTAATTCAAAAGCCCAAATTATTTTATGGTGTAAACAAATGCCCCCTAATATACATGAACGTTTCGAGTTCATGTATATTAAAAGACACGTCTTTCAGTTCGAAATGAGCAATCATTTTTTAGTTCGAAATGAGCAATGAATGACATAAAAGAAGACAACAAACCTGCTCGAGCATCCCTAGCTCAAGTCCAAGCAATAATGGTCAAAAGGTTTGAGATGGCCCACCACTTTATGCCATTATAATAATTTTTATATATATAATAAAAGAAGACAACAAACCTCTCGAGCATCCCTAGCTCAAGTCCAAGTAATAATGCTCAAAAAGAAAAGAGGTTTGACATGGCCCACTACTTTATGCCATTATAATAATTTTTATATGTATAAAAAGAAAGCTTTTACATATACAAATATGCTCGAGCATTTCTCCTCCTCAAGCTTTTTGGCTCGAGCCAATAATGCTCAAAAGAAAAAGGTTTGACATGGCCCACCCATTTTATGCCATAATTATATTTATATGTATAATAAAAAGAAGACATAGCCATACTTCCTTTCGAGCAGGTGATTATGCCTCTCGAGCAAGTCCCCATGCCCCTTGAAAAGCTTCCTGCTCAAGACGCTGTGCTCAAGCAGAATCCTCTCGAGCACAGCTACTCGAGGACAAACTGCACGGGCAGGTCCTAATGTCCGTCCTCGAGCAACCTCCAGATCGAGGATTTGTGCTCGAGCAAAAGCCTTTCGAGCGCAATTGCTTGAGCAGATCCTTTTCGAAAGACAACCTGTTCCATTTCGTTCCTTGAGCCCTCGAGCGCATATTTTGGAATTCGAGTCTCGAAGCCTTCATCTTCGAGCATGCTTTATTTCGAGCGTGTAAATTTTGTAAAGTATTCGAAAGATGAGATTCGCGCAAGATGTATTTTCGGATTTTTTTTAAAATATATATATATATACACATATATATCGAATATATATATATATATATAGCAATGTCCAGCAACAAAAAGTTCTGACATATTCTTATTCACCAATAGCAACATGAATATATATATATATATATATATATATATATATATATGTGTGTATAGTTCTTCATGGTGATTGGTTAGTAATTAATATAATTACAACTATTGGTGGGGTTCCACCTTAAGTGGACTTTTGTCATATCATTCCAATAATACAATTCAAAAGCAACTTGTTCGAGTTGTCTGTTTGAGCAACTAGCTCGAGCAACTTTGCTCGAGTTGTTTGTTCGAGCAATTAGCTCTAGCAACTATCTCGAGTTTTTTTTTTTTTTTGTCATAATCCAGTGCGTGAAATTTCGTATTCTCTCTCTTATCTTGTGTTAATCATTTTACGGAATCATCGCGTAAAAGTGATAAATACGTTTGTCCAATGAAGTGAATAAACCTTCTCGAATTTCGAAAGGAAGGTTTAATTACACCATTTGGCAAGATAGTCACTCGATCCCTGATTCTGAATAAGATCAGAGAAATCTTCCCCCAATACTTCTTCATAACTCTTTCAGATGATGAGTCTTCAATTTTCCTGACATTTACCTATTGTTTCTTGGAAAACCAAGCCCGTACATCCTCTCAATAATCATTTCGATATCCCATACGGGCATCGGGCACAACTTGCCCCCCTGCATATAGTTCTCAGATATTATTTGGGAACATAAGACTTCCTTAACTTATCGGTACATTCGAGAAGCCATTGTTTCCCGTAATAAAAGGAGCGCTCGACTAACTCCCACTGTGGTCGCCATTTATTTGTTTCGAAAATAAAAACAATCTAGACTAGGGTGGATCCAACTGCGTGTTCCGAGCCCCGCGATAATACAATAATACTGTATTATTGTCTTCGAATACAATAATACAGTGAAAGATAAGATTCAAGTCCAGGTAAAAACTATCTCTCTGATATTTAAATCTGACACAAGATAATCTTATACCTGCGTGAGAATCTCTCTTTTTTCCATACTTGAATATGTTCGAATTCAAAAGGGTAAATTGAAAACTCAAGTCCAGTGCATAAACTATGTATTCGATACTTAAATCTGAATAAACGATAATTTACACCTCCATGAAAGTTTTCAATCGTGATGATTACAGATGATTATGGATACATGCTTCGCAGCCGCATCTAAGTGGTTTTCGATAAAAAACTATTACATCTATTCTACTGCTACTCCTACATTATGCTATGAACTACTCCTAATTTACGCTAAGAGAAAGAAGTCTGATGATCTTGCGATGTCTTTTTTTTCTTTTCTCCGCGGCTCCTATATATCTTGTCTTCGGGAACCGTTTTCAACCCACGTTCCTCGTTTTTGGGAACTGCCGTCAACTGCATCCAACCGTCTCTTTCAAAATCTTCAACTTGGCGCGTCTTCCTTGAAAGCAGATTATTGGCTTTTTGGATTTCATTTTATTTTTCAGATTCGATTCGTGGACATTTTGTCAATTCAGCCCCTGTTTTCGCTATTTTCTGAATTTAATGGGTCTTGTCTGGTTTATTTGTAGACCCATTTCCTTCTTTTTCGAGTTTCACCAATTTGGGCTATTTGGGCTTTTTAATTCAAAAGCCCAAATTATTTTATGGTGTAAACAATATGATCTAGAAAAAACAGTGTTGATCACAAGCAATTATGGATCCCTTGTAAGAAAAACAAAATGTTACCATTATTAAGAAAAACAATTATGGGTTATTAACTTTTAATTTCGTCTGATATTAGGTAGAAGTTGATAATTAACATGTTAATTAATTATCAATTGATATAATTAAGATATATATATATATATATATAGATAGCTCATTTTGAAAAGAAAAAAAAAACATTTAACCCGAACGGTTATAGTGTCATTATAATCAATTGAGATGTGCATTATTTTCCCATGCAATGGAAGTAAGAGTAAAATGTAAACCAAAAGAGTTCATAATTACTTTGGGACCAACTTTTACAAGTGTTTTTATTTCAAGCAAAAAGTGAGCAAAGTGGAATTAAAGACACTTTCGGAATCAATTTTGACAAGTATGGCTAATAAAGTTGATTGTGAAGTGAAGTTTTCCACATTCGGACCATTGTTGTGAAATTGTGCTGTATCTCGTATATCATTTGTTGCAGAATATATGCATAAATTTTTTTGAAAAATATAAAATTAAATATAAATTTATTTGAGTCTGATTCGTTAGATATAATAACTTAAGTTTGAAAACTTTTCCTATTGAATAAGATTTGAAAGAAATCGAGTTATTTCAATTCGAGTTGATTACATACCACTTATGTATGTTTGACTGGTATTAGGTACCAATTTAATTCTATTAAAAATTTAACCAAATTCCCACATAATTTTTTAAATTAACTCGATAAAAATTCAAACAAACTTGAATAGTAATATATATCTAACTCGATTCGGTTCACATACACCCTCACATTCTCGAATAATTAAACCAAAAAAAAAAAATAGACTTCCTATAAATATTTGTTCAACAATCTACATTACATAGGATTTGCATTGTCTTCTCTTCTGTTAAGCTCTCATTCCCAAAAACAATATCACTTATAATCCTCAGAAAATATGTCTTCATGCTCAAAAATTTTAATCATGCTCAAGATTTAATTTATTGTGAAAATATACATATCCCAACTAATATATAGCATATTTCACAAATATACAAGAAGATGACTATTGATGTCTTAGAATTCACAACTTTGACATTAATAATTGACATATTGTCAATTTGTTATCAATATATATACACACACATAAATGTACACACACTGCTAGTGTGAATGCACCTCCAGCAGCTTGCTACATACATGAAAAACACGACTAATCAAATATTTAATTAAAAAAGTTTGATTAATTAATTATGAAGAGCCCACACATGTAAATTCATAATTATATTTAAATTATTGCTAAATTGATGCAAAAATTATTTGTTATTATTACAATCCATTAGCACTTATATTTGAGTTGTGCGCTATCCTTGAAGGACTGGATCGCTTTCGCAAAGCTGTAACTTTGTAAACCAAGCAAGTTGGATTTGCTGCTCTCTGGGGCGGTTTGTGGGACTAAGCAAGTTATGCTGCTTTGCCTGCACCCTTCATATTCTTGGGCAAATTTCAACCTTTCTAATCATATGATCAAGACATACACACACACACACACACATATATATACATACATATACATTTAAATTCTATGGTGTGCCCAGTTAAATCAAAATGTAATTCATAAGACGAGAACTATCCTTTCTATATAATTGGTCGCTCGTCCGAGCTAGAATTCACCAGTAATTGAAGTGATTCTTAGAAATATCACGATTTCATGTCCCAATAGAATCACAAGTAATTTTATATATTTGTTTAACTTCACATGGATCCTACTTCATCCCAAAATTAGGCTATGTTTGATTATGTTTTCAAGCCCATTTTCGTCCGAATTTTTGGCAAAATTATGTTTGGATCACACAATTTTTCACCAAAAAAGTTGTCAATTTTTGGTCCACAAAAAAAATAATGATTGTGCTCCCTGTTTCTCTGACACACACTCTCTCTCCTCGTTTTCTCTCACTCTATCTAACACATTCTCTCTCCTCTCTTTCTCTCACTCTCTCACTTTCTCTCTCTCTCACACACTATATATATATATATATATATATATATATATATATTTTAAAAAATATAAAATGTCGTCTTCACTGTGCATGAATAAAAAAAAAAATTGAAGACGACATTTGAAATGTCGTCTTTAATTTTCTTTTTTTTTAATTTTCATAAATTAAATATATATTATTTTTTCTATATATATATATATATTATTTTTTATATATATAATTAGAAGACGACATATAAAATGTCTTCTTCATAATTACAAAAATAAATAAAAATGAACAGTGAAGACGACATGTGCCATGTCGTCTTCACTGTTCATAAATAAAAAAAAAATTGAAGACGAAAATTGAGCGTCTTCAATTTTCTTTTCTTTTTTTTATAATTTTTGTAAATTAAATATAATTTTGTAATTAAATATAATTTTTTCTACACATATATATTTATTTATTTTTTTATATAATTAGAAGACGACATATCATAAATAAAAAAATGAAAATGAAAAAATTGAAGACGACATTTGAAATGTTGTCTTCAATTTTTTTTTAATTTTCGTAAATTAAATCTAATTTTGTAATTAAATATATATATATATATATGTATATATATATCAACTACTATTACTTATATATATATATATATATATACACTACTATTACTTACATATATACATATATTTATCTCTATAATAACTATTACAATCTCAATATTATATATACTACTATTACCTACATATATACATATATATTTGTACATATATACATATATATTTATCTATATAATAATTATTACAATCTCAATATTATATTATAATTTTTAATTATTGACAGACAAAAACTTACATGATTTGACAGGTACAGTAATTTATGTTCCCCCTGAAAACAAAACCAAACACTATCTCACCAAAAAATCACTCAAAAAACAACTCTCAAAACATAACCAAACATAGTCCCATCAAAATTGCACGTGTCCCCATAAAATTTTCACCAATAATTCTCACCAAAATGCCAACCCAAAACATAACCAAACATAGCTGAATCGAAAGCTGCTATAAATGTTCACATTTGTAGTTTATGGAGTCGGGACCTAAACCCATTAATTCCTTTATGAATTCCATCATATTTATTGGAATAATTAATGAACCAAACAGCTCAAAAAAGATATCAATTTAATTGGTACAGTGGTGGGACTATGGTGATGGAAACAATAATTATGATTCAATTCGAATACTCGAGGTTGACTAAAAATTTGTATGATCATGCTCGAAGAAGATTTATATGCTATTAACGGATGATCCTACAGTGGCTGAAATATAGCCTACTACTCGTGTTTGAGGATGATAAGTATGTGAGTTAATTTTCAAAACGCAATCCACATGAATTAACATTGGTGCACCCAATTCATTAAAAATTATTAGTTGTAGCCTTACCCATATAAAAGCAAATAGACTAAACTTGAAAATAAGTTAACTTGGTTCTAGAGAAGGGGTGGAGACTAGGGACCCTTAACTAAGGCTGATAATGACATGTTCCCACACATAAACAAATGTTGTCTCCCATTCCATTTTCATTATATTTTTTTAATATATAAGAGATAATACAGATAGTGTCATCATTGCTACATCACAAGCTTATTCCATTTTGTTGTTCTTCTTTCAATTATGTAATTCAATTACAAGCTCGAGCTCAACATTTTCAACTCTTTGAGCAAAAAAAAAAAAGGTTTGAGTTCGAGTCCGAGCAAAGAAAAAGAAATACACACACATATATATATAGACTCGCAAGCCTTTAAACATACTTAATATAATTTATATATAAAATATTAGATTCAAGATCGGGTCATTAACAATCTCGTGCTCGAGTAGCCCGAATCAAGCTCTATTAGAACTAACTCAACACAATGTACAACCTTTTTCAAAACTAGACATGATAATATAGTGAGAATAAACATGAATCTCATTTATTCATCATTGAATATGATTGAGTCTAGTATCGCGAGTAGGGTCATCCAGTTTGTTGGAAAGAATGAGGACCTATGCATTTGGACTTTGGCCTAAATTGTTAATCCTCACACCCGCGGTCAAGTGGATCGGACCCGGTCCCGATCGTGGGTCGATTTTCCCATATTTATCTTTTCTTCATACAAAAAAAGATCGTATTTATAAACTTTCTTTGTAGGCCTCCATAGGGCTTTCCAATAAAACCTACTGTAACCATGTGGTATAAAGCCCATGTTATATTATAATTCTTTCTCCGTTGTGTCTTTTATTCTTGTTTTGTAAAGATGTAATCCCGGCTAGGCCTATTTCACGAGTCACGACTAAATGGGCCTCCCTTTTACAAAATATGAGCTTTCCAGTTTAAAAGTAAATGGGCCTCGTTACTCAGTTGCAAGTGTGCAACAAGCAAAACTTGTAAATAAACACACGCACATATTCAAACGTCACTGTGTGTGTTTTATGATTTGTGAGCGGATAATAATATAAAGTAAAATGTTAACATCATTATCATCATCTATACCAGAAATGATATCCTGGTTAGAAATATGGGTGCGGGATGCTGAGGGACTACCACAATGAGTACAAAGGTCCAAGCTATATATAGGATCAAGCAACTTTTCTCTAATCGAGGAGCAATCCACCTTACATAGATTGCTGTGATTATACAATATTGTTAAAGATTCGTGAACAATAGAGTTGTCAAACTAATACAACGAACCACGAAATGGAACGTGGATAACGGCAAATCATACATGAATTCAAACCTCAAAGACTCAAAATCACTCATAATCAAAGAAAAAATTATTCCAACAAATATTATTACTTAAGCGAAAACTAAAAGAGGTGATTATTGGGCATAACATATGATACAGAGTGGCATTGAATGGGGATTTTTAAGCATATAGCCTTAAATTGCACAACTAAGCCTCACTCACAAAATAACCCTCAATGCATATATCTCTCTCCTTTACAAAATCTGCCAATTTTTCTATAAATTATCCATCAAAGTATTGATCATAACTTGATCATAAATACTTACATCCAGTGTATATAATTTCCCGGGAAACCCATTATTCTTTCATCACATACCATGAAGGATAACACAAGATCATCCACCACATAAAGTATCATATTCAAGAAAACACTGGTATAAACACACAAAATTTATAAATTTCATATATTAGTATATATAATATTGACTAAGTTCATGCTTGAACTTTTTGAGCATTGCTTTCAATGTTTTCTTTTGTTTTTTTAAACTAAATTATATATGCCGGGATCAACTCCATTAAACTAAACTCCATTAAACTAAACTCCAAAACAAAAAACAAGAAAAGAAAAGACCAGAATTAAGAAGTTGAAAACTTCCTTACTCTTCTTCTCCATCTCCTTCTGGTCGTTCCTCCTTCTCCTCCATCTCCCCTGGACTCTTCTTCTCCATCTCCCATGGAAATAGGTTCAGCTCATCCCACGTCCATGGCCAAAAGTTTTTGTTCTCTGTCTTGTTCGCTGCTGCCTCCCTGTGGCTCTTTTTTCTTTCAATCTCCTTCCTCTCTTTTGCCTTCTCTTTCATCCAGTTCATTTCATCTTCTTTGGAGTAGTCATGGTCCTTTTTTTTACCATGAGTAGACAGATCCCTGGTATGATAGAAAGTATTTCCAAATTTAGGGCATTTTGGGGCGTCTTCGAAATTCAAGAAATTAGAAGAAGGAGAGTATGCTCGGATGGAAAAGGATGCCAATGCCATTTTTCAGGAGATGTGGAAAATGATTGAATGGATGAAGCTGGACAAATGAGTTTAAATACCACTTTCTCTGCCTGGCACCTCACCCCTGTGCGCACTACTCCTCGCACTACCACTGCTGCCGCTCGCCGTGCTGCCATGGTTGTACCGTCGTGTAACAGTAAAGGGTACTATATTTGTGGATTTGTTTTATCGTTTAGGGGAATATATATGTGTGTGTGTGGTTGGAGTATATTAAACTTGATTTTGTCTGAGTTGGATCCCCTCAAGTATAAACTCATACATTTCTCTGCAGTTGGATCCCCTCAAGTATAAACTCATACGTTTCTCTGCAGTGCCTATTATTTTTGGCAAAGTCCAAAACGCAAATGGCCTTTTTTAGGTATGATGAAAATGTTGGGACTAATAAAAGCATACGGAGGGACCCCACTATACTGATTGATACTTGGGAACGCCCAAAAGTTCAACTTCCGAAAAATGTCTACCGTGCTATATTATACTATACTATGCTATACAAGGGGTGTTCACAAGCCTAACTTGGCCAAAATTCTGGGCTCGAGCTCGAGCTCGACGAGTTTGGAAAAAATGAGCTCTACCTCGAGCTCAGAAAAAAAAAATTCTTTAATTAATATATATTATTATTAATTTTGTATTAATATATATATATATAATTAAATATAATCATTATAAATATTTATATTTAATGATTAATACATGTATAATATTATAAGATACTATATTATATGTATGTATATAGTACAAAATAAATAAAATATTATAATATATATATATATTTTAAAAATTACTATTCATTCAGGCTCGCGAGCTTTCGAACAACTATAATTGGGCTCGAGCTCAGCTCGACAGAAAAACTCGGCTCGTTAGGCTCATCTTGAGCTTAAATCGAGCTTTTTTCGAGCCGGCTCGTCAAGCTCGGGAGCTGGCTCGGCTCATTGCACACCCCTATACTATACTATACTATACTATACTTGCAACAACTAAAACACTTTCTTATGGCAAATTCTATGTTGTATATCATGTCTTTCATATTGGCTTTGAACCCAAATTTTAGAAACTTAACAGCCAACATTTTGTTGTTTAGATCACAGTTGACATTTTGACGGAGTTGAGCTTTCATGAAGAACCTTCAATTTCACTTGACTACCATTTTGATCGGGAATAAAAATCCTTATAATCGCGCACAGAAAAGGATTATTTAAACCGGATATTTCACAAAAGCAAAAATCCTGATAATCAATCCTTGTTGATTGCTGCCCTTTTACAAAAGTACATATTTTCTTGTTTACAATTCTTGGGAAACTTATTATGCTAGCTCGTTGTTAATTGTGAAGGATTGAAGTTACTAAGCAAGTAGATAATTCCCCCATTAGAAGTTAATTTCTTTTTGTAGGACTCAGATCTGATTATAACAACACACTGCCCATTAACTCTCAAATTAAAATCAACTGCTGCCAAGGGTCTAATGTAAATAAAAACGGAGTCAAGAAGAAATGCCCAAGTGGAAAGATACAAGCTACAAAGATTTTGCAGTAAATTTTGTGCAAAGATGTAAATGGGAGTAAGGCAAAATCGAGTTTTCTAAGTTAACAGTCCAAGACTCTAGCCAAGCTCTACATCCACGCTGCAAAAATATCAAATTTTTCTCGTAATTTGCATAGCTGGGCATTAACTTAAACCATCGAACAATAAAACCAAACTACACCGTATATTTCTAGATTTATCTTGGTCACATTTGATGTTTCTGTAAATTCTCCTCACAAACAAGTTGGAGCCCAGATATCCAACAGCACCTGAAAATTTGTAGCAGATTAGAGGTAGCCAAAACAATATGTTAAGTGGAAGTAATTTAGTAAAAGAGTTTTTCCCCTTACCACATAGTATTCCCAGACCAAGACGGAACATCAAAGTGTATCCGAAGTAAAAGCTGGTTTGGAAGAAGCGTGACATTTTGGTCTTGACGTAATAGTAGTATATCGAATAGAGGTACACACATAAAGAGCAGTTGAAGCAGCTGAGAAAAATGAAGTCCACTGCCAGTGATAGTTCTCCGCATTCAGCAAGAAATATGTCCCCACAATTATCACACAAATGGCCACAATGATCAGAATTACAAACACGAATAACATGAAGCCATACACATAGTAAACCTATCAACAAGAAAAAAAACCAATTAATGGTGGAGAGAGAGTGTGTGTGTGTGTGTGTGTGTGTGTGATAAATTAATATCCCAAGAAAAAGGGAAAGCAGAAAAAATAATACGTATACTCAAAGAGATCATGTGATAATATAGAAAGAAAATACAAATTACCTTGTAATTCCAGAAGGAAGTGAATACAAAATACATTTCGATAAAAATGCTTCCAAAAGGAAGCAGTCCTCCCACGAGAGAGATAATAGATGGAGTGAGATACCATTTCTTCTCAGGAATTGGACGAGGGATGGTCTTCACACAACAAGGATTGTTCGGCGTGCCACTCCAGTTTCTTCCAACAACAGTTCCAAGAAGTGCCAATGGGAAAGAAACAAAAGCCCATATTACAAAAACAACCACCATTGTACCAAAGGGAATGGCAGCTAGAGAACCATAAAATATGGCCACTGTGTTTAAGATGAAGCCAATACCAAAGCACAAAAAGGGGAAAAGTGAAGCCGTGAGGATCATTGACTTTATCCATTTTTTTACCTAAGAAAAGGATATAATAAGTGTTACAGAATTAAAGCCCGAACAATGACAAACCCAAGAGTCAAGATGTGATGGACTTGAAACAAGACATACCTCCATGACGAGAATACATGCCGCCGCTCACATATCCAGCAATAAATGAGGTAAAAGCATAACATACAATAAAGGTAGTGACAATGGCTCCTCTCCTGAGTTAGATAATATGAAAGCAGGTAAGCAGTCAAAATAATTGAGATATTAATCACTATGTGGAAAAAGTTAATGACTATGTGGAAAAAGTAATGCTCTCAGCAGCGGCAGAGTTTGGAAAGGTCCCAATGCCCCTTAGGGAAGATATATGTTACGAAGATAATGAAGGAAAACAAAATCAAGTTGGAAAAATACTGAAATAACATCAAAATTCTAGAGTGGGGTTCTTTTGAGCACAAGAGTAGATTTCTCGATGAATGTATTAAATAGAGATCCACTTTGTTCTTCATCTTATATTTTCTTTTCCATTTATAGCAATTTTGGGGAAGGGCGGGAAGAGGCGAAGATCATAAAAACTGAGGAATCGTCGAGTAAGGTAGAAAAAGAGAAGCTTAGATATAAAAAAAGACTGTGCTTTGACTTCTTTAATGGACATTCATCAAACCAGAATTTGATCCAACTGCGAAAGACTTGATAACTAGAAGACTACTTATTATATGGGTCACTTCCCAAGAATAATCGAGACTTAAAGGTTAAGTGAAGCTGTTTGGTTCATTTTACAGTACTAAAACGATTTCTCAAAACGGTTCCGGCATACCCTGTGTACAACATTCCAACAATTGCTAGAATGATGACGAGCAGAACAAGTGTTGCTAGTTGAGCACCAGTGCCGACAACAGCTGATAATAGAGCCAAATTTAGGGGAGGCCGAAAGACATCACCATGAACAAGCTTCCAACCGGATTCTTCACTTACATCCCGTTCCTAAACAGCAAAAGTTCAAAATAAGTAAGCTTCCAAAACACAAGTCGTCTTCCTACATTAGAAAAACTATTTAAGGCACTCGAACAAGAACAAATATTACATAATAACATGCACGAGTATAATTTTTATAGAAAGAAGGAAAAAAGAAAACATTACCAGAGTCTCCAAATCATCATCTTCCCGAGCATATTTTGCATAATCATTACGGAGCGTGCGCATTAATATCATAGACACCAAACCAGTAAGGAAAATCACCATCATGAAAGAATTGAAAACAGAGAACCAGTGGATCTACAAAATGAAAGTTCCTGAATTAGGTGGCTGGGAGAAATAATAGCATGGCCATCATTTAGCAACTACTACTTGACCGCAATTTCAAGTTTTCCACCCTCATTAGTCATTACCAGCATATTTGGATAAATATATTCAGAATACACGGGTGGAAATGCAAAAGTAACCCCCAAGTCTCCCGGCGTAGATCAATTGATACGTACAAGCACAAAGACAGGCAAAGCTTGAAAAAATACTAAATATGTACCTGGTGCTCAAAAAAGGGATAGTCCAGATAAACATCAAAACGGCGTGCAAATGTAATGTTAGTTGGAATCCATTTGACAGAATATGTCATATCCAATACTCGCCCCTCTTCAAGTGGCTTAGGGTTTTCTTGAGTGAGATTCACATGAATAATCTGCATCAAATTTTCAGTTCAAAATTAACAAGCTACTTACACTGGGTTGCAGAAATAAAATAATACGTAAAAAGCTACTTCATTCAAACCAACCTGGTTCCCGTTGTAATTGATGACAAGATTCTTGTGTGTCCAAAGGACATGCTTGTTATCACGCGTTCTATCAGGAAGAACCTCACCAACAAATCCTTTACAAAAGAATAGGCAATTCATCAGCATTCAGTGCACAGTCCAACAGGTGCATTAAACTAATATACAGATGTTAACATACCCCATAATGGCAAATCATCTGATCACAAGCGATCCACAAGCATACACAGAAACAACACAAGTTAGAGAATAATAAGACTATATACTTATAATAAATTAATAATAAACTTACTCAGCAATAATGTAAGACAATAACTATTAAGAACGTACCCATAAAAAATTCAAACCAGTATGAATTGTCAATTGCATCCTTAAACTGTTTAACCTTTGCTGCATCCAGCTCAATTTCACAAATTGTGGTCCTCTCCACATCTCCTGCAAAAAGATTAACCACGTATAACGGTCAATGTTGTAGGAGGCATAAAGCATTTAAAAAGGTTATGACTAAAAGGAATGCAAAGACAGGACATTACTCTTAAATTTTATCTCGATCTGGCTATCAATAAGCTCATTCCCTCCAAGAACCTCACCAAGCCCACCGCACTTGTGCGCAGGATTGCCAGGTGGGTGGCAAAATGGGAGTGTGTAGTAGTTGTAAGTCTCCTGGGGATTGATTTAAAAACATGGAAGCATCGGATAATACAGATAATATGAAAAAGGAGAGAACATACATGATTGTTGTATGTTCTCACATATTAGAATCACATATCAACACAATCGGAAAATCAGGAAGACAAAAAGCAATTATTGAATCTGACCTCTGTTCAATAGAATGGACGGAAAGAGAAAAGCAGCAGGAGAAGCCAAGATAAATAATAATTCTTTAAAGAAATCGTTTTTTCAAATGTTGATGGCTTTTTTAATGTATAAATAATTTTTTGATTATGTTTCTCTGTAGTTAATTCGTTACTCATATGTTTTAAAAGGAATTTTTTTTTCAAGTGTTGATGGTTTTTTAATGTATAAATTTTTATTTGTGTCTTGGTGCAAGAGAAATCGATTGGAAAGCTAATAAGAGGCGATATAATTTACTTTACTTATTATAGATGTTTCGACTTTGCTAATTTAAGTTTTATAATTTGTCATTAGAACATAGATGATGTCAATTCTTTTAAAGTTTTGTGCACTGTTATTATTTTTATATTTTTGGTTAATTTATATACTATATTTAATTTATTACTTGTAGTTTTTTTTTTAAAATATATATATATATATATAGATTTGGGCCGGCTTGGGCTCGGCTCGAAGCTCATATATATTTTTAAACCGAGCCCGAGCTTTGAAAAAAAAAAGCTCGTAAAAATTAAAGTCTTAACGATAAAAGCTCGTGCAATATCAAGCCGAGAGTGAGCATAACTACACTCGACTCGCTCGGCTTGATTGACAGGCCTACTTAGTACTTACGAATAAGGACTCCCGTAAGGTAATGTGTCAGATGATTTTCTAGATCAACATTTGTAATTGCTATTGCAAAAATTGTAACACAGCCTTTCGTGGGGTATCTTGAATAGTATGAAAAAATTAAAAAGTCTGAAGAGGTAAAAACGTTGATCTTTTAAGAAATTAGATAAAATTGCACCTTGGCATTAGTTAAAATTAGATCGAAATCCTCCAAGAAAGATTTACATGTGATATACTTTCCACTGTCGACGTGCTGTAACAAAGTAGCGATGTCCATGGGATTCTGGACTATTGCACGATAATTTGGTGCATCTTCATCCGAGACTGGATAATGAAAGGCACTAAAACGCTTATTATACAGAATCCTGCAAACAAAGAGGAAACAAGAAGAATCCCGAAAGTTAAAAGATAATCATGAAATGCTGCCAACATATCAAACACGCTGAGCCTGTTGAACAAAGTAATTAAACTTGTAATCAAATCAATCCTAAATCCAGAATGGGTTTCGCAGGTTACTTGCATAAACAAAATAAGAGCATGAAATGGCTGCATTTAGATTGACATGTCATATACATGAATTGCCAAGTAAAAAACATTATATACTCAGCCATATCTTACCGATTACAAACATCACGCAGACACATGCGCAACCGTCGAAGAGCATGACCCTGAGCTTCAGCTTTGGCCCTTAATTCAGAGGCCTTTGGTCCAGTAGCCACTTTTGGTGCTTTTGGGAGTTCATGGAGGTCCTTAGATCTAGGAGAATCCTTTGTTACACCCTCCGTTTGAACTGACAATGCAGCTTCTATCAGACGGTCAAGAAATAAAGACCTGTCTTCGATTGATGGTGCGTTGAAATGCAAACTGTCGAAAATAAATGGTAATTATAGCAAACTTTGGCTTCATTGGAAAATACATCCTAGAGAAGTTCAATGAAGAGATGCTAATCTAGAAAAAGATAAACTTTAATGATATATGAAAATTTAAAAATGCAAAATCAATAATTACACGAATTAGACAGCAAAAAAGGCAACACACCCTAAGAACACAGCCAAGAAGAAGTGAACAGACGCTGAAGACACAAAGATGAAATGACTAGAACAATATTATAAGCCAAGGGATAAGTCTTCAAAGGCCAATAAACAGATAGAAGTTTGGTGATCACAGTTTTTCATCAAGGAGACAGTATGTGTGATTGCAGGCAAGCTCTTTTACACGTAGATCAAGTATGAGTCTCATATTTAAGGGCAATTCAACGAATTACACTTTGCATCTTTTTGTTTATAAACTTTTTACGCAAAAAATATCCCAAGGCCTAGGGAGAGTGGAGTGAATACTGAACGGGAAGAAACCGAAAAATAAAAAAAAAAGAATACTGAACGGGAAGGGAAGATGATCAAAGAACTGGAGATGTCAACTCAGGGTAAAATAGTCATAATAAATATTAAGAGAAATCATATGGAGACATACACATTGCGGTCAGAGAATATCGAGGATGGATTATCACATATCTCAGCAAGTGGCATGGAGGATGTTCCCAATAGTAATATGGGTAAGTTGGATGGCAATTCTTCCAACAGTGTTCGCAGTACGGCCCTAAATTGATCATGAGCCTAGCAAGCAGAAAATTTCCACCCCATAAGTCGGAAAACAACAGAAACTTGAAGAAAAATTGAATCAAGAAAAGCAATGCAACGATTATAAAAATAACTAAGTGGTTCCAAATAATCACCAAAAAATAAACAAACATTGACTCACACTCTCCCACCAAAGGTGGAATTGAGGCAAATACAGAATTGATGGTGTAGTTCTTCTGGCTTCACCAAATACGTGCACCAATGCCTCCTCTGGTGCTTTGGCACCAGGATCAGAAAGTAAAGACGGTAGAGCGACAGAATGAACAGGAAATTTCTCCAGTTCATGTAAAACAGCAGGCCCTATATGATCCTGCAAAAAGAACGCAGTAGCACACTAAGTAAACGGACAGCTATATCTACAGTTGATGCAAGAAAGGAATCAAGAAATTTACCAATCCGACACCATCATCACCACACAGTAAAAGCCTAGGCCTATAAACAAGCGAAAGTGCAGAGCCATAGGAAAGCATTGAGAGCTTGGTTACTTCTGAGGAAACTGTTACAGCAGGGAAAATGTCGGAAATAATTTTCATTGCTTCCTGGAGATGTCTTTGTAGACATGGTGTTACAACAGGTGATAAGGGCTTAGAGTTCACAATGGAGCCTCTATGAGCAGCCGGCGTAATGGTTGACATGGCCTCCACAAAGTGATACTTTTCCACCTTTACTGCATCGATGTCTATCAAGAATTTGTCATCACTGGTGTAAACTTGAGGATATCTTTCACGAAAAGCACGGATGGCGGCTTCAGTACATAAAGCCTTTAAATCCGCACCGCAATATCCCACACAACTAGCTGCAAGCTCCAATTTTAGCTCCTGTGAAGGAGGTTGCTTCCACTTACGAGTATGTATATCTAATATTTCAGCACGTGCGTCACAGCCAGGCAAAGGAAAGTTGAACTCACGATCAAATCTCCCAGGACGCCTCAATGCTCCATCAATGGCATCAACCCTGTTGGTTGCTCCAATCAAAACCACTTGTCCACGAGAATCAAGACCATCCATTGAGGCGAGTAAAGTTGACACAATTGAGTTATGAATCTGCTCTTGTTTGCTAGATCTAACAGGAGCAAGCCCATCTATCTCATCAAAGAAGATTATGGAAGGTTGATTCTTTTGAGCTTCTTCAAAAAGCAGTTTCAATTGTCTTTCAGCTTCGCCAACCCATTTGCTGAGCACATCAGCACCCTTTCGCATATAAAAACTGACTTTCTGCCCAGCTTTTGAAGCAGCACAAGCCAGCGCTCTTGCAATCAATGTTTTCCCTGTGCCAGGAGGACCGCATAACAAGACTCCCCTGGGCGGGGTAATGTTGTAGCTTGCAAAAAAGTCTGGATACAATAGTGGGAAGAACACCATTTCCTTCAAAGCATCTATATACTCAGCGAGACCGCCTATATCCTCAAAACTCACACTTTCATCAATTTGTACAGGCTGAACGTCAGCCCCTCCTTTGGAACTTGGACCAGCAGTTTGAATACCAGAAGTCAAATTAGAAAGTGTATCATTTTGATGACCCCAACCAGAGGCAGCAGTATTTAAACCCCATGCTGTAGTCCCATGCATATCAAGTCCCCCAAGCAACCAAGGCGGTCCAGATCTGCTGCTACCTCTCGCCCAAGGTATTGGAGGACCTTGATCAAGCTCATCCACCAAAAGAGAATCATCAGAGTCTTCAGCACGGGTCATACGATGGCGCTTATGAACCCGTGATCCACCTCTTCTCCCATCCCTGCCTACTTTGGTTCCCATTCCTTGATAAAGTACTCGACGAGGAGATCTTGGCCTTTGTTTACTCTCCTCAACAGATAGCCTGCGGACTTCTGTACGATTGCGGAGATCATATCGCCGTCTACCCTCTTGCTCTTCACCCTCTTCATCATCACCATCTTCCTCTCCATCCTCACCAACATCCTCATCAGCGCCCTCATCTTCACCCTCTCCATCATCTGCATCGTTATCCTCCATATCATTTGCATTTTCTGCCTCGTTGTTACCCTCTTTCTCCTCAGACATACTTTGTTCCTCCTCAGATTCCATGCTCAATCCTAGTCCAGAACGCATTCTTGAATGTCGAGGCCGAAGTCCTTCACGACGAGGCCGAAGCCCTTTAGGGAGAGGTGTCAATTCATCTTGGCTTGCACTGTTATTCTTTATTCTTTTCCTAGAACTTCCATACCTAGGGATCTGAAAGAAAGTTACACAATTTTCAGCTAAAAAAGAACATAAACTCATGTATGCTCCACTTTGAAAATTTTGAAGCTCGAAAAGCAGTATAGGTCATGCTAATAATATTGCACGAGTGAAATAAAAACAAGCCTTACCACTCAGTCATTATCCTCTGTTCCAGAACTATCCGTGTATTGTACAAGATTACTAGGAACCCTCCTCTTCCTAGTAGAGCGGCGGAGATTGGATGCCGATGACTGCAACAAGTCCACGGTAACATGTCATGATAATTTTGCTATTAAGTAACTGCAATCAAGTAACAGGTTTGTTATCTATTTAGTTCCAATTAAGAAGGCATTGTTTAATCAATATCATGGTACATGGTAGTGATGAGTTAGAGCAAGAAAGTGAGAACTTGACATTAACATCTTTAAATGGTTTAAACCAAAAAAAAAAAAATCAATGGAATCACGATCACACAATGCAAGTAAACGGAAAACATTACATACATTTGCATTTGATGTTCGTAATCCACGATTACCAGTACGCAAAATCTTTGCAATGTCCGCAGCTGCAGTTCTTGGTTTGGTCTTTCTTCTTTTGGATCCCATAGCAGGGGGATAATACAAGTATGGACGATTATAAAACTTAGACCTACCCCTGAGCCTATCACTTGTACGAACTGGCCTTGAATCGGGCCCATCTCCTTCATCTGATCTTTTCGAATACATTGGAACCAACTGATGTCTTCCCATGATCTTTAAAGAACAAACCTACAAAATTATATCAAAAAACAGATTGAATTATCTAAATCATGGAGGGCAATGTTACTTATCATAGCAGCATAAGATTAAACATTAGGTGACTTAACATATGAAATATGGCTGCTGGAACCCAAGGCAACTGCAAAGTAATGGCTTAAGCAATTGTCCAGGTTCCCCTAAACACAAAATCAATGTGTACATGGTAATTCATAATCTTAATTACCACATTAAAGACTATATATTATTACATTAAAGACATGATTGACAAAATCATGTCAATCACAAATCCAATAGAAACATGAACAAAGTCTAAAAGTCCTCGTGCCCAATACCTACTCTTTGAGTCAATTGTCCTTCAGAAATTGCGGTATTCAACAAAGAACGCAAGTTCAAAAAGATAATCAAAATTTTCTATCCCAACCCACAAAACAATTCCAGTCCTTTCTCGAGTGAGGAACACATTGTCAAAACAACTCAGTGAGTTATGAGTTATGAGTTATGACAAGGAACACTGCCAGGACATAATTACTTTTGCTTTAGGGTACTAGTAAGTACAAATTGATCAATCAAATAAAGAATCTATTCTAGATATCGTACTTTCCAGATCAAATTTGGACAGACTCGTGCAGAACAATTCATCAATACAGCAGTAAGGAAGACTATTATTAGCACAATTTCTCACTGAGTCAACCTGTATTCTTAGACCAATTTCATTTTTTTTTTCAATTATTCTACCGATTCGACAAAACAATAAAATCATCTAATAAGGATAATTCAGTGTTGCCAATATCCAGGACACAAAAAAGCATCTGAACTATCAACAGCAAAACAAATAACATATAAAAACATGGACAATAAATCACAAAATATTAATGAATTTTGCGATATGCATTCCTGCAATAATAGAACTCACTCTACAAATTTGCATGCATCAAACACAACGGAATTCCAAAAAAAAATTGGAAAAATACAGCAGGCTGGAGAATTAGCACAAATATTTTGAAAACAACACATTAATTAAGAAATGGTCGAGATCAAATAAAGCTCAAAAATTGAATAAGTGCATTTAATCAAACAATTAAAAGAAAATTACCATTTGATAATTAACATCGACACAGTGAGAGAGCTGAAGCGAACGACTACAGAAGGGCTGGGGAAACTGAAGAGAAGTTTTTCTTTTTATTTCATAAGAAACAATTTCCCTATTTTCCTTTTTCTGTAAATAATCATTAAATTTATTTCTTATGGGCTTTATAATGGATAGGGCTCTAATATATGGGGTTTCTTTTGGGCCTGAGATCACTTTGGGCCCACACATAATTTTTCTTCCGGTTAAATCTTTTCTCTTTTCTTTAAATCAAATTTCAATAATACAAATTCAATTCATTCACACCTTTCATATAACCCTATTCTTTCATTAATTTGCTTACCTCCCTTTATTATTGTGTAACAGCCCTTAAAGCCATTGCAATAATTAGAGAACATAATTGAAACGCCCCTTCCATTCAATGTAAATTAACCAAAAATTTGAAACTAAGTCCCTCCACTTCAACTATAAATACCTAAATATAAAGCTGCCATATTTCAAATCCATAATAATACACATCTCATCAATTTAAAAACAATAAGAAAAATGAAAGGAGGGGTTGTATTTTCCTTTTTGGTTATTCTTCCATCAGTCCTTTTGATCATGAACACACAAGTTGACGCTTCTCACGCACCTTCTCATTCTCCTTTGTCTACTCCCAAAGATGATACACATATCTATGTAGTTTATACGTCAGGACGACCGTCAAAAGACCAAAACAAGCTTGCTTATTACCTTAAAATTCTATCCTCGGCTATTGGCAGGTTTTTTTTTTTTTTTAAATGTCCAGTTATAATCTGCACGTTCCAACTATAGTTATATGGTGTATTGATTTGATTAAATTGCACATTCCAACCATAGTTATATGCAGGGACGGAGCCGGGGGGGGGGGAGGCTGGAGGGTGCGGTCGCCCCCCCTCAATTTTGAAAAATTATTTTTTTACCTTACAAAATTTTTGATATTTGTATTTCGCCCCCCCCCCCCTCAAAATCAAAAAATATCATGTTTTTTCTCTTTATTTTGAGTTCGCCCTCTCCAAACCCAAAATCTTGGCTATAATGAAAGAGATATAAGAGTATAAAGTATGTTAAAAGTTGTAATTGAACCTAGTTTCTTATTATATTTTTCTTCACAAATATAGCGTGCCGTACCGCGGAGGGCAAGCCCCCGCACCCCCCTTTCACTCCTTCAACTATTTGCCAAAAAAAAATATATATATTTATATCACAACAATTTCGCCCCCCCTCATTCACATTCCTGGTTCCGTCCCTGGTTATATGTGTATTGATTTGATTAAATTAAAGCAGCAAGACAGCTAATGAAGCATTGATACGTTCCTACTCGATAGTCTCTGGTTTTGCTGCTAAATTATATCCTCGTCAAGTCGCACTCCTCAAAAGTAAGATATAATCTTTTATATTATTTATATTCAATACTTCATCTATCGAATTATAGACCGAGTTTTGTGGAAACCACTAAAATCATACTTGTAGTTAAAATACCTTTGAGAAATAACGGTTATATACTTATATATCATATACCATAGACTAGGGTGAAGGCAAATTAGGGGGCTGAAAGGGGGTCGATTGTCCGTCACTTTTCGGGGCAACCCGCTTCTTGAAATATGTATAAATCTATTTTATATGCAAATATAGAAGGAAAAAAATCATCTCTTTACATAGAAAAGTGACCTCCGATATAGTTTTTTTTTTTGGGGTTTATATTCAAACAGTGTCCCCCAGGCGGAGACTAATCCCTTCGAGTCGAGGCAGAGAGGTACAGTCTCTCCAACGAAGTCTTTTCCATACACACGGTCAGAAATCGAACCCTGGATAACATGCTTAAGGAATCCAATTATCTACCCAATTGTACTGGACTTTGTTGGTTGGCCTCCCATATAGTGAAAAATATATTTTCCACAATTACTGACTATTTTTATAACAAACTAATTCAATTTAGATTTTGCGTGAACACATTTTCAATAATCCAATCACTAATTTATGATTTTTTTTCTTCTTTCAGAACAACCCAAAGTTGCTTATGTGATCAGAGATGAAGGTGCTTATGAAAGAAATGTTAGAGGTGTTTGGCTCAACTCATCAGAATACCTACTAAGCCCCCAATGAATTGAGATACTCTTCATAATGGTCCTCGTTAATCCTGTATATTGCAAATTTTCCCCAAAACAAATAAAAAAAAAATGGGATTTGTTCCAATCAAGACATGTCAATTTTATGTCCACCCTGTAATTTTTATTGGAAATTCTAATATTTCCTTTTTAGTAATGTTGCTCCATCCAATTCAGTTCAGACCTTTTGAACATAATTATTACGTTTTTGGATGTCATATTAGTATTATTGCAATTATTAAAAATTACAATATTCATCCGTCAAGATTTTAAATACTATATAAATAAAAATCAATTACTCTAAATGAGAGCACCATTGGCGAAGGGTGAGACTGGGAGGCGTTTGGGAGTCCAACTCCTGGGTAGGGTTGTCAATCAAGCCGAGCGAGCCGAGCCTGGTCACGCTCACGCTCGGCTTGATAATGTGCGAGCTTTTATCACCAAGACTTGAATTTGCACGAGCTTTTTATTTCAAAGCTCGGGCTCGGCTTGAAAATTAGTACGAGCCCGAGCCGGGCCGAATTTATTTTTTTTTTGAAAAACTTTAAGTAATAAAGTAATCTAATATATAAATTAAAAAAAAACAATCTTAAAAACATACAAAAATAACGTCATTCATGTTCTATTGACAAATCATAACTAAAATGTACCTTGAAAGATCTCATTTCATTGAAATATATGCTTCACGCATTATTTAAGATTGAAAAATATTATAACTAAATATATAATAAACTTACTTACAAAAAAAATTGCTTTTGTCGTGAGTTGTGAGGAGAAATAAATGAACAATTCTTGAAGACAAAAATTAACAGCCCTAAATGTCAGTTTACGTGAATTGTCATATATTTGTATTGGATGCTGGTAGGTTTAAATTGATAATTTTTTACTTTTTTAATTTCTTGAGTATAGTGTTTTATATTAGGATATTTTAGAATTGAATGTTGATTGATTTAAAGATTCTATTCCTTAATTTTAAATCTTGATTTTTTTATATGCAATCTGGAATTATTTATAAAAAAGTACTATATTTATTTTTGTATATAATGTATAAAACATATATATATATATATATACATGTATATATTTGTTTTTACGAGCCCGAACTCAATTCAAGCCGAGCCTACTCTCGCTCACACTCGGCTTGAATTCAAATTCAAGTCTTATCCTTACGAGTTTCGAGCCGGCTTGAGCTCATTGACAGTCCTACTCCTGGGTGATCTCCACCACATTTGTACTCATACATGTGTGGGAGGTCCATCATCATCATCACACACACACACACACATATATATGTATGTATTGTTAGATAGATAGCTTGCATATATAAAGATGTATAGTGTTTGTTAGATAGATAGCTTACATATATAAAGATGTATAGTGTGTTTCTTATCCCACATAGAAAACTTACTAAAGTTTGGAACACTATATAAATAAGGGCTCCACTTTAAGTTTAAAATAGAAACTTGGAGGGAAAATTTGGAGGGAGCCAAAATATAGATATATTATATATATTTATATATCAAAGACTTGGCACTTGGCACTTGGACACGTGGCACGCGCACGGATCCAAGGAAAATAAAATATTATTATTTTTATTTTATTATTTTCGGATTTATTTTTATTTTGGAATTATTTTTTATTAGTTTATTTATTAAAGAGTTGCAATGGTTAGAAATTGATTTTCTAAAAGATGTCTTATCTAGAATCAATTTTCTAGAGTTATTTTGACTGAATAGACACTTCTTTATTCAAGAGTAGACACTTTTGAATTGGTGCAACCTTTAAAATTAAACTAGAATTCCAAACAACGCAACTATTCCGAAAAGGTGTTTTATGTCTATATAAACGTATTTCTTGTGCCAGATTTTGATATATAAAAATTATTACTGCTTTCACTCTTACATAATAAAGTCTTTGAGTTGTTCTTGAAAGGAGACTTCCGAAATTGCTATTCGTTAAGTCTCGGGTGGTTTGTCGTATCCTAGAAGTGAATTTGCATTTATCCCCGGTAGCAAACGTGTAGTGGGGGCAAATAGCACTTTAAGGAAAGTGAAATCACGCTTCAAACCATAGAATATTAAATTTACTATAACATGTATGTGGGTGGGTGGGTGGGTGAGGGTGGAGATCATCGCGGGAGTTGGACTTCCAGGAGTTGGATTCTTGAAAGTTTCCAAATATGACTCATTGGCGATGCATGCATTTAACCAAATAAATTATTATTGAAATAGATATGAACTCAAAATTTCCATAATTTTGGGACCTCAATGATACGTCTACGTCTACGCTAATTTATCATTAAGAAAAGCGTGAAAATTGGCCCAAATTAAAGAAATAAATTGATTTAACTTAACTCCTTGATATAGAAAAATTATACAATAGAAATAACACTTATCAAATGAATTATAGTTATTGTGCATTTAGTGCTCCATACAGGGATAGTATGAATAACACTTAACTCCTTGTTATTGTTACCTACATCGAGTACAAACGTGAGAGATGGTATGATTAAAAAAATGACATTTTACATTTGTACAAATTGATTTACTTAATTTACTTGGGGAAAATACCTCTTTTCTTACAAATATTTCATCCCTATCATATAACATAACGTAAGTTTGTTTTTTGGTATGTGTTCTTGGAAGCAGTAGATACAATCAGAGTGTATGGAAATAAGGTAATTTTACAATTCATAAAGCCTATGAACATTCAATGGAACATTTTGATCAAGTGGAATGGAAAAGTATTGTTTGGGGGAAAGGAATAGTGGTCAAACATAGATTTATCTTATGGCTGGCAGTTCAAGATAGATTAAAAACTAAAGATCCAATTAGTGTTTGAAAGGACATGTAGAATGTTACCTGCCTATTATGCAAGGAAGAGAGTAGGAATCACCTATTTTTTCACTGCCCATACTCGCACGCAATGGCCCAAAAATGCTGGGAGAAGATAGGAATTACAAGCAGAAGAATGGAATGGGGCGAAGCCTTGAAACGGATACAAAACATAAGTATGGGGAAAACGTTATTATGTTGCAAGAAAAGAGCTTTATTTGCAGTCATAGTATATAACGTGCGGATAGAAAGAAACAATAGGCTTCTTGCGGTTAGTAAAAACAGTGTAGAAGTTAGTGTGGAAAAAACTAATCATATTATAGATTGTAAATTTGTGGGGATGTGACCAGGTATGCGTGAATATTGTAAGGTTTTTGTGTTAATGAAATACGCTTATTCGTTCAAAAAAAAAAAGAAACCAAAAAACACTATATGTATTCTTAGGGAAAACATGCATAACTTTAAAAAAACCTAATATTTGGTTCATTGTAATGCATAATTTTTTAAAACTAAATAAAAAATATTGGTAACATTAAAGTATAAGCGTATTCACTAAAATCACGAAGATGGTTAAAATTTAGGAATAATTGATTGAACTATGGACAATTAGCATTCACACCCCTCACTTTTGGACTATTGGCATGGAGCTACAATCCTTCAACTTTTCAATTACATTTATTAACTAAAGACTAAAATGCCCTTTATTGTTAGAGCTAAAAATATTGAATTAGATTTTATAATTTGTTGGAATTGTTTTTACAAAGTATCATTAAATGGCATTGTAATAAAATACAAAACTTAATCATCCAAAATTTTAAAAAAAATTGAGATGTATTAATAAAACTCTTAAACCATAAATTAATAATAAAAAACCTAGGATACTTCTATTCTTAAGTTACAAATTTTAAAACTTACAATGAAAAATTAAATTATGAATATTGCTTAATTAAAATACATATTGATGAAAAATTATAACTCAACAAGTAGCAAACTTATATATATATATATATATATATATATATATATAAATTTCACTATATTGAATGAAAAGAAAAACTCAAATATTACCACAAATCGTCAATTCCGAATATGAAATTATACTAAGTAAGATATAAAAAAAGTACTTGACAAATTGATTTAATATTGTGATAGAAATAAAAAATGATGTAATAAATAAAAATAGCACAATTTAAACAGAAAATATTTGTCCATGTAAAATTATTCACGAAATTAGGAAAGATTCTTTGTAAATATATAATTTAAGGTTTAGGAATTTTAGAGATATTTCTAAAATGAAATTCATTTTAAATATTTTATTATAAAGTAAGTTGATAATATTTTGATAATTTTTCATTCAATTAAACTTTTTTAGCTAAAATGTGAAGGGTATAATAGTCTTTAACTTGTAAAGTTTATGAAGAAATTGAAGGAGGAGTGGTCCTTGCCAATATATCAAATGTGAGGAGGTGTGGATGCCAAATATCTATAGTTCGGTGGAGGTCAATGCAATTTTCCCTTAAATTTAGTATGTTAGGTAAAAACATAACTTTAGAAACATCAGCAAGAGACCTCTTTTAAAACTTATAATTTTTGAAACATTGTGAGTCAAATCTAAAGTGTGACTTGTTTAGTAATATATATGATATTGTTAATTACATGCGAAAGGAATTTCTTATGACCTTTTGAAAATTATATACTATTACTTATATCATTAACGATGGCCTTTGTAATTCCATTTAGGTCCTCTAACTTCCATTTTATTATTATGAACATAAATTAGCATTATACAATACCTTTATATTATTTTTTATTTTTTGAAAGGAGCGATTACAACATCATATTACATCGGTTACAAGAGAATCTATTACAAATAAGTATCATCAACAAATACAATTATAAGTTATAAACTATTACAAACTAACTACCAAATAAGTAGAGAAAACACCCACATATATCAGTGGGAGTCGAACCCACAACCTCTTAGTTATAGAGTTTCAACGTTAACCAACTAAGCTAGGCATCATTGACACTTTTATATTATTATTGAAGAACCTTAAAATTCGTAGCCTCATAGGTATAGAGGCGAGATATCTTGGTTTTGAGATAATTTTTTTTTTAAGGAAAAAGGGATGGCCAAATATTCTAGAGATGAGTAAAAAAAATGGATGCAAATATTCATTTTCTTAGGCAAGTGGGATTGGTTGGAAAACTCATGTTTATGTATTTGGCACGTTTCAAATAATTGAAGTATGAATTTAGAACGCTTAAATGTTCATATTTGACTCAATCTATTTACATACTCACGCGTAACGGCCCATTTGCCAATTAATTTAATTTCCTTTAGTCATTCCATAATGTCTCATTAATATATTCCAATGCCATCCGTTATTATTTCACACATCCAAAACGGGAAACTGAAATAAGAAAAGAAAGTAAACAAACTCAAACCACTTTGAGTCTTTTTATTTTGATTTAAATATTTTTCATCTTATAATATTGACTTAAAATAGAAGATTCAGATTAAGTCGAAACACCCCTTCATTTAATGTACCGAAATCCAAAACTAAGGACTTCAATCCAACTATAAATACCTAAAATAAAGCTACAAACTCCACAATCAAACTTATATAGCATCTCAAACATCATATCTCATCAGAAAACAAATATGCAAGGAGGCATAATTTTATCCTTTTTCATTCTCTTTCAATCAATATTTTTTATCACAAACGCACATTTTGATGCTTTTAATCACCACCCTACAGGGCCTACACCACCTTCTTCGCAATCTCCATCACCATCCGATGGAAATAAACAAGTTTACATAGTTTATATGTCGGCGCAGCCACCCGAAGGCCTGAACTTGGAGTCTTATTACCTCAAAGTTCTATCCTCGGTTCTTGGCAGGTTTTTATTTTTTATTTTCTTTTTTCTTTTTTGATTTAATTCTACGTATTTTAATTATAATATTTATTTGTTTAAATTGAAGTGAGGAAGCAGCCAAAGAAGCTCTTATATACACCTACACAATAATAGCTGGTTTTTCAGCTAAATTGACTCCGAATGAAGTGTCACGTCTCGAAAGTGAGATACCATCTTACCTTTTCCACTTGTCTTTAAGCCCGACGATTTTTTTTTTATTGATTTTCTTTATCATTTCCCCCTAAATTTCAATCTTTTAATCTTAATATGTATCTACTCTCTACAAGAATCTTCATGTTTCTTGCAATTAAAAAAACAACAGTAAGTATTTGACACAAACGTATAGCATAAACCTACATATACATTCATGCATGCATATAACCAAATTTACCACATTGTCATGTTTTTTTACTTTGTAAAAACTGTTGAAACAAGACATGTTCTTAACAATTATTTTGTCAAGATGAAGCTATGGTTAATTATTCTAGCGGGAGTGATATTTGAAGTTTCACCATGTATATGGTTGGTCTCACGTGGATTCTAATACATGACCAGAATTAATTCTCTAGGATCAGGGATGGAGTCAAAGGAGGCTGGTAGTGGCACCCGCCTCCCTCAACTTTGAGAAAATTATTTTTGTTGCCCTATAAATTTTTGATATTCGAAATCTCCCAAAGTACCAAGGTTTGCCCTTTGTTTTTTTATTCGCCCTCGGACCAGAAATTTAGGCTTCATCCCTACCTAGGATCTCGAGATTTAAGAACTCCTAAAATGATCCGTCTTTTATTTATTTATTCATTTTTATCTATTTAATTTCCATGTATTTCTTGGTTAGTGTTTATAGATCTTAATTATACTTGAACTGCTAACAATTGACCAATTTGATGATATTTTGTAGAACGACCCGGAGTTGTGTATGTGAGGAAAGAAAAACGTTACACTCTGGATGGTGGAGATATATGAAGTGCTTTTGGCTGGGCTCACTGGAGATTGGGATTATTTTCATAATTATCCTCATGGAACCTAAATATTGCCACTCCTCCCCTCCCCCAAACTATATTAAATAAACTTAATTTGTATTACGGGAGTTTCTCCATTTTTTTAAGTCATGTTTGTTTGATACTATCTAATAAAACTCAAATATAGTTTTTGCATACTATATGATAAGACATTAAACACATTCGAATTTGTAATTTTGTCAGTGAAATTCATGTATTATATTTGAGAAAAAAAAATTGTAGTAATTTGTTTGTGAAGTACGATCTTGTTAATCATAGGAAGATTGTTCAATGACAATATATATATATATATATATATATATATATATATTTTGGTTTCCCCACGGGGTGTCCGGGCCAGCTTTCGCGCACCTCGACTAATCCCCGCTCGCGGTGCTTGGCTGCTGCTGGCCAAACATTATTTTGACAATACTGGGAATCGATCCTGAGAGCACACCAGGTCGACCTCAAGTTGTCCCAATAATAGCCTTATACCACTGGGCCAAGAGGCTACATCCAGTCATTTTCGGTTGATTGAGATTGTTGTGCTCCACCTACACAAGAAAGACAATGTATTATGTATAGTAGATATATGAGCACATCACATGGCATGACAATTTTCTTTAATTTGAGTAGACACTAGACACACAACGTGATTGTCAAAACAGCTCATGTTCAATCGAAATTAGTTAAGTTGAAGAGATAATTCTTTCACAATTCAAATCTTTAATATCAAACTAATCAATGACATGATCACTATGCAATGAGATATAAGAATTTCAAAACGACTCAAGCTCAAATCGAACTAAATCCAAGATATAATTCTCAAGTGAATTGGGTCTTGAATACCAACTAATTCAGATATTGACACATTACCATTCACATGATCACGATGCTGATACGACCATTCAAATCTCTTGATGTAGCAAAGAAATGGGAGATTTTATAGTAGATCAAATCCAATTGTTTAACTATAAAAAAAAATAAAAATCTAATCGCTTTAGTATCTCTTTCACGTAGCGAGTTGTACCATATGTGATCTTTACATACATTTATATAAAAAAAAATTGACACAAAATACATTCTAAAACCATTAGACCGGGTATTCATTTAAAAAAGAATTTTTTTTTGATAAAATTAGAAAATATGAGGACTTTTTAAATAAATAATATAGATTTAATCAATATTAATATAAATAATACACAATTTTTTTTCCAGATATAGCACAGTACGCCATTGGTAATGGCGTACCCACTTGAGATACGCCATTATCAATGGCATATCTTGACCAATTTTTGTTTTTAAAAATTCTGACAGGGTACGCCATTTTACCTTGCCACAATTTTTTAAAAAAAAACATTCGACATCTTCGGGATGATTTTTTAACATTTTTTGTACATTTTCGGACTTCGACTTCAACATGAAAAATGTAGATTGCTTGACAAAGTTTGTAACGGTGCAAGAATTGATTCATTTCGGTATTCGGGTGAAAAAATACAACATGTTAAAAAAGACACGCATATACGAATTTTTCGAAAAAAAAAGTTTTTTTGTCATCTTCGAGATGATTTTTCAACATTTTCGGGCTTCGACTTCAACATGAAAAATGTAGATTGAGTCACAAAGTTTGTAATGGTGCAAGAATTGATTCATTTCGATATTCAGGTGATAAAATACAACATGTTAAGAAAGACACATATATACGGATTTGGAAAAAAAAAAAATTTGTCATCTTTGGGATGATTTTTCGACATTTTCTGTACATTTTCGGACTTCGACTTCAACACAAAAAATGTAGATTGACTGAATTGATTCATTTTGATATCTGAGTGATAGAATACAACATGTTAAAAAAGACATGTATATACGGATTTTTTGGATTTTTTTTTCATCTTTGGGATGCTTTTTCGACATTTTCTGTATATTTTCGGGCTTCGACTTCAACAGAAAAAATGTAGAACAAGTATAGTTTACAACTCTTCTTTATATAGTAATTCGACCTATTGCTCCGCATCCCCCCATCAGTTTACTATGAAAAGAAAAATAGATTGACTCACAAAGTTTGTAATGGTGCAAGAACTGATTCATTTCGATATTCGGGTGATAAAATACAACATGTTAAAAAAGACACGTATATACGGACTTTTCAGAATTTTTTTTTGTCATCTTCGTGATGGTTTTTCAATGTTTTCTGTATATTTTCAGGCTTCGACTTCAATACAAAAAATGTAGATTGACTCACAAAGTTTGTAATGATGCAAGAATTTATTCATTTCAATATCCGGATGATAAAATACAATATGTTAAAAAAGACACGTATTTACGGATTTTTTGTAAAAAAAAATTTTTTTGTCATCTTCGGGATGACTTTTCGACATTTTTTGTACATTTTCGGGCTTCGACTTCAACACAAAAAACGTTGATTGACTCACAAAGTTTGTAACGGTGCAAAAATTGATTCATTTCGATATCCAGGTGAAAAAATACAACATGTTAAAAAATATCTTTATTAAATTTAATGTATTTTTTCACCCGGATATCTAAATGAATCAATTTTTACATTGTTACAAACTTTGTGAGTCAATCTACATTTTTGTGTTAAAGTCAAAGCCCGAAAATGTACAAAAAACATCAAAAAGTAATTCCGAAGATGACAAAAAAATATTTTTTTTTCGAAAAATCATTATATGTGTGTCTTTTTCAACATCATGTATTTGTTCACTCGGATATCAAAATGAATCAATTCTTGCACCATTACAAACTTTTTAAGTCAATCTATATTTTTCATGTTGAAGTCGAAGCTCGAAAATGTATAGAAAACGTCGAAAAATCATCTCAAAGATGACAATTTTTTTTTTTGAAAAATCTGTATATAATTGTCTTTTTCTAACATGTTGTATTTTATCACTTGGATATTGAAATGAATCAATTCTTTCACCATTACAAACTTTGTGAGTCAATCTACATTTTTCGTGTTGAGGCTGACTCCCGAAAATGTACAGAAAACGTTGAAAAATCATCCCAAAGATAACAAAAAAAATTTTTCCCGAAAAATCCGAATATACGTGTCTTTTTTAACATGTTATATATTATCACCCGGATATCAAAATGAATCAATTTTTGTACTATTACAAACTTTGTAAGTCAATCTACATTTTTTGTGTTGAAGTCGAAGTCCGAAAATGTACAAAAAATGTCGAAAAATCATCCCAAAGATGACAAAATTTTTTTTTTTTGAGAAAAATCCGTTTATACGCGTCTTTTTTAACATATTGTATTTTATCACCCGAATATCAAAATGAATCAATTCTCGCGCCGTTACAAATTTTGTGAGTCAATCTACATTTTTCGTGTTGAAGTCGAAGCCCAAAAATTTACAAAAAATGTTGAAAAATTATTCCGAAAATGTCAATTTTTTTTTTAAATTGTGGCAAGGTACGCCATTCACCGTCACAATTTTTTTTTAAAAAAATTTCAGCCGAAAATTTGAAAAAAACAAAAAGTTGGTCAGGATACGCCATTGGTCGCGTATCTCATGTGGGTATGTGCTATATCTGAATTTCTTTTTTGTGTATTATTTATATTAATATTATTTAAATCTATATTATTTATTTAAAAAGCCCAATATATGATGCATGTAAGAAATTTCCAATTGGTGTGCATAAAATAGGCAAATAAAAGTCAACCGAAAAATACAAAATAAAAAGGAGATAAGTGTCGATCAATTCGATGCTGCAATAACAATCAAACACGACCCTTAGCTCATAAGAAAGAAGAAATTAAGAAAATATCAAAAATTAGCATATATCTCAAAGAATCCCTTCAAATCAAATCCCTATAAAACAGAGAGAGAAGTGATGCAGAAGAACCATAACCTTTTCGTGACAATTGTGCTAGCACAAATAATATTATTGCTTTTATTGTTCTTAACCCCATCAATGGCGTCGGATTCATCATCATCATCATCTGAAGCTAAAGTTCACATAGTTTACACTGAAAGACCTGAAGGCCAGGAGCCCGAAGAGTATCATATCAAAACCCTCACATCTCTTCTTGGCAGGTTATAAATAATTCTCTTTTATTTTTATGATTCTTTGCCAATTTCTTTTCATGAGTTTTTTTTTCCTGGATAATTTGCATAAATAACCTGTTACTTGTGCAAAAGTTTCGATCTTGTGCGATCCCTATTAATTGAAAAGAAATTAGGGTTTTTTAAATTAGGGATTTGATTGAATGTTTGGTGGTATTGTTTAAACTGTGGATACAATTGATTAATTGAGATGTAATTGGTTATAAATGGTAGTATTTGAGATGGGATTTAATGGGTTTTTTTTTTCTTTTCTGAATTTCGGATGGCATATCAATGTTTTTTGTTATTATTATATAAAAGTGAGGATGCTGCAAAGGAGGCTTTGATCTACAGTTATAAGCATGCTGCAAGTGGCTTTTCAGCTAAGCTAACTCCAGACCAGGTTTCCCAGCTCTCAAGTAAGTCTTAGAGGTTTCCTTTTATTACTATTATTGTTTAGCTTCTGTTCTTTTTTCTGTTTTAGTTGAAGTGCGAGGGCGTTGGGAATGTGTTTATCGTTTGTTTTGAAGGCTTTGTTCTTGGTATTGTGTCTTTTGCTCAATCGGATTGCTTCGTATATGATTATGTATTGGTATTATATTATCAAAATCGTTGCAGAATTAGATGTGTGCATGCTTTGGTTACAATTTTGTTTGCGTTTAATGTTATATGGTGTTTGAACATATTGCAGTATATGTTATCTTTCAATTGGTTTAAAGATGTTTTTCTGTGAATTTATTGTGCTTAAATGCTTCATGTTCATATTTTCCAGGTTAGATATATCATTTATTCAAAAAAAATTGTTGCTATAACTGTTGCCTCTTGAAGAGTATTATTTTGAGGCCGCCCCCTTTTGGTTGATTTTGGGGTTGAAATTCTAATTTTGAACGAAAGATAATTTGTTTTTCGGTCATTCTTTAGAGCTCCCGGGACTCTTGAGTCCTGATAGAGTCCCATGACAATCAATCACGTTGTGGGACCCACATAAGGTTGTCACTGTACATGGATTATTGTGCTAGATCACATAATCCTCCATATAGAGATAACGCTCTAGCGCTCCGAGCTTGAGAACTTCGCTTTATGACGCTCTTAAAATTCTTAATTTTCGAATTAAAATTTAGGAACAACATTTGACAAAATAAGAATAATTTTTCACTAATAGTTGACATTTCATATGCATTCAATCAAAATTGTTTTAGTAGTAAAATAAGTTAAAGATGTGCCCTCAAAACAAAAAAGACTGAAAATAAATATAGATTTTGTTAAAAATCAAAACCTATACCTTGTAATGTTGAATTTGAATATTTGGTGTTCTTTCCAATCAAGAGTTGGGACCTAAAACTAATATTATTATAATAATCTTTATTTTCTTTGTTTCATCGTCGATTATATTTTTTTAAGCGTGATAATAAAGAAATCACTTCATCTTATTTTTAAAATTCAAGTTAACAAATATTTATTTTAATATGAGATAATCTTATCAAAATAATATCTAAAGATAATTTGGCTGAACAATTTATAATAGCATGTGAGATATATGACAAGATAAACTTTAAAATATATTTATATTATATACGCTCTAAGTCGCTCTCGCTCCCAATTTTTTTTAAATTATGTCGCTCTACGCTCGCGTTTCCGCTCTGCCCTCCCGCTCTATGTGATTTAGTTATTGTGATCATTGCTGGAGACTTCAGAGTTCGGGAGTCTCTCTTAACAATCACCCAGAAACGTATCATTTTCTTAAGATTGTCGTGCATTCTTGATTCGATGTTAGTAATTATGTTAAGTCGGTCTTCCATAAGAGTTTGTTCTAATATTTATCTGCATTGATTTATTATGAATTACTAATATATGTACGGGATACTGATTAATCGATGTTTTGGCAGAACAAGCCGGTGTGCTTCAGGTTGTCCCCAGTCAGACTCTCCAGCTGCATTCTGGACCCGGAAAGATGCATGTTTGAGAGATTGATGCTCTATGAATATTGATCTTGTGCTCGGGAGATTATCGTAGTATGAACCGTTGGATGCAAACTTTATCTAAATAACATCCTCTGTAATATGTGAATAAAATCTTAACTGCTATGTGAGATTTGTGTGAGAATTATCATTTTTTGTTTTCTTTCATAGATCTATGCAGGGAAATGACAAGTGGTGTTTAGTGATCAGTATCGGTCTTAACATCATGAATGATATATTGTTCGTCTCGACTTTACACTCGGTGAAAAATGTGACAAAAGTGCAAGCATGCTGAATTCTAGTGATTTTAAAAAAGTGAGGGGGGGTGTGTGTAATTCTTTTTATTTTTTAGTATAACTTTGTATCAAACTTCAAAGACCTGGTGCTTGAAATTGCATAAAAAATTGAAGACTTGAAGATGCAATCAATCAATAAAACAAGATAGAATCACATTTTTATTGAATCATTGATGTACATTTTTCAAAAATCAATCCATAAAATAAACTCTGTCAATTCTCAAACTCAACAATGGCGGCGCCCCTTTCGCTCAGTTCTTCTCCTATCGCGCCAAAACTCGAAGCTCCGAATCCTGGCTTTCTTTTTGTCTCTCACTCTCTCTCTTCTCTCACGCTCAACCCACACAAACATCCCACATTATCTTTCATCGCAAAATCAACCGACACAGAGGATGCAGTTGCTTCAATCGAGCCAGAAATCGAAGCCCGAAGCAGAAAACGACGCCGTTTCTGAAGTATCCGAGCCTAAGTGAGAGGAGATTTTTGCTGTCGTGATGGTGAGAGCATTGCCTGTGTTTCATTTTCTTTTACTTTATCTGTTGGTGATTGGAAATTTTAGGGTTTACAGTTGAAATTTGAGTAATACATGAGGATCCGGGTAGAAGTGTTTTTCTTAATCTCTTTATTTTGAATATTTAGGAATGTAGTATCATCATCTAATAAATATCTGATTACATTTCTTACTTTTAGCTTGAACATTACCATTTATTTATGAAACTATGATAATTTCTTCGAATAGTTTCTGTTTACATGGAACATGTACAAGATTTAATATGAGATTGTATAGTCCTATGATCCTGTAAGCTTTTGGTTATGGTAATTGGATTTTATATATATGTACGTATTATGATCCCTTGGTTCTGGATGACTAAATTTTTTTAGTAATTGCATTAAATTAGTTGGTGTTGCAGTTTATATTTGATTAAACCAGCTTATTCTTCTCATTTGACTACTAGTTGTTCAATCTAAGCATTCTAATTCTTAATGAAGCTGAGGAGGTTCAAAGAAATTCGGGTCATTTTACGTAACTCCTGGTCCGGGACGACAATATTAATCGTATATGTGATTGCGGACCTACGTAGTGGTTGTGATATTATCTGCACATGGAGTCTCGGACTCCCTTAACGATGACTCAAAAATTTTGAGCCTATATGGTCTTGTTCGAGTTTAGAAGTTAACTTGTAACTTGTATCTTTTGTTTAATATTTGCTTAGGTTGGATCTAGGCAATACATAGTCACATGGGATTTTCTATTACAAAATAGTGTTGCATCTTGTGTTGCATATCATGTCTGTCCGATAAATGTATATAATCCATATTAAAATTTATATTTAAGGAAATATTTTATATACTTGTTATTCACATGTGAAGTGCAATAGGAGATTGCAATATCGTTTGTAATAAAAGATCCGGACTGATACATAGTACACCCTGGCCGTTATATCTACAGGCAGAGGCTTAAAAGGTGCAAATGTAGATGACAAGGTAATGGTTTATTTCTTGTTCTCATATGAAACATTGTTTTTATAAGAGTACCACAAAATTGTTCAGTCTGACAAGTTTGTCGGACACTACTCTAACATGTACTCTCTAAAATATTTTGGGGTTTGATATCTTTTTTTCTTTCCATATTTCTCTGGTTAGGGTCATTCTTAGGAGCTCTTCCCACTTGAAGTCCCGGGACAATCACAACCATTCATATGATTCAACCTACATGGGATCGGATGGTTGTGATCATTTTTATGGAGGGCTAAGGCTCCATTAGAATCATTCCTCTGGCTGCTTGACAGGTTATTCTTAGGAGCTCCCAGGACCAAGTCCTGGAACAATCATAATCATTTATGTCGTGAGACCCTACTTGGGGTCCATCATGCACGAGTGCTTGTATTGTATCAACACAGAAGAATTGGTCCTGCTTGACTGTATGATTCTTGGTACATAATGTGAATTGCGATCTTTTCACAATAGTATTGTGAAAATGAGTATTCAGTGATGATTATTTTAAAACTTAATCTCCATACAGATTACCCTTAATAAAGTGTTGCTGGTGGGGACAAAAACGGGCACATACAGTTAGGGATGGCAACGGATCCGGGTTGGACCCGGAACCGCCCCGGCGGTTCTGGTTCCACCAGCTCTAACCGGTTCCGAATCCGGTTTCGGTTCCAACTTATCGGGTTGTTAGCGGTTCTGGGTCGGTTCCGAGTTCACACCCAGAACCACTTTTTCTTTTTATATACACAAATTAAAACTTGAATTCTTCCACTTATTATTATAAGATAGTTTGATTCGAGTAACTAATTGTATGAAATAATTAACTTCATTAAATTACTGTAGAAACTAAATTAGTTCCAATAAATGACATTTATTTAACTTTGACCATGTATTTAATTTTGTTAGTGCATTATAAATGCAAAAGTGTAAACAAATGTGTTTTTCATTTATGTTGGGATAATGACATTTATGATCAACAATGTATAAATTTGTGTCAGAGTAGTCCCTCATGTTCAAATATTGACTTTCGCATCCCTAATATTCAAATTTTATTCCACTTAAGTCCTTTTTTACATTAATTATATATTTTATTTTTAATTTTCGTGAATGAAGCTAATCATATTTCTAGCTTGGTAATAATAGTAAAATATACATATGGAGAATGTATAGAAGAAAAAGTAGTGAAAAAGAAAAAAAAAATTAAAAAAAAAACAGTAAAAAAGACAAAACTCTAGCCCAAAATAGAAAAAAGGTCTTGCGATTCAGGTTCCGGTTCCAAATTCGCAGGTACCCGCGAGTCTCACGTTTCCGGTTCTCGCGGGTACCCGCAAGCAGTAGTGTAAAAACAATACTCGCGGGTACTGCGGGTCTAACGATTCCGGGTCCTAGCGGTTTCGGGTTCTTCATTATGCGGTTCCGGGCCCAATAACTTATGCGATTCCGGTTCCGGATCCTCAAGAACCGACCCAAAACCGGCCCATTGCTATCCCTGCATACTTACAGCTTATTACAAGGATAAGAATAACAAGCATTACTGAATACCAAGACACCCCCGCTGTCACCATTTCGGAAATCACACCATTATAGTGCGGAATTGGGCGCAGGCGGCAATTCGTAACCATTTTTTATCGTGACCTTTATTCTCTTACTTTGTTTTTGACAAGATTGTAATGTATATGCTGTGAAGCCATATGGCAAATTTTAAGTTTTTATCCAAATGCTGACTTGCGTTTTTCACTGTAAAAATCAGTTCAGAATGGCGCTGTACGCAACACTTGATCCTCAGATTGTGTTGTAAAGAGATTTTTTCTTCTTCATCTAATTTCCTGCAGTTACTTTGAACATCTCAATTTCATATTGGGTATAGGCTTCTGAAGTGGACCTGGTGTAACACTCACATTCCACTACTTATCATAGGATCATAAGTAGTGGATGGTTTTCACCACCCATTTTCCTATAATCCAATGATTTTTAATAAATTGAGAGTGTTGCGCCGGTCCATCACCCGCCATAGACAACAACAAGACCGGTCCATCACCCGCCATAGACAAACAACAAGATCAAATAAAATAATTGAATACAATGTCATCATCCTTTTCCCCTGACATTACAAGGTATTGAGCTTTTTCAATATCATACATCACATTTTTACACCTTGCAAACAAATACTATCATCAGATTTCAGCACCATAACTGATATCTGAACCAAAGTCTATATCATATCCAGCTGATAATTCTGTTTCCCTAATCAGTACAAATTGATGACTTATGCCCTATGAATTTCCATATATCAGTGATCTAGATAACCCGAGCAGGAACGTCAGATATAGGAGATATAAAAAAATATGTATGAATAGCGGGATTCTGTACATCTCATGCAACTTGTTCCATAACCCGGAGCATGGTAGAAAGTCATTTTATGGGATTAAATGTCTAAAACGGTCTATTCAGATATCCGTTTCCTCTTCAAAAGGGTCGGAAATAATAAAACAGACCCAATGAGGAAAAGTATGGCCAATGTCTTGAAATCATATAGATCTTTAATCGACTTTAGATCACCAAGAGCAAGCCCAGCCTAGGGATACAAAAGAAGACGCAGAAATTATGTCCAGCGAACAAAAAGAAATATGCTTTAAAAAAGTCGGGAACAAAAGGAGTAAGTCTTACTCTAACAGTAATGTACGAGGCTGGAACGAGACCAATAACAGTGGCCAGGAAGAAAATATGAAATGGTATATCCACAATTGGTGAAGCCAAATTGATGAAGAGATTTGGCAACGTTGGAGTAACTCTCAAAAAGAGCATGTAATTGAGCAACTTTTCTCTCTGCTTCGCTATCTGAAACCAATATAACTCGCGTTCATGAGAGTTTGGAAAAAGTGAGGCAGCTATAATAAAGTAAGGTAAATTACATAGACACCCTGCGTGACGCCTAATTACGAAAAACACCTTGAAATCTGAGAAACTACCAAAACTTTTTCGGTCAGTCGGAAGCTATTACAATGTCATTCCCTGTCAATAAAGTAAATCTGACAGCAGGTGTCTGGGTAATCCCCTTTTTACAATGTTTATATTAAGAAACGGAAGTAAAATTGATGAACAAGATACCTCCGCCTGAAAATATCTCAACTTTTCGGGCCACAGCCAGTTAACGATAGGCCTGCCAATCAATTTGGACAAAAAGTAGCAAGATGACGCACCGGCGGTGGCATTGAAGACAACCAAGAAAAGACCTCTGACAACACCAAAAAGTGCACCAGCTAGTAAGGACATGAAAATTGTCCCGGGAATCATAAATGTCTGCATGAATATGTATGTTGAACAGTAACCCAGAATGAATTTTGCAGGGTGCAGTCCAGCATAAGTTGCAAGATGATCTCTGGAGCATATTAAAAAGTGTAACTCAGTAAAGTGAGGCGGCTTAGAGATGTATGAATCTTTAACGAATTGCAGAAAATTTGAAATAGAGAACTTCCAATTAAACACTTTCCATCACCTTACAGAAACACATTACTATCTTCACATTAAATTTTAATTGCATTAATATTTTGACATTAAATATGTACTCATGCATAGATTAGAGAAGCACCAAATATGATTAGACGGAGCTCATCCGGATCATATGCAATATTACAAGATATCGTTTATATAATAAAAGGAGAGAATACAATGACTGAATACAAATCTGATATACCCTGTGTTGCTAATGGAGGAATAAAGTTACAAAGTATGAATGAATCTAAATAATCCCTCTTAAGGAGTCATAACGTGGTATTTGTAGATTTAGGGTTACATCAGTATTGTCATGGGCATTACATATTGTGCCACCCGAGTGGGTGTATGCCACTGCTGCTGGGGAGAACACGTGTAATGGTCCAACCCATTTAACAAAGCAGAGGGTCATCCTCTTCTGAGGAGGGACGCACCTATAACCCATATACAGACCCGTTTCAAAGTCATTTTAGTAATCTCGGTGTATGGGTATTTAAAGCCCATATCAGCATTTTGCTTCCAACTAGAACCTAGAGCCAAATGCTTTGCTATGTTAGTTTCATGCTTAGTTTATAGTTATAGCTACCCGGTATACATACATAAATATTAGATTCGCTTCAAGAAACGAACAGCTTATGATACGATTAAGCAAACTAACAGATTTTCATCTCCGGCAATAAAAAGAAACTCTAACTTATACCTCTTCGAATTTTAGAAATCATATTCAAATCAACTCAATAGTTCGGAGTACAGTACAATCTACTAACGAGACGCCAAATAAGCAATCGGTTACCAAATAGTATGCGACATTCTACACCTACAAATCACGGCACATAGATTCTTACCAAACAAATAATCGGAAAGCGAAAGCAAAAGCTAAAATCAAAGGACTATCAAAGAAAGGGCAATTATCGAAGAGAAAAATCCGAATAATTATCAATTGATCCCAGTATAAACCTAGAAAATGAAAGTTCAAGTGCTTGAAAACAATAGAAACTGCTTACTTGAGCAAGCGAAGATCGCCGAGCGTACGAGGCAGCTTTAACATCTGATACTCCGCCGCAGGCATGGTGATGTAAATGCACAACAATCCCGTAGAAAATACCAAAAATACCCCTAGAGCAGCCGCGAATTCCCACCGCGAGAGAGGAAATTTATCAGCTTTCAATTTTTTCCCCGACGGCGACTCTCCGTTCCTCTCCTCCTCATCACTCCTATCCAAAATCCAGCTACCGGTTTCCACCACCACGCTCCGCGGCGCTGCCATGGAAAGCTACGACGGGGATGATGAAGCTGACAGCGATGAGAATTTCCTCAGGATTTCTTTTAACCTAATTGTTGTAATAAGTAGAATAATAGCGAAATTGGTTTTGGAATTGGTTATTGCTGCTGTATAGGGATTGAAGAAGGGCCAAATTTTCAAACTTTGAGCTGAAGAATGGGGATTGAAATTGATGGGCATTTATTTGATTGAATAGAAATATCAATGGAGAACTTTTACGATTGTTTTGAAATCAATCTCTCTCTGCGTGTAAGAAAGAGAGAGAGGGAGAGATTGGAGCGTAAAAGGAATCCTCAAATCAGAGAGATGAGAGGATTAGAGTAACGATTTTACCCTTTGAAGTTCTGCACAGGCTTCTTCGAGGGATAATTGTAGCTGTTCGCACAAACTCAAACACATATTTTTGTCTCGAGTCAATTAGTAAGAAAAATAAGATCAAGAAATGGTGGGCCATTCTACATCAGCTCATGTTCACCTCAATTTATGCTCTTTCTAACTTGATTAATTAACCATCAAACTAAGTTCAAATAAAAATTCTAAAATAAGAATAATTTAAATAAATTTGGACAATACGTTATTTGGCGTGATTCGATTTGTACAAATTCAAGTATAGATACTAGAAGTACTAGATATATGGAATTAATTGAGAACATACATTGAATACTAGAAAATACATTTTCTATTGTCAAATGTAATTACAATATATTTTTGTTTGCTTATTTTGAGTTTATTTTTAAAGTACAACACCACTTTCAAACTTAAAAGAAAATATAAGAAAGAAATGAGTCTTAAAATGATAAGAACAATCCCAAGTACATATGGACATAATTATTTTTGATGAGGATAGAGACGAACTGGAAGCCCATGAACTGATGTGGGTGAAGAATAGAAAACTATCTTCTCATTTGGAATTGTCTTTTGAAATTTGAACCTTTTCACCACATTGTGTATGAATATCACAACTTCTAGCCTCGCATACTCTTTTCCAGGGCACATTCTCGGTCTTCCCCCGAATGGCACGAACGTGTAAGGAGCCGGTCCACTTCCTTCAAACCTCGATGGATCAAATCCTTCGGGTTCTGGAAAGTATTCGGGATTCTTGTGTGACGAATGAACTGTCCAAAATGTCTGCAAGTTGAGCATTCATCATAAATGATAATATGTATATCAGAAGAATGATAAAGACAAATGTACATAAGTTTTTCTAAACCAGTTGCAATCAATCTGACTACAATCATGTATAATGTTCATGCTACATTTATAGATTGTGTTCTTTTGTTAAAGGTAAATAATAAGGCAAATATGAGAAACTTCGACGCATGGAAATTACGTATATGTACCTTCCATCCTTTAGGGATGGTAAATCCGGCGTAGGTGAACTCAGCAATCGTCTCCCTGAAAGCTCCTTGCGAAGGTGGTGCTAACCTGAGCGATTCACGAACAACATTCCACAAATACTTCATCTTCTCGATATCTTCCCACGACAATAGTTCATAAGGACCTTTTGATTTCTCAATCTCCATTTGCTCTGAAAAAACCTCAAAATTAAGCCTTTTTCTTTAGACGATCAATCAAATTATTATTAATTAGTGAATGAGTCATATAATTAAGAGTTAATTACCTCACAGAACCTCTTCATAGATGTGTGGTTGTTGTGCAAGATAATTCATGACAGAAGTTATTGCAGAACTTGTAGTGTCAAAGCTGGCCACCAGCAAAGCAATAATGCTAATACAAATCTCCATTTCACTGAAAATTTTGCCATCATCTGTCACAAGTAGCATTTTCGACAATAAATCTCGACCCTTGATCTCCTTATTCTTGATCATCTCCTTCCTCCTCTCCTTGATTATTCTCATCAGCTCCCCCGGGCCATTTTCCCACCTTTGATCGCACGGTTATAAGCCGTCCCTGGAAAATCTATAGGTATAGAGAACATCCCATTAATCATAAGAGTAAAAGGATCAATCAGCCTCTTTATGTACTCTGACTCAACCACACTTAGAAATAATTTACATGCCAATTCAAAGGTAAATTTCTTTGACAAGGGAAAAACTTTCACAACTTCATTAGGGTCCCATTCTTGATCCAAATGATCACGGGCTAGGGCATCCATCACCGGTATGTATTGTCGTAATGCTTCGGGCTTGAAAATGTCGTGGTGAAAGCTACGTCTGAGGGCTGATGCTTCTTCTAAGCTAGTTTCAATATATTCAGGGAACAAAAAGACTTTTCTCAATGATTGTGGCCACCAAGAGGTAAGAAGTTTATCCTCATTCGTGAAAAGAAACTTGTTACCTTGTGCACCACAGAATATCGCCAATTTCTCTCCAAATAAAGACGTTTGGAATACCTTAGGCGAGTATTTTGTCATTCTATCCTTCACGAATTTCTCCGGGCCTAATAGGGCAAAGTCCTTGTTTTCTCCCAATATTCGCCAACCCATTGTGCCCGGAGGTAGGTTCATTTTGGGGGGTGCATTTTAACTATAAATGAGATAAGGTAAAGGGAAAGAGGAAGAAGTACAAGAGTAACAAGATATGTTACATATACCTCCATGATTTTTTCTTTGCACTATAGAAACTATAACTAGTGAACATATGTTAGATTGGAGATGATTTATAGAAGTTATATGGATTCTGGAGTTGTTTCATTTCATGATAAATTGACTAATTTATCCTTATTAATGTATTAATTAAAATTGAGGAACGTCTTACACTACATAACGACTTCCAAGAGGTAATGTGTATACCTATTCAGTTCTTCTTGGAAAAGAGCTATAATGGCATATCTCTTCCTTTTTAGCAAAGAGAAGGACTTTTGAAACGAGTCCAACACACGCAATCAAAGAGAAAGATAATACGATTTACTCTATTTTAGTTCTTCTGTCTATTTTAATTTGGTATTTCATCTCGTATTATAAATCTTATATACGTGACAGACAAATATATATAGTGTTGCCTTATCTTATACACATCACATCACCAGTGATAGCTATTTCAGTTTCTAGAATTGCTTCTTTCACTTGTGAATTAACTTATATACTTTTATTTATTTTATAATTAAATTAAGTAATACGTGTAAGATCACCTCCCCATAATAATGGGTAAATATTTTTCAGTTTTTGGCAAATACCAATTCTAATGGCACATCTCTCTTCCTTTTTGGTCAAAGTGAAAGGATTTCCTGAAATGAATTACCTCGATCACTTGCAAGTTTTGCAATATTTGGAACTTGAAGGGCATAGTAATTTATATATACTAGTAAGTAACACGTCCATTACACATGAATCATATAATCTCGTAAAAACAATTCATATATATATATATAGATATTGTTCAACTTGATAAATCTAAAATTTGAATAATAACTTAACTTGCCAACTAAGTTATTTTTTGTATGGCTTTTGTAACGATATTCAATTTTCTCAATCACTTAATATCTAAATAGTTAATTAAAAATTAACATATAGTCAACGATGTGAATAATTTATATTTATTTGTACTTTAAATTCGTGTGTTCGAAGTTCAAGCAAATTAAGTTTTCTTTTAATCTTCTTCTTTTAATGAATAAATAAATAGAATCTAGTAATATTGTCTACATGTAATTTGATAGTAGAAACTTAATCTAATTTCATTTAGGGAGCTAGGGGCTTATACTAAAAGACAAAAGACAACGTTTATATGGTTCGACAAAGAATTGCCTAAGCCCAGGGGCACACTCTACTCCACAACATCATAATTAACCCGAGACTTGAGACTCGAGTCTTTCTAAGAATGCCCGGTTATGAGATAGATTATGATGATAATTCAGAGTTATCTTCAAATATATTCAAGACATACAACCGATAGCGAAGGGCTCGGGATTATTCTTAGAAGGACCTGTGAACTTGAACTTTATGGACAATCACTACCTTTAGTGGAATCCACGTGAACTTTAGTATGTCCCAGATGGTTCTGATTTTCCCTAGGACTCCCAAGAATTACACTAGAATACAAATAAATATCTTCTCAAAGTTCCAAATTCAGTTTTTGTTCATAAATTGACCCATTGATAATGCAGCAACAGGAAATACATACCCTGGAAGCTGTTTAGCCCTAGATACAAAGCTTGGATCTTGGGCAACCAGCCAATGGATCTTGGTATGCTTCCGTTGAAATGATTAAACGACAGCGACAACTGCTCGAGCTCCATGCACTTATAAATATCAAACGGGATTTGCCCTTCAAGTAGATTCTGGGATAGACTGATTCTTAAAATATTGTCACACATATCCTCTGGTAGCGCACCTGACAGGCTATTACCTGTGAGATCAGTTCTTTCGATAGTAGACAAGTTGAAAACACCATATGGAATGGACCCTGTAATCTTGTTATACTTCAAGGTTAACTTTTCCAGGGAAGATAGATTACCAATCTCTTGTGGTATTATTCCATCAAGAAGATTGTACCCGGCGTCTATTATCTGTATCTTTGAGCTGTTGCCTAATGAAGACGGGATTTCCCCGGAGAAACTATTGTTGTTCAGAACAATGACCTCAAGTTCCATTAAGTTTCCAAGCGATGATGATATTGTACCTGTCAAGACGTTGAATCCCAAATACATGTACTTTTAAGTGTCGTAAATTGGAAAACTCATCGGGTATGATGCCTGTAAAATTGTTAGAGGTAAGGTCTAAAGAAGTGAGAAATGTTAAATTGCCAAGATTTGGAGAAATAGTGCCTTGAAAGGTGAAATCAGATAGATTCAGGGCTGCGACTCTTTGATTTCTGCAAGAGACACCGATCCAGTTGCTGCAATATTATCGAATTAAGTTTTGAGAAGCCTAAGTCAACGATCAGGCCCGCTTCATTGACACCGGTGTCTATGTTGAATTAGATGGAAATATGACCATACATTTTCTTCATGGAAGGTAGAAATAAGTATGACAGAATAAAAGCCTCCCAACTAGAAAGATAGCTACTTCATCAACCCCATTTTCCATAGATTTTTTTCCATCAAAAAGTGCACTCGTTTGAAATCTATTAAAAATATTCCCTAAATTGCATTTCTCTCAAATATTTCTCAAGAAAATTAATTTTTTTTTATTCATGATTTGATCGTTTATCCAATAACTAAAAAGTTTTTATGACTCGAGATGCGAAATAAGATCCACTTAGCGTATTTTTGAATGTCTTAATCCATAAACTTAACTCGAATATATCTAGATTTTCTTATAAAACAAAAACTCATCCATATCATTTCGTTTGTTAAAAAAGAAAAAACAACTTTAAAGAACATACTACACGATACTAATACTACTAAACTTAATTTGAATTACCAAACCAAAGAAAGAAATCCAAAACAATAATCCTATCATAAAAGCAAAGAAAAGAAATACAAAACAATTAGTAATACTCTAGTACCTGCCATATATTCATAAAAACAAGAAATTAATTTAAAGTCACTCCTAACTAATTTTGACTTGGAGTGAACCACAAAGGTGCTGGAATGATCTTCTGTATACTCTGCCTATCGCATGGATAGTAGCAGGGCGAGAAAGTGCAGTCTTCATAATTGAAGATACCAAGATCGTGCCCACCATGTGGCACACAAAACCTATACCATATGGGTGGAATTATGCCGTTTACTTCGGTAAAGTAAATGGAATTGGGCTTCAATTCAGAGTAATTGAAGTCATCATCAGTCTTGATGGCAAATGAATGGTTGTTACCGATAAAAAAAGTTAATCCATCCAACGAACCATCATCCATGTATGTGAACGCACGTTCCTCCGAATCATATTTATGAACATCAAAACCAATAGTCTTGTATGGAAGTTGATGCAATTTGTCGTCAACGACATTGGAACCATCAGGGGCCATATACCGCATGATGTGACGCATGATCAAAAAGAGGTCACCGCCGCCTCCAGACTCCTCCTCCGCAACTACAAGGAATTTGAAGGGACGGCACAGGTCCCATGGGTAATTATCACCCTCCAGGGCACATGAGCAACTTCTTCGCAACTTTTCCAGGGGCCCGTGGAGAACCCATGGGTAATTATCCTCATCCACGATAAAGTCCATTGGAATAACCTTTGGAGACCGAGTGTCCTGAAGATCCCAAGCCTCAAATTCCTCCCAAACGGTGATGCAGTAGAAGAGTTTTTGTCTGCTGGAGTATACAAAATGCTCGTAGTCTTTCAGAGCGCCGATGGGAGTCCATTCTGTTGATGGGGAGCAGAAAGCCAGTCTATGTTCTGGACCGTAAGACATCATCACACGGCAGTCTTGTTCTTCGGGAGAGCAAGAGGTGATCACCTTTTGTACGCAACCGTGCCCATATTTCAAATATATATCCGAAATAGGTAAGGTGTGAATAGGTGGAAGCTTTATATGACGACCAGAGACAGGATTACATAGCAACAAATCACAGTTGCGCCGATCAAACAAAGTAAGCCACCCATGCGACGATGATACGAACTCAATAATGTCATCAGTAGGCAATATTCCCTCCAGACTCTTACTGCCGGGGAGGTTTATGACTTTGTTCTCTGCAAGGCTGTAGAACTTGTAAACCGTGTTATTATTATTATTATTATTATTATTATTATTATTATTATTATTATTCTCGTCTTTGAAAGACCAGGGTAGCATCAACCATGGCGTTGGCGTTGAGATCCTTGATGGCGGCGTTGGCGTTGAGATCCTTGATGATTTGAAATTAGTACATTTAATCGAGATCCTTGATTGCGGCGTTGGCGTTGAGATCCTTGATGGTGGCGTTGGCGTTGAGATCCTTGATGGCGGCGTTGTCGTTGAGATCCTTGATGATTTGAAATTAGTAGCTTTAATCGAAACAACAACGCTCATCATCGACCGTGGAGGAGCAGCAGCACCACCTCCACGCAGAGAAAGAGAATTATTATTATTATTAGTAGTAGTAGGTGAATTGGTGGGAACCGCCGCTGCTTTCGGAGAAAGAACAAGCAGCAGCAGCCATCTATGTATCTATATATGTATCTATCTATCTCCACTAGTAGTAGCAGCAGCAGTAGTAGGGTTTTACAGAGTTTGATATACGAAAACAAACACCCCCCTTCCTTCCTTCTCTTCCTTTTACCCTACTTCGGTTCCGAGAAATACGAAAGCGCTGCTTATATATAGGGTATGGATCAAATACATATTTTGTCATTAGATAAGATCTAAGACCCAATCTTAACCATTTCAACCATTTGATCTCAAGGTCCATATTTAAAGCCATTATTTCAGTTTTATCTTTAATTTAATGATGATAGGGGCATTTTAGTCAATAGATTCAAACAAACAGATGAAAATATCATGCAGGATCAGTTTATCCCCCTTATTTCGCCCATTGACAGATTTTTTTTCTCCAATTAATTTTTTCTTTCCAATTACAGTTCGATCAATTCACAAAACTCAATTAATCATCATCAAACTCAATATACAGAAATCAAATCCCCCTTATTTACTTTATTCATTATCAAGCTCGATTCATCATCATCGTCAATTCATGCAGCAGGCCTTCAACAATCTCATCATTTTCTGGTAAAAAGTAACAAATCAGAGAGAGTTAACTTCAACACCCAATTTGATTCAATTCCAACTCATTAATTGCACTCACATCTTCAAATCATCAAAGTAAGAAAATAACAAATGGGTTTCTCTTTATTTCTTTGTAACGAACCATTATACATTACAATAACATACTATTATACACTACAATACAAATCATTATACACTGTAAATTTTATACACAACTATATAGAATGGTATAACAGATTATAGATTAGATTCATTATTATACACTACAATACAAACTGTTATACACTACAATACAAACCATTATACACTACAATACAAACCATTATACACTGTAAATTTATAACTGATTCATCCAATCCCAGAGTCTTTTTTCACTTTGGCTCTGTTTTGATATTACTTGTACAACCCTTTGAATGTAAGGAGAGCATGTATCTGGCCATGATCTTAATTGCCTCCTTTTTTCATACAGTAACCTTTCTCTGGTGAGGGTGAAGACGGATCTGGATCCATGGAATGAGCTGAATTTTTCAAATCAATGAAGTATACGATACAATACGAACAAATCCGAAAAGAATTAGATCGATTTTCTGAAAAAGATTTCAAGAATTCTTCTGCAAAAATAAAAAATTAGGGTTTGATGGAGAGATTTTATAACTTGGTTGAGTTAATTTTGGCATCAAATCGAGAGAATATAGGAGAGATTTTTGCAGTTTCAAACTGAAAGATTGTAGGGGTTCTAATTGACTATTATACCCCTTGAGCCAATTAGAACCCAATTTTTTGCCTGTTTTTGGATTATTTTTTGACTGTTGGATTTAATTGATCTAATGGTGTATATTGAGTCTTATATCTTATCTAATATAGGGTATGTAATAGATCTTGACCCTATATATATATATATATATATATATATATGTGTGTGTGTGTGTAGTAAAGTGGTGGCAAAATGGTTCCTAGCCCATGGTTCCAGTCAAACCCAACTAATTTTGGGTTGGGTTTGTTCCTAAACTCTTTTTCGTTGGATTGGATTGGGTTGGATTGATTTCTATTGGGTTTTATTGGATCAGTTCCACCTCAATTTCAGCTGGCTCCATGTTGATTTTGAGTTGGTTTCAAGTTGGGTTAGACCAAATATTAACTAAACATAATTAATTTTAATTTGATTAAAACAAATGTTATTTTTGCCGAAAAGCAATCAAGTTACCGATCAACAACAATAACCAAATTAATCCTACTTTAATTTTTTTGAAATTTAATAAGACATATTAATCTAAAACCAATATATTTATGAATTTCTACTATGTTTTAAACTTTACAATAAACTAAATATGTGTGGATAACTTTAGTATTTCTTCCAATTGTGATTTTACTTTTCTAGCCTTTCTATTACAATTATGAATAAATAATATTTTTTTAAATCTAATTTAAAATCTTCAACTTTACTACAATGTTAATTAATAATACCCCACTTTCATGCAAATTAATTAATGTAAAATGAATGTCATAAATCCAAATATTACACCTTTCAACCTCTTCATATGTGCAGAAAACTTTCCATCTTCCAATTTTCCAACCTTCCAATTTTTCAATATGTGTTGAACTCTTCATATCCCCAACTATCTAATGAAAAAAAATATAATGTAATATACATTAAGTTCACCTTTTTCCTACAAGATTAATGCGCTATAAAAAAGACATCTCACCTTTCCAAAACTTTCTACCTTCTTTAACGATTCGTGAAAAAATCTTGGATCTTTTTTCAATAAGAAAACAGATCGAGTTCAACTCATTATATTCTGAATTCATAAGATATTAACCATATAGTTTCTCATGCAGACTATTTTTGCAACATAAGTTGTTCAGGAATTAAAGGTGGTGTACAAGAAATAGTGGAGAATATCTCGTCTTCCTACGGAACCATTGTGAAGCAAAGATGGAGGTTGAAATTTTGGATCAGGAGAAGAATATACATATAGCTGGTTCAAATACTCAAGCTCACCAAAGTTTCTCATTTGTTTCAAGTGTTTTCGAATTATGCAATGCTTCCTAAGACCAGCGATATAAACCAGTACATAACCTATGAATATATTCATAAACTTACTAATGTATTCATTATTTTCTTGTTTCAAATTTTATTCCTTGACGTATTCCTAGAATTATTAAATTTTATTAAATTCTTCAATCTCGTAATTTAATAATACATAATTCATGTATAGACATGTAAATATTTGTTCATGACTTTATTGTACTTGTGAATAATATTATATATGAATATATGCAAATATCTAAGAATAATTATATTACATTTGTTTCTAATTTAATTATTATGTATAATTTATTTACAAATATATATTCTTAAATTTGAACAATATATATTTTAAAATTTTTATCACAATTCATTATGTATGAAACACATTTACATACTTGTAGACATATAATGTTTAAATATAATATTAAACATACTAATATAAAATGAAAATTGAATGTCCACTATATGTCGTGCATATACTAAAGTTATGAATAACTTGAAAATTTAATAGAATAAATGTTAACTATTATAAGAAGATCCATTATGGTGTATTCATATATTTAATATACTAATATAAATTAAAAATGAATATTTATTATGATATGTCTATTAAATTTATGAATAATTTGAGACTTTATATATTCATCGAATTATAGAAAATGAATCTTCATTATAATCTTTTTTTTCTTGTCAAATTGGCACCAATCATCTCATCAATGATATGCTTTTTGCTAGTGAAAACAAACATCCCTTTCCTTCCTTCCCTTCCCTTCCTTTTACCCTACTTGGGTTCGGAGAAGGAGGAAGGCACTGCTTAAATAGGTGAAATTTCTAAGATAGGCCGGTGAACTCAGTGCATATATTATCATTGGATGTATGTACTTTATGCCTGTTTACTATTTTGCTCCTGTATCTATAGTACAATGATTCTGTTGAACCCGATCTGAAATAGAATCATCCGCTTAAATAGTAGAGTAATACCAATTACCAAGCTGTTTAACAAACACCCACACACAACGAGACTCACCAACTCATGTCACTATGTGCAAGTCTCTGTGAAATTTTAAGATGGACCGAATTTAATGGAGTCGGTCCGTCTATTATTATTGGATATATGTACTTTAGGTGTGTTTTACTATCTTGCCCCTGTATTCAATGGTGTATATTGCAGTGGCTTTGTTGGATCCAATCTGACATAGAATCACTCCAAGTCTCACGGCTTTCCTTTTAAAATAAAAATATAAAAAAAATCTTTCAATTCTCAGTGTCTGACACAAATTAGGAAATGTCTCAATTTAAATATATGATCAAATAAATTTAAGAAAATCTTCAATCAAAATATTTAAACTAATTCCACAAATCCGGAACTCATTTGGGATACATGCTGCGAAGTTTGTTTTTGTATGTAGATATTCCAACCCACTATGTTCCTCTTTATTTCCGTAAATTCTAGATTTTTCCTCCATTTCATACTTCTAGTACTTTTTCACAATGGGAATTCATCAATGAACTCTCTTCACTTGGAAACAACTATTCTTTTGTTAAAGTTTTTCCTCTCTTTCATATTGCACAACATTACGGGTGGAAACCGATCTAACGCAAATCTGAGGGACTTGAACCTCGTCAATTTGGACAGATTTGAACCGTGTTACGAGTATGATGATGTTAATTATAGACTGCACTCGATAATAAAAATTTGATAAAAGGTTCAATAATATATTTATTTTTGTTTTCTTTTACATTTTCTCTCCTTGTAATAGTGTATTTTACTTTCATGTTTTTTGAAAAATAGCACATTGAAATTAGTTCATTATCCTATGTGTTTTACAGAATGGGTGAATAACATTCCACTTCGATTAAATTAGAATTATAAAATACCCTTCTATACGCATTATGAAAAAGTTCTCTTTATTTGTGGCTTTTTTTGTTTTCTGTGATTGTTTAAAGTAATATTATTAGCACGGAAATGTAAAATATAAAACTCCATATTGTTCTTCTTCTCTACATTCTTAATATCTCCAAATAACTAAATGTATTTCCAGTTTAGGATTTAAAGGAAGAAATCATCTTTTCGTTTACTCAATTTCTTGGTATGAAAATCAAACCACATCAATAATAATTAAATGTGATGTGATATATATATATATACATATATATATATATACACACACACCAGGGAATTGCAAGCACTGCGCGCTGTAAATACTGCAATTTTAAGTCACAGTGCATTTCTACGAATTCTGAAGAGCCATCATTGTAATGCAAGATTTTCCAAGACCCACGTGGCTAAAAGAGTTGTAGAATTAACTGTGTAATTATTTTAACTAGCGTGTAACCCGTGCTTTGCACGAAAAATTATTAAAATATTCTTTTTATGAAAAATTACAATTCATATGGGTAATTTTATTCACGAACATATAAAATAACATTATTATTTTTTTGAAAAGATAAAATAACATTATTATGTTACTCAAAGCCAGTCAAACAGATTTGATTTGTTGTACAAAACTGCAGAAAGTGATAAAAAAGAAAAACTTGTATGACATTCTTCTGTTGAATGCATTAGTTCATCGTTGTTGCATCAAAAAAGAAAAGTGATGTAGATTAGGGATATTTTTTCTCATAGCACATTTGAGTAGAAAGACAAAATTTGCATGAAGCAAATAGTAATAGTAAAATGCTTCGTTAAAATACTTCTTTTTAATGGAAAAGCAGTTGTTGAAAGTGATAAAAAAAATGGATATTACAATTTGGAGGCCTAACTTTTTATATTTCCAAAACTACAAAGAGTACAATTCTAATAGCAACTTAATATTAAGGCAACTCAAATTGAATCCATGATACCAACAAAACAAAGTTTAATTAGCAATTCATTGACAAATACAATTTATTATCAAACCAAACATCAATTTTTCATGAAATCTATGAGTAATTTTTAATGGATCCTACGATTTCAAGTCTCAATATAATGACAATCATTTATATATAATGTATTTCACATGAGTACAATACATAAGCTATTGCGATCATCTTGAGCAAGTCCTAGAACTTAATTGCTATAGAAAAATTTAAGGGGTAAAAACCATTACCCATCCGAACGTTTTGGATTTTTTTCACTGTTTAAAACAATTTTTTTTTACATTTTTCTATATATTAACATATTTCGGCGGAGTATTCCGCCGGAATTTCAACCTGTGAAGTTTAAACAAATTTTTCTTTTACACTTTTTTATCTCACACTGCCGTGTGCATTGAAATATTAGCGGAATATTCCGTCGGAATATGCTAATATATAAAAAAGTGTAAAAACCATGGAATTATAGAAAAAAGTGTGGAAAAAAAGGATAGTTTGAAAAAGTATAAAAATCCGCAAAGTTCGGAGGAATAATAGTCTTTACCCCAAAATTTAAAGTCACTAATTAAGATTGTTTAGAAAAGCAAATGAGAAAAAAGTACATACCATGGTTACAAAAGTTAAAGAATGATAACACTTTAGCTAGTATGGTATCTGTTTCACCTTAAAACTTGTGACTCAACTGAAAAATAGAACATATAGATCTAATAGAAAACTCTAGAGAAGAAAAAAACGTTAGAAAGGATGTGTAACATTTGCCTGGTAAAGATCATATTGAAGAGAGGACTAAGGATCAAGACAATGAACTTAAAAGAAGGGACTGTATATGTAAGTACTTGAATCACTTCAACATAAGATGATAATTAATCGAGTGGATAAAAAATAATAAAACCTCTAGCTCTGTACGATTCTTAACATAATACTCATGAACAATGGTATCTTTCAACACCTAATGAGTGGAAAAATAAAAAGAAGAACACCCTCTTTAAAAAAAACAGTTTAGCTGAATTTCTTCTAGAAAAATTTAAAAACCAAATACGAAATTAGATAAATTATATTTTAAAGATAATAGATGAATGAAAACAGAATATGTGAAGTACATATACAAACTTCTCAAAAAAAAGTACATATACAAATATATAATAGAAATTCATCTCGACAAATTATGGAAAATGAATTAAACAGAAAAAAATTGTATAAGTAGAAAAACTCAACGAATCTCTCCCATCATACAGTAGAAAATTTAATGACATATGTTTCAATAAAGTTAAACATACAAATTAGGAAGGAATTTAATAAAAAGAAAAAAAAAGAAAAAAAAGAAAAATGACTTATTAAGGAATCACAAAAAATGTAAATGCTATATAATTCATTTGTTATTATAGAAACTACAAACACTTCATTAGAATTACCTCAAAAGTTTATTTGAATATATACCACAATCTTGTAAGTTTCAAAATGCAGACCAAGTGATCAAAAGGAAAAGCTTCACCAATATGACGTCCTATAATATGAATCAAATTGAAATGATAAAAGAATCATTCAAAAGTTAATCAGGTGAGTTTAAAGTGATTTACACGATCTAATTAAAATGAAAGGACTTAGTTGTAGCCTGTAGGTCTGAACGAAAAACTGAAACATAACTTAAATTACTATATCAAAAGATTAAGGATAAGGAAAATGATGTAGATATATATTAGTAGAATATTGAAGAACAACAATTATATTCATGTGCAGAATTCAGTTAAAAGGTTTTTCTTATACTGATCCTAAGTTATTAAAAGAACGTTGTAATACATATCTATAAAAGCTTATGAAATATTATAAAAGAAAATAATAAATTAACCTTATTAACTATAAAATATGTACCTAACAACTTAATTAAATACAAAATTACTGAGAACATAGTCAATATATATATATATAAGTTTGAAATAAAGCAAAATTTGCAAAGTATTACTCAAACAAAAGTTTGATTGCCGAATATGTGATGATTGATTGCTGCATTAGTTTTATTTCATCGAAAACAAAAAATTATTTGAATACATAAATATAATTTGAAAATACAAAATCTTTATATTATACTTTAAATATCATTTGTATCATGAGAACTTCAAGTGAGTTACTGTAAATGATGATAATGTTGGAGGTCTGCAAGTTACTATTTTCATCTGATTTGTCTTTACAAATGCGGGAATTCAAGTGTAAAAAAAAAAAAACAAATAATGTTTAGAGCACGTATAAAAACTGAACAAAATCATGAATACATAAATATAAATCTGGAAAATAAAAGAAAAAGAATTAGAGTAAAAACGGTGAAATATCCGAATATCGTTGGGATAAAGAGGAAGAACGTTACAAAAAAGATATATGCAAACAGATCCAATGAAGTATTACCATCTAAACAAAATCATGTAAATTAAAATAGAAATGTATATAAAAGAATGAAATCAAAATTAAGACATAAGTTCGAAAATACTTGACAAAAAGAATAAAAATTAGCAGAAAAAAAAGAAAAGGATGAAACTTATATTGCAACACCAAAATCAAAGAGAAACAAACTGAAAGAAAAAAAAATGAATTGAATCTGAAATCTAAGAACATCAATAACTTTTGATTATTGAATGGGGTGAAAGAGAAACATGGTATCGTTCTGCTTGGAGGCCTTCTACCAATTGAATTTGATCTTTTTCGTTTTGAATTCCAACCGCAATACATATTAAGCTCTCTCCCAGGCATAACTTTAGAGGAAAAGAATTGGGTTACTAAAATGTGCAAAATCATTTGGTCCATCTCAAATAAAGAGATCTCGTTATTTATTAAGAGTGAATTCAATTAAACATAGAAAACTTCAATTAAGCTATGGAAATTGGAGTGTAAATATGACTTAAACATGGGAAACTTCAATAATCAAGCTGTGGAAATTGGAGTGTCATTATGGCTTAGTTATGGAAAACTCCAATCTGGATATAGAAAACTGGAACGTATTGATGATGAAGAATATTTTAAAATTTGAATCTTAACCAATAAAACTTGTTTAAGTATTAAAAATAATTCAAAACTCTAGAAAATTAGTATTTGGTCAAAATTGAGCAATTGAAGTCAAAAGACTTCCTTCAAATAATAATAGTAATAGATAGATAGATAGATAGAATAGATAGATAGATAGATAGAATAGAATAGATAGATAGATAGATGTTTAGTTATTGAGTCGGTTAGTAATTAACTCCTATTTTAATTAGGTATCTATTATATCTCTGTCTAGTATTAGTCTTTTAATTCTTTATTGTTTAGGAGTCTGCTACTTATTTTACCTTGTAAGTTCACCTTTAAGAAAATAATAATAAGAAGAATAATAATTTTAGTTTTCAATTTCTCTTCTCTCTGGTTATAATTATTCCCATCTTGAACCGAGATATTACATTGGTGCTTTGATTGAGAGTAGGGCTGGGCATTGGGGTCGGGTTTTTGGGTACCCACTCGACCCGATCGGGTTCGGGTAATTCGGGTAGCAATTTTTTCCAAAAAATCGGGTATCAGGTAATACCCGAACCCGATTCGGGTATCGGGTTCGGGCAGGAAATTCCTACCCAAATACCCAATTGGGTACCCGAAGTTTCAAAGCAAAAAAATAAATAAATTGTTGATTAGTTGTTAAATTGTAAATAAATTAATTGTTAAATCTTAACTTATTTCTTAATTACATAGTTAACTATTTTTAATAATATTAAAAATAAAAAAAAATGCAAGCAACAAAGGCTAAAGCCCTCTGTTGCTTGCAATTTTAAATCCAAAACAGAGGCTTCAACACCTCTGTTTTGGTCAGCCTTTGCAATCTGCTTTAAAAGTAGATTGCAATAACCGGGTACCCGAAATTCGAAATTTCGGGTACCCGAAATTATCGGGTATTAATTGGATAGCAATTTTTGCTACCCGAACCCGAACTACCCAAACCCGAATTACCCACCGAACGCCCACCCCTAATTGAGAGTCTGAAAGAGCATAGTGGCGTGAACACCACCGCCTCTATGGAAGACGTTGTTGCTCATCTTTTAGAAGGACATCCAAGTGCATATGGAAGAACAAATTTTAGCCAATTTCAAATCTCTCACTGCCATAGTTCACAACCTACAAAACCAATATCCCCAACCTACTGCGATTGCCACCCACTAACCAGAATCCATACCATGTCGAAAGCCCTTCTCCAAAAATCACAAATATTCCCCAAAACACAACATCGGAATCTTTTTACGGTCAAAATCCATCTAAACACAGTTGTTGGGCTCAAATCGAAAATACAATACACAATGGCACGTCAAAGAATTTCAACCAAGTGCTTTTGTATTTGTCGCTAATTGTCATATCTCGGTACGACGAGTTTATGGTTCTTTCAAAATTCTCCAACGCATCGCCTAAAAATTAGAATTCCCAGTGACAACTTGTATTCACCCCCAATATTTCATGCATGTCTCTGTATTTAAACCATGTCTCGGTGAACCACCACCGCGATTCTGAGGGGGGGGGGGGGGGGGGGGGGGGACCTATTGTAATGCAAGATTTTCCAAGACCCACGTGGCTAAAAGATTTCTATAATTAATTATGTTATTTTCTGTTATTTTAATGTTTAGTTATTGAGTCTGTTAATAATTAACTCTTACTTTAATTCAGTCTCTATTATATCTCTATCATACACAGGAAAACTATTTGAATTATCTATAATTCATACTAAGTCATACAAATTTTACAATTATTGTAAAAATATAAAACGAGATTTACATGGAACAATACCAGCACATACGTGGGCATCGCAGATGCATGGCAATTGACCATAGCCAACTAAAATGCATCCGATTATAAAATTTACACAACAAAAAATTGACCATGACGGAAGTGACGGACTTTCCTGTTCTTATAGGAGTAGAGAAACTCTCAATCTCCTTATTTGATTCGGCTTCTTCCACTATTCATTTACCTTCTGTTTATTCAGTTGTCTTCTTATCTTCTTTAACTTTCGTAACCTCTGTTTCAGATCCCACGCGAATCGGAAAATAAAACAATCAGATATTACCAATCCAAGAAACATAACTATTCTCTGATTAAACAAATTAACTATTTTACAATACTTAACATGATATGATTGAAACCAACAACTGTTCCAAAGGATTTATTGCAGACCACTTCAGGAAATTTATTGTGACAATGGTTCCAGGTGGAAACTTGGTTTGGAAACCAAGACTCGGAACTATACTTCTCTTTTAGATACGATCTGAATGAGAAATATTCGCAATTACTTTGTAAAAATGCTTTTCGTATTACCAGAGAGGTACTGAAACCTAAATGATGAGTTCAAAACTGATGAAGCAACAAATCACTATAAGAAATAAGACTTGAGAGCAGAATTTTTCAGCTAGCATTGTAATTCATGATGAATACGAATTCAAAAAGCAGCGAACTAATTAGTATTGGACCTCAGGCAAGAATGTTGCATTAATACCATGATGAAATTGTAAACTTACCTTCCTCTTCAGGTAAGAAAGCTGCATAAATACCATTGGACTTCAGCAACATGACAGTTTGGTAGGGCTGAGAGGCCTCTAACATTGTTCCCCCAGGCCACGAGGGCAAGCACATAGATGTGGAACTATAATCCCCCGGACATTCCCCATGAAAAACTCCATTTCCACCTGCAGTTTTTCTTTTCCGCAGGTTCAGAAAAAAGAGCTTACTAACAACATGGACTGCTCTGAGTTGGCTGTCAAAAATAGTAATTTTTATGTTAATATCAAAGCCGAAATAGTTTTTTTATATCACTTACGTTAATGACCTATAAACTAATTAATCATTCTCTCAAAAAAAAATCTATTTTTTTTATACAAAAGGGGTTATCCACTTTTCATGATGATCACATTCAAAAAATAATCCAATCAACATCACAAAGTTAGACATTGTATAAATCCGCGACAATACGAAAGTAAAAGAGAATCAATTGTAATAGAGAAACTTACCTCCTTTTCTCTTGAGCATGTTCTGACCAAAGTTTCAAGTTTCTGTTAGCATATTCGAGGTAAGCCCATCTCTCGAGAACGTCAAATTTAGACAAAGAAATCTTTTACTCACTGTGTTTCTGCAGAACCAAAGTAGAAACCATATTCACACAACCAAAATTTAATCATAATTAGAAGACTACAATTTTAACAAACAATAGAAAAAGGAAGATTCAAACTCAAAAAGAATACATCAATTGGTTTGAATTTTTTGGTCTAGACAGAACCAAGGGCCAAGCTACGTCCGACGGATGAACTCCTTTAGAGACACATTCTCCCAACGATTGAAGAATGGCAGTACTGGTTCTTACACACCTTTTCTACGCCTAATTTATAACTTATTAGTTATTATCTTATTGGATTAAGCATGAGCTGACCACATTCGCTCCATCGTACACATACAACAACGAAACTTGAGGTAATGATATTTAAATGAACATTTGAAGACGTATCCACTGAGGAGAGTCCTCGAATTGAACTGATTGAAAATAATTTTAATTAGGCTGTTCAAGCTTCATTGAGTATTTTATCAGATTCTGAATTGTACTTAAAAATTTGATTTAATAGTAAAACAAATAATATCTAGTCAAGTTAAACATCACAATTCACAACCATATATTTGTTATACACATACTTCCATATGTTGCTTCTCGTTATTTCCTGGTAAAGTACACACTTGCAATACTATATGACTATATCATAAATAAAACTTGAATTTATTTTCTGGTACGCAGTTGCACACTGCCACATAAGAGAAACTTGATTGAACATTCCCAATAAAATTGGAAAACAGTCCTAAAATATATATATATAATTGAAGATACTACACGATTCTAATACTATTAAATTTAATTGAATTACCAAACCAAAGGAAGAAATCCAAAACAATAATCCTATCATTAAAACAAAGAAAAGAAATACAAAACTATTAATAATACTCTAGTACCTACCATATATTCATAAAACAAGAAGTTAATTTAAAGTCACTCCTAACTAATTTTGACTTGGAGTGAACCACATAGGTGCTGGAATGATCCTTTGTATACTCTGCCTATCACATGGATAGAAGCAGGACGAGAAAGTGCGGTATTCATAATTGAAGATACCAAGATCGTGACCGCCATATGGCACACAGGAGCTATACGATTGGGGTGGAATTAAGTCGTTTACATCGGTAAAGTAAATGGAATTGGACTTCAATCTGCCATCATCAATCTTGATGGCAAAGGAATGATTGTTACCGATAAAAAGAGTTAATCCATCCAACGAACCATCATCTATGTACATGAACGCACGTTTCTCTGAATCATATTTATGAACATCAAAACTGATAGTCTTGTACGGAAGTTTTGTAACAGTATGATGCATGACGTGACGCACGACCAAAAAGAGGTCACCACCGCCTCCACGCTCCTCCTCCTCCGCAACTACAAGGAATTTCAAGGGAAGACAATCGTAGGACCGGTAATTATCCTCATCCTCATCATCATCGACGGCACATGGGCAAATCCTTCGCAACTCTTCCAGGGACTCATAGCGGGATCTTTGGTAATTATCCTCATCCACGGTAAATTCCATTGGAATAACCTTTGGAGACCGAGTGTCCTGAAGATCCCAAGCCTCAAACTCCTCCCATTTGGTGATGCAGTAGAAGAGTTTTTGTCTGCTGGAGTATACAAAATGCTCGTAGTCTTTCAGAGCGCCGATGGGAGTCCATTCTGCTGAGCTGGCACTGGGGGAGCAGAAAGCCAGTCTACGTTCTGGACCGTAAGACATCATCACACGGCAGTCTTGTTCTTCGGGAGAGCAAGAGGTGATCACCTTGTGTACGCACCCGTACCCGCCTTTCAAATTTAAGTCGGGAATAGGTAAGGTGTGAATAGGTGGAAGCTTTATGTGACGGCCAGAAACAGGATTACATAGAAACAAATCACAATTGCGCGGATTAAACAAAGTAAGCCACCCATATGACGATGATACAAACTCAATAATGTCATCAATAGGCAATATTCCCCCCAGACTCTTACTGCCGGGGAGGTTTATGACTTTGTTCTTTTCAAGGCTATAAAACCTGTAAACCATATCATTATGCTTAATTAAAAAATTATTAATCTTGTCGTTGAAAGATGGGGGTAGCATCAACCATGGCGTTGGCGTTGAGATCCTTGATGGCCGCGTTGGCGTTGAGATCCTTGATGGTGGCATTGGCGTTGAGATCCTTGATGGCGGCGTTGGCGTTGAGATCCTTGATGCTTTGAAATTAGTAGCTTTAATCGAAACAACAACGCTCATCATCGACCGTGGAGGAGCAGCAGCACCACCTCCACACAGAGAAAGAGAATTATTATTATTAGTAGTAGTAGTAGGTGAATTGGTGGGAACCGCCGCTGCTTTCGGAGAAACCCAATGTAATATTGAACAAGCAGCAGCAGCCATCTATGTATCTATATATGTATCTATCTATCTCCACTAGTAGTAGCAGCAGTAGTAGTAGGGTTTTACAGAGTTTGATATACGAAAACAAACACCCCCCTTCCTTCCTTCCCTTCCTTTTACCCTACTTCGGTTCCGAGAAAGACGAAAGCGCTGCTTAAATATATATATATATATATGTAGTAAAGTGGTGGCAAAATGGTTCCTAGCCCATGGTTCCAGTCAAACCCAACTAATTTTGGGTTGGGTTTGTTCCTAAACTCTTTTTCGTTGGATTGGATTCGGTTGGATTGACTTCTATTGGATTTTATTGGATCAGTTCCACTTCAATTTCAGTTGGCTCCATGTTGATTTTGAGTTGGTTTCAAGTTGGGTTAGACCAAATATTAACAAAACATAATTAATTTTAATTTGATTAAAACAAATGTTATTTTTGCCGAAAAGCAATCAAGTTACCGATCAACAACAATAACCAAATTAATCCTACTTTAATTTTTTTGAAATTTAATAAGACATTAATCGATAACCAATAGATATATGAATTTCTATTGTGCTTTAAACTTTACAATAAACTAAATATGTGTGGATAACTTTAGTATTTCTTCCAATTGTGGATTTACTTTTCTAGCCTTACTATTACAATTATGAATAAATAATATTTTTTAAATCTAATTTAAAATCTTCAACTTTACTACAATGTTAATTAATAATGAAGTACCCCACTTTCATGCAAATTAATTAATGTAAAATGAATGTCATTAATCCAAATATTACACCTTTCAACCTCTTCATATGTGCAGAAAACTTTTCATCTTCCAATTTTTCAACCTTCCAATTTTTCAATATGTGTTGAACTCTTCATATCCCCAACTATCTATTGAAAATAAGTATAATGTAATATACATTAAGTTCACTTCTTTCCCACAAGATTAATGAGCTATAAAAAAGACACAACTTTCCAAAGCTTTCCACCTTCTTTAACGATTGGTGAATTTTTTTTGAATCTTTTCTCAATAAGAAAGTAAATCGAGTTCAACTCATCATAGTCTAAATTCATAAGATATTTTCCCACCTTTGATGCACGGTTATAAGCCGTCCCTAGAAAATCTATAGGTATAGAGAACATCCCATTAATCATAAGAGTAAAGGGATCAATCAACCTCTTTATGTGCTCTGACTCAACCACACTTAGAAATAGTTTTACATGCCAATTCAAAGGTATATTTCTTTGACAATGAAAATTTTTTCAAAACTTTGTTAGGTTTCCATTCTTGATCCAAATGATCACGGGCTATGGCATTCATCACCGGTATGTATTGTCATAATTCTTTGGGCTTGAAAATATCGTGGTGAAAGCTACGTCCGAGGGCCAATACTTCTTCTAAGCTACTTTCCATAAATTCAATGGACAAAAAGACTTTACTCAATGATTTTGGCCACCAAGAGGTAAGAAGTTTAGCTCATTCATGAAAAGAAACTTGTTGTCACGAATTTCTCCGGGGGGTAATAGGGCAAAGTCCTTGTTTTCTCCCAATATGCGCCAACCCATTGTGCCCGGAGGTAGGTTTGTTTTGTGGGGGGCCGTTTTGTGTATAAATGAGATAAGATAAGAGGGAAAGAGGAAGAAGTACAAGAGTAACAAGATATGTTACATATACCTCCATGCTTTTTTCTTTGCACTAGAATATATGTTAGATAGGAGATGATTTCTAGAAGTATATATGGATTCTGGAGTTGTTTCATTCCATGATAAATTGACTAATTTATCCTTATTAATGTATCAATTAAAATTGAGGAACTTCTTACAATTAGGACTGTCAATGAACCTAAACCAGCTCGAAGCTCGTAAGCTCGACTTGATAATTTTCAAGCCAAGCTTTATACGAGCCGAGCCCAAGCTAGCCAGGTCCTAGCCGAAGGTTAAGGCTTGAAATCAAATTCAAGCTGAGCGTGAGCAAAGGTATGTTCGGCTTAAATTAGGCTCGGGCTCGTAAATTTATATACACACGCATATTATATTATTTAATAATCCAAAATTAGGAAAAACAATCCTTAAAATGATCAATCACCATTGCAATTCCAAAATTTTCCTTATATAACACATTAGTTTATAAATAATTGAAACACGTAAAAAAACTCTGTATCTAACTCTAAGAGGCCTATGTTTTTTCTAATACAAATCAATGAATCACGTACATAAATTGAGTTTGAAAGTCGTGGGCTGCACCTACTAGGTTTCATCTTCAAAAAGCTGTTGTTCATCATAGTTCTTATTTCACAAGCAATTTTCTTGTAAGTAAACCAAATATATATTTATCTATAATATTTTTTAATCTTAAATAATATATAGAACATTATCTCGAGAGATATTTCAACTTAGCTTATTGTTGTGACAAGTAGAAAATTGAATGAAATTCTTTTTCCTGTAAGAAAAGCCTTACAATTTGTAAGATAATTCTTTAATTATTTTTTTCTATAGTTAATTCATTACTCATAATTCTTTAAAGAAATCTTTTTTACAAATGTTGATGGCTTTTTTAATGTATAAATAATTTTTTGATTATGTTTCTCTGTAGTTAATTCATTACTCATATGTTTTAAAAGGAATTTTTTTTTCAAGTGTTGATGGCTTTTTAATGTATAAATTCTTATTTGTGTCTTGGTGCAAGAGAAATCGATTGGAAAGCTAATAAGAGGCGATATAATTTACTTTACTTATTATAGATGTTTTCGACTTTGCTAATTTAAGTTTTATAATTTGTCATTAGAACATAGATGATGTCAATTCTTTTAAAGTTTTGTGCACTGTTATTATTATTATTTTTTGTTAATTTATATATTATATTTACTTTATTACTTGTAGTTTTTTTTTAAATATATATATATATATATATATATATATACTTGGGCCAGCTTGGGCTCGACTCGAAGCTCATATATATTTTCAAACTGAGCCCGAGCTTTGGAAAAATAAAAGCTCGTATAAATTAAAGTCTTAACGATAAAAGCTCGCACAATATCAAGCCGAGAGTGAGCATAACTACGCTCGACTCGCTCAGCTTGATTGACAGGCCTACTTAGTACTTACGAATAAGGACTCCCGTAAGGTAATGCTTATACCTCTTCAGTTCTTTTTGGAAAAAAGCTATAATGGCATACCTCTGGCTTTTTAACAAGGGGGAGGACTTTTGAAATGAGTCCAACACACGCAATCAAAGAGAAAAATAATACGATTTTACAGTATTTTAGTTCTTCTCGCTATTTTAATTAGGTATTTCATCTCGTATTATACATCTTATGCACATGACAAATGAATAAAATGTTTCTTTATCATATACACATCACATCACCAGTGATAGCTATTTCGGTTTCTAGAATTGCTTCTTTCGCTTGTGAATTAACTTATATATTCTTATTTATATTATAATTAATTTAAGTAATACGTATTGATATGCCCAATTTTGGGCATTTAATTTCTACCTTGCTTAGAAAGCCCAAAGAGAATGTTTATAGGCCCAATATATAAAATAGAGCCCAAATTCGATGATTCGGCCCATTACAGTAGGGAGACCCGCGTTCCTGCCACGATCCAATTTCATGACCCATGACCCGATCTATACGGATCGTCCAATCTGAACACGTGTCACAATCTGAAGAGATGCACATGTAATCTGTCTATCCGTACACGCTGTCACCTATAAATACACTCACGAGTGCTCAAATTAGACACTCAAGAACTATTCATTAAATTCACTCCTGAATTTACTGTATCTCCAAGGTATACATCTCGATTTAGAATCTAAGTAGACCTATATATATAAATACGAGATTTATGTCAGGATCCTTTATACGAAGTGAACTACATTAGACTTGATCCCATTATGAGGTACGTAGGCAGCTCTACATAAGAGTGCATTCTATACTCTTATTAACCCCGGGTCGAGTCCTACCCCGAACCTCAACTGTTTTGAGTTGTATTGTAGGTCCGCCGAAATACGACCCAGATCACGTACAATTATAAGATCACCTCCCCATAATAATGGGTACATATTTTTCAGTTTTTGGCAAAGATCAATTCTAATGGCACAAACTCTCTTCCTTTCTTGTCAAAGTGAAAGGACTTCCTGAAATGAATTAACTCACTTGCAAGTTTTGCAATATTTGGAACTTGAAGGGCATAATGATTTATTATTAAGTAAAATACTTTGTTAATTCAATTACATTAATATTAACACTATATGATGTCTAGTTGTATTACAATATAATAACCCAAATAGTAACTCAACAAGTTATTCCACACATCTGATGCAAGAAATTTTCTTGTACATATATATATATATATGAAGATTAAAAATTTCTTAAAACTAGAACAATAAAAAAAGTAAAATAAAAAACTTTTGGAATTTTAAAAAAAAGGTAAAATATATCCTATGAGAATGCTTTAAGGCTATAAGTCAGGAAAGCATTGATCAAATACATAATTAAGAGGGAGTAAGGGCATGTTTGTATATTCATATGAAGAGGGCTCAATAAATTGAGGTCCAAACAGCTTATCAAAGCTTTTCCATTCACTGAAGTACTGATTATTATCCAAACTGCTCTTATCATCTTCAATATTCTCATTATTTGTCGTCGTCGTAAAACATGTGGAAATGGAGGGGCTATCAACCTTTGGAAGCTCTACCATTTGTGGAAATGGTGGTGGCTGATGTTGAAATATTGGCCCTTGATTAAGAAGATCGAAATCAGGGATTATATTATCCGGAGTGATGGGATATGATAAAGGCTGGTAATGGCTTCCATAGTAAGTGTTATTATTCCAAGATTCAAATCCTTGTTTGAAACTTGGATTCGGCTTCTTGAATGCACGACAAACGACCCATCCTTCTTCCTGTTACATGTAATTTCACGATCGAGATTATATAGATATTTTGACTGACATGTAAGAATAAATCATTAATTTGAAGAGGGTTTGTAAAATTTAAATTTTACACGCAAGATTTGAGGGTATAGATTAGTCAGGAGGGTATCGATTTAGGCATTTTTCAACCTCAGAAAGTGCTCAAGGGAAAGAATGGTTGTCATGTTTAAATAAAATCATTGCAAAATTCATCCTGTAATGTGTGGAGATTTAGCCATGTAATTGTGATACTGATAAATTAAAGATACGAATTAAATTATCCTTAAGGTTACCTGAGGAGGTCCATGTTCAGATGTTTGAAGTCGATATTCATGCATGATCCAATCGGTTTTCCTTCCATTAGGCGCTCGTCCTTTGTAGAACACCAATGTCTTTCTCATCCCTATCATCGTGTCCTTAGAAAGCACTGCCTTATCCCTGCCCGTAGCCTTCCAAAAACCGGCAACCGTTGCCCTATTCGTTCTAGTACCCGTCGGGTACTTCCTGTCCTTGTGACTGAAGAAATACCACTCGTTTTGTTCTTCATCATTTCCCAATTTGCACCTATCTATAGAAGCAAAGAGGTGTCAAAGCATAAAGTTGATTTCTTAAAGTATTCTCTCATTATATTAAACGTTGATGTGCAAGTACCTTGAATATCCCATGGCTCAATTCTGTAGAGATCAATGTCTATGATGACATCAAGATCAATTTTGAGAGAGTTAACCTTTCTCTTGAGATAGTACCCAACGAGTTCTTCCTCCGTTGGGTGAAACCGAAACCCCGGTGGTACACACGACTCCATTTCCATATTCCTTGACGATCTCTTGGTATATCCTGGCAACCAAACAATGACAAATACACTATATGCTAAGCTACTATCGAGGTAGAGCTATTTGAAAAATGAGAAATTATGTTTTGAAACTTGATTTGAGTTTGACCAAACTCAAATGTAATTCATTTTGTATAGTAATTAGTTTCGCAACAAATATAATTCACTCAAGTTGTTAAATTATACTTGATTTTAATCAAGCATGACCTGAATTAGAATTTTATGCGGAAAACTTTTAAGAAAAGTGTAAAATTTATACCACACTTTGTAATTGTGAATTTTCCTGATTTGTATTCAAAGCCCATTCGTGAGCATAATGCAATGATACAAATATGGTCCCATCAATTTGTGGTGCATATATGTGTGCTTTGAAATTGTGTTTAATTTATGAGGAAGAAATATTGGCAGACCAAATGTGGTACCCTACCCTCCACTCCAGCCCCAAAGAACAAGTGTCCATGCCTAAACATAGGTCAATCCTCTTAGTTGCATGATACAAAATTAAAGTACTTATCGCATCATTTATTTCAAAATAGTATTTCATTCATATTTTATTTCATATATAATATACATGTATATATAACATATATAAATTTTACGTCATCTGAATATTGTAAAAAATATATATATATGCAAAACATGAATATGAATATATATGATGGAAGATTATTAATTAAGAACAGAAGATTGAGATAACAAAAATGGTAGCTAGTAGCCATAACAATTGACTTTTTTTTCTTTCTTTTTTCCTTTTTATAAGGACAAGGGCATGTTCATTTCTTTGAGTGCATTCCACTCCATGCTTCCTGGGTGCGCAAGGGGTTTCCATGCCCACCATTGCTGCACAATTTATGAATTGAAAAATGTACTCTATGTAGATCGAAGTGATAATATAATTATGCTCTATTATAACTCTTCCAGCTAAATAACAAGTAACCCCCTCCTAGCTCCCAAAATTATCAAGAGCCCTTGATCACCAATGCCATATAACTTTATAAGGACGTATGTATATTTCCTAGCTAATTTACATGGATCGTTCGATATTTACCAAAAAAATAAGAAACATGGATCGTTGGATCAACGACTCACATTCACCATAAGTGAACTATATAATGAAATTATGGCGGTGTATACAAACTCGATCTGGGATAGAATTTACCCATAAACCCAATTTTCTTTCATCACATACCATGGAGGATAACACAAGTGCATGCACCATATAAAGAATCATATTCAAGAAAACACTAACCAGAAAATTCAACCTAGCTCGTTTTCTTCTTCTTCTTCTTCAAGAGAGAGTTGTTTCTTGAGGTGATGAATATATGTTGGATTAATGTGTTGACGGATATTTATATGATAAGCAGATGCAAACAGTATAAACACACAAAATATAATGCTTATAAGTTTCCTATATATCTTAATATACATGTACATATATATATATATATATATATATATATATATATAGAGAGAGAGAGAGAGAGAGTGTAAATGTTATTGATTACGCGTGGGGGCGGGGTGGCAGATATTGGATCAAAGGTTTGTTTGGACGGCGTGACACCAAAATTTCACGCCACCCCCTCTCCACCGTTATATTGTGCTCTAAGGTTTATTCAATCAACTTAATTGTCATTTGTCACGTTCATTCTTGAACAACAAATTAACATTTATGCTAAATTAGACGGAATGACGCACGGATTGGAACCGTGTTCTCGAACGAAATAGAACACGGGTGTACGATAGGTTGATGTAAATATGCTATATAAGCTTGTATTAGTCCTTTTAAAGATACGAGACAAGATAATAGAACTGTTCAGCATTTGATACTCAAATTGCTGATCATTCGATGAATAAAATGGAGCCACATTTCAGGAAGAAGATTAACCGTCGATAAATTTAGCCAACATTGCTTCTAATACGAATTTCAACGTTATATATATTGGAACTAGATCAACTCCCTTGAACTTTAGGCACTCATTAGATTGATAGACAAAGAATTTCGTTCATTCACTACGTTAGTATCCAAAGTCATTTTTACATTTAATTTGTAAGAAGTTAATACTCTATGTTTATGGATTCTTTACCTTATCTTTTTGGTAATACTTTTTCAAGATCGCAGCGGGTTTTGCCATAAAAAAAATAGCCTCAGTCATTTTCATTGAGCACAAAAACTTGTAAAACTTTAAAGTATAAGTGCATTTTTTTTTAGCTCAACCCACAATTTAGCAACGCTTGTCCCTGTTTGGTGCGCCGCCCTTCGACAATTGGCACCAATTAACAGCTGCCATGTGGACACCTAGCTGTCGACATCAGGAAGGTAATGATTTGTTACATATTTTAGGTTCAGCCAAACACGATTTAGATCAGCCTTGTTATTTATAATATCGGAAAGATAGGTAAGAGTCATTTACATTTTCCAAGACCGCCTGGTTGATAGTTACACTAATTAACTCTCTAGCAAAGGATTTCCCGCACCCTGAGCGAGCTGAGAGCATGGAGAGACACAATATCCGGTCCAGAATCGAGAGGCAATTAGGGTGGAATGAAGACGAGAGAGACCTATATACGTATAAACATGAAAATGCAATATAATAAAAACATATAAAAGTTACCAGAAAATTAGACAAGTGTCTCTTCTCTTTAACTTTGAATGATAACTCGGATAGTCTATTATAAAACGATGTTCGATTTTGTATTGTACATTATACATGCATGTCAAGCGATTAATATACACTTTCCAGAGATTTATATATGCTCGGCTTACAGATGTAATATACAAAACAAGATGAAATAGAAGATACCAATTTGCACATCTTCAACCCATTAAGAGTACCTTCACAAATGAATGTAGGACAAATATGTTCGCTCGGGTTAGCAGGGGGTTTGCATAATAGACATTATCGAATAACGCCTTTTATGAAGAAGGTTTTTTGTTGTTGTTGGAAAAAAAAGAAGTCCCACTCCTATTAACATAGGAACTGGAAGTGGAAAGAAAGGTATGATCCATGCAAATTGATATGTCTGTTCCATAAAAAAAGTTTTTAGATTCTTAATTAATATTAATTGCTTCCGATTCACCGGATCTCACTTCTTTTGAAAGGAGTCAATAAAAAAGTGAAGATATGCACCAACTTAAACCAACTTAGTTAGATTAGTATTAGTTAGTGATTTAGATTAGTTAGAGATCCCGATTTAGTGAGTTCTTTCTTCCGTGATGAACTGTTGGCACCAGTCCCATATTTTGTCTCTGTGGGCCAATGGCTCGGCGTGTACATATAATTGATCAAGAAAACATATGAAGCATATATACTTACATATTGTATATATTTACATGATACAAAATATTTAATGAGTGATCATATTAGAATAGAGAATGTAACGCCAAAAACATCGTTGATATCTGCAGTTACATATGTTTCTTCACCAGCTTTGCTTTTGGTCCCAATTCTGGAAGAATCCTCGTCTTTTGGGTTCAAATTATGTAATTCACAATCAGACAAGATAGCATGATATTTGTGAACAATTATAAAAAAGAAAAAAAGAAAGATATTTGTGAACAAATAAAAAAAATTGGACCACTTGAGAAAAATATGTGCACTTTTTGGATGTCGAATACTTTCTTATTATGAAATTGAAAACTCTCAATTTTTTAATTGAATGTTGAGTATGTTACAAGAAAATATAGCAAGATACCAAAAAAAAATAAAAATTGTCTTATATTATAACTAGGAAAACAACTCTATTTAATTCGGACCACTCATAGAAGACTTGAGACAAAAAGAACTTGCTAAAATAAGCAAGCATAATCCAAACCACTAACATCTAGCGAATATTAAAAACTAGAGAGGCAGCTTTAAATTTTTAATTCCTCATCTTTTATTTTATTATTTTCAAAAGAACTTATATATGTAAATATATATGTTCTTAATGTTCAAGTTTGTTAGACCACCTAAGTAAATCACAAAATAAATATAATATAAAGCTATGAATATATATTTAATAGATATAGACACATTCTCTCAAGTCAAGGTGATTAAATTTAGTATCGTTAAAGGATCAGCATTTGTTGTGATAATACTTACTTAAATCGACTGACCTATTAGGGGAAAGTCCTAATCATCAAGTAGAATTTGTCGCTATTGAGCCTCAACTAGGAAGCTACAAACCTAATGACCTGACCATTTCGATCAAAGGGGATCACGAAATAAGGTTCTATCCATGGTCCAAAGTTTTTTTTTTTTTCCCATCAAAACATTCGAAAAATTTCTATTTTTTGACTTACGAAAAAAAAATCACCAGATAATTTAAAAATTATATTATTTCCCCAAACACTCTTAATATTTCCATGGTTTCCATGCATGAAATATGAAAACTTTCATTGAATCAAACGTTACCACTTATTTATTAGTGTAATTTGATCGATTGTTGATATATATATATAAATATTTTATATAACTATTGTTTTTTATTACTGAAAAGAGGAATCAACTCTTCTTTACATTTTTTTTCATAATTTTTACCTTGTTTTTGGCATTTTTCAAATTTTTCATGACGTTTTCGAAATGATTTTTATATTTATGAACTCGAAACTTATCATCGAAATAAAATTTTAATCTATTTTACCATTGAGTTTATGAACTAAGCGAGTGATTGAAATCTCTTCTTCTTATGGAGAGGAAAGGAACGTTGAACACTTGCCTAGTCTATTTTGACAGGAATTAGAGCAGCCGGTCTACCTATTCCGTGTCTATTAGGCCACGTATTCAAAATTTGATATAATTCAATTATTTGTAAATAATATTATTTTTTTTCAAAATCAAATCCCAAAAACTTCTAAAGAATACGCATGCAAAGCCTCATGAAAGTTTGTTGCAAAACTTTGCGGCTACTTCCCTGACGAGATTGACACATACACACATGTATATATTACCCATGAGTATTGATTATTGTTAGATGTATTAATTAAATATTAAATGATTCTTCTTTCTAAGTGTTTAAGTTTTTAGTAGAGTTGGTCATTTAATATGGTATCAGAGTCAGGCCAAAAACAAAGAAGTCCCGTGTTCAGACTTTACCGCCACTCATTTATGAAAAGTATTATAATAGGCTTGGTTAAAAAAAATACCGCCTACACGTGAGGGTGTGTATTAGATGTATCAATTAAATATTAAATAATTCTCCTTTCTAATAGCTTAAACTTTTAGTAGAGTTTGTCATTCAATAATTATATATTTGGGGTTTTAACAATTAGTGATTTTCACCCATTGTATAATTTTCAAATTAACACAAGCAGTTATTTCCTTCCTCTAAGACTTTATGATGGCATCAAAGTGGCAATGGTTTATATATATATATATATATATATATGGTCCATAGGGTTGCATGACTTTAATTTAGCTAATTATGCGTTTGGTAAATTCATTTTCAAATGGACTTTTGGAGATGAAAAACACTTTTTAAATGTACTTTTGGAGATGGAAATCCATTTGTATAAATGTTATTTGTTTGATAATGATATTTAAATGGACTTTTGGAATAAGTCACTTTTTCAAAAGTCCATTTAGAAGAAGTGCGACTTTTGGAAGAAAAAAAATCAGTACTTCTATAAGAAGTTATTTTAAATGTAATTTTGCCAAGTGCTTTACATTTCTAAAAGCACTAAATGTCCATTTGATAGAATCATTTATTTAAAACGGTCCATTTTGAAAAGTTCATCCTACAAATGGACTTATTAACTAAAAAATAAATTCAAACACATCCTTTATCATCAATATTATTAAAACAAAACATAAGATCTTGAAGAAACATTATGCAATACTCATGGACAAAAATGAAGAAAAAAATAGTTGTTTTTAGTTATTCGTAGAGCTTGTAACTCGGAGTATTCGGACAACGTAGCCATCTATATATTGTAGGTTTCAAATTAACAACTGTAATTATAGTAGCACGTTAATTTTTGGAGTTCTTAAGAATCCCTGATCGATAACTTCTAGAGGGTTTCAACAAAACAAGAAAATGATTAAGAATTAGGTCCTACCCATGACTCCAACCATCGAATTTTAAGATATGATCATCACTTCAATCTGAGAAAATAATTGCAAATCTGGTGTGATCAATCGCCTTGCCCTTTTGTGCATTTTTAATGACTTGTTGTTTTTCTTTTACAACAATTTTCTGAAATATGAATCATATGGTAATATATAATTATATTGTGAAGGGCAGGATCACTTTCAATGTTATTAAATTTATTAATTAAAGTGAGTTGGATTACATTTATGAATCATTTCAGCAAGGAAAATGAGATATATATGATCTAGAAAAAACAGTGTTTATCACAAGCAATTATGGACCCCTTGTAAGAAAAACAAAATGTTACCATTATTAAGAAAAACAATTATGGGTTATTAACTTTTAATTTCGCCTGATATTAACTAGAAGTTGATAATTAACATGTTAATTAATTATCAATTAATATTATATATGTGTGTGTGTGTATATATATATATATATATTGATAGCTCATTTCGGGGAAATAAAAACATTTAACCCGAATGGTTATAGTGTCATTATAATCACTTGAGATGTGCATTATTTTCCCATGCAAAGGAAGTAAGAGTAAAAGGTAAACCAAAAGAGTTCATTACTTTGGGACCAACTTTTACAAGTGTTCTTATTTCAAGCAAAAAGTGAGCAAAGTGGAAGTAAAGACACTTTCGGAATCAATTTTGACAAGTGTGGTTATTAAAGTTGATTGTGAAGTGAAGTTTTCTGCGGTTGAGACCATCTGTTGTCAAATTGTGATTTATCTGGTATATCATTTTAATGCATAAATCTTTTTGAAAAATATAAAGTTACCACGGATTATATAAATTTGTCATATGTAAATAAAGTAAAATATAAGATGATACACTGTATCGAAACAATGAAGTCATTTTCACTTAGGCATGGCATGCTCATTCCCTTAATTAACCATTCACCTAATACAAATATATATATATATATATGGATAAAGTTGATTGCAAAAAGAGAATTCTCTTTCTACCCATGGTAGATCATTCATTAGCACATAGGGTGCTTTTGACAATATTGTCATAACTCTTGCAAATGACAATAGATAAATAAAAAATCAAATAATTAAATATTTGATTTGAGATCATTAATTAAATAAAAATTTGTTTGAGTTTGATTCATTGGATATAATAACTTAAGTTTGAACACTTTTCTATTCGATAAGATTCGAAAGAAATCAAGTTATTTCAAATCGAATTGATTACATACCACTTATATATGCATGTTGGACTGGTATTAGGGACTTGATCAAAGCTCGTTTTAGTTTAATTCTATTAAAAATTTAACCAAATTCTAACATAATTTTTCAAATTAACTCGATAAAAGTTCCAACAAACTTGAATACTAATACATCTATCTTCAATTCGGTTCACATGCACCCTCACATTCTCGAATAATTAAAAAAAAAAATTGTTCAACAATCTACATTACATAGGATTTGCATTCTCTTCTCTTCTGTTAAGCTCATTCCCAAAAAAAATTCACTTATAATCCTCAGAAAATGTCTCTTGATGCTCAAATTTTTTATTCATGCTCAAGATTTAATTTACTGTGAAAATATACATATCCAAACTAATATATAGCATATTTCACAAACATATACAAGAAGAAGACTACTGACGCCTTAGAATTCACACTTTGACATTAATACTTGAAATATTGTCAATTTGTCATCAATAATTTCTTTTATATATATACACATAAATATATATACTGCTAGTGTGAACGCACCTCCAGCCGCTTGCTACATACATGAAAAATACGACTAATCAAATATTTAATTAAACGAGTTTGATTAATTAATTATGAATAGCTCACATGTAAATTCATAATCATATTTAAATTAATGGTAAATTGATGCAAAAATTATTTGTTATTATACAATCCATTAGCACTTATATTTGAGTTGTGCGCTATCCTTGAAGGATTGGATTGCTTTAGCAAAGCTGTAACTTTGTAAACCAAGCAAGTTGGATTTGCTCTCTGGGGCGGTTTGTGGGACTAAGCAAGTTATGCTGCTTTGCCTGCACCCTTCATGAATTGGGCAAATTTTTCAACCCTTCTAATCATATGATCGAGACACACACACACACACACACACATATATATATACACTTAAATTCTACGTTGTGCCAAGTTAAATCAAAGTGTAATTCATAAGACGAGAAGTTACCCTTTCTATCTAATTGGTATCTCGTACGAGCTAGAATTTACCAGTAATAGAAGTGATTCTTAAAAATCTCACGATTTCATGTCCCAATAGAATTACAAGTATTTGTATATATTTGTCTAATTTCACATGGATCCAGCTACATCCCAAAACTTTGATTTCGAAAGCTGCTATAAACGTTCACTTTTGTAGTTTATGGAGTAGGGACCTAAACCCATTACTTCCTTTATGAATTTGATCATGTTTATTGTAGTAATTAGTGAATCAGACAGCTCAGAAAAGATATCAATTTAATTGGTACATTGGTGTGACTATGGGATGGAAACAATAATTATGATTCAATTCGAATACTCAAAGTTGACTAAAAATTTCTATGATCATAATTGAAGAAGATTTATATGCTATTAACGGGTGATTATATAGTGACTGAAATATAACATACTATTCATTTTTGAGGATCATAAGTACGTGGGTTAATTTTCAAAATGCAACCCACATGAATTAACATTGGTGCACCCAATTCAATAAAAAATTATTACTTGTTGCCCTACCCATATAAAAGCAAATATTATGGGGAAGGGGGATTTTAACTAAACTTGAAAATGACTTAACAAGGTTCTAGAGAAGGGGTGGAGACTAGGGACCCTTCACTAAGGCTGATAATGACATGTTTCCACACTCAAATGTTGTCTCCCATTCCATTTTCATTATATATATAAGAGACAATACGCATGGTTTCATCATTGCTTCATTACAAGCTTATTCCATTTTGTCTGTTCTTGTTTCAATTATGTAATTCAATTACAAGCTCGAGCTCAAAAGATTTCCACCTCTTTGAGCAAGAAGAAAAGGGGTTGAGTTTGAGGAAAAATTTCATGCTACCACTTAGGTACATGTCCAAGTGAGTTTTAAATCGCTTCACATGATGATGTTATAAAGTGAAATGATCACCTAATCATGTATAATCCAGTGATTTAAAACTCACTTGGGCACGTACCCAAGTGGGTAGCATGGGATTAACCGAGTTTGAGTCCGAGCAAAGGAAAAAAAAATATACATATATATATTGACTCGCAAGCCTTTAAACATGCATATATATAATTTATATATATATAATATTAGATTCAAGATCGGGTTGTTAGCAATCTCGTGCTCAAGTAGCCCCAGTCAAGCTCTATTAGAACCAACTCAATACAATGTACAACCTTATTCACCACCAGACATGATGATAGGGTGAGAATAAACATGGATCTCATTTAGTTATCATTGAATACGATTGAGTCTAGTATCACGAGCAGGGTCATCCAATTTATTGGAAAGGAGGAGGACCTATCCATTTGGGCTTTGGCCCAAATTATTAATTCCTCACACCCGCGGTCTGGTGGATTGGACCCGATCCTGGTCGTGGGTAGGTTTTTCGGTATTTATCTTTTCTTCATACAAAAATAGGTCGTATTTATAAAACCATGTACTGTAACCATGTGGTATAAAGCCCATGTTATATTATATTTCTTTCTCCTCGTCTCTTTTACTCTTGTTTTGTAATATGTAATCCGGGCTAGGCCTGTTTCACGAGTCACGACTAAATGGGCCGCCCTTTTTCAAAATATGGGCTTTACGGTTTAAAAGTATATGGGCCTCGTTCCTCAGCTTAAAGCCTGCAAGTATGCAACATGCAAAACTTGTAAATATGGGAGAAATGATATCCTGGTTAGAAATATGGGAGCAGGAGGCTGAGGGACGACCACAATGAGTACAAAGGTCCAGGCTATATAGGATCAAAGGACTTTTCTCTCATTGAGGAGCAGAGAGAGATGGATAAAAAAATTCCACTTAGTGGGATCCATCTTACACAGATTGTTGTGATTATACAATGCTTAAAGATTCGTGAACACTAGAGTTGTCGAACTAATACAACGAACCATGAAATGGAACACACGTGGATAACCGCAAATCATACATGAATTCAAATCTCCAAGACTCAAACCCTAAAAATCACTCATAATCAAAGAAAAAATTATACCAACAAATAATATTACTGAAGGGAAAACTAAAAGCGGTGATTATTGGGAATAACATATGATACAGAGTGGCATTGAATGCATAAATCTCTCTCCCTTACAAAATCTGTCAATCTTTCTATAAATTATCCATCAAAGTATTGATCATAACTTGATCATAAATACTTACATCCAAGCTACACGAATCCAAGAAAGAATAAATCACAAACCCGATAACAGCTAAAACCGAACCCAGCAACGAGTGCATTGCGCCATGCAATCTCCTTTGCAATCGATATTATAACCCAATACTTTTGGATTACGAATGAGTAAGCTTCTCAGTGTTTTCCCTTTAATACCCCATTCTTTTTCCAAAATGCCCACATTAGCCTTCACTTCGTTTTCAAGGCTACACCCTAGTACCTCGGGGAATTTCTTGAGAAATTTGCCAATATCATCGTCCGTGAGGCCTAAATCCTTGAGGTAACTTAGTATTTCACTTACTATCTCAAACTTAGGCACTTCTACCTTCCGTTCTTCGCCCCAATAAGGAGAATGGATACGACCAAACGCTTTCCCAAGAATCTTTTCTTGTTCGTCATTAGCAAAACCGTACGTGGATAGAGCCTGTTTACAAGATTCCCATTTTTTGTTATCTTCATTACTGAGGATTGGATCGTGAATTTGGGCAGTAGAATGTAACTCCCAATCCCGAGTCGGGTGATTGGCTATCCCGTTTCCCCGGAGGTTATAACGGGGAATGTAAATTGGAAGATTTACATTTACTGAGATGTGAGCGGGCTGCAAGAGATCGTTCGGTTAATATTTATACTTGAAAAGATGCATTAGAATAAGAGATCACTACTTGAAGAACTTAGACGAGAAAATGATGATGTCGTAGGGCGATATGATGACATCACGATGTGTAATCTAACGTTCGTGAAACTTCCCATATCCACGATAGGTGTTCTGCAAGTCGTAGTCAATGTATTGTGAAGTGATTATACTTTAATCATCAACCATGCCCTATTGAAGAAACAAGCATTACCATGCGTCTTTGATTCGAGTTTTTCGGGTTTTCTATCTTCTCCCCACCCACACACTCAAGCCTATCCCCCACCCCATTTCTTCACTGCAAACTATATACTAATTTGATGTTATTAACTAACAAAAGAAGAACTAACATATTTACCAAAGCAAACATATTGAGTAAAGCTAGATTCAACAACATCAAGTCTAATTTACTTGTTGTAATATGTTTTCAAATTGTCCCAACATAAATCACTTCTCAAGAAATGCTAAATTCTAAGAATATTCTGTTAAACGACAGTGTAATTTAACTGCTTACTATTATCACTATTTTAAGAATAAAATCCAAACACTCCAATTTTAACTTGCTACAAAAGAGCAAAAAAAAAAAAAAAGTAGAACTTACATATGAGTTGAAGCACACCGTCGGATCAAATCTCAGCAGAGGAGAAGCCACAGTTTTTCCCAGCATCCCTGACCTAAAAATTCAAAATTAAAAAAATGAAAATACAGTTGATTTATAAAATCACGTATCCTGTTAATTTTCAAACTTCCAAACAAATAAACTAAATTAAAAGAACTCGAATAAAATTCTCCTCAATATCTTATTTATTCAAACTATTTTAACCGAAAAAAAGAAAACTAAAACACATGAAACTTCCACCCAAAGCAAAAGAAAAAAACATGGAGAAAATGATTTAATGGATTAATAATACCTTGGATAGCTGGATTGAAATGTTGTTCTGCTATGAGAAGAAGAAGAAGAAGAAAAAAAAAAGATGGAATCTTGTTATAGTGGTTTGCACCCCCACAATTGTCCAGCTGAGGTGTCACCTCTAGTTCCATATGATCCAACCAAATATTTAATTCGGACAATTTAAATTATTCTATATAAAAGGAAATTTTAAATCTCTCATAAGGTTTCAACTATTATTAAAATCATCCCTAAATGTTTTAATTGTATCACTCAACTGGCCAATATTATGCCTATTTTTTTTTTTTTACCTAAAAAGAGTGATTTAGTTATAATTTGAATAATTTTATAATGGATCCGGTGCAATAGAGTTGGTATATATTTACGGGAGATGGGTGATTTTTGTACTACTTTTTTGGCTGTGTAAGGGAATTTCATTATCAAAAAATAAAATAAAAACAAAGGTTACTTGTTTTGAGATTGATTCTTAAAAAAACTAGTTCAAACTCAATTTGCTTAACATAGAAATTTGTTTAATATACAAATCAAACTTATATAAAATCTCCTATTCGATAAGATTTGAAGTTCAACTCGATTGATCAAAAAATGATCATCGGGGTCTCAATTCATATTCGGCTCGATTAAGTTTTCAATCAAACTATGTTCAAGCATAATCTCTCAAGATTGATAATAATTAGTCCGAGCTTGTATTGTCGGACTCGATTCAATATGTTTATGCCTAGAGTTAAAAGACGAACTAAACTACTCGATACTCGATTCGACTTCAATAGTTAAAAGCTCGTTTGAGCTTAATTTGTTAGCGTATCAAACCAAACTTGACATGTTATATTCAAAAAATTTTAAAACTCGAATCGATTAGTAAAAAATAATAAATTATGTGCAAAAAAATCAAATTACTCGAACTCAACTCGTGTTCGGCTCGATAAAAGCTCATTTAAGCTCAATTCTTAATAATTAAATTAAATTCAAACATAAATTTTAAAACTTAATAATAATTCAAACAAAGTTGGACAATCTCGTCGTCCCATCTCGTTGACATCCCCATTTACACCCATAGGACTAATTTACCACTTTCTAATTTGTAAAGGATGATTGGGGGGGTTTTGACGTACCTCAGGGCAAAAGCAAGGGCATTTCAGAAAGTTAAAACAAATATCACCGTTCATCTCTCTCTTACCAGTTCCCACAGGCCACAACAACTAGTTCTCTCCGGTGAAATCCCTCAAGTATCCCTGTTTGTCTTTACAACTTCACAAACTCCCCATTATACCCTCCTAAAACCCCCCTAACTCCATCCTTACCCTATATCATATACGTACGCGCAATCTGTATCTACATCCCCATAATGCGCGGATGGCTCCGCACAGGCAATCCGGCGGCAATGGGGTGCGCAACGGCGTCGCGTCGGATCACGTATCAATCGGAGTCCGCGGCGGTACAAGGCACTTCCACCACCACCGGCAATCGAAGCCCCGGCCGGCTTATAAGATCTCGATCGGATTCTGTATTTTGGCGCTCTCTCTCATTCTCTCTATCTCCGCTTTCTTCTATTTCTTGCTGCAGAGTAAAGGTATGGAAATAAGGAACTTCTTAAAGCTTGTTTTCTTCAGTTGTTATGCAACAGTGTGTGTGTGTGTTTTTATTGGAGAAATTGGTGATTGATTAATTACTTTTAAGTTAATGAAAAGTGAAGGAGAATATATAAGTAGTTATTCAATTTGAAGTGATTATTGCATTGATTGATAGCATTGATCAATTTTTTGAGCTTAGATAGTTTTTTTTTTTTTTAAAAAAAATATTCCTATGATGGATAAATTTGTGAATAGAAGTAAAGTTGTCTCTTTGGAGTAGAAGAAACACATGCACCATAGAAGGTGAAAATTTTGGTGGATTATTGAGATTTGCTTGAATATTAATGGAGATATATTTAATTCCTATGCTTAAGCTCCCTCTTATTATGAAGCACAAGTACTAGAATTTTTGTTGGTTCACTTAGCTGGAAGTGTATTGATTTTGCAATTTACTTACTGTCTCTGTGTTAGTAGGGGAAATCAATAATCTCCACACTCAAGATGATGATGATATGGAAACGGATACGGATTTTCTCACGAATGTAACACGAATTCGAAAATCCAAGGAGCTCAACTTTGGTCATGGATCAGTTTCTCATGGCCGGGATTCACGCGATTGGGACAAGGATGATAGAAGAAGAGATGAAGATTATAACGAGGAGGAATTGGAGCAAGCCCGTGATGATTCTCCAGACAAGATACACAATACTGTGACAAGCAGAGATAGAAAATCTTATTCTGACAAATCTCATAAAGTCTTGGATCACCGTGGAAATGGCTTATACAATGAGGCTGGACGCAATGAGTTGAAAATGTATGAAGCTGAATACGAGGCCTCTTTAAAGATCATTGGAGAGTCCAATGTGCATGGTAATAGAACTCAGCAATCTGTGGATGCTGATGAATATGTCGATGATATTGACTTAGAGGACGATCAAATGGAAGAATATGATGATTTTGGGATTGACAAGAAGAATGATTCTGGTTCCACTATAGCCCATATCATTGACTCTGGGCAATCTTCTCATGATGCTGGAAACAAGAAGCAAAGTATAGTTGAGGACGCTGATAAAGCTTTCAAAGATTTGTATAGTGAGAAATCTCTTTCAAAATCGCAGCCTTCTGAAGTCCACACAAATCCTGGACATGCCAACTTTGTTGAAGGTCAAAGTGTAATTCCTGAATGGCGCTCAGGTTCCAAAAAGAAGCCAAAACGTCGAAAACATTCTGGTAATTATTTGTTTCCTCACATGATTATACATCTTACTTGAAATAAAAAGTTTAGCTTTTATCAATACTCAGGTTACTCAATCATTGGGGTGTTTTTGGTTCCACATGAATTGAACAATAAATTTGTCTGATAGTCCAGTTGAGGATGAATATTGAGAATTTATAGTTCTATACCAAGTTAAATTATTTCTGCATCTGATTAATGATATTTTACTTGCAGTGTTTTTCTATTCTCTCTGTAGCATCATAAAGATTTTTTTATGATCTCAACATGAGGTTAAAACATAAATATTTTACCTTATTAAAACTTTTACTTCCCTGTTAGCAAGACCACTTTTAAGCCTTCCACTTCCTCATATATTTGATCAATAGTCACTGCTTAGCATAATAGATGGCTGAATGACATCATAGAAACCTTTTATCTTTCCTGATTAAATGTATAAAAAAAAAAAGAAAAAGGTTTTCTTCACTCATGGTTTCATGTTAATATGTTAAACAAACATATTTCCTGACTAAAGAATACATCTTTAGTTACAGTTTTTTTCTTTTACCGTCTGTTAATGGTTTGAATTTAGACACTAATAGTCAAATATAGCAGGTTCTTGTGAGATGAAAGTTTTGAATTCAAGTGCACTAATTGTGGAACCATTAGAAAGTCGAAAATTTGCAAGATTTTCCTTACAATATACAGAAGAAGAACAAGAAAAATTGGAACCCCAATTTGCTGGGCATCTGAGTCTTAGAGAACGGGAAGAATCTTTTATTGCTCGAGATCAGAAAATTAACTGTGGTTTTGTGAAAGGTCCTAAAGGGTCAACAAGTACAGGATTTGATTTGGCTGAAGACGACTCAAAATACATTAGTAGTTGCCACATTGCTGTTATGTCTTGCATTTTTGGGAATTCCGATCGTTTGAGAACACCAGTGGGCAGAGCGGTACCAATTCTTTCACACCCACTTTCCACTTTTTACTCTCTCCATTGTGTATAAAACATGAAGTGTCAATTTTGTTTTCTTACAAGAAAATGAAATGGAACTCTACTTGTATGTGTAACTTTTGACTAATATTAAACTTTAGACATTGTGGCTAAATATTGAAAATAAGTAATTTGAGATAACAATAGAAAAATTGCTTTTTTTTTTCTTTTCTAAAAAGAATGTTACTTTATATATTTATATTGCACTTGTTTTTAGGTCTCTCGTTTCTCAAGGAAAAATGTATGCTTTGTCATGTTCATGGATGAAGTAACTTTGAAAACTCTTTCATCAGAAGGCCAAATGCCAGATATGATGGGCTTCGTTGGGTTGTGGAAAATTGTGGTGGTGAAGAATCTGCCATACACTGATATGAGGAGAGTAGGGAAGATACCTAAATTTTTGTCCCACCGACTATTTCCTTCTGCCAGGTAAAAATCAGAGCTAACACATTCTCACAATAGATTGTGTGGATTGCTCATCTAAGTGTTCATTTGAGTGCTCGTTGAAATCTAATTATAATCACCTTTTCTGTATGGAAATTATTTTAGATACTCAATTTGGTTGGATAGCAAACTCCGTCTCCAGCTTGATCCGTTGCTCATCTTGGAATACTTTCTGTGGAGGAAAGGTCATGAATATGCTATTTCCAATCACTATGACCGCCATTGTTTGTGGGAAGAGGTCGCCCAAAATAAGAAGCTTAACAAGTACAACCATAGTGTTATAGACGAACAATTTGCGTTTTATCAAGCAGATGGAATGAGAAGATTTGATGCATCAGACACAAACAGGCTTCTCCCCAGCAGTATGTTTTTATGTCCACTTTTTGTTTATAGGATTATCGTTTCATTGTAACCTTTTTGTCCGGTGTATGATGTGTTAATTTATTTATTTTTGATAGATATACCGGAAGGGTCTCTCATTGTTCGTGCTCATACACCGATGTCGAACTTGTTTTCTTGCCTCTGGTTTAACGAGGTTGATCGGTTTACTCCTCGTGACCAGCTAAGTTTTGCATATACATACCACAAGTTGAGACGAATGAATCCCGAGAAACGGTTTTATCTCAATATGTTCAAGGTTCAGTAACATAATCTCACTCTGAATAAAAATATCGTTTAGCCAAGCTTTTTAGTGTTTTTCAATGGATAATTACATGCACACCCTCACTTATTGAGTAATTACCACGAGTTCCCTAAGATTCTGCAAACACTTCTGAAAGGTGAAATTGTAATATGTTTTTACTGTTTGGGAAGTTATGGTAATTTCTCGAACCTTTGGGTGTTTTTCATAATTATGGTCTCATGCAGGAGGTGTCTATGTAATTGACCCTGTTATTAATGACATTTTTCATTGCCTAAACCCGGAGTATCGATTTCTCAGGATTGCGAAAGGCGAAAGATTGCTAAATTATACAGTCACAGGTCTGAGCAGAGGAGGAATAACTCCCAACGCGAGACGGGCTAGTCTTTTGATAATTTCTACCTTTATCTAAGAAACTGGTTCATTCTTTTGTACTATAAGGTGCAATGTAAATTAGCAACTAGCAATGAAGAATGGTGGAGAGCGCATTGCTTCCATTGATATGATACGAGCAAACACAGAATGTTTTCCTGGCAGTGAAAGACAGAACAATGGCAGTGATAATGAGTTATAGAGCTTCAATTCAATTCATTTAATTCCATTTAGTGAATGTACAATGCTAAAACTGAAACACAATCTTTTGTACCATTACTCTGATATTACCAGGTGAAATATATATATTCTTGTTTACTTCTCATTTCTCTGATAAAAGTTGGTGGGTTACTGAAAGCTTTTTTTCTTTTTTTTCATTAGCTGTCGATTTATGTTGTTCGTGAGATTAAGTGACAGATCCATTTCTCCTTTCTTGCACTTGGGTGGGACCCTTTCTTTCATCCCTGCCACCATTCCCTGAATGAGTGAATGGCGGGTTCACTCCGGAACGGAACCTCTGCTCGAGTTGCTTTTGTATTCGACTTTGGGGCCGTTGGGGTTGTGCCCCTCTACCGATGCCTTCACGCTCCTCTTCTCTTGTGGTTTGACCGATTGATTCAAAATTGGTTCCACTTTAGACCTGGATTTTCCACACTCAAGCAATCACTTTGCAGGTATGTGCTCATTTACCCGAACAAAACTTTGTATGGGCAAATCGGGCGTGGACAAAAAATTTCCAATCAAACCAAACCCAAGAGCCTGAAAAAACATGATCAATGAAATTACATGCGCATTTATGTACTGAACGAGGACAATTAGCAAATACGTTCATCAGGAGTTGAAAAGCAAAAAGTTTGGATATCATTAAATTGTTACTACTCATCCAGCCGAATGAAATCCATCAACTCAGGCTTCATTAACACTATATACCCTCAAGATCAAACAATCAATACACCAGATTAAAACAATACAAAGCACTTGGGGAGCCACAAACTAAGTTATCTACAGAACAGGTTGAACTTGAGGAAACGAATCGAAGCATATGCCAGCACAATAGACCAGTTCAAAAGCTGGTAAAACAATACAATGCACTTGGGGAGCCACAAACTAAGTTATCTACAAAACAGGTTGAACTTGATGAAACGAATCAAAGCATATGCCAGCACAATAGACCAGTTCAAAATCTTTCGCCAAATCCATGGGATCTTGATAATTGATCAATTTTCAAGGACGTTTGAATCTTGACTCGATGAGTTTAAAGAGTCAGATCTTTAGGATCCTCCATCTTAGATAACGTTTGTAAGAAAGCTGTCAGATCAGCACCATATATCACACGGTGATCTGCAGTAACGTTTACCTGGAAGAAATGCACAAGTACATGAGAATATTCACAAGTCTTCTATACAAAGAGTACAGATATAAAGAATGACCAGGTAAGAAATAAACTACATAGACACACCTGCGTGACGAAAAACACCTCGAGGTTTGAGAAATTACTATAATCTCCCGTGTCAGTTAAGCAGATTACAATTTCACCCCTTGTTCTTCAAGTTGTCGGGAACTGACAGGGGTATCTTTGTAATTTGCAAAACTTCGGACGGCTCGTGGCAATTTCCTTACTAAGTGAGGGGGCGCGTGTATTTTATCCCTATAATAAATGTAAACATACCTGCACCTGATTTTTCAGGCCAATCCGACCATCCTTAGTACCAACTAAAGTGGGTTGAGAAGCTCCTACAGCCATAATTGCACCCTGTGAAATTGCAGAATATGGTCGCAGGCATTTAATCAGATTTCGGATTCTCGGGAAAATCCATCAACAGTGATGCCTTCAAATGTAATCTCTAACACTTACAGTTCCCGGTGGTAAGATGGCATCAAAGCGATCCACACCAAACATTCCAAGGTTAGATAATGTAAAAGTTCCTGTAATTCAAGCAAACAACAGCAGTAAGTAGAAGTCTAATGTGAAAGAAAAAGGAATGTAAGAATTTCTAGTGTATTGTCTTCCAATTTGATTTTATTTATTTTTGTGAAACTAGATGGATGGTTCCTTGCCTAAAAGATTGTTCAGTAGTAACAACTCAAAGCTGTAAGGTTGCGTTTTGATGGAAGGATATGTTATGATTTTAAACGCCTCCAAACTAGCTGGATTTGAAATCCACTATGATGATTGGAAATCTATATCTATATTTATTTCTATATCTATATCAATATCAATACTACTACAAAAGTATGGATCTTACATAGTATTTCTTTCAATTGTAAAAATACTAGTTTACCCTTCATTGATAACACATTTAAACACTTAATAATAACACATTTAGATAATAATGGAAAAAAACTCTCCAACTCCCCACCTTTTCAACTGCTATGGAAATCCAAGAGCTTAATTGTTTGCATTATCGAATGACGTTTTACTGCTCATAACCTTTTCAATTGCAATGAACTGCTATAAAATTTGAAGTGTATTTAAGGATATGTATAAGCACTTGAATTATTGAAGAATTTAATATTTTGCACTTATCAAATGCCTAATTGATATTCATAAAAAAAGAAAATTCAAATCAATTTTTTATTGACAGATTAACAAGCATATACTGCATTTGCACAAGCAATAATAGTGTATCATTATTGAGAAGTAGAAGTAGTAGACAAAATATCTATAATGCGGACAACTACATTGAAAGAGCTCTCATTTGTACCTTTTTAGTGGAGGATAAAAAATGTGCCTTTGAAACAAAGATAATCAACACAAGATACTTACATAACCCAGTTTACACTTCTTATTTATATAAAAGAGTAGTAGATGTTTGAAAAAACTTCTACAGGGTGTGTACAACGTATGTAAAACATTCATTTCTATATTAGAAAGATCTACATTTAGTAAGTGAGAATTCACTCATATCATTAGATCAAACTGATCTCCACTGTGCATTGAAGAGGTGAAATACTATAAGTATATATGGGCCATCATTTCATTTTGCAACTATTCAAAGCTTGTGTATTTTAAATTGTTCATACATTATATATGCTTTTTGCTAGTTACCAAAATGTGTCAAATTATTTAAAATCCGTGTAACTTGAAAGCATCCAAACAAGTTCAATGGATGTAATATAGATTTGAACTCAGCAGCTTGCAAATCTTTTAATCCAAACACAGCCGAAGAGAGATTCTTGCAGAAGCAATAATTTAACCAATTTACCTGTATTGTATTCATTAGGTTAGAGCTGCTTCGCTCGGGCCTTATCAACTAACTCCGTCCTCTTCCTTGATAATGAATTAATATCAATCTAAAACAAATATTACGAGGAGAATAAATTAATATAAGCGGTCAATTGATGAGGGCAACTGAATCCGTCTCATGTAAATTTGCTAAAAAATGAGGCAATGATGAGTGATTCTAAGTCGCTCCTCGATCCAGGACATCCCAACCACTGATATATGGGGTTCACAGCTGGACCCCAAATAAGATGGCTAAAATGTCTCTGCCTGTCCAGCAAACAGTCAAGTACAACCCATAATGATTACCTTATCAGCATGTGTAATCAAACCACCATCTATGGCTACTGCAACTGCAATGTTGATATGACCACGTAAAGCTCTTACCATCTCTACAACTACAATTTACAACGGGATGTTTGACCAAGGCAAGAGCCGTAGCCTTGGCTAGCAACGCTGTCATTGTTATTCCCTTAGACTTGATCTGAACAAACATTTGAAAGATCAATCAATGCACCTTGCTAATAAATCCCAACAAGAAAATCATAAAAGAAACATCCCATAGTTGTTAACTCATTGAACTAAGTACAATGGGATCAAATCTTCTGTAAGTATCTAAATATGTCTAGATTTTGAAAAGTCTCAATATTTTTCTGATTCCAAGCTGAATTGGATTCTGCCGAACCAAAAGTAATGACATGGCAAGTGAATTACACTTTCCATATCTTAGTATATAATCAGGGGAGAATTATCAATCAAAAGGCAAGTGCTATATAGCTGACCATGGTCAGGACAACAATTTTCCCTGCATCTTTCCACTTTTAAGTAACATTCCCGCTTATTTCAAATATGTGCCAGAATTTTGGATGGATTCTGATGGAAGTGGAAAATCGAATTTGTATGTAACTATTTTGTAACAAGAATAAACTCAAGAACTCACGTTCTTGCCCAGCCAACTTTATTGATCATGCGATAAAAATTATGTCAAAACCCTACTTAAGTATTTATACAATCCCAATAATTCTCTTGCCAAGAATAAAGACTCCTAACCAAGCACAACTCTAATGCATTAATAGAAATAAATAATAAGAATAATAAATCAGCAACTAAGCAGCAGCATCAATCTGGCCGCCTCTTTTCCTTCTTCTTTCATAAACGCGCCACGGCCTTGGATCCAACGTCTCGCCCGACTCATCCACGCTACCCGACCCATCAATCTGCTCCACATCAACTCCCTCCCCCTCAAAAACAGCCTTGTCCCCAAGGGGGAAGGCAGGAAATTGATCTTGCAGCTCATTCAACTCAATCCACGATGCATCATCCAATGGCTTCCCCTTCCATGCCACTAAGACTTCATGTGTACCTTCCCTAACCCGAGCTTTTAACACCTGCTCGGGCTCGAACAAATCATTTCCCGGCACCTCTAAACTTTTGGGCAAATCCGTCTCCAGTGGATGGTCACCCTTTACCTTCTTTAGCTGCGAAACATGGAAGACGGGGTGAATACGACTTGTCGCCGGCAATTTCAATTCATAAGCCACAAGTCCCACCTTTCAAACAATTTCAAAAGGCCCGTAGAACTTAGACACTAACTTCGAATACTTTCGTTGTCCCAATGATACTTGACGATATGGACGAATCTTCAAAAAAACCAAGTTGCCAACTTCAAACTCGATCTGCCTCCTATGCTTGTTTGCATGCTTAGCCATCACTTCCTGTGCTCTACCCAAATTGGCCTTCAATTGCTGCAATATCTCGTCTCAGTTTGTCAAAACCACTCCCACCGATTCCACCGTACATTCGTCCCGAAAGATATCTCCGAATAGATGGAGGTGGCCGACCATACACCACTTCGAACGGTGTAATTTTCGCCGCCGTTTGGAATGATGTATTGTACCAAAATTCGGCCCATGATAGCCACCCCGCCCATTTTCGTGGCTGTTCCGACGTAAAACATTGCAAATAGGTCTCGAGCACTCAATTTAGGACCTCGGTTTGCCCATCAGTCTCGGGATGATAAGTGGTACTATAGTTCAAGCGGGTACCCTGCAAACGAAACAGCTCCTTCCAAAATGCACTAATAAACAATGGATCTCGATCACTAACAATAGAACGAGGAACCCCGTGCAACCTCACAACTTCCTTTAAAAAAAATTTAGCAACCTCACGCGCGCTGAAATTGGAATTTTCAAGGCAATGAAGTGCCCGTATTTGGACAAACGATCAACAACGACGAAAATACACGAAAACCCCATCGATTTCGGTAGTCCTGTGATAAAATCCATTGCTATATCCTCCCAAATCAGTTTGGGAATAGGTAAAGGTTGGAGCAGCCCTCCCGGTGATTGCGATTCGTATTTGGACTTTTGACACACCAAGCAATTCGCGACGTACTCCTTTACCTTCCGAAACATCCCTCGCCAATACACACGAGCCGCCAAACATCGATAGGTACGGAGGACCCCCGCATGACCCCCTTGAGGTGTATCATGAAACTCGTGGAGCAAACGGGGTATCCAATTTGAGTTTTTCGGTAGTACCAATCAGCCCTTGTAACCACTGCAAACCCCGGTTTACTTGAGGCATCTTGTTGTACCGCCCGAACCAGCCCTTGAACATATTCATCCAGCCCCTGCTCCTGGAGTACGTCCGAAATAGCTGTCCAAACAGGCCCACTGATTGCCACCAATTCCGCTTTCGGCTCGACCCTCCGAGACAAAGCATCTGCAGCCCAATTGCTCGCCCCGATCTTATAGATAATATCGAAATTGTAGCCAAGCAACTTTGCTACCCAATTTTATTGTGCAGGGGTCACTATTCTTTGATTCAACAAATGTTTAAGACTATGATGATCCGTCTTAACCACAAAACGACGTCCCACCAAGTAAGGTCGCCAATGTTGGATTGCGAGGACCAATCCCATTAACTCCCTCTCGTAAGCCGATTTGGAAAGTTAATTCTCGGTTAAAGCCTTACTAAAATAAGCAATGGGCCTTTTCTCTTGCATCAATACGGCCCCGACACCAAAACCCGAAGCATCGCATTCAATCACAAACTCCTTAGAAAAATCGGGCATAGCAAATACCAGAGCCGAGGATAATGCATCCATTCAATTTCTGAAAAGCCGAAACAGCCTCCTCACCACACTCAAAACTCGCCTTGGCCTCCTTTTCCAACAACTGTGTCAATGGTCTGCTAGTAACCCATAGTTTCGCACAAACCGGCGATAGTACCCGGTTAACCCCAAAAACCCACGCACGGCTTTGACACTCCTTGGAGTCGGCCATTCCACTACTGCCGACACCTTGCTCGGGTCCATTGACACCCCATCCTTGGAAATTATATGACCCAAATATTCCACCCTTACGCAACCAAAAGCACATTTTTTTCGGTTCGCTTTCAAGTCATTCTCCCGCAAAATTTTCAACACCACCGAGAAGTGATCAACACGTTCTAAATAATTTTGACTATATATCAAAATATCATCAAAAAACACAAGTACAAACTTACGCAAGAGAGGCCGGAACAATTCGTTCATAGTAGCTTGGAAAGTCGTCGGGGCATTCGACAATCCAAAAGGCATGACGAGAAACTCGTAGTGGCCACTATGTGTGCGGAAAGCCGTTTTCTGAACATCCGGGGGGCTCACCCGTATCTGATGGTACCAAGAGCATAAATCAATCTTGAAAAAAATCGACGCTCCGGACAACTCGTCGAGCATTTCCTGGATCATGGGAATGGGATATTTATCGGGAATTGTCACTTTATTTAATTCACGATAATCCACACAAAACCTCCAGCTGCCATCCTTCTTTTTCACCAATAACACCGGTCTCGAAAACGGACTAGAACTCGGTCGTATATTTCCCGCTCTCAACATATCCTCAACAAGCCTCTCGATTTCATCTTTTTGCACATGCCTGTATCGATAAGGCCTAACCGACACGGATCGGGCTCCATCCACCAACTCGATCCGGTGATCATTGGGTCGACTTGGTGGCAGCCCTTCGGGTTCCCCGAATACTTACCCAAACTCGCCTAACACGGCCTCCATTTGACACCTCCCCATTCTCACCGCCGGTCACCGCCCAGTAGCTACCCGAGTCCACCACCACGGCACACAACTCTACCTCGGTTGTATGTATCAATGTTTTCAACGAAACTTCGACTCGCCCCGCCGAACCCTCACCGGTTAACTTAACCTTCTTCTCCTCAAATTCAAACGCCATCTCCTGCCTATGATAATTCACGTGAATGTCACCCAATGTTTCCAACCACGCCATCCCAAAAATCATGTCGACACCTCCCAAAGGGAAAGCATGGAAATTCGCTCGAGTAGTAAACGAGTCGAGTTGCACGGCTAACTCCGGGCAAATTCCCAAGGCATTCACGCGACTCCCATCACCCAACCGAACTCCAAACCGCCTCGTGGACTCCACTAGAAGTCCCAATTTCTCCACTAGGGCCAGGGAAACAAAATTATGGGTGGCTCCCATGTCAATCAATATAGTCACCTCTTCCCCTTGCATTCGCCCCCTAACCAGCATCGTCTTCGGCCCCGTGATACCCGATGCCAAGCACAAGGACAACGCTACCATCTCTATATTCTCATCATCGGCTCGAGCCTCCTGGTCCTCTCCCTCGGGTAGCACCTCAATCTCCTCTAACTCCAACAATGGTGCCTCGTCATCCTCGACCAACAACACCCGCAGATACTTCATGGGGCAATCGTGTGTAGGGGTAAACGGGGCCTTACACCGAAAACATAAGCCCTTACGACGTAGCTCTTCCCTTTCTGAATTGGTCAGCCTGCGAAACGGGGCCTTGACCGGCCCTTGACCAGCCCCACCCGTCCGATTATTTCCAGGTCGCCTCGGTCCGGGTGGCGCGGGTAGAGCCAATTGCTGAGGGGGTCCCGCGATTCGATTTCCCGGGGCAGAATTCCGGAACAAAGAAAAGCTTGAACGAAAACCCCCGCTCCTCCTTGCTGAACTCGCAACGCCGTCTCCTGACCATTTTCATGGCCCAATCCAAATCCACCGGGTCCAAAACCCGGACTTGAACCCGAATCTCCTCTCTTAATCCATGCATGAACAATCCCAAAAAATTCTCGTCTAATATCGCAGGGATTTGTATTGCCAATTGTGTAAAGAGATTGATATACGTGGCCACACCCGCCATCTGTCTAGTACCGGCTAACCTTTCATACGCATTCCCGTCACAACGATCATCAAAGCGTGAAATCAGTGCATGCGTGAACTCCTGCCATGAGAAGTTCAGACGTTTCCTTTTATACCATTTGAACCAATTCAACGTCGTGCCCTCCATGGCCATCATGGCCATTTGAACCTTTTGCTCCTCCGTACACGGATACAAATCGAAATTCTGATCAATTCGTGCCAACCACCCCAACGAATCTGCCCCGTCAAAAGTAGGTAACGCCGTGTTTGGGGTGGTAACCGCTGCCTCCACGCGAACAGGAGTTGTGTTCGGTACTATCAGGAGAATTTTAAATAAATAATACAAAAATAAATCAAAATTAAGAAAATAATACACAAAAAATTGAACATCAGGAAATAATACATTCCGCGCTGACGTGGCGCGGAATCAAGCTGATTCCGCGCCACGTCAGCGCGGAATCAATAATTTTTTTTTTTTTAATTTTCGGCCATTCCGCGCTGACGTGGCGCGGAATGGCCGAATTTTTTTTTTTTTTAATATTAAATGGCATTCCGCGCCACGTAAGCGCGGAATGCTGCCATTCCGCGCTGATGTGGCGCGGAATGACAGGCCTCTTTTTCTCTTTCCAGCTTTTCTCTTTCTCCCTTTTTTCCGACTCATTTTTCTCCATTTTTCGTGCGTTTTCGGGTTTCGACTTGAACATAAAAAATGTAGACTTGAGCATAAACTACTTTTTGAAACAAGAATTGGGTCGTTTCGATGCTCGAGTAAAGAAATATGGCAAGACGAAAAAAAATAATACCAGTTTTTTTAATGAATCATTATTTTTTTTCCGACTCATTTTTCTCCATTTTTCGTGCGTTTTCGGGTTTCGACTTGAACATAAAAAATGTAGACTTGAGCATAAACTACTTTTTGAAACAAGAATTGGGTCGTTTCGATGCTCGAGTAAAGAAATATGGCAAGACGAAAAAAATAATACCAGTTTTTTTAATGAATCATTATTTTTTTTCCGACTCATTTTTCTCCATTTTTCGTGCGTTTTCGGGTTTCGACTTGAACATAAAAAATGTAGACTTGAGCATAAACTACTTTTTGAAACAAGAATTGGGTCGTTTCGATGCTCGAGTAAAGAAATATGGCAAGACGAAAAAAAATAATACCAGTTTTTTTTAATGAATAATGACTTTTTATTTTTTCGACTCATTTTTCTCCATTTTTCGTGCGTTTTCGGGTTTCGACTTGAAAATAAAAAATGTAGACTTGAGCATAAACTACTTTTTGAAACAAGAATTGGGTCGTTTCGATGCTCGAGTAAAGAAATATGGCAAGACGAAAAAAAATAATACCAGTTTTTTTTAATGAATAATGACTTTTTATTTTTTTCCGACTCATTTTTCGTGCGTTTTCGGGTTTCGACTTGAACATAAAAAATGTAAACTTGAACATAAACTACTTTTTGAAACAGAAATTGGGTTGTTTCGATGCTCGAGTAAAGAAATATGGGTCTTGATAGCAATCCTCGCTCTTCTCCGATCTTAGATTGATTTTCTCAAGACTCTTGCCATATTTCTTTACTCGAGCATCGAAACGACCCAATTCTTGTTTCAAAAAGTAGTTTATGCTCAAGTCTACATTTTTTATGTTCAAGTCGAAACCCGAAAACGCACGAAAAATGGAGAAAAATGAGTCGAAAAAAAAATAATGATTCATTAAAAAAACTGGTATTATTTTTTTTCGTCTTGCCATATTTCTTTACTCGAGCATCGAAACGACCCAATTCTTGTTTCAAAAAGTAGTTTATGCTCAAGTCTACATTTTTTATGTTCAAGTCGAAACCCGAAAAAGCACGAAAAATGGAGAAAAATGAGTCGGAAAAAAAATAATGATTCATTAAAAAAACTGGTATTATTTTTTTTCGTCTTGCCATATTTCTTTACTCGAGCATCGAAACGACCCAATTCTTGTTTCAAAAAGTAGTTTATGCTCAAGTCTACATTTTTTATGTTCAAGTCGAAACCCGAAAACGCACGAAAAATGGAGAAAAATGAGTCGGAAAAAAATAAAAAATCATTATTCATTAAACAAAACTGGTATTATTTTTTTTCGTCTTGCCATATTTCTTTACTCGAGCATCGAAACGACCCAATTCTTGTTTCAAAAAGTAGTTTATGCTCAAGTCTACATTTTTTATGTTCAAGTCGAAACCCGAAAGCGCACGAAAAATGGAGAAAAATGAGTCGGAAAAAAAGGGGGAAAGAGAAAAGCTGGAAAGAGAAAAAGAGGTCTGCCATTCCGCGCCACATCAGCGCGGAATGGCAGCATTCCGCGCTTACGTGGCGCGGAATGCCATTTAATATTAAAAAAAATAAAAATTCGGCCATTCCGCGCCACGTCAGCGCGAAATGGCCGAAAATTAAAAAAAAAAAAAATTTATTGATTCCGCGCCACGTCAGCGCGGAATGTATTATTTCCTGATGTTCAATTTTTTGTGTATTATTTTCTTAATTTTGATTTATTTTTGTATTATTTATTTAAAATTCTCGTACTATCAGCGTGGCCGCGGTGCCATGGTTCTCTTCGGTAGAGGAGCTGGTCGCCGCGCCGTGACCAGCCATGTGCGCCGCCGTCAAATCCTTCAAGCCCTTAATCACTTCGTTTAACTGCATCTTGATTTGGATAATTTCCTTCGAAACCACACTGTAGTTCTCGTCCCCTAGCTTCAGTTTCTCCTCGATCAATTGTAACCGATTATCATTGGTTCCGGTACTTGTTTCAACCATATTCGCGCCTGGTGGAGATCCGACAGGTCAGACCAATTGATCGAAGTGGAAAATCGAATTTGTATGTAACTATTTGTAACAAGAATAAACTCAAGAACGTGAGTTCTTGCCCAGCTAACTTTATTGATCATGCGATAAAAATTATGTCAAAACCCTACTTAAGGTATTTATACAATCCCAATAATTCTCTTGCCAAGAATAAAGACTCCTAACCAAGCACAACTGTAATGCAGTAATAGAAATAAATAATAAGAATAATAAATCAGCAACTAAGCAGCAGCATCAATCTGGCCGCCTCTTTTCCTTCTTCTTTCATAAACGCGCCACGGCCTTGGATCCAACGTCTCGCCCGACTCATCCACGCTACCCGGCCCATCAATCTGCTCCACATCAGATTCAAAACCCCTTATTCCATATATATTAGGTTCAATGGTTCACTAAATCATCTTGAAACCATATATCAATAGTAACTTTGTAAAAGCAGCCACGACTATTTCTATTTAGTTCAAAGACTACTCATTATATAAACCTTCTCCTAACGATTCCATTTGTTCCAATTATTTCTAGCGTGATTCTACTCCAACCCAAAATCAAAATCTGAACAAGCACTAAACAGAACTCCACAAAAACCGTAATCTTTAAACCATTCGATCAAGAAAAACACAATGCAACATTATAGCTACATCACATTACCTTCTTGTACAAAGCGTCAAGTGCATCAGTTGTAATTGCATACCCGACTCTAAACGTTGGAACCGCCAGGCTTTCCACCATATTCCTGCTCAGCGCGCTCTGCATTGTGGTGAACGGGACGACAGACCCAAACTCCATGCCACTTGGCTTAGCCGCTTCACTAGCCACCACTGTAGTAGTAGCACCAACACCACTCACTTTAGTAGAAGCCTCCACTTCCTTAGCCACCACCCTCCCATTCGGGCCACTCCCGACTATTCCCCTCAAATCCACCCCCAACTCCTACGCCAGTTTCTTGGCATACGGTGATGCCACCACCCTCTTCCCACCTTCAGACGCCGGATGCAAGGATGATCCCAATGCACCCCAAATTTACTACAGCATTACTAATACCAGCATTTACAGCCGGAGTGACAGTAGCCGATACCGAGCTCGGCATTTCATCGAACACCTTCGGAGCATCATTATCACCGGGCCCCGGAGTTGATTTAGAAGCAGATGAGGACGATTTCTGCAATTGGACAAGTGCTAATTCTTCCTCAGACCCCGCAAGTAAAGCAATGGTGGATCCAACAGCGGCGGAGAGACCTTCATCAACAAAAATGGCAGCAAGATATCCATCATAAAAAAGACTCCACATCCATATCCGCCTTATCAGACTCAACCACCACGACAGACTCGCCATTCGACAGCTTATCACCCTCCAATTTCACCCAGCTAACAATTTTTCCCTCCGTCATGGTCGTGCTTAGCGCCGGCGCGGATCTTCGACTGACCTGCTGCGATCGGCTAGAACTGCTCGGAACGGCGGCGACGCGGCGGAGAGAGGGAGCGGTGGCGGGGGTGAAGGAAGTATGGAGTAGCTTGGAATGAGACGTTGTTGGTAATACCACCACCAGCAGCAAATGCAGGAGAAGTGTTTGATGAAATGCTTTGGTGAAAAGTGTGTACTGTGTCACTGTGTGTGTAGAGTGATACGACGACGTATCGAGTAGGGCTTTCCCTTTTTCCATTTTTCTCCCTATATATACAGCTTCTCCCTTCTACGTAGATAGATTGTTTTCTCTCTCTGTATTGATCCAGCTGCCGCTTAGCCTTTTTGCTCTCAGCGTCAAAGGTATTTCTTCAATTCTACAGTTACGCTCTTCAATTTATTTTCATATATACATTTTTTTTATATGTAGATTCAGCTCCTGCTTCTGATGGATCATCTATTCATCTTCATCTTCTTCTTTTTTTGTAATTTTTTTTGTATCTGATTTGTAGATCTAACAAAACACTACAATTCCAAGAAATTATGGTGTATATATATTTTTTGAACTGCCATATGATGTTCGGGACATTGCGCAAGGGCTTTGAGTTCCCTCATCTCCATTTATTTGGATGGGAAAATGAAATAATCTGCAAACCTATCCCTTCTGATGGCATTAACATAATCTATTGAACGATTTTTGTTCGTATTTTGCCTATTCGGAAATCGAATCGTACAAAAACAAAAAACCTAATTAAAATTGCGTGTAATCTGTCCAAGGGGATTGGATCTAAACATATAAAACACGCAGCCATAAGAGACGGAAGAGAAAACATCTTGGGACGATCCAATGAAGCACATTGTAAAGATCATGGCGTTACTGGTAGCGTTATCAGCTTTCTGGATTAGCTTACTACAAACATCAGTTCTTCCACAGAGTTATACTTGGTTGGTGAGATTCATACATTTTAATTTAGTCCTTTTGCTCTTATGTTTAGGGATGTAAACAGGTGGAGTCGAGTCGAACAAGTTGTTGGAGCTTGTTTGATTTATTATCAAGCTTTAAAATTTATGTATGTGTTTGGTTTGATTGTTAATTGAGTTGAACACGAGTTGAGCTTAAGTAGTTTGATTTTCTTACACATTTTTCACTAATCGAGTCAAGCTCGAGCTGAACTTCAAACTTATCAAACACATAAGAGGTTGTTCTGGATTGATATGTTAACGATCTAGCTCAAACAAGATTTTAGCGAATATCTCGCCTTTCAACCCTACTTATGCTAAATTGCGATGCTATCTATTATTTTAATTTTTAGTCTTTTTTAATGTCAGCTACCTCTCTACTTCATTGTATCACTTGGATGCTACGGTTTATTGATGGTTGGAGTTGGTCTGATTCAATTTCCTACTTGCCCTCATGAGGCAATTCTATTACAAAAGGTATCTACAAATTTTTCTCTCTTCTGAAATCTGCAATACGCGAATTGTGATGCTTGTTATAATGCTGCTATTGTTGCCCGTTTTTAGAAGGTGCTTCAAGTTGAAAAGTGACTTCTGAATCCGGTTTGTGGTGTAGGGCTTGGTCGAAGCAGATTATAGTGTTTAGTTTTTTACATGATAGTTTCGTCTTGCAGGATATTGTTGAAGCGAAGGGATTTCTAAAGGAGAAAGGGGTTGATATCGGTTCGGAATGATTGCGAAATTTCAGTTTAATCTCATCATTTTAGCAATGGATGATATGTGATCATGGTTTTTGGCTATATAAGATCCTACAATGACTATGAGTAACTTCCTACACTGAGCCACCAGCCGGTACATTATACGAGTGCATGTCTTTGAATTCTTCTAAGAGATGTATTATATTCATGGATTTTGAAGTAGATATATTTTCTCAAGTTTTGGTATTGTAGGGGCAAATAATTGCTGAATGGTGAAGCTTTTTTGTGTTTTTGACTCTGATTGACACCATACACTTCCCTTTGAGACGAAAATTTTGGGATCTTGTTCTCAAATCATTTTCTTTTATCTTTGTAAATGATAGTTATATTGGACTTTTGCTTATAAATATTTTCGAGCCATTATTAAGAGCGCACATGCTTCAAATTTTGGTACAATCATAAATTATTCATATGGATGAATCTTGCCACGTGGTTGATTTTATATGTGCACACGAGCTGAGCTTGACCTAATTGTTCGATTGGTTCGAGCTCGAGCTCGTAATTAATATATATAAGCTAACTCACCCCTAATTGATTGTCCTGTGGCTCAAGGTTCTTGAGCTACTCGGAATGACTTGTATCTTTACATGGTAAATATAATTGAAGAGGGTTTGCATCGGCTCTTGAATGACATCTTTACAAAAAGAAAAAAAAAAAATAGGCCTTGAATTATAACATACAAACATGAGACATCAAATAAAAAAGAAGACAAAAAAGAAAAGCAATAGTTTGTTTTTGCAACATTAACATTGGATCATCACCTCTAAAGGGAGAAGCTTGCTATAAAGTAATTTTTTTTAAGAAAGCTTGCAAGAGGTTAACAACTCTTAACTATTACCAGCACTTGATCGTACCAATGTCTCAAAGAAGAGTCTTACAGTTGAGAAAATGAGAGAAGGCTCAGCCATTGCGCCGTTTCCATAATCTCCACAGGCAAGTCTCTTTGTCACCGGTGGGATAAGGGAGATTCCAAGTTCATCAACCACCATGAGATGTCGTTCCGTAAAAGGGTTATTCCACATGAAGGTATTCATGGCGGGTGCTATAAACATCGGTTTACTATAGTCCCATGCCCGAACAATACAGGTCAGCAAGTTATCACATAATCCTCCAGCAATCTGGAGAGACACAATGAAACAATTACATTTTGATCAAAGCACAGTTGACTAGCAAAAACAATAGTTATTTGACGATAAACACACTAATTGTGTTTGGATTCGAGAACTTGGGAGCCAAAGATTACAAAATCAACAAATGGTGCGCACTTTTTGAATAATTTCCAATTACTATGTACTCCAAATGATTTACTAATCATCTTCTTGAGTTATACCTCACTACAAATACTTCCCTCGGATCTAAGTACTTTAATCTAACAACGCAAAACTTTTCCAAGGTTTCAATAACGGGGTTTAGACTTCCAACTCCACTTTTACGGTCAATATATACTATTTTATCCAAAGATACACACTCTACACGGTTTGAAGCGTGGAACTAGCACGATAAGGCATTCATAAAGAACACTCTATTCATCTAATATAGGCTAGCTCATCATAGAGTTAATACGTACATTTTGTAAATAAACATGACATGACAGGCACGAATGTACCTTGCCAAGAGTGTTTGCTGACAAAGGAGCGATGACCATAATATCAGCCCATTTTCGTAGCTCAATGTGCAGCACGCCGTCACCTATTTTGTTCCAAGTGGACCATTCATCTTCATCAGTATAAAGAGTCACATCCTTGGGCAGTGACGGTCTGTCGATAAAATGAAGCGATGCCTTGGTAGCAACTGCTTTTACTTCTGCCCATTCACAAAAACAATGGCAAAGATTAGCAAATTTTATAGCAGCCACACTTCCACTGGCAGCAAGCAGAATCCGAGGCTTCCTCGGATCACTAGTTACTTGATCTAATTTCATTTCTGGATTCGCCGGTTCGCGATTCTCCATAACCTGTTCATTGTACAAAAAACAATAGTCTTAAGCAGAATAATTGAAGGAAAATGTTAGAAAGAAGTAACACATATTCTTTGGTTAAACTGTAATAGATCTAGTTGGGGACTTTTCACAAACAGCTTAACTACGTAATCATTGATGTGCTTTCGTAAAACAAAGTTTCAAAATCACTATCATTTTTCTTTTGTTAAAGAAACTACAAATTAAAAAAATTAACCTAACTTGATAGGGAATGAACTCGAAATTAATCTAAAAGCACCGAAACAATTCAAACTATACCGATCTAGAAATAATGACGAACAGCCAAACTAGCTCAAACATAAAAATGATTACAATTCTCCAGTAATTACCTTGAACCACGATTTTACAGCGAAACTGGCAGATAGAGATGAAAGGGTGAATAGAGAGAGGAGAAGTGGAGAAAGAGAAACGAAAATTGGTCGAGTCTGATAATGGCCCGTTAAAAAGCCCATCTGACGCTAACTTTGGTAATTAACAATAGGGCCCAAAGCATCTATTATTATTAATTGTTATTTTCTAATTCACATTTTCTGTTACAAAATATTATTTCATATTTCACAGATATAAACCTATCAACTATCTACTTAAAAATAAGTTGGACATGGAATATAGACATTTGCCTTGTGTGTATGTGTTGCAAAATATGAGGTGACGATGACACATGTCGAATTGATGAAATTTTGTAGATGGGGAATACAAAATTGTATGTCACGCACTTATATCTTGCAATAGAGCATGTAATTGTACTTTAAGAGGTACAATGATGATGAAATGTTACACCGATTGGTTATTAAGAGTCCTAAATCCTGATACTTAAATTTTCGATATAATTATAACCATTCGTGCATGTTATAGATCGTATATGTGTCATCATCACATAGATTATAGCAACTTGATCGACTTGTCATTCCAAGCCCTGAGACTTCAAATTACACATTGAATTCCAAGTAAATTTCATACCAAATAAATAGTTATGATTGGATATGGAGTCGGGATTCAGAGTCCGAGATAGATTTCTCAAGGCCCAGGCCCAGGCCCTAATTTCAACAAGAATAGTAGGGAAGGCAAAGGCGTGCTAGATGGTTCATTTCAAAACGTCGGCCAGTGCAAGAAGTCTATACGGATCTAAACAGTTAAAGAACACAAAATTTTCTCCACTCGATATTCTTTCTTCTACATATATATATATAATCGTTGTGCGCGAAAGATCAAGAAAATAAAATACATACAACAATGGAGGAGCTCCAGTCTGCTCTGAACTCTCACATGGATCAAATGGCAGATCTGGTGGAGAAGCTCACTGTTGAACTCCGTTCTGGAATCAAACCAGCTGTTGAAAATTTCATCGGTTTCTTCCATGCCATCGACTGGAAGGTATTTACATCGATATATCTATATATATATGTGTGTGTGTGTGTGTGTGTGCGTGTGTGTATTTCATTTTACATATTTACATATACATTTGAAGTTTTCTTTTTACTTGTTTTAGTTTTTGCCTTTGTCGATTTTGCTTAAAATGTGATGTTTCTCGAGATAATTGGGAATTAATGTGAGGGTTTTGGGATTTGAGAAGATTTTGTATTTTGTAAGTATAATAATTGCATCTAAGGGCGTGGAGAATGTAAGTATTTGGTCCTGTTATGTGTATTGGGAGTTCGAACCTTTATTAAATTATTACCTGACACTCTTTGAAAAAGATGCAATCTTGCACAACTGAGTAGGAAAAACAATATTTTTTATAGTTTAATTGATTAGGTACATGCGATATAATAAATTGGCGTAATGCGAATCGCAGTATAAACTGGCTATATTTAGTAAGGTTTGATTTGAAAAAGTGCTGCTTCTCTACTTTAAGCTAGATGTGGAGGACGTTTGGAGGTGAATTAGCTCCACAATTTGGATTTGGAACATGTTTGGTTAGACATTCCAGTAGAGCCAGAATAGGATTTCATGGTGGATGATAATTTATGGACTTTGGCGACTCATTTTTTCGTTGGCATAGAAACTTCAAAGTTTGTGGTGTAATTGAAGCAATTTGTAGGCTGCATTTTAAAAACGTGGTTGCAGCATCCACAACTTCCATTGTCTTCCAAAACGAGCCTTTTGTTTTTGATTTGAATCTTTGATCAAATATTCAGGATAACCTCTACTATTTGCACGCTAAAATACTCGTTTTCTTTTGATGTCTCGTGTGCTTATTACATAAGTTAATAGCCAGCCTGAGTTTTATGGGCACCTTTCTGCATTTTTCTCAATCTTTTTTGTAATTTTGAAAATAAGAAATACAGCTCAAGCCTCGTAGTTTCCCCTCTAATTTGAAATGTTCACTGGAGCTATCTTTACACTATCCATTGATTATAAATGTACCTTTCGTTTCTCTATTACTTGATAGTACTTGAATTTATCCAGAACTAGCATTGATTGCTTACGATACCGTTCAGAATATGTTAATAAAGTAATTGAAGCTATTTTTTCTTTCACTCCATAATGCTTGACACTTTATGTTTGGGTCAGTTTCATATAAGATTTCTTAACTTCATCAGATAAAAGATTTTACCTATCACAAATATCATTTTATGTTTGGGTTTTGTACTATAATGATTCTTTTATATTTTCAATTGTTATACAAACCTATTCTCACTGTCAAATTTCATTTTGTGCCTGCAGGAGCCTTGGTTGATAAGTCTTATTGCCTTCCATGTGTTGTTTCTGCTAGTTGCTTTCATGTCAAGGAAGAACATCAACTTCCAGATGTGTTTGTTCCTTCTTGCTCGTACGCTCTCTTTCTATAGTACATGCTCTTGCATATTGAATTCTTACTTCTATAAGATATCATATTAAGCTGTCAATCTTATTCTATAAATTCAAAGAACCCGATGTCCAAGAACGGAACCAAAATTCTTAGTTTTAGAGGACGGGTTGGTATTTTGACTCTCACGGGCAATTTAGGAATTTCTAGGGGGGCAAAAATTTGAATTCTATTTAGTTTACATAGAAGAGTTGATTTTTTAACCAAGGGCCCTACTCGCTATTTCTCAGCCAGCATCAATTGTTTAAGATGCTAGAACTATGTGAAGAGCGTCAGATTATGTGATGAAAGAGACGAAGCAAATGAGAAGGAATAATTAAGAATATAATACATGTTGCCGAAACAATTTTAATTAATGCCGTAACATTGTGCAGTTGGAGGAGTATATCTTGCTGAGAGGCTTAATCGTTTCTTAGCCGGCAACTGGAAAAGCTTTGCGGGCCAAAACTATTTCGACCCACAAGGACTTTTTCTCTCTGTACTTTGGTCCGGGCCATTGTTGGTGATCGCAATCCTAATCTTGGTCAGTGTATTATTTCACTCTCTCATGTTCGTTTTTCTTTCTTTTTTACTTTTGATTTTTCGCCTGAGACGTTATTTTGTTACTTCCTATTTGCAGGTAAACACACTGTTTTCATTGTGTCATCTGATTGTGAGATGGAAAAAGGCTGAGCTCAGACATCGTGCAAGAGTCGCCCGTAGTAAAGACGATTGAGTTGTTTTTTTTACGTTTTCTTATATTTTGATCTTCCTGCTGAAACTTCTCCTCATACTTTGACAGAATTTTTTCATTAAACAGAGCTGTTGTAAGATCTGAGCTACTGAGTTAACTGCCCATCAATTTTCGATTGTATGATTTTCAACAATTTTGATATTGAAAAATCCTAGGCGGTAAGCGGCTTTTGACTCCAGAGACATATAGCGGTCTGAAACACTGGAGACACTATATTGTGGAGGGAGACCTCCCCAAAGAAAGATGTTGAAAAGCTTTTTATATTCTACCGTCAAAGAGACGAGTATACACTATAAGGTTAACCAGATTATGTTCTACTATAAAAAATGCATAATTACACAATTATACCTATAATAATGTTATATATCAAATAAATTCCTTTCATTATTTTTTCGCCTCACTTGAATTTACTTAAGAAATGAATCCTTTCTTAGTTAAGGTAAGATAAAAAGAATCGGTAAACTAAGAGCCGGAGGCATATAGCATTTTTCTTGTACCCAATAGAAGCTTTGTGTGGGTATGTTCAATATTTTTGGGGTCCAAATAACAAATAAATAAACATGAAGGCCTTTGACTAAAATAGTTCTGCACCAGCTTTTAAATTAAAATTCTAATCATTTATACAGATTTAGAATCAAACGTGGCACTTCACCTTCTGCCACTTATCCCCCCCCCCCCCCCCCCCCCCCCCGACCCCCCAAAAAAAACCACCCCACATCTTGACTATTATTATAAGAGAAATAGCGACAAGCCGCCAACAAAGGTAATTCCCAAACCAAGAAAAAACGTACGATTATATATATCACACACAAATATTGTGTGCGTGTGTATTTGTACAGTGCAGCGTAGATGAAATTTGCTGGTGTGAATCATCATCATTGAGCTGGTAAAAATTATGGGTTTTGTTTTAAATATATGGATATTTAGTTGTTCGGTGAGAGATAACTATTTCGCTGAACTTGGGTTTTTTGCTTTTTTAATGCCTGAATTAGGGATATTGTTTGCTTATTCAGTTATTTAGTTTTTTTTTTTTTTAATTTACTATTGAATTCAACCCTTTTCTTTCTGAATATTGTCGAATATAACTTGGTGATATTCTATGCATATGCATATACATATACACACACATATATATATTGTTTTATATATTTATATATATACTAATTTCTCGATCGGGAGTAATTAAGATACAATAGTTCAAATATATGTTTGCTTTATGTTTTAATATTATTTTTTTCCTTTTGTGAAAAAACCCGAGGTCGAAAAATGACCTGATACTAGTCTAAACCAACACATGAATACGGTACCATGACAGATTTCATGTAGCAATACATTTTATCCAATTTAATAGCAATATCATGTAAATGAACATGATATTTACAGCAAATTCTACCCTTTCTTCACTGAATCTGATTATTATTTAGAAATATTAAATTTAGAGATCAACATAGCTAAAATTGATATAATTTTACTTGGGATCTTCCATTTTGATCAATTTGGTGTTTTATCTTGTATTGTTCATCATAATTGCATGCCAAGTTGGAATATGGATCTCAAGTTTTCAAAGAGAATTTTATCTTATTTAATTAGCTGAAGCGTTTCTGAAAAAATTGTCTCTGAGTTAATAACAAGCAAGTTCTTGATCATATATTAGGGAAGGTAATATACTTGAAGTGTTTTCACATCTTCATTACATTCGTTGGCGTAAATTTCATTTTGGAAATTTCTTATACATTGAATGTACCGGGGGTGTATTAACAGATATTAATTTGTAATTGCAGAGCTTATATGGTGTTGCGTGCAGGATATTGTCACTGGCGATAATTAGAAAGACAAATATGTCACGATGATTATGAGTAATATCTCTAATCTATCATTTTCGATTAACGCTAGTTATGGCTTGTTTCATTATGATTTGGATGGCGTATTTCGTGTAGTCTTTTTGTACGTAACAGGGAGAAGTATCAAAGATTTGATTTCTGCAAGTCACACCAAACAACTTGGTGGAAATTTAATATACTTTCGTCGTGTAAAACACCAAACAACTTGGTGGAAATTTAATATACTTTCGTCGTGTAAAACAAGTTTCTCTTCCCATTTTTGGTTTCTTCTTGCCTTTCCATTATGTAACTTGTTCAATTACAATCTGAACTTCTATATTCAGATAGTAGAAGGATTACATAATAAAAGAAGGGATAATAGCAGAAACCCCCCTCAATTATGGGGTGATGTGCACTTTGCCCCCCAACTTATTAAAATGTGCGATTTACCCCCTCACTTATCAAAAATGTGCACTTCACTCCCTCGGGCGGGGGCAAAGTGAGTGCTATAAAACACATAAGTCAGGGGGCAAAGTGCAACAAAAACACATAAGTCTAGGGGACAAAAGTCCAATTTTTAATGCTATAAAACACATAAGTCAGGGGGCAAAGTGCTACAAAAACACATAAGTCAGGGGGCAAAGTGCTACAAAAACACATAAGTCAGGGGGCAAAATGCAACAAAAACACATAAGTCAGGGGGCAAAAGTCCAATTTTTATGATAAACGAAGTGCCTGAATCTGCCCGAGCTGCCCGAAGGAGTGAAGTGCACATTTTTGATAAGTGAGGGGGTAAATCGCACATTTCAATAAGTTGGGGGGCAAAGTGCACATCACCTCATAACTGAGGGGGTGTCTGCTATTATCCCATAAAAGAATTATATATAATACAATCAAAGTTATTTTTGAGGATTGATGACCATTGAATTTATTACTTACAATACAAACCATTCTTAATAGCTATATATCCATACAATTAACTAGGGATAGTTTAGTCAGCATAAAAATTAAGAAAATGCAAATCATTTGATCTTTTTTCTCTCTTTTATTTTTGAAAGAATCGGTTACAAGATATATGTCATCAATATCAAATAGTAACAATTTACAATCAACTAACAACTATTATTTAACAATTATTACAATATGCTAACAACTACTATCAAAGTAGAGTAACAATTATTACAATATGCTAACAACTACTATCAAAGTAGAGAAAATACTCGCCCGCTGTCGGTGGAGTAAAGCCCAAGTTTTGTATATGGTTTAGTTTATAATCATTAAGATTTTCATTAAAAAAATGTAAAAATGGCATAAAAGTGGGAACAGGATAATTTGTACCTCGATATGTTCATGTATAAGAAGATTGTTAAAAACATGAAAACAAAATAATAAATGTTGTACAGATAAATGAGGAATCATCTTTGAAAGTGCACATCACCTCATAACTGAGGGGGTGTCTGCTATTATCCCATAAAAGAATTATATATAATACAATCAAAGTTATTTTTGAGGATTGATAACCATTGAATTTATTACTTACAATACAAACCATTCTTAATAGCTATATATCCATACAATTAACTAGGGATAGTTTAGTCAGCATAAAAATTAAGAAAATGCAAATCATTTGATCTTTTTTCTCTCTTTTATTTTTGAAAGAATCGGTTACAAGATATATGTCATCAATATCAAATAGTAACAATTTACAATCAACTAACAACTATTATTTAACAATTATTACAATATGCTAACAACTACTATCAAAGTAGAGTAACAATTATTACAATATGCTAACAACTACTATCAAAGTAGAGAAAATACTCGCCCGCTGTCAGTGGAGTAAAGCCCAAGTTTTGTATATGGTTTAGTTTATAATCATTAAGATTTTCATTAAAAAAATGTAAAAATGGCATAAAAGTGGGAACAGGATAATTTGTACCTCGATATGTTCATGTATAAGAAGATTGTTAAAAACATGAAAACAAAATAATAAATGTTGTACAGATAAATGAGGAATCATCTTTGACTTTTGTTCCTATTCAACTTCAACATATCCATCGACATAATCAAGATCTTTGTCCCTGCGGACGAACTCGAACTCCGCTTGCCAACTTTCTAATTAACATAATATGTACTATTTGTGCTTTAATATACATGTCATGCAAGCTTCGGGTTATAATATATTCCTGTCTTAGGAGTTCATACTCGAGCTTTTATGAAGTATTGAATTGGCCTGTTGAGCTTGAGCCCATACTCCACTCCTCGAGCCAGGAATTTCGTCGTTTGCACCCCTAAATCTTAGTGTACAACCTCATAATGAGTCTTGTAGCATGACGAAAGGATAATATTGATTTGTGGGAGAAACAAATCGATAGAAGACAATATTTACTAGCTGAAAACCAAGTATGGTAGAAGCATAATAAGTAAAAAGTAATTTGACTTGTCGATCCTGTAAAAGGTTCCCATCTCGCGGTTTCATGAGGGTATCAATGTCATTTTAAAACATTCAGAACACAGCCTTCGTAAATGTCATCTAGAAGTAGCTCTCTTGTATCATGTACATTGCACAGAACACAAAACAATATCTACTATCAGCGGTGGTATTCTATTTTGCTGTTTTAAATGTGTTTTTCCTCAAATCTTGTCTTCCTACATGATTTTTCCTTTCATTGTGGTTTTCATTCCCAACACTTCGTTGTTTTATTGTTTTTGTCCATGATGTCATATTTTAAATATTGGCGTAACTACTGTTTGTTGAAGAATATTATATACAAGCAGTTAAATCATGTACCTAAAGGGCTAGTTTTTTGGAGCTTGTATGTGAGAATGGGCTGTTTAAGAATTGAGGCCGCTGGGGGTATTTTTCTCCTTTTTCTTTTCTGAGTGACTGCTTTATGAGGCAACATATTGTTTACATACATGTCCGTAAATGTGCCTGGTGGTGGTGGTGTTTGGGGGTGGGGGTTTGGCATCCTGAGACTATAGTGTTGGAGTTATGATTATGATGACTTTTTTTTGGCATTTGCGGTAATCTTCTGCTGGAAACTCGTGGCTCATGGGCAATTAATCAAGTAACAGAAAACATTTTCACGTGTATAAATATGTGGCAATGTTGTGCACATGGTGTCCTAATATGCTCAACACAGATTGTTGAGGGACATTGTGTCCGATGAAGAACCCTCATTTCTTGGACTTGGTAGCTGATGTAGTTCTATGCTTTAACTCAATAGTGCTACGTCTATCACTCAGTTGAAATACTAGGAAAACGACTGTAAATGAGGGTCCTTATCACTATTATGCTGGATAGTTGCTTTCTGACACCAAGCGACAGAATATGAGTACAGGTTTCCATGTTCATACCAGCTAGTTGCTCGATTTAGAAAGCGGACCATAAAGTAAAGACAGATATTACATTAGGTTACAAAAGATTAATATCCCTATTTTTCCCTCGTTTATTCATGATAGATAGATAACACCTAGAATCTGGGCAAGGTCACGGAATATTTAGAATATGAAAATATATACACACACATATATATATTGGGAGAGGCTGTTTTTCCTGATTGGTAGGCCTCTAGAAAAAGCATCAATAACTTACATTTATTGAGCCACATCAGCAAGCAAGATATCACCGAGAAAATCAGGTTCTTCCATAAGCCAAACAATCTCATCCTCGACATTTCTTGCATATTGGGCCACCATATGTGCAGCATCGTTGCCTGATCTTTGTACATGTGAAAAGAAACAACAGCCTAATTGCCTCATATAATCCACAACTTCCTCCATGATGACGTTAGAGACTGGGGACTGAGTTTCATATGTATTCTTCAATTGATTTATCGTGCTTTGATCATCCCCCTCTAACACAATATGTGTAAAATGATAATCAACACAAAATTCAACAGCACATTTTGCAGCCATCAATGTAGTGGTATTGGAATCCATTAGCTCGGGGAGAAATCTTGCTAGAGCAGCCATAAATACTCCTCCCCAACTCCTGACGACAACCCCGACCCCAGAAGCATGCATATCTTGAAAATTAGCTCTGGCGAAATTTACCTTGTAGACATCAGGGGGTGGCGGGACCCATCTTTCTGGATTATTAATTGCTCTGAATTTAGCATTGACTTGTTCTATTTGAGAAAATTGAAAACTGGTTCCTTCAAGACTTGCCTCGAAGATGGTAGAATCAATTCCTTGGGCCAACTTATTTTTGTCTGATTGTGTCCTGAGTGTGCCTGCAGCTTGAGTGTCCTGTAATTGTTTAGAATAATGAGTGGAACTAATATAGTATCACTACGCTCTCCACAAATTTTCATGTTCCTAGTGGTGTTTTTGTCATTAGGTTGCGTTTGGGTTGAAGCATTCGGAGCTAAGGATTTTAAATCCATTGAACTGGTTAGGGCAACTTCAACTTGCATAGGATATTAATTTAACCTATTTTCGCATCATTAGCTGGATTTCAAATCTTAATAATGAAGTCATATAGGATCTTTAGCATTTGCGCAAATGCAAATCCTTCCATCCAAACATAATATTAGTCATTTTCAAACATACAGTGACTTGGAACGTTGACATGAAATCTTATTCGATGAATTTTTCGTCCGTGTTTATCTCGTTTTTCACTTGCTTATGCACATATTTCACAAATCCAAAAAATCATTTTGCTTGTAAATTGAACCTTTGTTTGAAGAGGAGGCACCTCATTCGCGAGAAGTTCTCTCTGCAATTAAGTAAAGATTAATGTCAATCTCTAAAATGAGGCTCAGACCTAGTCCCCCACTGGCAGAGTGGGACCGGCAGAGTGAAGACAGGCCAAAACCTTTTTTGCAGTGACATCTTGAAGTTTTGCTTCAAGTTTTGTTTCTAGCCTGTGCAGCTCCTCCGATGAGAAATTTTGAAGATATTCACTCGTTATGAACCTGTTTGGAAGACAATCATGCTGCTCGTTATTCTCAGAATTCTGCAAACATTTAAAGATGCAATTTTGTCTTCAGACCTGAGGTAGTTTGTCTTATCCTCGACTCCTCTGCCCAAATCGGCGTATTTTCTGTTCTCTTCCTGCATAAAAATAAGTATCATGAAGTAGTCATAGGAATGTACTATTTTGTTAATCAAATGACTAGATTGAGATTTCCAGGACATTTATAACAATAAGGCAAAATAAGTACCTGGGATCTGGCCTGATGCCGTTCAGATTCTAAGTACAACGAAAACTTCTTGTGTATGTCCTTGATGCTTCAGAGAACAAGAGAAATTAGTAACAGTCTTTAAAAGTTTTACCTGGAATAAAGAATTCAATCAATGTGTATCACCAAAAGAAGAGGTTAAAGGTTAATTCTGCACATGCATTTGAAATGATATATGCTGCATTGCTGCATTTTTGCTTCAGCTAGTCTAACCCCTATATAAATGTGTGAATAACTCCATTGTTTGTTCTATTGCCCACCCTTATTATTGATAATAAAATAAAAAATAATTAATAATTAAATTTATTAAGTAAAAGAGTCCATTGAGTGGTAGGAAACCATTTAGTAGTAGGAGTCTACACGTCCAATTACATTAAGAGGAATTATGTGGACATATCTATATATTATATTATATTATACACATAATCATATTGTATTTATCATACTTAGCTATTTTCACTATGAAAAAATAGCTATATTACTCTTATAAATATACGGAGTGCTAATATAAATACATATATAGTTACTATTTTCTTGTCAAGTTACATAAATATATGGGCCGTTGTAATTTTAATGTTATTCTTAAAAAAATTATTTTATATTTCAAATAAATCAAAATACTTCTTGTGCTTCAACACATATACTTGATAATAATAGTTAATTAAGCAGAAAAAAAATAAAATCTTCATAGTATGAAGTATTTAGTGTAAGAAAAATATTTAAGTTATACATTATCTAAAAGTACTTGGACATTGGGCTTAAAAACATAATTATATATGAGAAATATAACCAAAGCAACTTTGGAGTTCTTTTAATTTTGTTATTTTTAAATGTAAGGTCATGGATATAAATTGAGAGAAATTTGAAATAAAAGCTCGCTCATTTAAGATAACTCTCTTGTCATCCCAATTATGAAGGTTTATTTTAACTTAATTATATGTTTAAATGAGATTTTAAAAAATAAAAAATATTTAGAACTTGTCTCATAGAGGTTATCATTATTAGTGTTGTATCAATATTTTGAACAAGTAATTTAGAAGCCCAAAAAAGTTTTTAAGAAATGAAACTTTATTTTGACATGTTCATAAAAGTAAGAAAAAATGAAAATTGTAGGACACTTGAGTGAGAATATATATGATGCGCTCTGCATTTAATATTTTTAATAAGATTTATAGAAACACTTATTCTTATGTAATATAAGGTTTATAGTTATTTTATCTTTATAATATTGTGTTAGAAAATATACTCTATGTTGCTGCATATATAAATATGAAAATAGATATTATATATTTTACATTATCAGAAAAGTGATATTGCAAAAGAAATAAATTTACTTGTATGTACAAATAATAAAAGGTTATATTCGTGACAAATTATAAAAGATACTTTAGATTAATGATCATATATATAAACCTGCAAGAAAAATACTCATATTCTAAATCAAAATTTATTTTACATTAAAAAAGATAAATATATTGCATGTGCTTAGATATATTCTAAATATAACATAATAAACGTTGATCAGTAGTAAAGAAAAGTTGTAAGGGTTGATCGACAAAAAAACTCTTAATAGTAGGAAACTATTTAGTCGAAGAAAAATAATTACATTCCTATCTTGTCTAAAACTATTTAGACCGTATGCTTTAAAAACTTATTTAGAAGAATTTTTTTTTTTTTTTGGTTGAGCAAGGAAGAAAAAGATTCATCTTTTGTAAAATCTTATTTGGCATGTCCCAAAATGAAAAAAGAAACAATAGTTATGGGAAACATCCAATATTGTATTTGTTGCTACAGACACAGGCGAATATATATGTAGGAAATGATGAATTGTTTTTCTTACATAAATATTTTCTATAACATAAGTTAAAACTATAACATGCTTGCACAAATAAATTATTATCTTATATCTAAAAGTTCACACATTCTTGAAATTATTAAAATGAATAACAAATGTAAACAAATGAAACAAAGTCATATAATCATTTTTTGTGAATTTGACATATTTTATATTTAATTTTAAAACAGATTATAAAACACGAGTATTTTGTTTTGTAATATGATGCTTATAGTTATTTGTCATTTAAATCTCATAATAAAGAATATAATATATATGTTATTGCATATAGAAATATGGAGATAAAATTCATATTTTTTAACGCTACTAGAAAGAGTGACAGTATATAATAATAAAAAAATCTACTTGTGTAGATCAACAAAGAAGTCATTTATAAATTTAAAAGATATATAGACTAATAATTAATAATTATATACATGAACATATTAGAAAATAAATTCTATATTCTTTTGAGGCATTTATTTGACATTCAAATAGATCATATTAATATTGTATGTGTTTTAACATGTCTTAAGCATAACATAATAAGAGTTAATTAAGAAGAAAAAGGAAACCTTAGTAGAAAGAAACTATTTAGTAGAAGAAAAATAGACATTTATTTAGAGTCCTATATTGCCTAACACTATTTAGACATTGGGGGGGGGGGGGAATTAATTGTACATGTGAAGGTGTAATGAGAAAAATATGATGAAGTCCTTAAATTTGTAACTTCTTAAATATGAGAGTGTTAGGGGGGGGGGGAATTAATTGTACATGTGAAGGTGTAATGAGAAAAATATGATGAAGTCCTTAAATTTGTAACTTCTTAAATATGAGAGTGTTAGCGATAAGTTGAGAGAAAATAAACCATTGTTTGCATCCCAATTTCATCGATCTATTTTGACCAAAAGTAATGCTATATACCACTGTTTGCATAGAACCCTTTTTTCACCTCCCCTTAATTTCACAAGAAATTATTATGATTAGTTGACTTCAATCGATTTAGTCAATCAAGACTTTCTAAATCAAGGGAATGTACAAAAAGGTGGTTTGACAATGGTGGTATATAATATTACGTTTTCACCAAATTACTAACTTTAAATGAGATGTAAAAGAATAATAATAACATTTTATTTTATAGTTTCAAATAATTTCTTTAAGTGAGCAATTAGAAGAAGAACATTTTAAATTATGTAGTGAATGCATATAGGGATATGTAAATTAAAACTAGGAAATACATACACAAACGGTCTATCAACTTATGTCAAAAATTTCATACGTACAGAAGTTATTAGAATGAATAAAATAATATAAAAAGAATGTACTTGAAAAAAAAAAGTAATAGTGTGAAAATAGAACGTATTATGTATTTAATTTTGAAGCACTTTATACACATGAGTATTCTTAATACATGAGTATTATGTATTTAATTTTATGTACTTCTATATGTTATTGCATATAGAAGTATGAAGATTGATAATATATTTTTTACATTATTGAAATAGTAATAAAACGAAAGAAATTTATCTACTTATGTGGAGCACAAAGAACAAAATGCAATATTGGTGACAAATTAGAAAAAAATACATTGATTGATGATCATATGTATGAATATACTGAATTTTTCTTTTTTTTGTCTAAAGAAATCAAGATGTATTTAGAAAAATGACCAAAATGTCATCAGAAGTATATAAAAAATTAATTAATTATTTCTTAAATAACTATTAATTAATAAAAATTAAATTTATTTGTTAATAAACTAAATATATTTACAACGACTTCTGAAATGCGAATCCATGCATTTCATAATTCCTTACTTCAATTAGATACTCACTATTGTACCACGTGCATCGCACGTGATACTATCTAGTATGTATAAAAGACCGAGATCAGCCAGTAAACAAAGCTAATGGAAAATCTCATAATAAGTCCAACTAAAGTCCGAATCATTTACCATGATGTTAGCTTTCTTTTCCTTACTATTTTGATTTCTGTGGTTGTGGTCTCCTCAGTTTTCCTTGCTTATTAGGGCAGAGACAAGCCAAACGGACACAAGGGGAGTGGTATAACTAGCTTTGGTGGTTAGATAAGATCTTCTACTAATAGTTCGAGTTCAATTCTACGCGGACAAAGGAGAAAGGTGAAACGTCTTCAAGTGCACTGTTTTTTCCTAGTCAGATTGCTCTTTATTTCAAACGGTGACTAAGGAGCTTTTTTTATCATGGCCTTTAGCTGGGTTTTTCTTGCAGGAACAGACAGTCGGATCCCACAAATTCATCAGTTGAGGAGTGAAAGGCTGCTTAAAAGAGCGGGTGCTTTGGAAGCCTTGTTCTGGTGATCGATGCAAGAGTTAATTTAAAGTAATGGAGCAATCTTTTCTTGTGTGTTAATGTGTTTCGATGTGTTTATCATACTCATCCAATTTACTATTACCATGTAAGGATAAATAGATCTCCTAAGCAATTCAAACTCACTTTTACCGTGAGTAAGGCAAATGATAGAGGAGACATGCAAATGACATTGGACACTCTTAGAAGGTCTCGGGGCTCTGGATAGGAAACAATATAAACGTCTATGTGGTCAGAACCCATGTGCAGTTGATCATACAGGGATGATCCGTGAATTGTAATCCACAACTTCTTAAGAATCAACACATGAAAACTATCCTAACTTTTGTCTATGTTATATTTTTGTATGATAGGACATTCGGGACATCCTAATTTATTGACATGTTATTAAAAGTTACATTTATGCTTTCACCATTTGTTTCTAAAAACTTTTATAGTAAGATTATGTCAACATATTCATATTGGTTTGTTTAAACAACTCTCAGCTTTAGATATTTCATAATCAGTTGCACTGTTTTCTTATCCCGAAATGTTCGCCAGTAGGTTCCACATCAAGCCAATTCCATATTGTGTTACTGATTTCGCCATGCTGTACTTTCCTCATGTTTTGAGATATTGACTTGTGGTATCTATCAATGTTGAAGATTTAAACTTCAGCAACCCAAGTAATAGCATGAGGTCACAATTCTCGTTTATACGAGAAGCATTGATCTAGCATCCAGCAATGCATGTAACGCTGCCTTCACCAGTCTTACGAAGCCAAACAAAGAACCTGATGCAATGAGGCTTGCAAGATCTTACCAACTCGCTCTTGCCCCTCGACCCGACATTAGACATGGTACGTATGGATTAGCATTGTACTTGCTTCAATTTGTTTCTTTGTCAGAATGCACTTGGCTGAAATGTTATACAACCCTGGCTAGACTAGTCTTAGTCTTCTCCTATTGTTCAAATTCAATTATGTCCTATTATTTCAATTACCTTTGTAGTTCGCACTTATTATTATATGTGTTAGTGTATTCTTTAACGGCTAGTTAAAATCACAATGGGCTTATTACTATAAAACAAACGATATGTTTACTTAATTATGATGTAAATTTCGAATAAAATCGCAATCTTTTAAAGAAAAGAATTCTGTTCACTGGACTGTCCAACGAACTTATATCAATGAAAATGTTGTGGAAACAAGATAAGATTAAGCCAAACTTTGACAAGAAATTGGCAAATCGACTGCAATGATGCCCACTCGTAAAAAATGATTGTGTCAAATGTAGTATATACATTACGGACTATCTTGGTCTTTACTATCATCATTAGCAACGAGAGAAAATCTACAAACTTGTGGTCTCCATGGCTGGTAATATAGGGTTGTTTTGGAGCCGTCCGAGGATTTCAAGGGTGAGTGTCTAAAGGAGAGTTTCATGGGAGACGCACTGTAAACTTTGTGCAATTTCAGGTCTTCTTGATATCTATACAGCTAGATATTGTTAAGCTTATATGCGAAGATAGGCCATTGACATATTGGCATTCTTCATGCTCTTTTACAGGGTCTGGGTTGACAATATGTATGCCAGTATCAAGATCCTATTTCGCTCAGGTTACATATTCTACTACTGTTTTTCAGCTTAGCTGCTCACGCCAATGCTCATGGTTACTAATGATCCTAGGGAACAAAGGGTTGTATAATTTTTTTCCAGTTAGTTGTTTTTATTATTGTTGTTACTTTTATTACTATCATAATTGCGATTGTTGTTACTATTGTCTGCAGCTGGGAACTTTTTGGCTTTTTCCATTATTGTTATTTAGAATATTATCAATATTATCACTTATGCCTCTCATATTTGGATTTTCATTATTATTAGTTAGTCATTATGATCTCTGTTATTATAACTGCTCAATTAGTACAATAAAGATGCACACTTATATATAGGGTAGTTTAGCGCACCTGTAGTAGTGTGGGTGTCTTTGTGAATGTAGCTACTCCCAAAAGTAAAGAAATTGGTAATTCTTTTTAAACGACAGAGGATATGGTGATATTGAGAAAGAGCCACTAAAACCCAGTTATCTGTCAGAAATCTTCTACAAGCTTTTTAGACGTAATTTTACATATGTCGACAAAACTAAAGTCGCAAGTTTAGGTATGTGGTGACCAAATGAAGAAATTTCTTGACAAATTTGATTTTCTAACTGCAGTAACCATAGTCATAGTCATAGCCATAGATGCACCAAATGAAGTTGTATAAACAAGTACTTTTAGATGTGGTGGAAAACAACCTGAAATATCTAGACATAACCCATTCCTGCCATAAGTTGTAGTTTCAGAGAACGAGCTCTGAGAAATTCGTATGTAATTAACTGATTTCTTTTATGTTAGGTTGATGATTGATTTCAGAATAAGAAATCTAGTTGTGTTGATACATATTGGCACTGAAAGACTGCTGATTTTAAATTCATCTACTTCTATAGATGCCAATCTTATTACACAAAAGCCTTTAAGCAATTACCAAAACTGAAAGCCTTTCTTGTAAGGAATTAAGCTTGAAGTGGATTAATCGTATTATTAGTTAATAGTGCTGAGATTAAGATAACACATCATAAATTGCTCACTAGATAAAAAGAACTACGGAGTTAGATTATTGTACATAAGATTAATTATACTTGTACTTTGCAGGTGGAAAATACTATTTAAAAGTAGCTAGTTAAGATTAGAAGGTTGAAATGGCTCAAACAGTTACATGCATAACAAAAATTTAGCTCAAGGAAAGTAATGATAATAACAAACTAGGATAATAAAATTTAACTATGCTTTGGTTAATGTGAAATTTGTCTTAAACGAAGCATTTTAACTGGAATGCTTTAGTCTTTAACTACTTATTTTGGTTGACTATGGCACATGGAAATCAAGCACAGCATGAGAAAGTGAACTTGAATGAGGGCACATATAATATGTACCTGTGATATGATGTATATCGTGCCAAGACAACATTGACTGGAATTTCAACTAAAATAAGTACATCTTCTAGAAAAATAAAAAGATTCCAAATTATCAAATTTCAAATTCTTATTTTTTCTGGTTTAAGCTACTTTGTTTCTGGATGAATGAATGTAACATAAAAAGGATTTATACGCAACCAAAAGGGTCGCATTTTGGCTATTAAATTTTAAATTTTTTCTTAAAAATGAATTCCACCCGAATTTGAAAGTTTTTAGTGTATCTCATAATCGAGGTTTGATGCATGAAAGCATGACTGTGATATTCCGGCAAAGAAATTAAGTCAAGCAGAATAGTACCACCATTTTTTAATATGATAAAACTTGTATTTTTTACCAAAGCAGGGTAAAAGTAAAAATTCGCCTTACATGAAGATAGTTTCATCAACATAGACAAAGTTTGTCTGTTTAACTTAGAATAGCTTAAGCCAACAACTACTTGTCTTGGTTTATTTATGTCAATAAGTAGAACAACATTAACTAAAAACAGGTAAGATGATACAAGATAAAAAATATATTATAAGTTGAGTATACGTGAACTTCACTTCTTTTGTTTATGCTACTTTCATTTTTAAGGCAAATCCATGCTATATTCATTTTTAAGGCAAATCCTTTCTGTTGTGATCAAAAGTAGAGTTTAAACTTTATTATGTTGATTGACAATGCAATTTAGTCTAAGCTATTTTCACCAAGGTACACTTATCAGCTGAACATACTATTTACAATAATACTTTACTGAGAAAGTAACAAGATAGATCTCTATGTCCAAGAATCTGAATCTGAATCTAACTACAATCCAATAAATGGACACATACTAGTACATTGAAGGCATCTTTAGATTGTGCATAGCACAAGTAAAAGATGGGTCTCCACTTGCAAGATTTTTTTTTAGGAATTAGCTATTTTGTTATCGGTTTTGGGTACTTTTTTGTCTTTTGGAGAAGAATTCATTTCTGGTTATCGATGGCTATCTTTTTTACTTACAAATAAAACTTGATGAAAATCTTCCGACGAAGGCTATTTTCTTTTTTTCATCTTTTTTCTTCTTTTTTTGCCACCTAATATACCTACAGTAATACCTATTTGATATAATAAGATATATCATGCCAACACGCTAACAAAATGGTACTATATTTCTCACTTTTATCAAATTTAACACCCTGTTATATTATTCATAAGCACTGCATGTCAGTCAGTAGGACTTTGACTAGAGTAAAGATTTAGCTTAAGCTTTTACTAGTTAAGAGTAGAAATTCTTAAGTTGTTGTATTCTTGATTGATAAATTTTGAAAACGACTCTTGAGCCAAAAGATGCTTTGAGGATCCAATATAGTTGACTTCAGCATTATTTTCTTTCTATATTTTGTTTGTGCTTTCAACTCAAGGCATGTGAAGGTATAAGGAAACATTCACTCGTTAAAAAAAGGCAAGAATATGAAAAACATCTCAAGTCCCATGAGTTGTACTTGTACCCATCAATGCTATCAAAATTAATGGTCCAAAGCAGTCGTTGTACTATTTTGCCTTTTAGTGGTGGTGTCTAGCTATCAAAAGATTTTCAGGGAAAAGACTACAAAATCACATTTGTGGGTCCCATCCAAGCCTTTTACATGACAACTTAGTTATTTTATTCTATTTCCTATTTGATCTTGTATTTTACCTTATTGATGAAAGGTATGCGTATACAATTTCCATACAAACAGGCAGGATGGAACTAGGATTTGAGGTTCGAGGGGCAAATACGAAAAAAAGGAGAAAAATTTGATATTTTCAGAATTGTTTTTTTTTCTCGGGAGGGGTAGGTATAAAATATCAAAAAAATATTATGGGGCAAAAAAAAAATTCTCAAAGTTTAGCAGGGCGGGGTGCGCCCCTACCAGCCCTTCTCCACCCCCCGCTCCATCTATACAAGAAAGCAGGGGCGGAGTTAGGATTTGGGGGCTGAATGCAAAAAAAAATGGGGGCAAATTTGATATTTTTGGACTTTTAGGGGTGAAATTTCAAAAATCAAGATTTATAGGGTACAGAAAAAAAATTCTCAAAGTTGAGGGCCCTCCCGCCCTCAACCCCAGGGGGGAATATAAAATATCAAAAAAAATTATGGGGAAAAAAAAATTCTCAAAGTTTAGCGGGGCGGGGTGCGCCCCTACCAGCCCTTCTCCACTCCCCGCTCCATCTATGCAAGAAAGTAGGGGCGGAGTTAGGATTTGGGGGCTGAATGCAAAAAAAAATGGGGCAAATTTGATATTTTTAGACTTTTAGAGGCGAAATTTCAAAAATTAAAAATTCATAGGGTACAGAAAAAAAATTCTCAAAGTTGAGGACCCTCCCGCCCTCAACCCCCGGGGGGAGGGAAATATAAAGTATCAAAAAAAAAATTATGGGGCAAAAAACAAATTTCTCAAAGTTTAGCGGGGTGGGGTGCGCCCCTACCCGCCCTTCCCCACCCCACGCTCCATCTATGTAAGAAAGCAGGGGCGGAATTAGGACTTGGGGGCTGGATGCAAAAAAAAAAAGGGGAAATTTGATATTTTTAGACTTCTAAGGGGCGAAATTTCAAAAATAAAAAATTCATAAGGTATAGAAAAAAAATTCTCAAAGTTGAGGGCCCCGCCCTCAACCCCTGGGGCTCTGCCCCTACATCCAGGTGTACGGATTATGAAATACTATGTATATTGACATGTGAGCGTGTAATCTGAAATACGAGATGAAATATTGAATTTATAAAAACTTAACACGGTTGATTACGATCGAAGTTCTTTTTTCACAAACTGGGAAGGAATCCTACCTAGCAAATTCCAACCAATTAGGAGCGTAACCGACTGGAGTTTGAATCACATATGATGTTATTGTACAACTTATAAAATGATTACATACGTATTCAGTGTTTTACAAGCAAGTCATTCGGTTTTTTGATTATATACGTACTTATAAAATGATTATATACGTATTCAGTGTTTTTTAGTGTACAACTTATAAATTGGTTGGAGAAAAATATTTTGATTAACTTACATCGGTGGTACTATTGTCCTTCGGTAACCAGTTTCCTCTTTTGGTTTGATACCATAATTCTTGCATACATGCTCGTGTGTAAGTTAGATTGGGAAGAATGGAGAGCTCCCAATTCTACATCAATTGGGTTCTGGATCAATTTGTCTAGAGATTATGATGTAGTTTTGACGGCGGAAATTTTTTACCAACTTTGTCGCACTAGTTTATCATCACCTCTAATCATAGTAATATGCCTTCATTGTAGAAAGAACTTAATGAAACTTCTTAAAATTTATTCAACTAACAAAATAGTCGAAACATGGTTAAGCTTTGTTCAAATGAATTTCTTTATATATCCACTTCTCATGATCTCTCAAATTGTATGTCAGCCGTTCATGCATGTAACATAATGTTGTAATATATCCAACAATAGATAGGCAACCGATAAAGTAACTCCATCAAAATCTTTGACTTGAACGAAAGTGTAAACTGTGATTAGAAACATGCACCGTACGTACTCGGAGCTTGAGTATTGGTGAAGCCTTCCGGCGGGTGAGATGACGGTCACAGCGACTTCCGCCTCGCATAGAATCGAGAGCTCACGAGCTTTCTTTATGAGTCCTTGTCGTCTCTTCGAGAATGTCACTTGTCTAGCTGAAATGTCATCAATTTTCCTGATCTTGATCTTCTCCCTCCTCATTCTACATAGAAAAATTGGGACAATGTCAAAAGTCGAAATGTTATTTTCCACCATCAATACACTACATTTGCATATGCAAGCAAAAAAGTTATGCTTGCAATTTTTCTACTTCATATGAGTTAGATCAATAGTTAAGAGTCCAATGTATTTATATATATATATATATATACAAGTATATGTGTGTAAATATGCCGTATGAAAAATGCTATATACCGCCGTTTTCATATCATTCTTCCTTCACCACCCCCTTAAGTTGGCAAGAAGTTAACTTTGATGGATTTAGTCAACCATTACTTTCTAAATTAAGAAGAACTAAAAAAAAAATAGTATAAAAACGGTGGTATATAACATTGGTCATATGCATATACACATGCCTTCCTTGCAGCATTTCCAACATGTAAAGGGAGCTAATTTCGCTTGATTCAGTCACAATATTTAGTTCCCCCAAAATTATTTAGCTTTTATAATGTTTTTTTTTTTTTTTTTTCCTTTCCTTTTTTTTTTTTTTTTTTTGCCATTGTCTACTTCGAATTGTCAGAAATTAAAGAGCAAATATCATTTATTTTCTCCGAATGATTAAAATTAGTTTCCCAAAAGAAAGGAACAAAAATACCTTTAAAACCCTAGTGAAATTGACCTTAAGGAAAAGACGGTGAGACTCTCGCAACAATATTCACTACTTATGGATCTAAAGCATATATGCAGGACACGTATAGAAAGAGCAAAGTTAAAAACTAACAAAAAAAAGATTTAAAAAAAAAATCAAACGAAGAAAGTACACGAAGTACCTAATCGAACGGATTTTACGTATCTATTATATTATATTTTTCACTAAAATAATAACGAAACACAGAAACAAGCTGAATCGGCAGAAATTATGAGGAAACACGGCTTCGGAAACCGGCAAAGACGCCGTAAACTCGGAAACCCTAGCGGATGCTGGTTCTGAATGACACACGATCCGAGCATCTTTATATATACATATATGTATATATATATTTTACCTGATCATCGATTATCTGAAAATAGGATGGATTAATTATATTTTCGTCGGAGGCAAATCTCCTCTCTCAAGATATTTTTCACAAATGTCGGAAATGAGAAGAGCTGTGGATTGGTGCGTGCGTGCGTGAGAGAGAGAGAGTGTGTGAGAGAAGGAGAGATATATATATATAGAGAGAAAGAGGAGAGAGAGTGAGGAGAATAAGAAGAGGTCCGGTAAGATTCAGCCATGTGTCATGTGTGGGGTAGATTTGTAAAGGTGGATGCATAAGATTATGCCATTTGTAAGCAGCTCAGATGATCCAAGTAAGCCACGTAGTGCTTCATGTCCACAAATTTGATCTCCATTCAGGTCCATTTGTTTTACAATGTACCATGGGCTCCCTCGATGCTCTGCACCGGGTGGTATGCACCAAGTGCGGCATAAGGTGACACGTGTTACTTTATTATTTTATTTTTCATTCAATCCCACTGGAAATACTCGGTTTATAGATATAATTGTTTAAATTGTATAAATATTCATCTACTTATACGTATTGAGTTAGGTTGAATTTTCAATATTCAAAGACACTTTCTTAAATTTTAAATCAAAAAATTGAAAAAGAAATATATGCAAGAAAAATTTAGAAAATATTAAAAAATAATTGATATGAAACCGTTCCAAATACGAGCGTGTTCTTTCTTAACTAATATAAATACATATGAGTAGTACAGAAATATTTATATAATATTTCATAACAAAGAAAAAAAACTGAAAACAAATGAAGAAAAATAAGAGAAAGGATTTAAAAGATAATTCACAAACAATTCAAAAAAGCAAAACAAAAAAAGAATAAGAGAAATAAAACAGAAAAGAAATAAAGAAAACAATATAATAATCAGAAGGTAACAACTGTCACCTTTTGCCACACTTGGTGCACCTCAGGGGTGCAGCATCGAGAAGACCCGTACCATGATGCCTAAAAGTACGTCTATTAATAAATCTAGTCTGAATTTAAACTTTTGTAATGAATGTGTGAAAATTATATTTGTCTTTTAATTGGTTTTAAAAATTAAAAAGTTGATTTTCATGATGAAATTTGACTCAATAGTATACTGGTGGATATGAGATTGAGCATAATCATATAATTAGCATATATGTATCCATATGTATGTGTATATATATTAGTATAGTCTAAGTGTGTAACTATTCGCGGGCGAAGAACCTCACGTGGATTACTGGATTTCATATGATTTGGGTTGTATTTCAAGGTCGGCCAACAATTACTTTGAGTTTCTAATTAGGTGGTGATTATTTCGAACTTTTAAGTGATTGTGACTACTTGAAATTCAAGTTAAATTTCTTCCTTGTTGGAGGTTCGAGAGTCGAATCGACCCATTGGTACATGGGTGTGGCGAATGTCCACAAGTAATGAGCTTATATTTAGGACCATTGATAAATTTAACTAATTTCAGTCACATTAGTTATTATCTCTTAGACGATTGTAATTATTTTAATATTTGAAATTTTAAAATCCTGAAAATAGACTCAACGTCGAGGTATCGATAAAATTCTACTTTGGAATTGACAATTTTATGGGCTCTTAATGAAAGTACAACAACGATGAATTGGCTCACAAACTAATATTATAGAAAACTTGGACCTAGGACTTATTTATAAATGACGTATAACTCTGATATGAAATACGAGATTACCAAACTATAATACAAGATCTTCACATACATTAAAATACATACACACACACATATATATGATTGAAAGTTATAATTAATCAATAAATAATTTTTTTTGGTCACAATAATGATTTCATAAATCTTATGGCAAAATCATGGATTTAAAATGTTATTATCGATAGTTTGTAATATACAGCTAGTGATAATAAATTTTTCATTAATGCCTTGTGATAATAATTTTAATATTATCACAGTATCCATATACCATTAATTATCTCTAGTCATACCGACGTATTGACCTTAGTTCACTTGACCATTAATGAACTCGTAAGGGACGTCCCAGTATGATTGTAGTGCTGCCACTAGAGCATTAATGCATGAAATAAATCAGAATGAATATTATTGAAAGTGATTGATCTTTGTAAAAATAAGTTGGCAAATAAGGTTTTTTTCTTTTAAAACCGTATTTTTATTTTCGATGAGAATAAGTATAATTGGAATATACAGTTGGGACTACTCGATCAAAAAAACTAAGAAAAGAATAAAGAAAAGACATAATATATTCTTTTCAAAGTGGGGTTTTAAGATAATGATGATTGATGTTTAGTCCTTTTGCATTTTTTATTTTTTTTTGGGAATTGCATAAATTTTCCTTGGAAAATGCAAAAAAACTCTTGTAATGGCGAAATAAGTTAAACAACTCCACGTGTTATATAAAAATCTATACGAAATACCCATTCTGTTAGCGTGTTATATAAAAATCTGTACGAAATACCCATTCTGTTAGAATTTAACTGTGTTGGCATGCACGCGCAACTTGTGCGATGTTGGGCGTGTTTTCTTATTCTACAGCTTTATTAACTTACTTATTTACCTTTTTAACCCTCATTTATATGTGTATATATATATATATATTCCCATTTACTCTCTTTTCTTTTTCTCTTTTTCTTTATATTAAAATCAATGGACCAAATGAGATTCAAAAAAAAGAAAAGAGAAGTTCATCTTCACAGTAACCCCACTCCACCCCGTCTCATTTCCGCTTTCCCTCGGCCCGCCGCACTCTGCCAAAATGAGTGGCTCTACCTCATCTTCGCGCGGATCTCCAACGGTTGAAGAGGAACTCAGCGATCGCAGTTGGGGGTGGTGTGCCGGCGGATCTGATGGCGGCAATCGAAACTTCGCGCCTGGTGGTGGCCACGGCCATGGAGGAGAGATGGTGGTCCTCCCTTTTCGAAATTATTGTCGTTGAGCTGGGAGAGTTGACGGTGGTTTGGGGGTGGGCTAGGGGCAGGGAGTGACGGTGGTTGGGGGGTTGAGGAAGATGAGTGTATTTTTCTTTTCTTTTTTTATTAAGTTTAATAATTCTAACAGTTAAATGAGCTGGCATGCACAAGTCGCGCGTGCATGCCAACACTTACACCGTTAAATTCTAACTGAATGGGTATTTCGTGTAGACTTTTATATAATACGTGGGGTTGTTTAGTCTATTTCGTTATGACAAGTGCTTTTTTGCTTTTTCGATATAACACGGGGAAAATTTATGCAATTATCCTTTTATTTTTTTTCGATCATGCAATAATTGAAAAAAAAAATGTTGAAATTGATAGAAAAAGTTAAGATTTTCTTTTTTCATATATATATATACACACACACACGATATTATTATCATGAATATAGCTTGACAATATGTCGATCACTATGGGAAAATATATATATATATATACACTTAAATATTTATTACGTAAGAGTGGTAAAATTATCAGGATTATACGTATATATTAAAAAGTATTTTACAAATTTAATATTCATAACTTAATAATTTTCACAATCACATGTAACTTGAGAATTTAGCTAGCACTAATAAATTCTCGATAAAAAATTTGCCACTAATTGTGATAAGTTATCTCTTCAAAGAAGACCTATATTTTGAAGAGAGAGAGAGAGATCCAAATATTCTAGTAGTTATGCTAAAAAAACAAGACAAAATAAGCCTAGAATAATAAGTTGGCTTCATGCACATATATGGTCCATCTTCGAGTATATGTACTAGTTTATTTGTGTGTGTGCTGTGTAATCGTTGAATTTATTTCAAAAAAGTTACAAAAACTTATCGCTTGTAAGTCTAGCTAATCAAATTTAAACTCCTTTCTAATCAAGTTTGGTATCTCTTTTATTTATTCACTTAAAATATACTTTTTAGAGTCGATTTTTCAAGTGTCTTGTCAAACTCAACTCAATAAACAACATCTAGTTAGTTCTGATATTTTTTTTTTCAGGAGTTCGTGATATTTTATGTTTAGGAATAATTAGTAAATTTACTTGTGATCGAACCCATATGAGATACATCTTACACAAATGACTATAATTACATCGGGGCTCGCTAGATACAGATGCCTATGAGTTCATAAAGTTCACCAAGGAGTCGTACTTAAGAACTTTCAGAACTCCAAGTCTTTGCTAATTCACATTTATATATATGGTGTAATCTGGATGTGATCTATTATACACAAATAATTGTAATTAAAAAATGAGATAGGTACAAATATAAAAGTCTTCAGACATATTGGGATGGACATTCCATTTCAGATAAAAAAAAACTATAATAAAAGTAGAGGAATTCTTTTTTTATAGCGCAAAGAAATGGTATTAAATGTGTGCTCATATCGATTGTTTTCTGGGAGGAAGTCCTTGATACTAGATAATAATTGTTGAAAGTGATATATTTTTTCTCATAATTGTTGATGAGACATGTTATTTTCGTGAGATATGTGTTTGATTGGGGTGTTGTTTTACTGAAAATTCTCCAAAAAGTGATTTGGATATCATTTTCCATAGATATATATCAGCAAAGTGTTTTTTTTTTTTTTATCATTTTGAATCATGATACGTGATTTGTTTCAGTCACAATATTGAAGTATTGTCCGATGAAGTTTTTTTTTCTCAGTTTGTGATGATTGTGAGATCAAATATAGGTTAAAAAAAAAAAACTTTAAAATTTTACTAGATTTAAAAAAAATAAAATTGCTATTTTATCCAACTTTTCTTTTATTATTACAAAAAGGCTGCCATCCAATTAGAACATTAGCGTATTTAACTAGAACCACCCAAAAAACGTCAATCATTAGGGCCCAATTCGACATTTATTAATGGACTGGGTAGAGGTGAGCCAGATAATGCAAAAGCGTTTTTCATATTCATTTCCAATTTTCCATAATTCCATGAGATCCAACGGCGGACATAGCCCTGAGGATGGAACATCACAACCGGGAACCGGTGGCTGCCACCATGAACACGCCACGCCAGTCACCACCTCCAAATATGGCATCAAACAGACCACTTCATTATGACATCATCATTCGTATCAATAGAAGCAGATCGAATTTGTTTATTCAGATTTTGCGTTTCATCTTGTATTTCATATCAATTAATACACAAATGTATAATGTATTTCCTTCAACTATACACATAACATGAATTATACGAAGGTATCGCGTACTTCTAATGTGAAATACACGATGAACGATCAAACCCTACAACTTTGTAGCATTTAAAAGCAGCAAAAGTTGTTTATAAAAAAAATGGCAGCAAAAGCAAATGTAAAAGAAGCTAAATGACCCGATAACTCCACCTCATGGGTAAACTCATGGGGGTTTACCGGATATCCCAGAGGCTCGTGTGGGGAGATGAAACGTCGTAAAAAAGACGTGGATTCCGAATAACAAAATGGAACTCTAATGACTAAAAGGCCAACAAATAACAGATATAAATAAACATGCAACATTTCTGTACACATAATGATGAAAAACTACTGCCGGACAGGCACTCTTTCCCGAACAAAAAGAAAACTCGAAGCCAACTCGTTCCCGTCCATGCCCCTTTTTCGTAATTTCACAAAGACCACTAGGCACAAAGATAAAACTCTCCATGTTCGACCGGCCTCACAGCCGTTGGATTACACCATGATGATGTAGAAAGTAAAATACTGACATTACCATGATTGATCCAACGGTACAACCCCACTTACAGAGGGACGACTATATGAAAAATCGACAAATTGCATTTACCGTACCATCTTGTCGTTTCAAATCGTGTCGACTCTGTCAATCACATCCAATGCCTTGACACGGTCAATGTCGAAGTTAATAATGGGAACCGAAGACAGCCGCCTAACAGGAAAAGAATCCCTCTTATTCTTTTCATTCATTGGAGAATGGTTGCTACTCTTACTCATCCTATGATGCTTGCATAACCGGGATTTCGCGGTATAAAATTCTTGACTTTTGCTTATCCCGGGTGTCAATTTTTGTTTACTCACGTGTCGGAGCATCTCTTGGTCTTCAATTGACAACGGCGATGATGGAGAGATTGTTTTAGGACTTAATAAGTGGATTGTTTTCTCATTTGGAGACCGGATAGGGGTTTTAAGGGGCGATTTAGGTCCGCCATTTGCAACCCTCGATCGGGTTATAAGATGATGAAGCCAAATGATGAGATCAAGAATGTAAGCTTCGGTTTTCTCCTTGTCTGCATGATGAAGTGTTTCGATTCTAAGTAAATCCGTCTGCCCAGCAAGTTTATGGTTCATCTCCGACCTAAGTAAAAACTACGAATTCAGTAAAACAGAAGAAAAGACAAGCCCCCCAAAAAGAAAAAAAACTCACCCGGTGTTTGCCCATTCTCCGACCCAGCCGAAGCCGTGGTGGGCCCTGTTTCAAGTATTCCAAATAGTCAAGGTGTGTATATTTATTGATAGGATTCATATAATAAATCACGAAACGACCCAATATATAGCTATATATAATATGTGAGCCACTATTTCTGGTACAAGATACTACCATTACTGCTTAGACATCCAAACCGTAATAGCAAACTACCCAATAGCAAGAGTGAAACTTAACCAACTGAGCTATATCTCCTCGGGGCAAGTGGAGTGCATATATATAGGCACACACACATATAGATGCATACACGTGTATGTATATATATATATATATATATATATATATATTTACATATATATAAGAACATAGTAAGCCTCGTTTATCGAACGTAAGTAAAATGTAATTTTTTCTAGGGGAGGATAGCAGGTTTACTTGGTTGTATTGGTTGCCATGGGGTTCAACCACTGCAGAGTTTTCTCCATTTCTCCTTTGATTTGTGGGACAGTTAACTGTAGAAAGACCAATCCGAAGAACGTCTAGTATTACTACATGGTATTAAAAAAACTCATTTTCATGGAATAATTCAATTAACACGATGACCAAAATTACAAAAATAAATCACACCTCTTCCTTGAGAGGAAAAGATTGTAATCTGGTTCTTAGAGCTGATTTTATGTCCGGCGGCAAGCCTTGGTATAGAGTATCTCTTGTACTTGGGGGCACGGAACCCGATCTCGTCACCTGATATAAAATCACAAAAAATAAAACAGAAAATAGAAAAAATTTAAACAAAATCAACGTCTTTAAACAACTAGAGAAAATCGAAAAATAATGCGCGCGCTTTGAGAAATAAAGAGGAAAAACTCACCAGTGTATCTATGTGAGTAACAATATTTGCATAATGCAGTGCGAGTCCAGCGGATCCCAACTTCTGATGGTGGTTTTGTAATGGCTTGTCTCCATCTATGACAATAATTCCATAATAAAAAAAATAAGTTATAGTTACATCCCAATGATTCAATTTAGATATAAGACAAATTTAAAAATTGAACTGCGGAATTTTCTAATAATTTGAAATAAAAATAAAATAAAGAATCGAACACCAACCACATGTTTATTGTTATTAAAACATTTCGTTTCCTTTGACGCTATTTGACGATAGAAAATGAATTAGAGGAAAATAAAAGCGTCAATGGTATTATGCAATTTCATAATGAATAATTCAATATAGCGGAATTTTTACGCAAATTATCATGTATTTTTCCGAATAATTCTAGTTTAAATATTTTTGATTGATTCATTACCGCTGCTACCAAATGCGGAATGGATCTCCAAATGTAGAAAGTGGACAATGTCGACGAGCTTCTCCATTACCTTAACATAATTCAAATTTACAGAAAATTAGCCTAGTAATTGCAGCTGCTAAATATTAGTTGAAAATGAAAAACTGCTTTTCGGTCCTAGAAAACTTAATGGTACACACCAAATTATAAAGGCGACGAAATTGGGCGAGCATATAACATATCTGGGGAAGGTTTTTTGGCCCCACGAACTTTTCGTACTTAAATATATCAACAAATATAAAACAATGTCAACATTTTAAAAATAAGCTAAGAAATTTAGAACTATAAAAACAAATATGAAAGGAAAAATCGATATGCAAACGGCACAATGTAGCATAACAAGCAGCATTGACTGTCGTAGCGTTGAGATAATAAAAAAGAACTCATTAGCAAAACTTGTTTATCAATATTAGAAGAATAGAGAAATAAAGATGGCTTCTAGAAGAAAAGCTGACAAAAGAATTTAGATCATATTATTTTTCTTAAATAAAAGAAATACCTCATGTAATGTTGTATTTAAAATTATAATAATAATAAGAGAAACCCGAACCATATGTATAAAACTTTGACGAGGACAAAAACCATTCTCAGAAAACTTGAGAGTAGTCATGGAATCTTGTACCTCCTCCAAGATCTTAGACCACAGCGACTTCTTTTTCAAACCATGTACATGTTTCTTTTGACTCTTCAGCTCAGCCCGTAAAACTGCAAGGCTATCTCCTTCACAACAGCAAAAACACAAAATTGAAAACAACGGAGAATATGCAGAAACAATTTTACACTTAAAACAATACGTATTAGTTTTTCAACAGTTACTGTGGTGACATGCGTAGCCAAATGGAATTAGTTCAGAAAGTTGAAAATCAAATCATAAAACAGTTAGGTTGTGTTTGGATGAAAATATTTGATTTGAGGAAACGACTTAAAGTTGCATCTTCAATTGACTCCAATATTCGGAACAACTTAAAACCCATCATAGTGATTGAAAAATAGCTCAATATGAGTACCGAGGGATTTGAAGTCCACAGTAACTCAAAATTTCACACCAAAGTCGAAGGATTTGTATTACGGATTTGAAATTCTTCACCCCAAAATCCATCATGCCAAAGTAGGGGTGCACACTGAGTCAAGCTGAGCTTTCTCGAGCTCTATTGTTTGTGTTCACAAGCTGATGAGCCGCTTGCGAACTTTCTAGGTTATATAATATTTAAAATTTTATATCTTAATAATACATATCACGCGAGCTCTAACTCGCTCGAGTTCGTATGATAAAAAAATAGCTAGAGTGCACCCCTATACCTAAACGAACGCGAAGTTATCACTTCTTCCACTAGGCAACATTTATCACACAGAAAACTTCTGAAGTTGCATATAAACTCAAACTTCACTGAAATCTTTTGAAGATACACAAGACGTTAAAATACAGAATTTCCGGAAAAAAACTAAAATTAAGATTACAAGAACAATAAACTAATAGCACACATATGAAAATAATTACCTTGGTGTTCTGCATTAGAGTTATCCCCTTCTGGAGCCTTGCGTCGACAGTCTTGTTCGAATCTGTCGAGTGCATGCATTTCATGGTATAGTTCCTGCAACCTAAACATATTAAGTATCCTTTTCATAGTTCAAGAGTACCGGAAAAATTACGGTCCCAGAACAGATTTTGAATAAAAAGCCGTGGTGGGCCCTGTTTTCAAAAAAAGTTATGCAGTGTGGGTAATGATTAAGACTGTTAACTGAATAGAGCATACCCATTATTAGATTTATTTGTATCTTAAATGAATCGAGTTTATTTCTGATTGAGCTTTTTTAGGCTCACACTTTTAGCTCAACAATTAATCAAGTTATATTTATCACTCAATTTTAGTCATTCTGTAATTCAAGTCAAACAAAGTAGTAAATTATCTTTTAAATGGTTGATACCAAACGCAAGCTTGTGTAGGCGGCAAATAAAGATACAACGGAAGTTTCTCTCCTACTTTGTAGAAACGTGGTGATATATATATGTGTAATATACCTTATATAAGTTATCAGTTTCCTACCTTGTATAGGCTTCCTGCTTTAGTTAGGTTTTGTGGAAGAATTGTATACATACATGTAATATGCCTCTTGGCCGCAAGAAATAAAAATACAGGAAATATTTTCCTCCAAATAAATTTATCATGGCATCAGAGTAGGGTTTTTTTTTCTGAAAATCATACATACAGTAGACGAACATGGCTGGAAACGAAGGAAAGAAACCTTCATCGCCATATGTCTTGAATTCCAACGACAACCCGGGGAACATAATTACTCAGGTGCAATTCAAAGGTGACAACTACGATGAATGGGCTCATGCGATTCGAACCTCATTAAGAGCCAAGAAGAAATTTGGATTTATAGATGGAATGGTGAAACAACCTAAAGATGATTCGCCTGACTTGGAGGATTGGTGGACGGTGAACTCGATGTTGGTCTCATGGATAATCAACACGATTGAGCCAATATTGCGATCTACCATAACTCACATGGAGATCGCGAAAGACCTGTGGGACGATATAGAAGAAAGGTTTTCGATTGCTAATGGGCCTCGAATTCAGCAACTCAAAGCCGATCTTGCGGAGTGCAAGCAAAAGGGGGTTTCGATAATGACCTACTATGGAAAATTGAAACAACTGTGGGAAGAATTGGCAAATTATGATCGAATCCCAACGTGTCGATGCGGAGGTTGCAAATGCAATCTCTCGGCTGAGCTTGAAAAAAAACGTGAGGAGGAGAAACTTCATCAATTTTTGATGGGTTTGGACGACGTGATTTATGGAACAATTCGTTCCAATATCCTGAGTAGTGAGCCTTTGCCCAATGTGAACAAGGCATATTCATTGCTGTGCCAAGAAGAATGTGTACAAACCATCACGCGAGGAAAAGAGGAACGGGGAGAACCTACGAGCTTCGACGTGCAAGCTAATTCGGGAGGTTGGAAAATTGGAAAGGAAACAAAAGACAAATCTGAGGTGGTGTGCTCGATTTGCAAGCGGAATGGACACAAGCCTGAAAATTGTTTTCAACTTATCGGGTATCCCAATTGGTGGGGTGATCGGCCAAGAGGAGCCGGAGGGTCCTGACGTGGAACGGCCCGGGGGCAAGGGGGTTAGAACCGTAGCCGTGGTGGTCCTCCACGAGCCAACGCTGCTCAGGCTGCAGAGTCGTCTTCCCAGTTGACACCGGTGACAGAAGGGGATTGAGCAGCCTTAGGGTCATTGAGTGGGGAGCAATGGACAACTTTTCTGAACTTGTTGAATTCCTACAAACAGGGTACCAAAGAAAAATTGACCGGTAAGATAAACTTAAACTGGATAATTGATACCGGTGCCTCGCATCATATGACTGGAAATTTGGCAAGTTTGAGTAACTTGAGAGAAATGGCGCCTTGTCTAGTAGGACTACCGGATGGTGATCGAGTAATGGCCCTGAAAGAGGGATCGGTTTACTTAGGAGAACACATGAAATTGAATAATGTTCTTTATGTTCCAAAGTTAAATTGTAACTTATTTTCGGTGTCTTAGTTACTTATTGAATCAAATTGTAGTATCTAATTCACTAATAAATTTTGTGTTATATAGGACCGCACTTCGAGGATGATGATTGGAACGGGTGAATTGCGCGAAGGGCTTTATTATCTCACGTCAGAAGCACCGGTTAAAGCTTGCAAGGCTGGTCACGATTTATCCTTATTGTGGCATAGGAGGTTGGGACACCCGTCTGCAAGAATAGTAGGATTAGTTTCTGATATTGATTTTAATAGTTTAGATTTTGTTCAAAATAGAAGTTGTGATGTTTGCTTTAGAGCCAAACAAATGAGAGAAGTATTTTATCCTAGTGAAAATAAATCTCATGAAATTTTTGAGTTAATTCATTGTGATTTGTGGGGACCATATCGTGTCAATTCCTCTTGTGGGGCTTCATATTTTTTGATAATAGTTGATGATTTTTCAAGAGTAGTGTGGATATACTTGTTGATTGATAAAACTGAAGTTAAGCATGTTCTTAGAAATTACTTTGTCATGATCAAACGCCAATACAATAAGGATGTGAAAATTGTAAGGAGTGATAATGGAACCGAATTTATGTGCTTGAAAATTTATTTTGAAGAAAGTGGAATATTGCATCAAACCTCTTGTGCAGGAACACCACAGCAGAACGGTCGTGTAGAGAGAAACATCGCCATATTTTAAATGTGGCTAGAGCTCTTAGATTTCAGGCGAATCTTCCCATCGAATTTTGGGGAGAATGTGTATTAACTGCGGGCTATTTGATCAATCGGACTCCTACCAAGCTTTTAGGGGGTAAGTCACCCTATGAAGTAATGTTTGGCGAAGCTCCTCGTTATAAAGATATTCGGGTTTTTTGGTCTTTGTTATGCAAAGTGGTTGAATCGTGATAAGGATAAGTTCGCGAGTAGGAGTAGGCGTTGCATGTTTGTGGGGTATCCTTTTGGTAAGAAAGGTTGGAAATTTTATGATCTTGAAACAAGAGATTATTTTGTATCAAGAGACGTGGTATTCTCTCAAGATGAATTTCCATATATCAAGGAAAGGAAGATTGGAGACCCTAGTCCAGTTAGTGGTGCCGAGGACGAATTAGTTGGGGATGACAAGTCGATTGATGAGGCACTCGGGAATACGGGGCTGCATGATACAGTTAGTGATGTTAGGGGGGGCGCCGTGGGCGCAGGAGAGTCAAGTCCTCACGATGAACCACTTGGACGTGGTCATAGGGTGAAACATCCTTCTACTCGATTGACAGATTTTGTGACTCACACCACTCAGTACATAAGCCCCTCCGCGCGTTCATCTCAACCATTGCCGTCCTCAGGTACGTCTTATCCTATAGCACATTATGTGAATTGTGATAATTTTTCTGTGCAACACCGATTTTTTTTGGTAGCCGTGACAAGGGGAAGAGAGCCAAATTGTTACAGTGAAGTAATGAAGGATGTTAGATGGAGAGACGCTATGAAAAATGAAATTGAGGCACTTGAACAAAATCAGACATGGACGGTGGAACGATTGCCACAAGGAAAGAAGGCTATAGGAAGCAAATGGATATACAAAATCAAATACAATTCGGATGGTACAGTTGAGCGGTATAAGGCGAGATTGGTGATTCTAGGAAATCATCAAGTCGAGGGAATTGACTACACTTAAACTTTCGCTCCCGTTGCCAAGATGTTGACTGTTCGAAGATTTTTGTCTGTAGCGGCGGCGAAAGGATGGGAGCTTCACCAAATGGATGTGCACAACGCGTTTCTGCATGGAGATTTGGGGGAAGAAGTGTATATGAGGATGCCTCCTGGTTTCGCGACTTCGCAACCAGGGGACGTGTGTCGCTTGCGTAAATCTCTCTATGGCTTGAGACAGGCTCCCCGTTGTTGGTTTGCTAAATTGACGACTGCTTTGCACCGGTATGGGTTTTGTCAATCTCATTCTGATTATTCATTGTTTACTTGGAATCGGGGTACGATGCAATTGAGTATCTTGGTTTATGGTGATGATCTCGTCATTGCTGGGAATAATGGTGGCGAAATATGAGAGTTTAAGAAATATTTGTGTCAATGCTTTCGAATGAAAGACTTAGGAATCTTGAAATATTTCTTAGGCGTTGAAGTGGCCAGAAATCAGAAGGGTCTTTTTCTTTGTCAACGCAAGTATGCAATGGATATCATTGCAGAAGTAGGTTTGTTGGGTGGAAAACCGGCTGGATTTCCAATGGAGCAGAATCATCGTTTGGGAATGGCGGAAGGGACACTCTTGAGCGAACCGAAGAAATATCGACGATTGGTAGGCTGGCTCATTTATTTGACACTCACACGTCCTGAGCTATCCTACGGCGTACATGTTCTGGCTCAATTCATGCAGGAGCCGAGAGCCAAACATTGGGAAGCTGCCTTGCGCGTGGTACATTTCTTGAAAGGTAGTCCTGGACAAGGAATTCTTCTTCGAACAGATTGTGATTTGCGTTTGTATGCATACTGTGATTCGGATTGGGCGACTTGCCCTTTGACGCGACGATCACTTACTGGATATTTCATCTTAAGCAGCCCACAGTGTCGCGCTCTTCTGCCAAGGCCGAGTACAGGTCAATGGCTATGACTGCTTGTGAACTGAAATGGTTGAAAGGTATCTTGTTGTCTCTAGGGGTGAAACATTCTGGACCTATGAGGCTTTATTGTGATAGCCAAGCGGCTTTACATATCGCCGCCAATCCCGTGTTCCATGAACGCACAAAACATATCGAAGTGGACTGTCATTTTGTGCGTGATGAAATTCAATGTGGAAATATCAACACTGCCTATGTTAGAAGTTCTGAGCAGTTGGCTGATATATTTACCAAAGCTTTGGGGAAGCAGCAGTTCGAGTATATCCTATGCAAGTTGGGCGTTTGCAATCCTCACGCTCCATCTTGAGAGGGGGTGTAGAAACATGGTGATACATATATGTGTAATATACCTTATATAAGTTATCAGTTTCCTACCTTGTATAGGTTTCCTGCTTTAGTTAGGTTTTGTGGAAGAATTGTATATATACATGTAATATGCCTCTTGGCCGCAAGAAATAAAAATACAGGAAATATTTTCCTCCAAATAAATTTATCATACTTCTTTCTGGAACGTCCTAAAATAACTCCAGTTCCTAAAACGAAATTTTTCTCCGAAAGCACCATATTTCTAGTAATGATGTGAAACTACCAACTCTCGACCACTACTCTTAAGGTTAATAATGTAAAACTACACAAGACTTCCACATCTTCAACTCTCAACTAAGATTCCGTGTCGGGCCGATAAGGGAAATGAGAAAAAGTAACACGTCATGATGAGGTAACTTACAGCAGTGTACTGAACGGACGTCATCAACTGCTCTATCACAGTTTCCGCTTCTTCTTTCAATTGTTTGTGAGGGATGAGTTCCGATTCCAACCTAAAGTTGTAGTAGTGAACTAAAATGTGATACCCAAACCTTACTTGATGCTTTAACGAGCATATAAAGTACTAACATAGAAAAGGATAATTTGCAGTTACTTCTCAAAATAACGGTCCAAGTTGTGCCACTGAGGATCCTTACAGCGATTTCCAAAGCGAATGACTTCTCCTGTAAAGACTTTCAATTCATCCCTGTTACATTTGAAGACACAATAAGCCACTAACAAAGTCTATAATTAAAAACTCGAATTTTAGCTGTATGTACGAATTATTGATTAATATATTTTCCCAAACACAGCCTGAACTTAAATAGTGCATGTACTTTCGATTTAAAACATTTAATGTATGCATTATGCCTATTATGTATTATACATTTATACTTGACGAATAATACTAACAAACAATTTACAATTTTATTTAAAGAAAATCATAGTAAGCTTACTTATAAGTTTAATAGAACTATAGTACAATTAAAGAATAAAATCTCAATAATTTATTAACTATAAATTATTGTCAAATAGTTGTATTTATAGTATGTTATAATTATAGATTAAATAACATAAAGAAACATAAAACATAATCGTTTCACAGATTAATAGTGAGTCAAGCACGAAATGATTGAAAATAATGTTATGTAAGTTGTATTTTTACTACCAAACAATTATTTGCATTCGCATTTTACTTGTACGATCCATATGTTACTAATTGTCGTACTTTTCGACCGGTTTTTTCATCATTACTTGAAACAAAAAACCGTTATATACTCGTGTATTAAATAATGAAATTGTTCCATCCCCTATTTAACTTATCACAAAATATATTTATTTCCAAAAAATTGATACCTTTTGTCACATGCAGCAGTTCTTAGGAGCTCGTCCATGTCTGTTGATATTAAACGCTGCACACCTTCAGAAGGGAGCACCACCTCCTTTAACTGTCTAATATTCTCGTCTGAAAGGGAATGCATCAGATTGGCACCTTTGACAATCGTATTTGCAACTTCAAAAGACAATATCGATATTTTGATTCCTTTTGTTGCCATCCCAGATGCGAATCCACCACTGAGGTTCAAATTAGTCATGCTGCTACCAAGTGTATCCAACGCGTCCACTGCTTTCCCAAGACCAGCCGTGCCTGCTCTACCCAATATTGAACTCACTTCTGAGACCTGTGAATTAACACAAAAAACATGAAGTTATTTATAAGGTAAATTACATAGCTGCCCCTGCGTGAGACCTTAATTACAAAAAACACCCCGAGATTTGAGAAATTACCATAACTCCTCTGTCAGTAGAAGCATATTACAATTTCACCCCCCCTGTTTTTGAGTTGTGAGGATCTAACATGCGGTTACTTTGGTAATTTGCAAAAACTTAGGAGGCTCGTGGTAATGCAATAAATGAGGGGATGTGCATGTAATTATCCCTTATTTATATCCGGATTTAAGAGTAATGTACATCATCTGCTGAATTCTCTGCTGAATTCAAAACGTCATGCATTAAGAATCACGACTAATTATCAAATGCAGTTCGTGAATTGTATATCACACAGCGAATTAGATAAAATAAGACAAAATAGGTAATAAATCCTGTTTTATCATTACTAACTCTACAAAGACGAACATTATTCTTTTACTAAGACTTAACACGACTTTTCGTCCCAACCCATCCGGCTGCTATTATGTTGTCAAGTCCCTCACTCTGCAAATATGTATTGCTGGGATTTAGAGAGAGAGAGAGATGCGAGAAATACACTGTTAATCTTCCAATTCATTTCTTTCTTAAGAAAAGTAGAAAGACTTGGGAGCAAATGAAACCAATCTTTAATTAAATAAAAACATCAAGAACTACACACATTACATTCAGACATGAAAATCTGAAACACCCAAAATTCTAACTCGATCATCTCTCCGCCTATGAACATACCACACCAAATTCGCTCACAAACACATAAAAGCACTTAAAAGTTCTTTTACGAAAATATTTTTACCATATAACGAAGTATTCCACTGTTTTCTTGAGTCTCTCGTTCACGAAAAAATTCCTTATATCTTCTTCGATCCTTTTAGTCAATGCACTACTCGTCAATGAATTAGAAAGACGTCACTAGATATGTTAAGATGTATGGGCTTCAAATATTTCATCTTCAACACTATAGATATTCATAACTTTCAAAATAAATTGATTTCAATATAATGCATCAAATAAAGAGGTAAATTAGCAGGATTGGAATAGTAAACGAAATAGTGAATAATAATATCCACTGAGCACATACCTTTGCAATTGCGGCTTGCTTTGACCTTGTTGATCTAGATTTATTCGATAAAGCTCTAGACAAACATGGTATCCCATCATTAATATCATCCAAAATTGTCCCTTGAGAAACACCACTCAGCTCCGGGAACGAAAATGGTTGCTTATCTGTAACTTCCACATCTCCAGGAATATTATTTTCTGCTATTTCTAGTCCACGAGAGTGATAAACTATTCCCGGGCCATAAGTAAAGTGGCCATTAACATGTGGAATTGCACCGGCCAATGCACTGTCGTCGGTGGACCTTCTCGAGCAAAGCCCACCCATTCAAGACTTTATGATCACACTTCTATTTATGCACTAATCATCTAAAGAACCCTCTTACTCAAAATGTCCAAAAATAAGTTTTCCAACACTTTCCTAACTTCACTTACAATTAACAATATCCGGAAAAGCTCAAACTGCAAATCAAGAAATTGAAACATTAAGTCAAAAAACATAACCACAAGAATAGATTACCCTAAGAAATGGATAAAGCTCAAACTACAAAGTCAATGCACAAACCTTACGGGCAAAAACTACATAAAATGAAACAAGAAATTCCGCTGGCAAGGTAAGTCACACAAATCAGCATATCTGCAAACAAAACAAAAACAGAAAAAAAAAATGTGTGTGTATATATATATATATATATATATGAACCCACACAATAAAATTCAGGAGATAACAAATCAAACTTCATTCTGGGATTTAAGGCAATAAGAATTCCCAACTTTAGTTCAAAAGCTAAGAAAGTAAAAGACCAAAGAAAACAAATTCCCAATTAAGGACATGTTCAAATTCAATAATATAGTGTTGATTGCTCTATAATAGAAAAAGGGGCTTACCTAGGAGACAAAGTGAGAGATAAAGATGATGACTTGGATCTAGTCTACGAGAAAAAGGTAAAGATTCTTGTATGCGTCTCTCATTTACATAGATACATACATACAAGTCTTAAAGAGAAAAAGGAGAGATTACAATGATTTTGATGATGGGAAAAGAAAAGGGGTCATAGTATGAGTAGAAATGAGCAGATGGAGCTCAACCCATGAAGAATTTTGTCTCAACCTTCAAAGAAACTCTTCGCTGTTTAGCTAAAAGAATAGTTTTATAGTGGTTTATAAGTAGTGTTTATGACTTCAATGGACTTAGTAGGAGACGAATAATGTGCTGTACAATTGTATTTTAACCTGATTCAATTGTTACTCTAATCATCATTCACAGAGTCGAGGTCGTATAATTTTTGTACATATTTTACCATCTTTTTATTAATAGAGGCGAGTTTCAAATATTATTAAATGCAGAATTGTGTTCGGTCTTATCTATTAGGTTAAAATAATCGAGCTTAAAGAATCTTTTAATTATTGTACTCGATCGAATAACGAATAATTTAATTTATTTTTCAATCTCTAAAATCCCGTTAGTCCACTCTAATGACTCTAAAATCAAGATTAAGAATCATGTTAGTATAGTAGAGTGACGAAGCCACCCACTTTTTCTTCCTTTCTCTTTTCTTGTGGTCAAAACCCCTTAGAAGTTCAAAGAATAAAAACAAAAGTAATTATGTGTTACCAAATAATTCAATTGAAAATTTTGCTAAACCTCAAGCTAAATTTCCTCAAGTCATAGATAATACTGCTTAGGGTTGAAAAGTAAATTAAGTCATTCAAAATCAATCAATAAAAATTTGTTTGAACACATTTTGTTAACATACTAAACCAAATCTTAATACTACGTAATGCACGTTTGATAGTTTTAAAATCGACTGAGTCAATAAGAAAACGAAAAAATATATGGAAAAAATCTTGTTATTTACATCGATTCAATTAAATCTCATATCGATTCGCTAACTATTCACAAACCTAATATGAATTGATAGTTTGAGGATAGCTAGAACTTGCATATTTTATTTTATTTTAATATATTTTGTTTATCCATACATATATCATTAGGCAGCAAAAAAATGGATGTATACTTTTTTTTTTTAACAAAATGAAGGGGGACCCTAGACTATAGGTCCGACAAATTCGGATTAGTAGTTATATCTCTAGGCCATGTGAGGCCTAGCATATCTTGTTCATAATTTTCTCGAAGTGTGTTGTACGGCTCCTGGATAATCGCCATGCACTGGTGCATGCCATCCTTTGCCAATTTATCAGCTAACCCTATTTGCTTCCCTTGGAATATGGGATATCTTGACCTTCCAGTTTCGATTTAACATAGTCCTTATACAGTTGATAATATCAATATTCCGATGCGGGAACATGGCCACTTCAGTGCTTTGACATGCATCTACACAATCTGTTTCCACCTCTAGACTTTTGATCTCCATGTCCCAAGCCATCTTTGATGAGTATAAACATGTGTACTCTCTACTATTTATTGGTCAATAGTCAATAGTCAACAATTGTGTCTGACAATTATTTTATTATTTTACCACAAATATCTGGAAAAACAGTGTCAGATTACGACCCGACCGGGATTACCGACCCAATAGCCCATAACACCAAAAGTCCAATAGTATTTCAGCATATGTGCAAGTCTAGCTAGCCCAAATGTCACATCATGAATAGGGACTAGCTCATCCCTTATAAATACCCATTCATGTCCATTTCAGGAGGGACTAACAATAAATTCTCTCTCAAAGCCATATAGTTTTACTTTGTATATTAATTTTACCATTATAAATTTAGGGTATTTTGCCTCGAAGCAAATAAGTATATGGTAACAGATCTATTTGAACTACGTCTAGACTTGATCCTATTCGATTAGGTACGTAGGCAGCTTGATTTCATCAAGTCCAGTCTATAATCTAGTTTAATTGTTGTCCGGGTTCGACCCGTCTGGGTCGTAGGATTTGGTTCATCTAGATCAACAATAAACGAGCTAAATCAATCTTCAAACCAGCTAGGATATCATTCAGCTCCGCTCCCAACGGGGTATCTTCACGAGTCCGTCCTCGAAAGCCTCGAATCCATTCTCCCTGAGTGTTACAGATCACTCCGCCCATCCCAACATGGTGCCCGTCGTGTCTGGTCTTTGTGAAAGCAGCATCCACATTTAGCTTCATGACATCATTCTCCGGTTTCGTCCATCCTACAAAAGTGTACGACTTGTATAGCTCCAAATTACCCATTGATGCGTTATAATGTTAATCTTCATGGAAGCCATGGAAATGGAGATGAAAACGAGAGCAAACGAATTGGGGAAATTTTCTCTGATATTATTTCAAATGAACAATAATACAACCTTACTTTCTAATTTGGGATTAAGCCCTATTTATATACAAATCACCTAGCTTATCATTTAAGCCAACTAACAGCTATATCATAATTACAATACTGCCATCTGAACTAACTTAACTAATATCAAACAACTTTCAGCTCCAATTACATATTTGACCTTTATACTTTAACATTCCCCTCAAGTTGGTGGGTGAAACAGATTGCAAACTCCCAACTTGCCAAGGAAATATTGTAGTTGTAGTCAACCAAGTGCTTTAGTGAATAAATCTGCCGGTTGTAATTTTGTGGAGATATACTGGGGTTTAATCAAACCTTCTTGTAGCTTTTCTCTTACCAAGTAACAATCCAACTCAATATGTTTTGTTCGTTCATGAAATACGGGGTTGGAAGCTATGTGCAAAGCGGCCTGACTATCACATGATAGAGGTATAGGATTCAATCCATGTATTAAAAATCCCTTCAACAGGTTTGTGATCCATGTGAGCTCACAATAAACAGTTGTCATTGCTCTATACTCAGATTCTGTCGAGGAACGAGATACTGTGTGTTGCTTTTTCGTTTTCATGAAATCAAGGCATCACCTAGCTTAACACAATACCCATTGATTGATCTTCTTGTCATAGGGCATGCAACCTAATCTGCATCATAGAAAGCTTTAAGTTTTAACTCACTTGTTGCTGGAAACAAGACTTTGTAAGCCATATTCATATGAGGTTCTCTAGGCTTTGACATGAATTGACTGAGTATATGTATGGGATAGGCTAAATCAGGCCTTGATATTGTGAGATAACCCAATCTTCCCACTAGTCTTCTGAACATAGAGGGATCCTCCAATTCCTCTCCATCTGTAGTATTGAGCTTCAGATTCTGCTCCATAGGAATGGTGCTGGGCTTAGCTCCAGATAATCCAACATCTAAGACAAGATCTTGTGCATACTTCCTTTGGTTCAAATATATCCCATCTGAATTTCTAATAATCTCAAATCCTAAGAAATATTTAAGGTCTCCCAAGTCTTTGATCTTGATGTTATCATCAAGCAATTTCTATAAGTTGTCAATGATGTCTTTATTAGTGCCAATGATAATCACATCATCGACATACACCAACAGAGCTGTAAAATGATTATCATCAATTCTAGTGAATAAAGAGTGGTCACATTAAGATTGTTTGAAGCCAGCTGCAATGAGTGTGGATGAGAATTTGGAAAACCATTGCCTTGAGGCCTGTTTGAGCCCATACAATGATTTGATGAGCTTACAAACAGGATGTGTAAAAGAGTTCCCCCTCATGTCAAAGCCTTGAGGAAGCTGCATGTACACTTCCTCATGAAGATCACCATGGAAGAAGGCATTGTTGACATCCAATTGAACCAAAAACCAATTCTTAAGGGCAGCTAGAGCAAGCAAAACCCTGACAGTACTCATCTTGGCCACAGGAGCAAAGGTATCAAAGTAATCTAAACCTTCTGTCTGTGTGTAGCCCTTGGCTACAAGCCTAGCTTTGTACCTCTCAAGAGAGCCATCTGAGTGAAACTTAACCTTGTACACCCATTTACAGCCCACAACCTTCTTACTAGGGGGTAAATCAGTGATGATCCAAGTATTGTTTTCCTCTAAAGCCTTATCTCCAAAGCCATTGCTTCCCTCTATTGAGGGTTTTGACAAGCCTCGGAATCAGAAGAGGTTCGTGATGTAAACCTAAAAAAAAAATCTCACAAACAGAGCGAGAATCACTAACCAGATCAAAACCTAAAAAAAATTGAAGAATCGAACTGATCTTCAACTATATATGAATCAACAAAGCTCTGGTACCATGTTAATCTTCATGGAAGCCATGGAAATGGAGATGAAAACGAGAGCAAACGAATTGGGGAAATTTTCTCTGATATTATTTCAAATGAACAGTAATACAAGCTTACTTTCTAATTTGGGATTAAGCCCTATTTATATACAAATCACCTAGCTTATCATTTAAGCCAACTAACTAACAACTATATCATAATTACAATATTGCCATCCAAACTAACTTTACTAATATCAAACAACTTTCAGCTTCAATTACATATTTGCCCTTTATACTTTAACATATAAGCTTCCATTATCCTTTTGCGAGTCACTTCCATATTAAGAGTAGGCTGAACGTCGTCTTCCCAGTGTATCGTCTCGTTACGCACCTGCCAAATCAAGTTAACAATTTCAGTAAAAGCAAGACTCCAATTATCACACCATCCATACCTGCTCGCCTGATGGCTAAGATTTCAGTCGATCCAATCCTTTGTGCCAATCGAGAAAAAAATTGAGTGCAATTTTGGCGAAATCATATCTCGCCAAGCCGTGTTTGCCCAAACACAGTCCCATATTGCATGCAGATTCGATTCATCTCCTTGCCCACACAATGGACACATAGCGTCATAAGTGATTTTTCGATGGCAAAGTAACGCTTTTGTAGTTAATCGATTGTGGCGAGGGAGCCAAATTACAAACTTGCGCTTATAAATGCCTTTTGCCTTCCAAACCCTCTGCCACTTCTTAGATTCTCTAGTGTCAGTTTCCTCCTCTATAATGGTGTCATAAGCACTCTTGCATGTATAGTCTCCCTTGGCCATGAACTTCCACACCGGGGTATCCTGGTAAGCCGCTAAGTTATCCAAGTTAAATCTTTTCAACTCTTCTTTAATGTGATTTGGGAGTTGAACCAATTATGTCCAATTCCATCCCACCATGGACGTCCAGTAGCTCTCAATTGTGCGGGCTAACTCCGACTCGGTCACGCTTGGATAATGATAGATCAACTCTGACGTGCCCAACCATTGGTCCGTCCAGAATTTAATAATGTCACCCTTGCCTACTTTCCAAGCCAAACCTTTGTCGAGTACAGGGAAGGACGATTGGGTGCTACGCCACGTGTGTGACGTGTTACTTGAGTTTCAAGCCCAGCTCCTCCAAATGTACTTACTCTTAATTACTTGGACCCAAAGTTTGTTTTCTTTCTTTATAAGCTGTCATGCCGATTTCCAGAGGAAAGCCAAGTTCACCGCTCGCATGTTTCTAAGGCCTAATCTTCCATGTGCTTTCCTCCTACATATTTTATCCCACGCAATGAGATGAAGCAAGTTTCTCATCCGTTCCGCCCAATAGGAAACGTCTATTTTCCTTATCTATATCATCACATATCCCCATCGGGATCTTTGACGTTTGCATATGGTATCTCGGGATGGTAGGGGTGACCACTTTTATCAATGTGGTACGCCCAGCTAAAGAGAGGAACTTTTGCTTCCAACCTGTAAGTTTCTTCTTAACTCGATCAACTAGGAATTGATAGTCTCGTTTTCTAACCCACGTATGTTGGAGAGGGGCTCTTAAATATTTCCCAAGGTCCTTGGTAATATTTAGTTGCGCCAAACTGACAATTCTTCGAGCATCGGGTCCTGAGATGTTTTTGGAGAAATAAATTCGATACTTGTTCTTGTTGACCCCGTTGGCCAGACATGTTACAGTATCTCGTCATGATATCACTGATCACCTAAACCTACTAATTAGTTAAGCTTCACCAAAAAGAATGAGATCATATGCAAACATAAGGTGTGAGACTCGGGGGCCTCGTCTGGAAGTAGGGACCGAGATCCAAATACCCCTCATACCGCATTGCTCACCGTTGAACTCAACTTTTCAATACAAAACACAAACATATAAGGGAAAGGGGGTCACCCTGTCTTAACCCTCTCTTTGGAGTAAACCACTCTATGGCTTCCCCATTCCATAGAAGGGCAAGTTTCGCAGTGGTAGTACACTCCAAGATCAGGTTAATCCAGTTTGATGGGAATCCCATCTCACACAAAACATTTTCCAAAAAAGCCCAATTAATCCTATCGTTCGCCTTTTCAAAGTCGATTTTTGACACAAAGTATCCCGTTTTACCTTTTAATAAACTAAGACTATGCAAGACTTCTTGGTTAATAATGATATTATCCGTGGTTTGACGACCGCGAATTAAGCTACTTTGAGTTTCCGGGATCAATTCACTCATTAAACTTTTTAGGCGGTTAGCCATAGTGATAGAGCGGAAGCTAGTAATTTTGGGAATTTAAAAAATACGTCTTAAAATCTCGGTAACACAAGAAAGTCTTGAAAGTAAAATAACTCAAAATCTTGATTAATGATAAAGTTGTATCTAACAAAGACAAATAAGTGCAGCAACTATTTATAGAAAATAAAAGAAAGACTCCTAATTGAAATAAACTAGGACTCCTATTTCTACTCCTATTTTGACTTCAAAAAGCACAAGAATTCTAACGGACTCGAAACGCTACCAAATTTGACCCAAAAATACTTCACCTTACGAGATGACACGTGTAAAAATTTGGGCCCCATTCGACAACTAGATAATTTATTAAAAATAAAACAAAAACGCTGAAAATTGAAAAAAAAACACTAAATGGACCAAACGAAGGCCTCAACGATGGAATTTGGGATCGATCTGTTAGCCGTAAAACGGCCCTAGCTGTTAAATCGGATTCCCCTCAAAAAGGAAAAGATCTTCGATTTGGTATATTGTGGGCCCCGTAACTCCAAACAGATCAAAAGTTATGACTATTTGAAGTTTCGCCGGCAACTTTTCACTTGTTTTTCACTTTTCTTTCTTCGAACCTATCCAAAAACATGTCGGCTTCTTGTTCTACATCACATAGTCTTTGTAATTAGTTTCAAAATGACATTCAATAGACTAATAGGGCAAAAATTGGAAAGTTGCTTTGCATTTTTCTCTTTTGGGATCAACACAATAAGGGACTTATTCAAATTAACATCAATAATACCTGTGCGGAGAGCTTGGCTCACCGTTCTTACCACGTCGCCTACTGAAAGTTGATATCTTTTTGGGCCATTTGGCCCATATACATTCTTTATAGGAATAATAACCCATATACAAACAATATACACCAATTCAATTGGTCTAACTGTTATTTTTAACAAGTACATTACTTGGAAAAAAAAAACAAGTACATTACGAGTTTTAATCTGCTTGGAATAGTTAGTACTAACTTAGTAGTAAAACTAGTTACAATTGTAGTCAAAACAAACTTTGAGACACTGTAGATTGTGAATGAGCTTCTTGACCTAGCTCATCGAGAGACCGTAATAGTGCATGTTCAAGTAATTGAAATTGACTTTTTTGATAATAATCTATATTTATATCTATACTACTATAAAAGTATGGTTCTTACATAGTGTTTCCTCCAATTGTAAAAATACTAATTTACCCTTCATTGATAACACATTTAAACACTTAATAATAACACATTTAGATAATAATGATAAAAAACTCTCCAACTCCCCACCTTTTCAATTGCTATGGAAATCCAAGAGCTTAATTGTTTGCGTTATATAATGACGTTTTACTGATCATAACATTTTCAATTGCAATGGAATGCTATAAAATTTGAAGTGTGTTTATGGATATGTATAAGCATCTGAATTATTGAACAATTTAATATTTTGCACTTATCAAATGCCTAATTGATATTCATAAGTAAAAAAAATTCAAATGATTTTTTTATTGACAGATTAACAAGTGTACATTGCGTTTGCACAAGCAATAATAGTGTATCATTGTTGAGAAGTAGAAGTAGTAAACAAGATTTCTATCATGTGGACAACTATATTGAAAGAGCTCTCATTTGTACCTTTTTAGTAGAGGATCAAAAATGTGCCTTTGAAACGAAGATAATCAACACAAGATACTTACATGACCTACAAATTTACACTTCTTATTTATATAAGAGAATAGTAAAAGTTTGAAAAAACTTCCACAGGGTGTGTAGAATATATGTAAAATATTCATTTCTATATTAAAAAGATATAGATTTAGAGAGTCAGAATTAACTCATATCATTAGATCAAACTGATCTCCACTATGCATTGAAGAGGTGAAATACTATAAGCATATATGGATTAACATTTCATTTTGCAACTATTCAAAGCTTGTGTAGTTTAAATTAGTCATACATTATATACTTTCACGTGCAGTGCTTTTTGCTAGTAAATTAAAATGGAGGAATTAGTACTTAAATTCTGTTTGGTAAAATGGTTATACTCTTCATAATTAAGACGAAATAATCTTTAGTGTTTGAATTAATCCAAGTAGCAACATCCATTATACATTCTTTTCTTCTTCTTTTTCCAATGATTGATATAGATGATCAGTGTACTAAGATACCAACACAATAAAGTCGCAGCAAATGTAAATCCCGCAACAAAACTCAGTATCCAAAGATTCATCATCAACTACAAGCTTTATACAGCTTGAATAAGCATAACATATACACCAAAACACTCCCTGCAGTCCCCCGTCTCACACCGTTAGTTGTTGCGCCTATAGAGATATGATTCAAATAGTGAAAGATTTTTGCAATGTCGAGTTAAATAAAATCAAGAATGATTCCAATCTCCTCAACTGCTTGTAATCAATATAGAGATATTGATTTATCCTGAGAGTGATTTGGTGGAAATATCATTATGAACTATTGCTATACGATATGAGGTTTTCAAGTTCATCAACGATTGCATCATAGCAGAAGAGATATTGCTCCTGCAAAAGTAAATTGCACATATACTCAGCAAATTACATGAAATCTATTCAAAAATATATTTACACGAGAAAGCTAGCAGTATATATTACATTGGCACTCATCATACGATTTCTTGATTTGCATAATGAATGAATTTTGGGCACAAATGGCTGAGGATTTGGAAGACTAAATTTGCATTTGCTATAATTACAGATTACTAAAGCTACCCGAATTAAATACATGTTGAAACGGTCTCTCTTGTTCCAATAAATTGATTGCTATTCAAATACTAAAACAACTATAAATATTTGGAAAACCCTCCTAACTAACTGGATATATTCTTCCTTTTTCGATTTAAAAAAATGACCCGTTTCATAATCGTTCATCTACTATCTAGCTTAAAGGATACAAATTTTATCATCTGTGCTAAATGGTATGAATTCATTCAGTTGTTAGTTGAACTTCTAATGTTTTATAAAATGTTGATATGGAAGGTGAACTATATGCTATAAAGGAAAGAATAATTAGTTTCACAAAGACCACAAGGCTACTTTTGGACTTTGGAATTCAGCAAGGAAAAAACCAAAAAAAATATTTTTCTTACTTCAAATAAAGTAATTTTATGCTTTATACGTTTGACCTTTTACTTTCCCTCTTCATTTCCCACACTGAGGGCCCTTGATCCAAAAATAGCATAAGGACGGTCAAATATCAAGAAATTTTACCAGTGTCTGAACCATTCCAATTCGCTGCGACCTAAAAGTCATTACTGTATTAACGAGATCCAAAGCAGTCACGTCGCCAATAAGAACTCGTTGGATTGTATTGTGTATGGCACAATATGTTCCTGTTCTACCAATACCTGCACTGATAGGAAACAAGTGTCAGAAAACATAAACACTTCTCGACAATCAAATTACGTCACTATATAAGGGATTGTTCTTAGCGGGTCCCAGGACATCATGCTCATCAATCATGTGGGCCCACACCATCCTGGCTAAGAGTTCAACCCATATAAGACAGACCTGCAGTGAACAACAATTGGCCCAAGACTCAGTGGGACAGCAGATATTCTTTTGAAGATTCTACGAACAACGAGAGTGTCATTTGGAACTCCATGATCAGGCCATTCAGGATACTGAACATGCAAAACAGACAGTGGTGGCTCCTCTGACTGCAAAGTAAAAAGACATGCTCATTTAAAATGTTTCTAGTTGTAATCAATGTCCAGGCAATCATTTTCCTATTTTGCAGAATGATCGTGCATAGTTAATGACGAAGGATGTAGCCATGTGTTTCTTTCGATTTCAGTAAAAGTATCTCAATTCCGAATATTCAAAAGTAACAAGCTTCACAACATTGAAGTTTCATTTCTGAACTGGAATTAAACAAAATTAAGATTACATGCACTTTATTATGTATTTTAAATCATTAGAATACCACTTTACTTCAATGTCATAACAAATGTGAAACGTCAGGGGTAACAACAAGAAGGTTGCATGTCATGCATTAACTCCAGGTGCTACAACTACCTTATACCGACTTTGATCAACATGCATTTCGGTTTTTATTACCATTCTTATTTGGTTTTATTATCAGATCTAGATATTAGCCTCACCTCTTTGTGTTTGACCTCTAAGCATCGCAAGATTAATGAATTATCTGCTGTTTGTATCCACTTGGTGGCAATGCATATGTTACCAAACTCTCTAGGCCCATCCTCCGCTTGGAAATAATCAGCACACTTCACTGTCTGCACTTAGTTCAATTAAGAAAGTATTAATAGCACATAAAAAAATGAAAATAGTTTCAGTGTACACATATCAGCATTAAAATTTACACCCTAGTAGAAACAAATAATGCACTTAAAGTAGACAAAGTACAAAATGATGAAGCTAAAGCAATCAAACGGGTGCCACACTAACAAACATAGTTATCGGTAGAGAAGAGGTTAAAAAGGGTTAGAAAACATAGAAACAATAAATCTTGCTTAACAGCTTAATGCAGTATGCCATACAAATGAACACTACTTATATGTCTCTAAAAAACCACAAAGATCAAATTGCTCACATGATAATTGTCGACCAACCGGGTGAGCATAACTATGACAGGGCAGCGATACTGGAGTATCATTTCCCAGAAGTCCTCAGAAGTGTGTGACAACGGACCTTGAGTCGCAATAAACCGAGAAACACTTTCAGAAGTCTACAATCAAAAGAATCAGTTTTGAATTGACAAAGATTGATACAAAGAACCAAGCATGTTTATAAGAGTCTGCTTTAAAATAGCACATTAGATTCAGGTAACAGATAAAAAATTCCACCGTGACTAAGCTTGCATTGATATATCCCTTAGCTGAAGATCTGTAATCTGTACACTGCTTCAAAATAACCCTGTTGTCATCAACTGGAGCAACAAAGTTAAAAATACTATTATTTCTGAAAGATGAACCATACAAGTTAAGTGACTGAGAAATATATATATATATATATATATATATATAGCATACATGGCACAACATCAGTATAACGGTTCTTGGAGTAATTCAAGTTGTCAAAAGCTACAGTGCATCTACTTCTAATGTCTGAAGCTCTCATCCTATTTGCCTGCAATAAGGAAATTGGAGTTTCTACATTATTTAGAATGAAATGAGCAAATACTTTCAGATACACCACAAATTGCGTTATTCACATCAATCCATTGAAGGTAAAACAGTTGATTATATATAGAAAAGGAATTAGCAAAGCAATAGATGAAACCAATATGGGTACACATTTTCGAATTTAATATCTCTTCAATATTTTGTAGGGATGAATTAGTGAATTGGTGAAAGAAATTTTGTCAATGCTCTAACACAATTGCCAGTTCTTGTCCAACCAAATTTCTCTACCTCCAAAAGACGAGCATGCAAGAATCTAAAACTCAATCTCACTCTTCTTGAGCAATGGCCAAGAACATGTCTAAAACCTTATGGTCTCAAAATTACCTCGATATCGAATCTATCAGGATTAAATAATTACATCTTCTTCTACACAAATCAACGATTGCTTTAACATTTAATGAGATACTCATTTCCTGAAAGTAAGAACTGACAGTTGAAAGCCAGTATTCTAAATCAAATCAAGCCTAACCTAATCGTTGTAATCTAGACTCAATCAAATTTAACGCAGAAGTAAGGCTCTTATAAGATCCTCGAAACAAGTAAATTAAACACAAACAATCAGCTCATAAAAAAGGAACAAAAGAAACAAATACGTGCTAACATGTATGTATAGCTCATCATTATTTAATATACCTGCAAGGTTTGGAACTCGTGGCAGATTGTTTGCTGAGAACTTATTTGTTTGGATTTGAAGCATTCGAGAGCATCGGAGCAGTATCGGAGCTGATCGCCGGAGAGGGGAAGCGTCGTCATCTCCGCCGCCGCATCGAGAGAGAAATCGAAAGACTCAGCCGCCGCCGGAGGAGCTGAAGTGTCGGCTGAGGAGAGGGGTTTAGAGGTGGTGGTGGTGGCCATCTCCGGTCTCCGGCCGCGACGGCGATTAGCGACGACGTTACCCGTGGCTGCCGGCGTTAGGTTTCTCTAAATTTTATTTTTCTTTCGTTTAAATTTTTTATCTTCTCTTTTGCCCCTCCGTTGGTTATTTCCGGTTCTTGCTTTCACTTTACATGATTACTAGGATTGAGAAAATGCTCAAACCTCTAATGTCATTAATAAAATAAATTGCTTTAAAAAGAATGGGACACAAAGACTTTCTATTTATGAGTCCGGAAATGAGATGTTACCTAAGCGGAAATGTGCCCAAATAAATTTTAAATCGTTGGATATGCACTTACTTTTAAAATCATTACTTAATTTTAAAATTTTGATGAAATCGGGTGAATTAGTATCAGTATAAATGCACCTATATCAAAATTAACTATTGAGAAAATCTCTTAAAAATAGTGTCTTGAATAGGATTCGAGCCCCCTTCACGATTAACTACTTAAAATTTGTATTATAATGCTGTCTTAATAACATAGCGCTCACTATAACAATATTAGGAAAAAGACCTATCCAGTGCCCATCACAAATGCTTCAATATGTAGACGAATTCTTTAGTGTAAATATATCTGAACTTAGAGAAGTGCAAGTACGAAAAAAAGGGGCTAGAATATCACAAAGAGCACATGCTAAGCTAAATGGAAGGGTCATTTCTCAATTATTTTTGTAAGAAATAATGGCATGTATAATTAAGCAAAAAATAATAAAATGTTGTCTTAGACTCTATTATAGTAAAAAAAATAAAAAATAGAAAAAGAATAAAAAAAAAAACTCCTTCAATTTATTAAAATGCCTCGCCGCATGAGTCAAAATATTTATTCTTCCCTAATACTAAAAATCCTTATTTCATCCGCGCAATAGTTCATTTTTCTCTTTAATTATGGGTAGCACATTACCAAAAATTCCAATTTCATCCCTACACTAATTCTTTTTTCTCTTCATCTATGTTACATTTATTGCTCATCTCTAGGTGGTTAAGTTTGGAAGCTTTCATAGCTTCACTCTCCCAATTTGTGCGATACAACACAACGTAGAGAATCGATACGACGCATGCAACTTGAGCCGACAACAGACCAAGCCACAACCTAGTGTAGCCAAACCCGAGCCAGAAGGCTAAACCAATGGCCATAGGAGTTCCCACAAAGTAAAACGAGCCAAAGTTGATACGAGCGCCCACGACCGGCCCAGTTGTGCCACGTACCTGTGGTTTGTGGACAATTGCCCAGTTCCGATGATTGGTAAGACTGAAGCAACAAGAGTTTTAAGGGTATCATCTTTTGTGAAGAGCCCACCTCTTTTGTGTCTAAATATTAATGTCCAAATTACATTGATGAATCCAATAGCAAATTCAGATGCTAATGCAACCATTGCAGCTAACTTGGCTTTGTATGGATTCCCAGCTCCAATCTCATAACCTACCTGCAAAGAGAATAGACAAACAAGGAAACTAAGTTTCAAGCATAAAAAGTAATCCCTGATAATTAATATATAAGCAAGAGATTAAAGATTATGGCCATTAGTACTAGGAACTTGGATGATTACATTGAAAAGAATGGATGTAGTTTTTAGGCGTAGCATGAAAAACAAATGACCGGCAATAGAATTGTTTTTAGGAGTCTCGAGATTTTAAATTTTGATGAATTCTGTATGGGTTAATTGTTCTAAGATAGTTACAACCGAACATTATGGACTGTTTGTCCCATGAAACATTTCTTTAACCACATTTATCCATAAGATCACTAAAGTAGACCATAGGATAAAGAATGATGCAATCAAGATAGAGAGCAAGAATCTTGTCTTTGAATCCATGAAACAAAGTAATTTATCATAACCGTCACAACTAAAACACATGGACGATCAAATTTTCATTTTTTCGACTCTCGTCTAAAATTTCTAAAATTTCTATGTCAGCATAAAATGATCTTAAAATGGAATTAAGGGCATCTTATTTTTAATTGCATAAGTCCTAAAATGAACATCTTGTGCTGACATAGTACATAAATAAAGTTCATTAGTCCAACCTATTGTAAAAATATATTATGCGTAATAGCGAACTTGCAAATAAAGGTCATTATAAGAATTATCCATAGTGACAAATTAACTTGCAAAACGAATATATAAATTGTAAAGATATTTTCCTAAGATTTAAATTAGATAACATATGTATGCCAATTCAGCAGCTAATTTGCAATGACTACTTTGTTTGAAGTTAGTATTATGGTGTCATATATAATTTCATTTTCCAAATAAAAGGCTATAGTTAGGTTTGGTAAATGTGCTAAATAATTAGAAGGAACATCTCATAATAGCTACAAATAATTTTGAGTAATAAATTGGTGCATTATTAATGGACCAAAAAGGGTCAAACTTTATCGTTATTGTCGGATTAAATGATCGAACTCTCATAAAATTAAAATATTAAATAAGAAAATAGATTAAACATGAAAATTTCAATGGTGAAAGCATACTCTAGTACGAATTACTATATTTAATTTATTTAAATGTATTATTTGAAAAATTGTAGTCCAAATCAAATTTGTTTGGACCAAGTAAATTATATATGTTATATAATTAATATATTTGTTATTGAGAACGACCAATAACAGCACCGACTTTTCAAACATTTGTCATGCAATTTGTTGGGCGTGGTCAAATTTGATCCCCAACTAAAAAAATTCATGTTATTCTTCTTATATTGTGCTCTGTTTGTTGTATATGGGCTTAGCCAGTTAACCTGGCCCAGTTGAAATGGGCTAACATTTACATATCCTCTCAAGCAAAATTTTGAACTTGGGCTTGTTGTGGTTTTTGTATATGAACTGAAATTTTGTTAAATTGAACTCTAATTGTGCTTCAATATATAGTATAGGAATAGCAATTATGTATGCAGAAAATTTCCTTGGTGTTTGTAATCGTTCCTAAACTACATCACATAACTAGTCTTCAACCTTCGATTTTGGAATTCCTTGGGAAACTAAGGAAAAAATTATTCAAGCTTTGTTTAATATTATTAATACTAGTTTTAACCCAAAATTTAACTTTTAAATTCCATTAAACTCCTTGACAATGCTTTATATGATTAACAAATTAGCCACGTTAACAAATGCTGATCCAACCAATATTAAACTAGAAACTACTTAAAAGATGGGTGTCAATTTCCATTTTTAAACATCTCTTACTTCTCATAAAGCATAGACAATGTTCAAAAGAAAAAAAAAATGCTCTATAATCTATGATGCATGTATACTCTTAATATAATCATGTATAATATCGTGCTCGTATCGAATACGGATATTCTCGGATACTGCCCAGATACCATATTCAGCACATTTTTGAGGTGTCTGAAATTAAAAAGAAAAGAGAAAATTGTGGATACCGTATCCGATACAAAATTTGAATTATCTGATACACCTTTAATACAAGACAAAGTACTTTTTTTAATATTATACACCACTTTTTGGGCTAAAATAGGAATATAGATAATAATTTTGGTCTCATGTTAAGAATTAAAGTTTAATTTGAACAAATGACAAAGAGATTTAAAAAACTAAACAAATTTTTATTTATTTCAATGAGTCTATTGAATCAAGTTTTTTTTTTATATATGTTCATTTATATACACTAATCTTCAATGTATCGTATCATAAAATTTTAAAATTTATCGTACTTCATATTTATATCGTATTTTGTATCTGTACACATGTATCATAGTTTATAATTTGGAGAAAGTACTTTAGAAAAAGGATTTTCAAAGGAATCTAATTTTTTAAAAACTTTTAAATCCCTTTTGCTTTAGGTGTTATAAAACCATGATATTGGCGCAGCTTTGGGTTTATGAAGAACCAAAAAGAATTTGCAGCCTTTTATATTAGGCCGCCCTCAGCCGTAAAAGGGCCTTAATATTGAATGAAAAGTTTTGATTGGTCAAAATAACACTTTTTCAATATATTTAGGCCTATAAAATTAATTAATTATAGCCTTAAAATTGGCCTATTGACTGCTGGCACAAATGGTCCATATTGTACTTTTGAGTAGGAACTGCCATAACTAACTCTACATAGTTGTTACCAAAGAGGATGACAAAGAGATTTTGGTCAATTAAGAGGCTTTGAATTTCAATCTTAATAAATGCTGAAAATTTACTGGGAAATTCTTGCCATCGAGATTGATAATAATTTTTTTTGGGAGAAATTCTCGCAATAGCTTGACAATAGCTCAAGAGATTATTTTTAAATTTTTAGGTACGAGAGAAAAAAGAAAAAAAGAAAGAAGTAACCCATAATTTTTTTTTCATATTTGCATTTATTAGTGGGTCAGATGATATGTTTCAAATTCCGGCTGAAAATGCAACTCATTTTGGGACCACAAATTTCTAAGTCTAAAATAATAATAACATTAAATAATAATTTGAAGAACAATAATACTTTGATTAAAATTGCAGTGACATGACCCATGAATGATAACCATTAACCAGCTATACTATTATAAAAATAAAAAAAAATAAAAAAAAAACCAGCTATACACTTCACAACTAGAGTTTGGAAAGGTGAATACCAGATGAGAAAATAAATTGTAAAGTACTATTTTTTGTCAATATAGAAACTGCAATTGGTTTAGCAATCTTTCTTAGTTAATTATTGTGGAACGTTCAAATTGCACTATTTTTAGTGCTCGAAGTCACCATAATCTCACAAAAAATACGAAGTTAGATTAAAATTTCTCAACATCAGCTTTGCGGCTTAATGCTACAAGCCTACAAGTAGATTTGAATCCATGACACACTTGTAGTAAGCGATGGGCCAAAAATGGCTAGGCTAAACTTGATTATTCATATTTTTTATATGTGACGTGCTATAAATTTGATAATATTTCATTTTCATTCAACCTCTTATTTTAAATTTTTCTCAACTTCAAAAAGTATTTAGTTTTAGTTTGCTTTAGTTCACGAGCTGATCTTAAATGAAGTTACATTAAATCATAGCTTATACATAATTACTTTTAAACTCGAAGTATGACCAATTAGTATCATATTAAGATTTTTAAAATCATCCTGTATCGAGAGATCTCACATTTAATATATGTGACCTATGTACGAGTAGATACACATGATGGTTGAACATCACTCACGACTCACCAATCTCGAGTACTCCCAGTATCCGTCCAAACATTCCCTCACCCCACCATACACATTATATAGGGTGGTTGTGAGGCCTATTTTTAGCTATTCCCCTAATTCTGTTAATTTGATCAATTAAATGACTAGTTGGCCAACTATTATTCAAGCACACATGTCGATATTATTCTATGATTGGGTGATAAGATATTTATTTATGCAAAGGTGGAAAATAAATTAAATTAGAAGAAAAACTATCAAAGATTTGTGTATTATCGTTAAGGAGAGATTGACCATGAACCATGTGTTATGGTCTTAGAGGACTAGCTAGCAAGAGTGCAACGTCTAATTTGACTTAGGGACAAGTTCTTTCATGCAGTTGAGTTTGGCTTAAAGCTTTCCCAATCAAAATAAGCAAATATTAGCTGCCAAAAATTGATAGGGTTTCATATTCGACGCTCCGATTTTTACTAACGTAAATTGTATTTGACGACTTTCTAATTTCTAAATCGATACATAACCTTTTCCGAAGCAAAAATTATGATTAATTTAAATTCTGCCTGCAAACAATACACATTAATGATTTTTATTTGGGCTCGTGTTTTTTAAAACGCTTCCAAAATGTATATTTCTCTTGTTCTATAGTAGCATATAAACAATAAAGAAAAAAAATTATTATCAAGCCGTATCATTTTATTTTATTTTTCTATTTGAACTTTCATTTCAAATCTCGTCGAGGCTTGTCTCGTTTAGATTGTTACTGTTAATTATAATACTATTTAAATAATTATATATATGAAGATTTTGTATTCATCAATCCATTGAATAGTAATTTGATATTATCAACATTTATTGTCCTGGACCCATATCGCAAACTTAAAGTTAAAAGTGATTAGCCGAATATTAATCATTATAACTATCATGACACTCTTACATATAGGTCTTAGCCTCGAAGAATCTATGAATTAATTTTAATCAATGTTTCTCTCTCTTGCTCTTTTTAATTTTCTATTTTGGCAGGACATTTTACATAACATCTCAATTACATTTTAGATTTTATATTTTAAAATGATGTATTTCTTTACATTTTAATTCATATATACACGATATGTGTATATAATCAGTCCAACTATATTTTAAGAAATTCTTTAATCACACGTCATATACAAGTGAAATGTACAAGATAAAATATTATTTTGAAATAGATGATTTGAGTTGCTCAAATAGAATATTCTTGACGAGTTTAAGACGTAGAGGCTCTGATATGGTCTCGTCCTACACGTGAGAATCGACATATAGGATTCACACATTGAAAAAATAAATCACACAATAATAGTTGCGAAATAGTTTGAATAAATCGAGACTGGTCTATGCTAAAATGACCATCTCACACCATGAAAAAGGCTATTCCATAATGTCATATTAAAGACTTCAACCACTTTTGGTACTAGATTACTACAAATGCTTTGGCTAGGTTCTTTTGCTAGTTTGATATAGTTTTAGAAGTTCCCTCTTTTAGGGGTGGAGAAAAGGAGAATGGGGCATCCATAGTGGGAAGGAATCTTCAAAGTGGACCTTCACCTAAGATGAAAAAAGAACTACCCTAGTAAACCTACTTCTATAAGTGCTAGCCTAAAAGTTCAATGGAATTATAGTCCAAAAATAAAATAGTTTGAATTTTCAAGATTTTATTCTTACTTTTTTCTCTTGCAATTTCATCATTATATATAGAACTCTAATTCCTCCTTTATCTTGTTTGTAATGGCTATAATGTTGCTTGGTTGACCTAGAGGTTTAACTTTTCTCTCAATAAGTTTTCAAAGATTATTGCCACAATAAGGTTAACCCCTTCTTTCCATGTTATGTTTTTATAAGTTTTTAGTCATAACGTTTGAGCTAACTCTATAAAGATTTTACATAATTAATAAACTAGATGTCGCTAAATTAGTTTGCAAAAAGCATACCATTCTATTCATATTATGTTAAGTTTCCGATGTTTTCCTTTTCATTTGTTTAGGGGCAGGGGCTAAGAGTTGGGTTCTCTTTCCTTTCTTAAAAGTTTTAATGTTTGTTGAGAGAAAACGCCACAAATTTATGATTTCTAGTTCTAAGATTTTCCACGTGAAGTGGAAGGCGGATCCTAATGCAAAATTAGATGAGGTAGCAATATGAAATTGAGGGCATCGATCAAAGATGCAAATTAAAATCTTCATGTGAAATAATGAATAAAAACAATTAAGGTGTTAATTAATTTAAGACCTAAATGCTTAATAGTATATGTGTACACATTTGTTAGAGAATATAATTTTACACATTAGACGTAATTTATGTAAATAAACATAAAATTCATCTAGCAACTTGTAACGTTTTGATATATATTGCTTTTAGAAATATATCGTTTCATTTAATTCGAGCACATTATAACATAATATTATCGCCTGAATTTTTTATATTAATAACGTGATAAATTTAAATTATTGATCTAAACCTATGAGATGTTCCAAATAGAGACTAGACCTCGTTTTTATGTCAATTGTTGCTTTACTGCAGAGGAATAATTTATTTATTAATAAAAACAAATGTCCATTAATAAAAAAAAAATTATTCAGTTTCATAATAATTGATTGCAGAGGAATAATTTCAATTTTTGCTACAAAAAAGCTGAAAAGGGCATTTACTGCAACAGTTTATTTTTGTATTTTCATTTTTTTCAATGAATAATAGAAAAAGGAATGGTTAAGTGTTCGTTTTCGTTATAATTGCCTGCCCCAAATTAGACAATACCTATTATAAAAGTTAACAGCTGTGAATCGGCTGAAATGACAACTGCTGAAACACAAAGTACAATTTGGCATTCATTGTTAATCATACTTGTTTCAATTTTCTTTTATACTATTTCTTGTGAAATTCACTTTCTTAAGTTAATGGTTATGATACACGGTACAACATGGGACACGGGAACATGACAATTTTCTAAAAATTTTAGGAGACAACCAAGTTATTAAATTTCGGTATCGATATCAATATTGGGGTAATAAATTTACGAAAATTTTGATGGGAATATTCAAAATTTCGATATTGATTTTAAAGAAATCATGAATATTTATAGAAATATTTGGAAATTTGCAACCAAACTTTGTGTAACTTTAAATATCATAATAATACATCTTTTACATAAATAATATTGTATATATAATATATGTATAGTGAATTTTGTTAAGTAATATGATTAAAATTTGTAGCGAAAAATATAAAATAAATATGATGTGAGAGTAAAGTAATAATCAAATCTCCTACGAACTTCATTAAAACAAAGTACCACAATTTTAATACAAATCATCATTTAAAACCACATTGAGTTTTTTGGAGGATCGAAATCACTATCATTGGTCTCTCTTCTCCCTCCACTTTCGTACTGCATGTACAACTTATTAGTCAAATGTTGATAGTATTCATCCCATGACATTGAATGTTGATAGTACTGCATATACTGATGGTAATATCCTTCTAATGTTGTATTCTGCTAAACCACAACAGGCACAACATATTCGACAGTATTCATCCCATAAATATATTATTTGAAAAAAATCTAATGTGAATTAGTGAGTACATGACTTATTTGCACAAGAATTAACATAAAGATCACATTTTCCAAAATGAATGTATAGTACACACAGTAGGGGCAAGAATACAAAATTTTGAATTTTTTTGAGTATGATCGATATTTTAGGATATTTCGGGAATTTCGAGGGATATTTGACAAAGTATTTTTTATTAAGAATTCAAGATTTCGGAAAATATTGAAAATATCGGTAAATATAGAGAAATATCGAAAATATCGGGAAACTTCGATAGATATTTTGCAAAATTGGATCGAAGGTGAGATTCAGCTTCGAGACCCCCGAAAATCCGAAATTTCGGTCGAAATTTCGAGGTATCGGAGGATATTTAAGACCATGGACACAACATGACTCAAATACAACTGTTTATAATTTTAGTATTTTACTCTATAAAAATATAATTACCTATATATAGATATTTATACAGATGTATCATTGTATGCAATCACTAATAGATTTATAAAAATGTTCGTGCGGGTATTAAAAAAATATCCACATATCCGCAATGGTACTAAATTTATATTAATGAAATTTTTACAATATTATGTAGCCTTAAAAGCAAACGTTCAAGGAAAAGAAAGGGAATTTAGATAATGTAAAACTGTTTTTATATTAGTTTGAAATATTTTCAATTTTCAATTTTCAATTTTTTGTTATTTGTTTTAATCTTTGATTAATTTTTACAAGCCATAAACTTCGTATATGATATGAAAAAAGGCATGTTCTGTTTAAAACGTGCGACACGGCATTAGTCATGAATGTGTATATAATTTTATTTGTTTAATTTATGAACACTGTATTTAGCGTGTAGGACTCATGTTGAAGTCGTGTCTGGATCGTGTGTGTATCCAAGCATGTCCGACTTCACTAATCCTAAATATGAATTCGATCATTAATAGGAGTTCTTGAGACCCTGAGTTTCGAAATTTCAAACCAACTTGAATTTTATATATTTGCAAAATTTTTTCTTGTGTGTATGAATTATATATATATATATATGTGTGTGTGTGCGCGCGCGCGCGCGCGCCAGCGTCATATGAGAATGACTCCAATTGTAAAAAAAGTAAAAAGATAATGAGAATTACTCCTTAAAATCAAATTGAAATTTGAACAAAGTAATAGGTAATCATAAGTCGCAACAATAATTTTCTTTTTAGGCTTTCCTTTGAAGAGAGTCTTACAATTAAAAAAAATAGTTTATTGTAAATCAATAATTGTGACTTGTCCCGTTTCTCAAATCATATTACATTTGGACTTTACTTGCGACACTCCCAAAATAGTAGATCTAATACAGGAGTTATGATTATTTAATTTTCCAATTAAATAAATAAAAAATGTCATGTTGAAAAATATATTTGATTGACAACAATAATTGGCACAATTCCATAGCCCTTAGGGCATCTCCAACCCAAAACATCAAAATGTTGCAATTTTTGCACCATTGTCCATTTTAGTGTTGCTACAATACATTTCTCTCCAATCCACAATTCTATTTTTAACATCAAAAAGAAAATTCTCTGTACATTTCTTTTTACACCCCATTTTATAATATTGCTCTTATTTCAAAAGTAATACCCAAACTTTGTTTTTCACATATTCATCCAAAAAAATATATTGTATTATTTTATAATATTTAATAATAAAATTCACAATTAGAATACTTTTTATTATTTAATAATAATAAATAATTTAAATTTAATTTAGACCCATTTTGATATTTCATAAAATTACTTAAAATATAGTTATATTTAGTAATAGTCTATGTTGAATAAAATATTTCAATATTTTTAAGGTATGATATATATGCATTTTGTACTAGTTTTAAATATATTTTTATATATAACTAAGTTTCAATGCAGTGGCGGACGGAGGTTATAGGAAGAGGGGGCAGTGCCCCCACTGAAATTCTTTTTTTTTTTGTTTTTATATACAAAATTTTTAATTTTAATTTATTAATTGCATTGGTGCCCCCACTCAAAATTATTAAGTGCCCCCCTCAATTTTGAAAGTATTAAATGCCCCCATTTAATTTTGAAAAATTATTTTTTTTACCTTACAATTTTTTTTTATATTTCATGTTTTCTCCCTTTACTTTGAGTTCACCCCCTAAAACCTAAAATTCTGGCTATAATAAAAGAGGTATAAAAGTATAAATTATGTCAAAAGTTGCAATTGAACCTAATCAGTTATTATATTTACCCTCATAAATATAGCGTACCGTACCGCGGGGAGCTCACCCCCCTCAGTAAAATTACTAGTGCCCCCACTGGGCTCAGATTCTGGATTCGCCACTGTTTCAATGTGAAATCGCATGTAATTGAGTAAAAAAATAACGAACACAGGATATGCACAATTGTAGAAGGGAAAAGAAAGGAATAAAATCCTTGCACAATTGGTGCAAGGCTGAATAAGCCATCAACCCAGGCCAATTTTTTCATCTCCAACCCAAAATTGGCTTGGGTTGGAGATGGTCTTAGAGTGCATAGAAGGATAAAGATAATCACTTGAAACTTTAACTTATAAATAAAATGTGAGATTATAACTAAGTGAGGCGGGGGGACAACCGATTCAAACCACTTACGTTATTTTTGATGACGATGATGTATATATACTGTAAATCTGCATATAATCTCAACTATGACTTACATTCTTCAAAACCGATTATGCTTATATTTGATGTAAGTTACTTCTAGCATTTAATACATAACGTGAAATGTTATTATGAGAAATTAGATAGGATCATAAACATATACAACTTTAATTCAACAATTCTCTTATTATGATTACCCTTATTTGTGTCTTTTACCAACATATAGTTTAAGTAAATTGCTCTTTTGGTCCTCCCAAAATCGGCCACATTGCATTTGATCTTAAAATATTCTTCTTTTAATACCAAGAAAGTTTGTTGAAATACCAAAAAAAATAAAAAAATCTTCTTTTATTGTTCAACACATTTAGCCGTGTTTTCCGATTACGAAGCAAAGTTGGTTTACCATATGAACAAATTTGATTGTCAATCCTTTTGTTTTCTAAAATACGTATACACATACGTATATATAGCCAATAAGACTTAAATATATTTCCTCGGATAGAGAGAACTAAAAAAATAACCGAGAACCAATAAAGTAAATATCACATACTTGAGGGGCAAAGTGCAAATTTTCCATAGATCTCCTCGTGAGTTAACTATTGTGCATGACCCATTAATCCATGCGCAGGAGCTATCATCTTAAAATAAAGTAGGCTTTAATCAATTCCTTTATTCTCATAATTATGTAGACTATAAACTGAAAAATGTCAGTGGTCCCTTGCAAAGCATTTCAATTTGACAACTAATATTGCTAACCAACTTGCAAATAGTTAGGCATTTACACCACTATACACACACACACACACACTTCCTATATTTAAAAGTTTCATTTTTCGAGTTTTTAGTTTTTGTCAATTGCTATTTCTTTTAATATGAGACTTTTTCGTACTATTCTATGCGATTTTGTTGTTTCTCGATTAATAGTTTTGGTTCTTGAATTTCTGTTGAGATTGTCTTTATTGTTCGATTGTGTTACTATTTTGTCAAAGTCATATTCTACTGCTCTCAATATAATAAACTTTGATTTGAAATAAACAAAAGGACCAATTTTCTCACCAACAGAAAACGAAATGAGGCATGACAACTATTCTTCTTGAGTGATCTACGCGAATATAACCACTTACTTGACAAGTGTGATTTTCACTTAACTTGTATTTAGGTACTTTAACTTTCACACAGTGTACGAAATGCGGAATGAAAACTTTAGTTCTTTAGTGATCTGCGCGAATACAACCACTTACTTGACATGCAGTAATTTTCACTTGGCTTGTATTTAGGTACTTTATTTTTGACAAAGTGTAGAGTACGACCATATTTTAGTAGCTGTAGGAATTTCAATTTTCGAGATAACAAAAATTACTGACAATGAAATTCACACGAGGTCCATCATGCATGGGCTGTTCTATGCTGGGCCGAGACCATTAGTCTCGGCCTAGCTCAGCCGTTGGATCCCCCCAACAGGGGGGGGGGGTCAAATTCCCATTTAACCCCTCCATGTGGGGGGATCCAACGGCCCTCGCTGGGCCGAGACCATTGGTCTCGACCCAGCATAGAATTTTCCATCATGCATAGATAATAGTGATTATACTATGACCTAACTACTGGGACTCCCTTAATATTACTTCCATAAAATCTATTTGTCCTATGATTGACCTTTATTTTTTTTTGGGGCGAGTAAAAAGGTTAGGTTGGATGAAATTTAAAGTGGTTATCCAAAAAAAGAACATAATCGTCATAAAATGTTTCTCTTGTCAAAAGCTCGTAGTTTAACTTAATTGTCGCAATCTCACCTACGCACTATAAAATAAGCACTTATTCCCACTAGATCAAGCAATAAGAGTTGTCCAATGATTGACTTGAATTCCTATTGAATTGGAGGTAATTTTGCCCCCCCCCCCCCCCTAAATTGTTGAATTAATTAGATATGCATTAATTTGTTTCACATGATGTTTTACTCCCTATCAATGATATATTTCTTTTCATTTTATTCATTCCACATACTTATTTATAAGATCATTTTCATTGTTGAGGGATATGGACCATACAGTTGGATCCATCTAGGGTTCATTAAGAGGAAAATGAAACATTCTTATAGAAAGTATTTATAAAGCATGGTATCCTCATAGGATGGAAAAGGATGGTGGCCAAAGATATTAAATAACCATAGTTGGAAGCTTGGGGCTATTGAGGTCTAGTTCATTTTTTTTTTGAATTTTAAAAAATTCTAGATATTCGACATTTCAATATAATCACTCTCGTTTACGTAGGGTAGACCATATATAGATTTACTATATAAATAATTATGATTGTCTCAAAATCAAGTATCAGGAGTTACTAAAAATGACTAGAAATTTTCCATCATATATGTTTCATCATTTAATGATGCTTATAACTCAATCAAATGTAAATGGAGTCAACTTCTTTAATATCATTATTAATAATCATTTTCAACAACAAATAGTGTTGATGAATATCTGGTAATTAATTTTGCATTTTTGTGATCATGATCCAGTCTAATCAAGAAAACGTTACAAAAAATTTACCAGTTAATTAGGTTTGCGGGACTTAAAATTTTTAAATGATTTTTACTAATCCAAAATTGCTGAAAGTTAGTCACCCAACTATATAGCTCACTTCTTGTCAAAGCAAAAAATGGAGCAATAAAAGATTTTGTTCAATGATCAGATCTATAAGCAGACAAATCATTTTTAAAAGCTTTCAGTAGTCGAGTAACAATCCAAATTATAAAAATTATTTAAGATCTATTATATGTACATAGTTGTAATTATACTGGAATTTAGGATTCGGATTCCGAACATTTACTCTAATTATGTGTATGAAAAAACTAAAAAGGGTGCACAAATAAATGGTCTTAAATATTGCACCGTAGTTCCAAATTCACTTTCCAATGAGATATCAAAAGACCAACATCCTCTCAAGTGTCCCATTCTCCAAAAACCCACGAGCACTCTCTTATTAAAACCATATAATATATTAATAATAAATAAACGAATGCATAAATCCAATATAATTAAGATTTTTTGGTCCCCCGTCTTCCGAGCTAGAAAGATGCACCAATGCATTTAAATAATCCACAATTAAAATAACACAATTAAGAGAAATTGTTAGATATTGGCTAAGAGCTTAACACATAATGTTCTCTAACATCATGTTGATGTTATATCAAACTCTTTCGTTAAAGACTCTAACTTAAATGATCAATTTTTCTAGTCAATTGTGTGCAACAAGCTCGATTTATCGATGATTATTTGATTAAAAAGTGTTTTTATTATTCGTTCATTCTTTCATCGATCATCATGAATGTATTAAATATACTATATCCCATTCATTCGAGAATTGTTTCGGGTTTTATTGGAAGATGCTATGCCAAATCATAGCAAATATTTTACAAGTGAAATGTAAATTTCAAAACAAAGAAGCAATGAGAATGGATAGGACCCCATAAGATGATTGATAGGCCCAAAGAGGCCACTAATCAAATGATCTGCCTCATGTAAGGTCTAGGGGGAGCATCATGCATTGTAAGACCAAAAAAACAAGAATAGTAAAATGAAAAAAGATTAAAAGAAAAAACAAAATTTTAAAAAAATATGAAAAAAGATAATGAATAATAGTAAAAGGGTTTTGTGTGGCCTAAAAAGACTGATTTTTTGGTGAGTGGTACACAAATACAACTACAAGGAATCCCATCATTCCAAATTCTCTTTAAAAGAAGGTTAAGACGAATTACCAAGAACCAACCACAATCAAACACTGAAAGTAAATCAAACATTTAAAAAGACATGATTTACATGATTTAGCAAATTTTTTTTACTTTTCTGAATAGCCATATAAAAAATGTTATTGATATTCGAGTTACATATTATAAGAGACATGTTAATATAATTTCAAAATTATTCATTTATCCATCATAGTTTTTTTTTTCTTTTTGGTATAGACTCCAAAACCCATAAAGAGTATATGCATATCTATCTAGGAGAAAACAAAACCCCACAAATTTCAATAGAATAGAAGGGAAGTAAAGGAACAAAGTCAGTTGCTCGAGGAAGAAAAGGTGGAAGGAAGAAGCCAAAGAGAGCACTAAAATCAAAAGAGGGCAAATCCATTAACCCAAATTGGAAGAAGAAATTAAGAAAGAATTAAGGAATTTAAGGGAGTAGACTTGGATTTTGGTGCCCAATCCCAGTCAATCTGGTCAAATTTTTTACAACCCAATGAACACAATTTACATCATTAAGAACATTGCCAAAAGACAAAAAAATGAACACCCTAATTGTACAATTTGTTTTGTTTTACTTCCCCCACTCCACATGAAACTATTTTTTGTTTCTTTATTGTAAACTTATATTTCATTTGGCAAGAAGTTAGTTCGAGTTTGGACGGTTTTATATTAATTATATTATGAGTGAATTATACTTATTATATGATTGATGTATAATTTGAAAAGAGTAACTACTCTCAAGACGGTAAATATTATAAGTATGCACACTAAGGGGATAGTGGGAAGATGAAATATAAGAGTAATGTTTAGAATTTGACATGAGTCGGGTGTGATCGATCGAGATAGATAATATGACAAGAAAGTTATAATTGTTATATGATTAGTGCAAAGTATATGAAAATTGATCACTTACATTGCAAGTGTTACGACTCTTACATCGTGATCAGTTGTGTGTGGCATGAAATTTCCACAATATAAATGCACGCCGATTCATATTAATCGAATGAGACGAGGAAATTCACACTTACGTAGCGTGTAACTTGAAGAAATTTTTTTCTATAAGTTTGATTTTTTCAATCTCAAATGAAATTACAGCACAAGTGAATTATAGTTACCAAGCGTTAAGTTATAAGACAAGTGAATTATATTGAAATTCGTCCAAACCAGGTCTGAGCTAATAATTTCTATAAAATGAAATACAAGATGAAGCCGTATCTGAATCGTACTAAATACCTTTCAAACATAATAGCAAACAAATGAGAAGGGAATGAGCTCATGAGGATTTCATGTCCTCCTTTCACTCTCTTTATTTTCTTTGTAATAATGTTTTTTTCTCTTTTATTTTACTTCTTCATATCTCTCCATTTTTAACTATGAAAATGGCAGATTACCAATCATCCTTTCCCCTCTATAGGAAACAACCATCATTCCTCCCAACAATCCTTTTCAACCTTAGAAACCTGAGCTTCTAAGATTGATATTCACCCCCCACCCCACCCCACCCTTACCCCCTATCCCCCTCCCTCCCCCTCCCCCTCCCCCTTAAATACCACACTCTTTACAACCCTTTTCTCCTCCCCCTCAACCCTTTCAACTCCTATATTCCATCCCTATGATGGATCCTTCTTCCACCAACTCTGTCAATGGCTTCTACAATTTCCTAACTCGTGGGATCGATGATCTTGAAATCGCGTTTCTGTCTAACAACTTTATGTCAATCCAGTTCCTCCAAAGAGTTTTATCCCTCCTCAGATCATTTCACAGCCAGTTGACGCTTTTAGTTCAAAAACTCCATTTACCCGTCGGTGAGAAATGGCTTGATGAGTATATGGATGAAAGTTCAAAGCTTTGGGAAGTTTGTCATGTCCTTAAAACTGGAATTTCAGGCCTCGAAAATTACTACTCTTCGGGCCTTAATATAGCTTCATCTCTCGATACCCATCGCCGTTTAACCCCACAGCTTTCCCGTCAGGTAAATGTTAAAAAAATGAAAATTACAGACAGACCCCTCACTTATTTTGTATTTACAAAAAAGTCACTCTTTTTTGGAAATTACAAACACACCCTCAAGGGGTTTATTTATAAGGATTACAAAAGATAAAATTGTAAGAATTTTTGAATAATTGTAAGAATGTTTTAACATGAGCGAGATATTTATGTAATTTCCAGAAAGATTTGGGCTTTTTTTGGTAAATACACAATAAATAAGGGGTCTCTGTGTAATTTTATCAAAAAGGGGAAATTGAAGATTAAGCATAAAGATCAGATTTTTCTTAATGGGTTTTTTCATTTTTTGCAAAATTTTAAGTTTATTTTGTTTAAATTTGATGAAACAGGTGATTCGGGCTATATCGGGCTGTAGAAGAGAGGCTGTGGGCCTGGAGGAAGAAAATAGGGGCTTGATGGAGACAAGAATTGAGCCACTGTCATTGAAATTTGATGAAAAAGTATCTGTAGAATCAAAACTGAATGGATTCAATGGATTCAGGGGAGTTTTATATGCAATGAGGAATGTTAGTTCACTTCTGCTGATGATTTTATTGTATGGATTAGTTTATTGCTGGCCCGAATCGAATTTTTCGATAAATGGATATGAAGGGTGCTTGTTCTTTGGATCAGCTTTCATGATCTCAACAGGCAGGTTACAACAGAGGGTGGCATCAGAGATTGATCAGATAACGGGTCGAGCCGGGGTACTGTTATACGAGTTTAGGAGATCAAAAGCTGCCATGGATGAGCTGAGGGGAGAACTTGAGAGGAGATGCTCTAATGGGGTTGTGGAGTGGGAATCAGAAGTTGAGATTAGAGAAAGAGTTGAGGACTTGAAGGGGTATTTTGGAATTTTGAGGGGTGGAACTGAGAATATTATTGGGCAACTTGATGATTTTTTTGATGAAATTGTTGAAGGGAGGAAGAAGCTTTCAGATTTCTGCAGTCATAGGTAGAGGAAAGTTTGAGAACTTTTTTTCAAAGTTTGAAAAATGTGAAGGGAAAAAATGAATGGAAAATACAAGTGTAGGGAAAATTAGGGAAATTCTATGCTGGGTGGTCTCGGCCAGCGAGAACCGTTGAATCCCCCATATGGGGGGTTAAATTGCTAAATGACCCCCCTATTGGGGGAATCCAACGGCTGATCTAGGCCGAGACCATTAAAACAGCCCGGAAAATTAGTAGTATGTTGATTGTGACTTTTTTTCTAAAAAAATCAAATCTTGTTTTTTTCTCTCCTTTTGATCTGTTTTCTCTAGAATCGGGATCGAACGTCGCCCTATGTGGGCTTGTGGTTTTTTTCTAGCCCTCTTTTGGATCCAAGTCATTCTTACGAGTTATTAGGGTTTTTAGTTTTGGTTATATGCTGGGAGTTTATCGATGATTGTAATTATACGGTACTCAAGTTTTTTCAATTCAAGAAATGTGAAGGAGGAAAAAATAAAAAATACAAATGTGAGGAAGTTTAGTAGTTTGTTCGTTATAACTTTTTTATCAAAGAAAAAAAAAATCATACTTTCTCTAGAATTGAGATTGAATTGGAACTCCCCATGAATGGGAATCGTGGTACTACTCGGGCTATGCCCTTCGTGGGCTTTTGTGATTTCTTTAATCTGTTTGTGAATTTGGGTCAGGTTATTTTGAGTGTGTAAAATTCAACATAATTGTGATTTTACCGTACTGGGAATCACCTCCTAAGGGTTGTTTTTACTGCAGATGTCTTTGTTTTAAAGCCCGAAAGAGGAAATTTTCGAAGTTAGAAAAAAAATAATGCAGCAAACTTGGTTTTCATATAATCAAGCATGAGAATCCAATGTCCCACCAAAAAAGATAAAGCAAAGCAGTAAATGAAGGAACATGACATGACTACAACAAGCTGTAAAAATGCAAAAAGAACTAGATTTTAGCCAAGCAAAAAAGTAACACCTCTCTGTTTATGTTTCCATTTTCCATAAAATAAAAACAGTAAAAAAAGAATGGAAACTTCTTGTTACTTTGTGGAAGCCACGTGTCATTTTACAATGAATCGGGTGCAACTCATATGATCTACAATTTACCGTTAAATCACGGTGCAGTAGGTGGTTTTCATCACTACGTACATCCTTATCATATTAACGACAAAAGTTGGACCCATTTTGTTGCTCTTAGTTCGTTATAGAATTATTAGTTAGATCTATTCACGAGTCATTCTACAGTAGATTAGATTTAAAAAAAAAAAAAAAAAAGAAGATCCACTTTTATCATTAGATCACAATGGGGTAGATGATTTTCATCGTCCAGTCCCTAACATACTAATAATAAAAGATGAATCGATTTTGTTCTACCGGCCGACTATAGAATTATTGTTTCTGTTACTGCTTTAGTAAACTTTGGTGGCTGAAATAGTGAGTGATGATGCTAGTGGATGAATGGTGGAAGTGAGGCTTTTTGGGGCTGTAGAAGGGACTGTTAGATTCCTAGGCTTGGCTTTAATGTCAAAAGACGACGCATTTTGTAGCACTTTGGGGAAGCTTTTGTCTGATTCGGTTATTCCTTTGATAGCTATGGATTTGATAATGAAAGGTTTATCAATATATAAAACCGAAATTATTCTTAAGAGGTATCAAACTCATAACCGTTTATGTAACAAAACTTATATGTGGTTCAATATAACGATACATACTGAATGACCTAGAACGTGAAGTCTCGAGCTATCCAAAAATCAAACCCAATAAACCTTTACCATCTCTAGTATCTAGTGATAATCTCAACCATTTATGCAGCAAAACTTGTAATCTTTGGACTGCCTAAAATTTATACCTAAAAAAATCTTCCCATCATACGTCTCTTGTAATAATCGCAACCCTTCATGTATAAATTGGTATAAGGTTCACTATACATTAATATACATAGATAATTATGGCTGACTCGATACTAGAGGCTCGAATTGCCTAAAAGTCTAAACAAAACAACTCTTCACATCCTACGTCTCTGGTATATATAGCGACATCTAGGGAAAATTGTATTTTACGTTCCATAACTTTGCTCGAATTCATTCTTGGTCCCACTTGTTACGAAAATATCATATTGAGTCCCATATCTTACAAAAAAATCTCAATGTTAGTCCCATCCGTCAATTTCTAACCGAGAAGGCACGTGTCCATTAGTTAAAGGCCAATTTTTGTTTTTTTATAAGTAATTATATATATGTATATAAAGAAAAAAATTAATTTTTTTATCAATCATTCACTGTTCATCGTCTTGGGGAAGACGATGAACAGTGATTTTGTTTTTTGCTATTTTTATATATAATATATTATATATATCTAAGTGTGTGTGTGTGTTGGTGGGGGGGGGGGACTGTTCATCGTTTTGGGGAAGACGAGGAACAGTGATTTTTTAATTTTTTTTATATATAATATATTATATAATTTTGTGTGTATATATATATATACACATATTATATATATCTATGTGTGTGCCTATATATGTATGTGTGTGTGTTGGGGGGGGCTGAGTTTGGTCACTGTTCATCGTCTTCCCAAGACGATGGACAATGACTTTTTTTTTTGCTGTTATTTTTATATATACAATATTATATAATTTTGTGTGTGTACATATATATATATGTATTATATTTTATGTTTTTTTGTTAAATTATTAAACTAATTACAAATTTGGAGGCTTTTTTGCAATTATCTCTTGTTTTGGAGCCCAAATCAGGTACATATCACGGTCAAAACTTTGACTAACAGCCCATGTGCAAGTCACATGTCATCTGCCGTTAGAAATTGACGGAAATTAACGGATGAGACCAATATTGAGATTTTTTGTAGGATATGAGACTCAATGTGATATTTTTATAACGAGTGGGACCAAAATTTAATTCGAGCAAAGTTATGAGACGTAAAGTGCAATTTTCCCCACCATCTATTGGAATGTATACGATCATAATTAACCCTAGACTTCCTAAAACGAACATGAAAAAGTATTCCTATCCTAGTCACTCTCTCTCTCTCTCTCTCACTTACACAAAGACATACACAAATCAATTGAAAGATGATTTTATTCTCTTGTTGCTATTTTCTTTCCCTCTTTTGGGGTATATTGTGCAGAGGGAAGTATAATAGTAGAACAATATTATCTCATGCTTTTTGTGCTTTGCCGGAAATTCATGAGTTGCCTGCCTTAAGGGGTTTTGCTTTAGTAACATTTGCTTGATAAAGAAGAATAAATAAATGCATAATCATTGAGCAAAAAAATGAAATTGCAAGTATATGTGAAGCCCAACAAGAAAATGCGGACACAATTCAGTAAAAGTAGTGATTCGTTGGATGTCTCGAGACCCCATTGATCTTATATAACCACAACAATAATCCTTGTACAAATTAATGTGAATCCCACAATATAGATGATTACAATGGTATCATATACTAAACACATTACAAATGGAAGGAAGGCAGAGAGCAACAAAAGCTCAACATTAGAATGATGAAATCATGATTCTTTGATCATACTTGTTTACATTACTCATCCATATACATAAAATAGAACAAATTGCAAAAGGAAAAATAACTATAATATCATAACCGGCATATTCAGAAGCTTTGTTAAGGGGCTCTAGTCACCAAGTGGAATGATAACAAGTTTAGGAGCAACACCCCATGTTGATCACAAGCGGGTCAAGTTGTTTGAGCTTTTGGAAGTTGAGTTTCGAGAAAATCATAATCATCCACATAGGTACACCGTACACGCATGATCAGGGACGGAGCCAGAAATGATGGTGAGGGGGGGCGAGATTTTTGTGAGTTTTATTTGTTGGAAATCAGATGCAAATAAAGTACGAGTGACGTACTTACGGTAACAAATTCGAATAACACGTGTGCATTTCGAATTTCTCTAATCCGAGTTTGGACGAATGAGAAATTAAATGTTGAAGTTGTGGTTTGAAATCTGTGGGTTTACCGTGAATTTCTTCTGATCCAACCGTGTAAAACGAGGAGGAATTAAAGATACTACCCATTACGATCGATGGCCACGATCGTACGAGCTGTATTTTAACACACATGTGATTGGTCGTTTTTATGACAGTCAAAATCTGTTTGGTCATTACATGTGAGTCATTAATGATTTATATGAGTCATTGATCACATCACATGTGAGTCATTGATCATATCACATGTGAGTCATTAAAGTGAGTTTAATGACTCTTATGCCCCTCTTTATCCCTATATAAAACCCCCTTGGGTATTCATTTTCTTAAGAGCGAATAACAATTCCTCTTCATTCATATTCATTCTTTGAGTTTTGTTATTCCGGGAATAATGAAATCAAGAGTTGAATTATGTTATTATTGAGAGTTCGAAACAGGATTTCGTTCGTGGGTCTCGGTTTTGAAGTGGTTCAATCCCGAGAAAAATCGTTGTATCTTGGGACACAAATTGCAGGAACCTGTACCACCAATAGCAGGGCTATAGCGGGGCAATATTGTGTTAAGGATAGAGAGTTCAACTCTCGCCTCGATTCAGATTTTGCATATCCATTTTATCACAATCAAATTATTCATTTTAACCAACAAACTTAACACAATATTATTCAAATTTGATGTGAGTAAAATGGATCAAATCTGGATAACTCGATTTGATGCCAAAAATCTGGATTTTGATAATTTGGAATCAGGTTTGGGGCTGGAAAATCGAGAGAGAAAGATCCGATTTTTTTGGAACAAAGATTTGGAAAAATCTGAAATTTTGTGATTTGGAATCACAATAATTTGAACTAAAATCTGATTTTGATGTTCTTGGAATTTTTCGATTGGATCAAAATTCTGGAAATCTAAAAATCGAGATTTGAATCGGGTTGGACCCGGTTTGGTTGAATTGCCGCCGTGCAACACAACTAATTGTCGCTGGGTTTGAGACAGCAAATCTGCCGTGTGGTGGGGTTAGGTGTCGGTGAATTCACCGCCGTAACCCATCACAGACGGTACTTGGGTGATGTTGCTGCCTCTGTTCGCCGGCAAAGCCATGAAAATGGCAGGTGCGATTTTCGAATCTCACGAAAAAGAAATTGCTCGGAGCGAATTTCTTGTGGCCCTCGAATCCCGTTAATGATGGGTCGCTTAGATGCCGAAGCTGGGTTGCCGCCGAAAATGACGAATTTCTGGCAACGCGAGGATCGACAAATCTCGCTGAAAAATCCTCCCGGATCGGAGAATCTGGTGGAGTGATATCAATGGTGATGATAGCTTTTTATTATATTAATACTAAAAGCTAAAGTAGCCATCATGGAAAAGAATGCAAAAGTCTTAAAAGTGGCCGCCCATTACGGTAAAAGAGGTGCCTTTTGGCCTTTTGTTTTTCTTGTGGGCCAACACTTTTTAAATAATATATTAGTGGATGATGTAAGAATAAAAGTCACAAAAGCTCGGATGGGAAAAAGAGAGGCTTTTTGTTTTGTCTTTTATTTTGTTTTTATTTATTAATATATTAAAAGTGTTAAAGTAAAAAACATTAAAGTAGCCGAAAAAGAAGACCGTTGGTTTAACGAGGCAAAAGGAATTAATATAAAATTAAAAAGCTAAAGTAGTCATCATGAAAAGACATGAAAAAGAATTGCTAAATAGCCGTTCATTATGAAAAAGTTTTGCCTTTTGCTACTTTTACTTTTTGCTTTTTGTTTTTGCTTGTTTTACATTTATTAAATCATGTGTGGGCTCGGCCCAACATGAATGTAATCATTTTGAGTTTGTCTAATAAATAAAATAGATTTATGTTAATATGACCAAAATGATGCGCTTGGAGCGCTGTTGCTCATCGCGGATAGCAACGTTAGATGTCCAAAATCGCATCGCCAGAAGTTGTTGGTATTATTTATCCCAAAAAAAAAAAAAAAAAAAATCTCGAGGAGATAAGGAGATTTAATCAATTCTGGTGTATCGCAGAATTGTGGGGGAAAGAGGCAATCCTCCAGCGAACTATGTTTTTAAAAGTAATCATTGTTAGTTATAGTTGTAGTGTTATATTGTGCTATTAAATTCGTCTAGTTAATTCTGTCGAGGAGATTGGGTTTTAAGCGCGACCGTTGTGACGCCTCCAATCTTTCCTGGGAATTAAATCTAGTGTGGTTTTCTAGTACAATATTCACTCTCTATTTCTATAATGGGTGGAATATGACTCTGAGTTCCACAACAAATGGTTAGAGCTCGGGTATTCTGAGTATGCTCTGTGGTTGCAGTTTAATCTGATCTTCCACATCAGAAAAGTTTTCCCTGGATGTTTGACTTTGAAAATGTGGAGGTTTTGGAATACCGAAAATCCAAATGGTCAAGGACCATTGACTGCATATTGGATATGCACTTCATAGCGTATCTCGTACATAAAGTCAAGAAATTCTGATATTCATGACGACAAAATCATGGAATATAGAATCGTTGTCTTTTCTCGAGGATACTGGATATCTGACACAAACGACTCTAAGTCCACGAGTGGTTCTGGTTTACCATCGGTGGAGAAGCAGTGTCATTGAAATCATCTAAATCAACTTGTATAGATCATGTCAGAATTCATAGCTTTAGATAAAGTTGATGGAAAAGCTGAGTGACTACACAATATTTAGAAAAGAACCTAGGTTGGAATCTTGGACGTATAAGAGTAAAAACCAGGTTTTAACCAAGTTCCAAACCAAGTGCACATCTTACACTCCGGCTGATGAGCGGATGATGTTTATGGAAAACTTGATCACGTCACTTGTGGTTGGAATAGGTAAAGTGGTGTTGTGCATAAACTTGGACGTCGTCACTTTAAACTATACAGTTGTTGAGTGAGATCGGTCCTAATGTTTGTGGCACATATTCTCTGAAGAGAGAAACGTCTAGACGACGTGGTGTACGAAGTACACAACTTGGTCAAAAATACGAAGGATTTGACCATTGGAGTATAATCGAGAAAGTCGATCAAACATCCGATGGTGCGTCGTTCAAAGAATTTGATGCAAGTGTGGTAGTATTCACCATGGTCTAATGATATTTCCGAACGCCAAAATCATACTCTAAAGAAGATAATGATGCGTTGGATAAATTCAGAATTGTGGGGGACGTGGTCCTAGATAACTACATTCTGAACGAAGGTCCCACGTAGTAGTAAGAGTAAGAATCTGCCTGAAAGATGACAAGATTTCCTACAGTTACGTACAAATGTGGGGGCTGTGGGTTAAGGTAAAAACACCCAAACCTTAACAAGGTTACAAGGCGTACTTGGTAGCCGAAGGGAACCTTCAAATGGTAGACCTTGATTTCGTCTTTTCATGTTTTCGGGAATGAGAATTAAATCCATAAAATATTCATTGTTGTTGCTAATTTGCATAACCATGAGATATTTGAAATGGATATTAAAACTGTGTTCCTTAAACAAAGGATTAGATGAGGAAGTTCACATGGAACTAACCGAGGAGTATGTTGGGTCGGTATACGGACTCGAACATAGCTCCTAAGTAGTAGCATGAAAGGTTTGACAAAATATTATGTTTCAAACGACTTCATAATCAACAAGCGTGATACATGTGGTTTTTCAACAAAACACATAGCTCATAGTATGAAATTTCACTAAGGTTCAAAGCCAAAAGCTACCTTTTCTGGTGTGAAAGTTTGATATGTTGATTATGTAAGTAATCATGACTACTGAAAGGATGTTGAAAAAGAATTCGACATAAATGATATGGGTACGGTCTAAAGACTTGTCTTACTGAGACTATACTTGGAAAATTTAGTTTCCATAACAGTGCTCTTGTAAGAAAGTGACAAAAGACTTGGTTAAGAACCATGGTGAACCCATATTGAAATATGCACATATGCCCAATTTGATATATTGAGATAATAAGTCGGCAATAGCACGTGCATACAATTGCGACTGTTAGTCTGCAATAACAAAGGCATATAGTGGCATAAGTAATGGTAAGTCTAGACAGGCTTGTCGTGGGCACAATACCATTAAGCAGTTGATCTATGATGGCATTATCTCCACTGATCCTGGAGGATAAAGTAGATCCTTTGACGAAAGGATTTCCATAGAGATCAAATAGACTGCCTATCAAGAGGAATGGGGTTAAAGACTACAAATTAAGAATGGACACAGCGGTAACCCAGCCATGTTGACTGGAGATCCCAAGATCATGGTTCAATGGGAAAACTAAGTTGTGAAAATTCAGTATGGCGCTTAGGAGTTTATCTCGAAACCCATTGCCTAGGATAAAGAAGTGCAACCTGCAAGTTGTAGCAAAGGTTAAGCTAGGCTTTTAATGATTCCTATACTGTCTAAATGAAGTGGAGTATGACAGGATACTCTTAAATAGGAAGTCACCTATGTAAGTGTGAGGTGTCGGCCGCCTCAACATTGGGCAAAATGTAAACACTTATGAATCCAAGAGCGGGTGCCACGGCCAAAATGGACCCAACAGTGAGAACGAAATCTGTTCGAGAGACTACGGTGTGAATATCATTGTCTTGGTTTACACGAACGGCTGAACAATTCAAGACATCGCGTTCATTGGGCAGCCTAGTAAATCCGATTATATTTCACTAAGAAAGGTTCAAAGCCAAAAGCTACCTTTTCTGATGCTATAGTTTTTCACCCGAACTCTCAATGTGTCTGCATATGTTAATTTCATTCGTGTGGGGGATTGTTGGAAATCAGATGCAAATAAAGTACGAGTGACGTACTTACGGTAACAAATTCGAATAACACGTGTGCATTTCGAATTTCTCTAATCCGAGTTTGGACGAATGAGAAATTAAATGTTGAAGTTGTGGTTTGAAATCTGTGGGTTTACCGTGAATTTCTTCTGATCCAACCGTGTAAAACGAGGAGGAATTAAAGATACTACCCATTACGATCGATGGCCACGATCGTATGAGCTGTATTTTAACACACATGTGATTGTTCGTTTTTATGACAGTCAAAATCTGTTTGGTCATTACATGTAAGTCATTAATGATTTATATGAGTCATTGATCACATCACATGTGAGTCATTGATCATATCACATGTGAGTCATTAAAGTGAGTTTAATGACTCTTATGCCCCTCTTTATCCCTATATAAAACCCCCTTGGGTATTCATTTTCTTAAGAGCGAATAACAATTCCTCTTCATTCATATTCATTCTTTGAGTTTTGTTATTCCGGGAATAATGAAATCAAGAGTTGAATTATGTTATTATTGAGAGTTCGAAACAGGATTTCGTTCGTGGGTCTCGGTTTTGAAGTGGTTCAATCCCGAGAAAAATCGTTGTATCTTCGGACACAAATTGCAGGAACCCGTACCACCAATAGCAGGGCTATAGCGGGGCAATATTGTGTTAAGGATAGAGAGTTCAACTCTCACCTCGATTCAGATTTTGCATATCCATTTTATCACAATCAAATTATTCATTTTAACCAACATTATTTACCCGGTAGTAAAGAATTGTATGGGGGGTGCGGGGGGCTCGCCCCCCGTGGTACGGTACGCTATATGTGTGCGAAAAAATTGAGGATTAGGTTTAGTAAGAACACTTTTGGAAGGGAAAGTTAAAGGAAAAAATTTAAAGTCATAACTCCTAACTCAAATTTATTGGACTGTTGTGAATGATGGATATATACAAAAGTGAAACTACACTTTAGCTTGATAGTTAGATATATTGACCGTATATAGTTGTCGTCCATTTGAGTTTAAAAGTGGGCTAACTACTTTACAAATTACCATATATATAGGTTATTCTTTAGTTTATTAGGTATGTAAATTAAGTTTGCAATTTTTTAGGGGGGGGCGAAATCAAATTTTTCAAACTTTTTACATGTGTAAATTGGATAAAATAAAAATTGTTCTTATTTATTATAGAATGCAACAATGTGATTAGTAATTTATCATTTCTAGAGCTAGCCTGGGAAGCTCCATTTGTTTTTATTCACTAATCAATAATAGTATTATAATATCATAGAAAATAATTTCAATTTCACTACTACTCGTTTATATGATGTTTGGTTAAATCAATTGATAGAAATGTTATTTTTGTCATTTTCGAGGGGGACAAAATTACAAATGTTAATGTTATAGGTAAAAGTGAAAATTAAAATTTTGAGGGGGGCGAAATCACAAAATTTCATAGGCAAAAGTTGAAAATTTAAAATTTTGAGGGGCGGTGGCTCCAACCAGCCCCCCCCCCCCCCCCCCCTCCGTCCCTGCGCATGATCATAAGATAGTAGTATGACTTCGAGTTATAAGAGGTTCTAAAAATCACTCCGTCACAATTGATGCAAGCTTTTGAAATCTGCAGCTAGACGCCCTCTTCAGAACTGCACGATGAGTTGGTGTAACAGCAATATTATCATCGGAATGTTATAGAAATGTCGAATGACTCAAGAAACTTCAATTTTATAGAAGTTTGCCCCAAATATATAATTTTTCTGAAAGTTTTTTCTGATAAAAATTCATTAAGGAAAAATACACGAATTAACGACATGAATTCAGAAATCATAGGAAATGGGAAACAGTTAAACCTAATGTCTAGCATAATCACAAAGCACTACTTCCACTAAAAGATTTTTGACTTAAATCAAAACTATTCTTAATACACTTTAGCTGAATTAAACGTGGGATTTACATAATAAAATCCTGGTTGCTTGGTCATTTTTTTGGGCCGTTCTGCTGCAATTGGGCATAAGGTATATATCATCAGCGATGACGGGTTGTCGACTAGAATTTGCCTCTTCAACTTTGAGAAGATTTAACCAGGCTTCGTAGCCTAGTGGTATCAGTTTTTACTTTAATGTTGGAGGTTTTGGGTTTAGTTTCAGACTGTCACAAGTTGTGATTTTGTATTTTTTATTTGGAGTCTTATAGGGTACATATGACCCATGATTATAAAACAAACTATCGGCTTGTGTTTGTCTGTTCAAAATACCCTCGTCTAGATTTAAAAAAAACTTTGAGAAAATTTATCTGATACGCCCGTAAAGCCAATGTACGTATGCGATGAAACTTTGGAATTAGAATATACACTTTTTTTCCCTGTACCATTACAATGGGGTACGGAATAGGGGTGTCTTTTCCGAGAGATTTACGCCGCTTATAAACTAAAATACGGTTGTTTTTACTCCTTTTTTTTCCCATTAAATAAAATATAGAGCAAAATACAAATGTCCCCATGAACTATACTTAATATTGCATATACCCCCTAAACTAAATAAGGTACCAAATTGGTCTCTCAGTCAAATTTATATTTGCTAGCATTAGCATTTTTGAGTATAAGTACCAATTTTACCTCTCTCCACATGGACCATGGCTATTTTTATATGTAAGAGTGAATAATTTTTTTATAGTGACTTTTAATACCAGTAAAAATACACTATCAAAAAATAGTATTAACAAGAACATTTAAATAAGTTTCTTAATCATATTGTGCCCCTTTATGATAAGTTTCTTAATCCGCATTAGATGATAATGTCATGTGTTGAGCTATAGTAATAAGGATTATTTTAGTGTTAAATCATTATTTGTTAATCTCTCTATAGTAATAAGTGCTGAAATCTTCACAAAAATGCAGATTCATCCAAGAGGGAATATTGCGCTCCTATATTGTAAGTTTCTTAATCCGCATTAGATGATGATGTGTGTTGAGCTATAGTAATGCGAATTGTTTTAGTGTTAAATCATAGCTAATCTCACTTTGGTTGATAGAAATAGATTTTTTTTTGTTCATTTCCCTAGGGTCGCCTTAATTTAGGACCAAAGTGATACACTTTAATTTTTCTGAATTTTGGGTTAGAATGGACAAAAAAGCCCTTGGTATAAAGTATATGTAATTCACCTGCTGAGTTGGAGGAAAAAATAGGCACAAAAGTGTGTTCAGGGACCAAAGTGGAACATATTTTATAATATAGGGATTAATGTGCCACAATTATTAGTAAAAGGATCAAAGTGATATAAAATAAAAATTAGAGTGACCATAGAAGTGACTATCCCTATACAAAAAGGTAGAAGGGTAATTTTAGAAAATAATTCAACAATCATAAAAAAAAAGGTGGCTACAAAAGTTGACCGAAGGACTAATTTGGTACATTATTTAGTTTAGGGGGTAAATACAACAGTAAATATAATTTGAAGGGCATTTTGTATTTAGCCCTAAAATATATATATAAACTTAAATCGAGAGATCCTGCGGTGGCCTTTTTATATGTTTGTATTCCAATTTCTTTATTAATTAATTATCGAGAGATGTGAGTTGGTGAGTCTGTCTCTGGTGTTTGTTATGTCGTGCATGCTTAGTAGTATAGAGGTGGCAAATGGGTGCGGTGGGGTGGGTTGGGTTTGGTTCGGGTTCAACTAGATCGGTTTCAGAAAGGATCGGGTCCGCAATGAGTCTAGATGTGTGGGTTTCATATGGGTTGGGTTGGATTGGTTCCAATTGGTTCTTATATAAGGAACCAAGAAGGACCCAAGATGGATGGAACCAATGTGTATTCAATGAAAACAAAACAAGATGAATAATCATCACTGTTCATTCATTTTTTTTTATTGGAATTTCCAGTATAAATCTCCGCTAGTCACCCAGCAGAGCAAATCTGCCCATACACAATAGCCCGCAAATCACGTACGGGGGTAATCCGCCCTAGGTTTTCCATAGGCGACGGACTCGCTAAGCGCAGGGCCCCCAAGGCAGGACGAAGGAGTAAACTCCCCAAACCAAGCATCATCTGGGTTTCGAACCCGAGTGAGTTCTCACGGCATAGGCCTTGTTCATTCATTTTTTATAACTTTAAACCTCCACTTGATTTTATTAATCATTTAAATCAAATTTTTATTCTTGTTAAAAAAATTCATTTGAATTTATATTAATCTGAAAAGTCAGTAACTATATGACTAAGTTAATAGTATAGTATATATACGCACACATATATTACCCTATAATTTAAATAAAAGATCTAAAAATTTATCAAATAAATAAAATATATGTTTTAAATAAAAGCAATATAATTACTTATATATGTATTTCACCAAATTATGTTTGTGTATGTGTATGCATAGTTAAGGATATATTTAATTCTGCCATTTGTATATCAAATCGACTGTCAAATAAATTAAGCTAAAGTAAATTAGTTTATTTAGTTATTCAAGTATATGTGTTTAATTTCGGTAGATTTAATATATTTTTGAGTAATAGTCATCAAACTCGTTTTACTGTAATGATTCACACCCTAGAATTATGAGTCTGCATTCTATATTTCTATTCTTGTAGCATTGATATCCTGTTCTGTTTGGCAAATGCTGTACTTTGTGTTGGTTAAAATGAATAATTTGATTGTGATAAAATGGATATGCAAAATCTGAATCGAGGCGAGAGTTGAACTCTCTATCCTTAACACAATATTGCCCCGCTATAGCCCTGCTATTGGTGGTACGGGTTCCTGCAATTTGTGTCCCAAGATACAACGATTTTTCTCGGGATTGAACCACTTCAAAACCGAGACCCACGAACGAAATCCTGTTTCGAACTCTCAATAATAACATAATTTAACTCTTGATTTCATTATTCCCGGAATAACAAAACTCAAAGAATGAATATGAATGAAGAGGAATTGTTATTCGCTCTTAAGAAAATGAATACCCAAGGGGGGTTTATATAGGGATAAAGAGGGGCATAAGAGTCATTAAACTCACTTTAATGACTCATATGTGATGTGATCAATGACTCACATGTGATGTTAAAATACAGCTCGTACGATCGTGGCCATCGATCGTAATGGGTAGTATCTTTAATTCCTCCTCGTTTTACACCATTGGATCAGAAAAAATTCACGGTAAACCCACAGATTTCAAACCACAACTTCAGCATTTAATTTCTCATTCGTCCGAACTCGGATTAGAGAAATTCGAAATGCACACGTGTTATTCGAATTTGTTACCGTAAGTACGTCACACGTACTTTATTTACATCCCGATTTCCAACACTTTGGTCAATGGTTTACTTTGACCCAAAAAATTAAAATAATTAACAAAATATAATACAGAGGGTTGAAAACAAGATGTTAGAAAAATAAAATAATACAAAATCTGATTTATTGTGTACTAAACAAAACACATATTTAGTTTATTGTAAAGTGTAAAACACAACGGAAATTCATAAATCTATTGGTTTTAGATTAATATGAACTATTTTCGAGTCTTATCAAATTTCAAAAAAATTAAAGTAAGATTAATTTGGTTATTGTTGTTGATTATTAACTCGATTACTTTGGTTATTGTTGTTGATTATTAACTTGATTACTTTTCAGCAAAAATAACATTTGTTTTAATCAAATTAAAATTAATTATATTTTGTAAATATTGGGTCTAACCGAGCTTGGAACCAACTCAAAACCAACATGGAACCAACTGAAACCAATTAGATAGTACCGATCCAATAAAACCCAATAGAAATAAATTCAACCCAACCCAAAAAAGAAATTATAAGGAACCAACCCAACCCTAATTAGGTTGGGTTGCACTGGAACCATGAGTTGGGAACCATACTATATATATTTAAGCAGCGCTTTCGTCTTTCTCCGAACCGAAGTAGGGTGGAAGGGAGGGAGGGAGGGAAGGAAGGGGGTGTTTGTTTTCGTATATCAAACTCTGTCAAACCCTACTACTAGTGGAGATAGATAGATACATATATAGATACATAGATGGCTGCTTCTTGTTCAATATTGAGTTGGGTTTCTCCCAAAGCAGCGGTTCCCACCAATTCCCCTACTACTACTACTAATAATAATTCTCTTTCTCTGCTTAGAGGTGGTGCTGCTGCTCCTCCACGATCGATGATGAGCGTTGTTGTTTCGATTAAAGCTACTAATTTCAAATCATCAAGGATCTCAGCGCCAACGCCAACGCCAACGCCATCAAGGATCTCGATTAAAGGTACTAATTTCAAATCATCAAGGATCTCAACGCCAATGTCGCCATCAAGGATCTCGACGCCAACACCATGGTTGATGCTACCCCCAGCTTTCGAAGACGAGAATAATGATAGTAATAATAATATGGTTTACAAGTTCTATAACCTTGCAGAGAACAAAGTCATAAACCTCCCTGGTAGTAAGAGTGTGGGAGGAATATTGCCTTTCGATGACATTATTGAGTTCGTATCATCGTCGCATGGGTGGCTTACTTTGTTTAATCCGCGCAACTGTGATTTGTTTCTATGTAATCCTGTCTCTGGTCGTCACATAAAGCTTCCACCTATTCACACCTTACCTATTCCTGACTTAAATTTGAAAGGCGGGTACGGGTGCGTACACAAGATGATCACCTCTTGCTCTCCCGAAGAACAAGACTGCCGTGTGATGATGTCTTATGGTCCAGAACATAGACTGGCTTTCTGCTCCCCCAGTGCCAGCTCAGCAGAATGGACTCCCATTGGCGCTCTGTATCACATGGACGGTTTTGCAAGAAGTTACGAGCATTTTGTCTACTCCAGCAGACAAAAACTCTTCTACTGCATCACCCAATGGGATGACTTTGAGGCTTGGGATCTCCAGGACACTCGGTCTCCAAAGGTTATTCCAATGGACTTTACCATTGATGAGGATAATTACCCATGGGTCCCCCATGGGCCCCTGGAAAAGTTGCGGAGGAGTTGCTCATGTGCCATGGAGGATGATAATTACCCATGGGCCCTGTGTAGTGCCTTGAAATTCCTTGTAGTTGCGGAGGAGGAGGAGGAGGAGTCTGGAGGTGGCGGTGACCTCTTTTTGGTCATGCGTCACGTCATGCGTCATATGGCCCCTGATGGTTCCTATGTCGACGATGAATCGGATGAATTTCCGTACAAGACTATTGGTTTTGATGTTCATAAATATGATTCAGAGAAACGTGCGTTCACGTACATGGATGATGGTTCGTTGGATGGATTAACTCTTTTTATCGGTAACAATCATTCATTTGCCATCAAGACTGATGATGACTTCAACTACTCTGAATTGAAGCCCAATTCCATTTACTTTACCGATGTAAAACGCTTAATTCCACACAAACGGTTTTGTGTGCCATATGGTGGGCACGATCTTGGTATCTTCAATTATGAAGATCGGACTTTCTCGCCCTGCTATTATCCATGTGATAGGCCGAGTATACAGAGGATCATTCCAGCACCTATGTGGTTCACTCCAAGTCTAATGTAGTTAGGAGTGACTTTAAATTAATTTCTTGTTATGATGAATATATGGTACGTACTGGAGTATTATTAATTGTTTTGCATTTCTTTTCTTTGTTTTTATGATGGATTATTTTTTTGGATTTCTTTCTTTGGTTTGGTAATTCAATTAAATTCGTTAAAGTAATTTTTTTTTTTTGAGAGAAATGGCGTTCCATTCCATTTAGGATTAGGAATAGGCGTAATCGGACTTGCTTTTTCCATATCTCTCATTATTTTTGGAACCCTATTTACCTCTTTGAGCTTCTATTGAATCGAGAAATAAAGTAGGTTTGATTGGCCATCTTTTTGATATATGGATGAGTTTTTGTTTTTATAAAAAAATCTAGATATGTTTTAGTTAAATTTATCGATTAAGTGCATCCAAAAATATGCTAAGTTGATCTTATTTAGCATCTTGCGTCATTTCGAATCAATCTGTTTAACTATTAGTGGATAAAAGCTTTTTAGTTATTGGATAAACGGTCAAATCATGAATAGTAAAAAAAAATTAATTTTCTTGAGAAATATTTGAGAGAATGCAATTTAGGGAATATTTTCTTTGAATATTTTTAAGAAATTCCAAACAAGTGCATTTTTTGATGCAAAAAAAATCTATGGAAAATGGGGTTCATGGGGCATAAAATTGAAAGTTCCTGATAATGACCTCAACAAGAGGATCTTTGGCCCAAAATATATTTTTGTAATACTTTGACCCAAAAAATATGATATTTTTCCGGCCGAAATATCATCAAAGCCCACCATCATGCGCCTAATGTCCAACACAAGAACCGGAGCACTGTTCCTTATAGAAATGTATACGCAAGACCTCAAGCGGATAAAATATAGGGATAATTACACTCACATCCCCCCTCAATGATGAGATAATTACACAATTCCCTCCTCACTAATTGATAATTACAAACACATCCTCTCATATTAAAAATTTATTATAATTGCACCCCTTGTGTGTATAAAAATTCTTACAATTGCATCCCCTGTAAACCTTACAAATAGATCTCCTGAGGGGGTGTGTTTGTAATTATCAATTAATAAGGTGAGGTTTGTGTAATTGCCCCCTCATTGAGGAGATGTGAGTGTAATTATCCCTAAAATATATTGGTATCAATGGGAATATCTTGATTTTTAGGGGAAAATTGGTCTTTTTTGGTTGTACATTGAATTTTGTCTCATCAAGTTGAAATTTTGCCTCTCATGTGTTTAATTCAACATTTAAAACAGCTTTAGATTGTTTTCTATGGTTTGAGAAGTAGCTATCTTTTTAGTTCGGAGATTTTTATTCTGTCATAATTAGTTCCACCTTTCATGAAGAAAATGTATGGTCATATTTCCATCTAATTCAACATAGACATGAAGTGGGCCTGATCGTTAACTTGTGGCTTCTCAAAACTTAATTAGATAATATTGCAGCTAAAGTATCTCTCATGTAAGGTTTCAAATTATACCCAAAAGAGTGTTCATGTAATCAATGTCCCATATCTGCTACACACACAAACTTGTTCAATTTCAAAAGATGGAGAAATTGTGCTTCTTCATTGCTCTTGCATTGCTAATATCAGTCAAGACTACTATCTGCACGGCCCAAATAGCTTCTAACGCAACGACGGATCAAAATGCACTTCTTTCCTTCAAAACTAATATCATTTCAGACCCTTATGAAATCCTGGCCAAAAACTGGTCTTATGGTACATCCATTTGCAATTGGATTGGTGTCTCTTGCAGAAATCAAAGAGTCACAGCCCTGAATTTATCTGATTTCACCTTTCAAGGCACTATTTCTCCAAATCTTGCCAATTTAACATTTCTCACTTCTTTAGACCTTACCTCTAACAATTTCACAGGCATCATACCCGAAGAACTTTCCAATTTACGCCACTTAAAATACATGTATTTGGGATTCAACATCTTGACAGGTACAATACCATCATGGCTTGGAAACTTACCGGAACTTGAGGTCATTGTTCTGAACAACAATAGTTTCTCTGGGGAAATCCCGTTTTCATTAGGCAACAGCTCAAAGATACGGATAATAGACGCCGGGTACAATCTTCTTGATGGAATAATACCACAAGAGATTGGTAATATATCTTCCCTGGAAAAGTTAGACTTGAAGTATAACAAGATTACAGGATCCATTCCATATGGTGTTTTCAACTTGTCTACTATCGAAAGAATTGATCTCACAGGTAATAGCCTGTCAGGTGCGCTACCAGAGAATATGTGTGACAATATTTTGAGAATCAGCGGACTCTTTCTATCCCAGAATCTACTTGAAGGGCAAATTCCGTTTGATATTTATAAGTGCAAGGAGCTCGAGCAGTTATCGTTGTCGTTTAATCATTTCAATGGAAGCATACCAAGATCCATTGGCTGGTTGCCCAAGCTCCAAGCTTTGTATCTAGGGCTAAACAGCTTCCAGGGTATGTATTTCTTGTTTCCGCATTATCAATGGGTCAATTTATGCACAAAAACTGAATTTGGAACTTTGATAAGATATTTATTTGAATTCTAGTGTAAATCTTGGGAGTCCTGGGGACAATCAGAACCATCTGTGCATACTGAAGTTCACATGGATTCCACTAAAGGTTGTGATTGTCCATAAAGTTCAAGTTGACAGGGCCTTCTATGAATAATCCCGAGCCCTTCTCTGTCGGCTGTATGTCTGCATATATTTGAAGATAACTCTTTGAATTATCATCATAATCTATATCGTAACAGGATATTCTTAGAAAGACTTGAGTCTCAAGTCTCGGGTTAATTATGATATTGCGGAATATAGTGCGGCCATGGGCTTAGGCAATTCTTTGTCGAACCATATAAACATATTCTTTTGTCTGTTACTATAAGCCCCTGGCTCCGTAAATGAAATTAAGAATATTTAAATTAGCTTAGCAGAAATCCATGATTATGCTACTATATGCTGTTAAATTAAATGTATCTGCAAACATGGCTTCACAGTTAAAATATGTCCTGTTTTGGACTATCTTTCAGGGGGCATCCCACCAGACTTACACAATCTCTCACGTTTAGAGGTGTTCAGCATTCAAGGCGCCTCTCTAACAGGGCATATTCCATCTTTTATCTTCAACATGTCGTCTCTGCAAAGTATTGACTTAGCCAACAACAGTTTATCTGGAGGCCTTCCAATGGCCATGTATCATAATCTCCCCAACCTCGAGCAGCTGTATCTTCAATCCAATCAACTAACTGGACAAATTTTTCACACCTTATGGGATTGTAAACGGCTTTGGGTCATATCATTGTCCGATAACAATCTCACTGGTCACATACCTAAGCACGTCGGAAATCTTACTGCGCTCAATTATCTATATTTGAATAATAACAACTTTACAGGTATGTTGATTACTTATAAAGTCATTAGCTTTGTAAGATGATAAAATCTCCTGTAGAAAGGGTTGTGTTGATTATTTAGTCAATCTGACCCAAACAAATTCAAAGCGAGGTTATAGAATTTGGAAATTTTTCTGAATTGGAGTATGTATATGAAACTCCATTTTTTTAAGGGTAGATATTTGAGAGAACATTATAATTATTATGTGTAAACGAATTTTCACAACTTTGAAAATTGATTCTGTGTCTCTGCTTTGTGGGCTTAAAACTCTTCTTGATTGACTTTCTCCCAACATAACATAATTATCTTTGCACTATTGGCAGGTGAATTACCAGCTGAGCTTGGCTATCTTAATCTTGTCCAAATCAATGTTCGTAATAATGGATTATCTGGCTCGATCCCACTCTCAATGTTTAACATCTCAACAGTAAGAATGCTGGAGCTCTCATCCAATCATTTCTCAGGACAGCTTCCTTCAACCACAGGCATTTCGCTTCCTAATCTACAAGGCCTTTATTTAGGAGACAACAATCTCAGCGGAGTAATCCCGTGCTCTATAAGCAATGCTTCTAATCTTCTTATCCTAGCCATGATCTCAAACTCATTTTCGGGCCCAATACCAAACCTGGGTAATTTAAGACTCTTGCAACGCCTTTTGGTGGGAGAAAATAATCTAACCGGAGAAGCTCCAAATCGTGAAATGGGATTTATCTCTTCATTAACAAACTGCCGTAATCTGTGGTCTATAGAATTATCACTGAATCAGCTAGATGGCATCCTCCCAGCTTCAACAGGAAATTTCTCTGATTCCCTTGAGATTTTTCGAGCATTTGGGTGTAGGATAAGAGGCTCTATCCCTGCTGAGATTGGAAACTTGTCCAACTTGAATGATTTATACTTAGACAGTAATGAGTTGACAGGTTTCATTCCACGAACTCTCGGAAAGCTTAAAAAGGTTGTACGAATATATCTCGAGTACAATAAGCTTGAAGGACAAATCCCGAGTGATCTTTGCCAGATAAGCAATTTAGGGGACTTGTATTTGAGTAACAATATGCTTCACGGGCCAATTCCAGCATGTTTCGGTGAATTCAAATCCATGAGAAGATTGTATTTCGACTCCAACCAATTGGATTCCAATATACCGTCAAGCTTGTGGAACCTTATTGATCTCTTGGCCTTAAACTTGTCCTCAAACAATTTAAGTGGTCCTTTGTCATCTGAGATTGGAAACCTTAAGGTTATTAGAGAATTAGATTTGTCATTTAATCAGTTTTCGGGTGATATCCCGACTAGTATTGATAAAGCGGAGTCGTTGAGTTTCCTATCTTTTGCACATAACAATTTTCAAGGCTCTATTCCCGAGTCTCTGGGGAACCTCTTAGGCCTGGAATCCTTGGACCTCTCGTTTAATAACTTTTCGGGATTTATCCCGAATTCACTAGAGGACCTCCACTATCTGATAGCGTTTAATGTGTCTTATAACAGACTGGAAGGACAGATTCCCTCAGGAGGTAATTTTGCAAACTTTACGGCTCGGTCATTTCTAATGAATTACGATCTATGTGGCGCAGCTCGTCTACAAGTTTCATCTTGTGGAAAAAAAGGGTCAAAAGTTCTTCCATTGGTTAAGTATATTGTACCTCCTCTAATATCAGCCATAATTGTGATAACTGTGGTCTTTCTACTAAGGAAAAGAAGAAAATCGAGCAAGGAGCAACCCGATAGCGAAATTTCACTACTTCATTCATGGAAAGGATGTTCTTATCTTGAGCTTTTACGGGCCACAAATGGATTTACAGAGAATAACATTATTGGAAGCGGGAGTTTTGGTTCTGTATTCAAAGGAACACTTTCTGATGGATTCACAGTTGCAGTAAAAGTTTTCAATTTGCATTCAGAAAAAGTAAGCAAGAGCTTTGATACAGAAATCGAAGTACTTAGCTCCATTCGCCATCGGAATTTGATTAAGATTATCGGCTGTTGTTGTAATCCAGATTTCAAAGCTTTGGTTTTGGAGTACATGCCTAATGGGAGCTTGGATAAATGGTTATATTCTCAGAACTATTGCTTGAATTTGTTGCAAAGATTGAATATAGCAATAGATGTTGCATTCGCCTTAGAATATCTTCATTTGGGACAAACATCCCCTATTGTTCATTGCGATTTGAAGCCTAGTAATGTGTTGCTAGACGAAGATATGACTGCACATGTTGGTGATTTTGGTATTGCTAAACTCTTTGATGAAGGGGAGTTGATGGCTCAAACCAAAACCTTGGCGACAATTGGATATATGGCACCAGGTGATGTTCTGTTCAAAATATTCTTAGGAGGTGTGAACCCAAGTCCGAGACAATCACATTCCTTGATGTGGTGGGGTCATTGTGGGATCCACCATACATTAACAATTGTGATTGTCTCAGAACCTTTTAACCATCTTTGGTAGGATCAATGTGGGGCCCACTCTACATTAATGATTGTGATTGTCTCATGACTATTCTGTGTTGATTTTACCCGTTTGTCTATGGATCACATAGCTTAAATGAATGTGACGACTTTACCCTTTTGATTATTTTCAAGTCTCTTTTGTGATTATCTCAGGACCTATAGTCCCTGGATTTCTTATATAAAGTTCTGAATGTTAAATTTGCACTTAAACATAGCTTAAATGAACGTGACGATTTCACCCTTTCGTCCCTTATATAAAGTTCTGAATGTTAAATTTGCACTCTCACGCTTATATTTCTAATTCTTCTAATTCTATCATTGATCTATGTAGAATATGGAGCTCAAGGGATAGTATCAACAAGTGGTGATATCTACAGTTTCGGTATAATGTTGCTGGAGTTGTACACGAGAAAAAGGCCTACAGACGAAATGTTTAATGAGGAAACGAGCTTGAAGAGTTGGGTGAGCCTCTCCTTACATGAGAACACGATACTTGAAGTTGTCGACTCCAATTTACTAGGAAGAGAAGATCAGAATTTCTCAGCAAAAGAGAAATGTGTGTCATCTGTTCTGAGTTTGGCATTGGAATGTTTGACAATTTCACCTTTAGAAAGAATCAGAATTAGTGAAATTGTGGCTAAACTAGAAAAGATTAGAATTATGTTTCTAGCCGCAACCACTAATAAGTTATCAGGCAGAAGTATTTCATCTCTTAAACATACTTAAGCTCTGGATTCCATGTTAGAAACGAGACACAATTGCAAGAGTTTTCTTTTACACAATTGAATCTTTCATAATGTATGTACCTTTTTCTAGTGTTGTTTGGTATTATGAGAAAGGAAAGTGTATATTTCTATTACTTCTCTTTGTTAGTTACTGTACGGTGATAAATTACTTCTAAGGTTTGATTATTTTACTTCTCAATACACTTAAAAAATTAATTTGAGAATTTTATTGTTTTCTTTTTAACCTAAATTCGTTCACTTTTTCACTAAATTAGGGTAAGTAAGATGAATTTAGAAGTGTTTTCTTATAAAATTATCTTTTTTATTTTGTTTTTAGCTGAAGACTTTTCGACCCTGGCTAATTTTGTTCAACAATAATAAGGTTAAACGTGATTTCGAGGTTTGAACTTTGCACATTCACAAAAACTCACCTTCAAAACCAACTCGATTACCATTAGTAAAACTTAACCAAACTAAATGGATGGATTTTATAGTCTTACATAGTTTTATGTATAAATTATATACACATCAACCCCTAATTACCAAAAAACACCTTAAAGTTTGAAAAATTATTATAACTTTCACTATTAAACAAAAGCATGCTACGATTTCCTCTCATGCAATAAAAATCAAATTACAATTTCACCCTCTACTTCCCGAGCTGTCCGGTCCGGATCTGACAGGGAATGTCGTGGTTATTTTGCGAAGCCTCACGGGACTCGTGCTAAATGCCCAATAAATGAAGGGGTGTGCATGTAATTATCCTAGTTTTAAAGATCATCTTTCATGGATAGCGACATTGAAAAGTCGCGTCTGTGATATTCAACCCTTAAGCTTTAACAATGCGATCCTTGTACCAATACGCAAGCTTTAGCACCTTCAACAATGGCCGACGAATCATTCTCTCTCTCCTCCTATTGGGATTACTTCAATTTTCTTCTCCTTCGTCCTACTCTCGCTATTCTCTTTACTCTCTCCTTACTCTTATTCGGTCAGCTTTTCTATCTCTATCTCCGTATATTTCGTATTTATTTGTATTGTGAATTACGGTACTGGTATTTATAATGTTTTGCGTGTTGTTAGCGATATTTAGTGAATTTTCATGATGATTTTGATATGGGTTTTTGGAATTTTATTTAATTACATGCTTTTTCTGTCTTCTGAGCTATTGAAAATTGGTCTAATTTTTCTACTTGCCTTCATGTATTTTCAGAATTAAATCTTGAACGTACTAATTAAGATATAAATTGTTTTGAGTTTTGTAATCTGGGATGCTGAAATTTTTTCCTTATGAGTAGATTTTTTTCTTGATCAATGGTTTTTGCTCACAGCGGATTCTCTACTTTCAGAACGATGTTTCGTCTTGTATTTCATTTCATATACACAAGCTACAGTTATAGTATCCACGTAAATTGTAATTTAAAGAAATTTAATACATGTAACGTGCATATGAAAAGTGGAATTTGGGATGAACAGAGGATTTGGGCTGTGTTTGCTTAACTTGGTCTATGACTTATAATCTCGAATCTTGAAATGCTACCATTAGGACTCTTTTAAGCTTTTCTCAACGCAGGATGCTCAAATAGTACGTTTTGATTAGACTTTTTTTCTCCGATTAAGACGTCTTTTTAGCTCTCTTAAACTAGAATTCAGATTATTGCATAATGACCTTTTCTTTTCTTTATCATCTGTATAGGCTGGTTCTTGGCATGGAAGCTGGTGCTAGTTCACGTGCCTCTCGTGCAAGAGATCTTTGGTCTACGAAAAAAACCCGTGAAGCCAAAGCCAGCTGGTAGAAGAAAGCTTACAGAATTTTACAACAGAATTAATGCCCAAAATCCATCGTTAGATTGGTAAGAACTCTCCTCCATTATGATTTTCTTTTTACAGGTTGTGTTTAGATTAAGTATTTGGAGATGGGGATTTCAAATGCCATCAGTACTATTAGGTGGATTGGAATCCATCAAGATGGTCGAAAAAATATATGAAAATTGTTGCTTGATGATTTGAAACCGCAATAAGTCCAAGTATATCCAAGCTGTAGATAATCTTCGTCGTTCTTCACATATCTTATGTCTTTTCTTTTAATTTCTAGCTTTATACTTTAGGTCGAGTTTTGTTGATTGCAAGTGTTTCTAAATAACTTGAGATGATTAATGCTGCAAATAGCAATTTAAGTCCTCTTTCATTTCTCTGTTTCTCAGACAAGTCTAATGGTTTTGAGTGTTGATTTGGGTAGGAGGGGGGAGAGGGGGGGTGGGGGGGGGGGGGGCGTTGAAAGCTTCCAAGATGTCACAAATTGTGGTGAAAATTTTAGAGTAAGACCTTATGATCTTCCAAATAGAATGATAGGATCTTATATGCTCCCAAATAAGAATTAGGATCTTATGAGCTCTATAGCAATAAGAACGGGGATCTCAACTTATTTCTTAAGATGCAAATATACCCATTTCGTCTGACCATCTTGATTAGGAAGTTGTCGTTACTAACATTTTATGAGCTGTAATCTTTTATTACTTTCAAAAAATTTAGAGTTAATTTAGAATAAGAGCCAACATCTTCTAAGTTTAAAAAACATAATAAGATGTAAGAACTTATGAGATGATTTACATAAGCTTAGCCAAACACCCTCCTTTAATTGCACGCACTTTATTTTTGTCATCTTGATATAATACTGATCAATCCAATTAATTATTTTTCAGAAAACAAAAAACAAGGACAACAAGACTCGTGTCTGGATAATGTGTTGATACCATTTTATGTCGCGATTATGTTCCATGTCGTATCAAATCTTGTTTCCTTATTTGTATCCAGAGTATCAAAGTATAGTCGACATTGTTCTAAGATAGCTGATGAGAAGTGGAAGCTTCAGATTGATTGATGGTCACTGCCAGCAGAAGATGTAGAAGGGATTATTGAAACTTCTGTAAATGTAACATAAGCTGTTGAATAGATGATTGTAAATGGTCTATTTATCAAGGGTAATTTTATCTCAGATCGAGTTCAATGATTTGAGTGTGTATTCTGTGTCTGTTTTTTCATACAAGTTCGTGTGCAACACACAATACACCTTATCGAGAGAGATAGACACCAGGACCATTAAACTTGATCTAAGCATAGATTTTTCCTATTTATCAAAGTTCAATTGGCATTTCTTTTCTTTTAGGTTAACATTTTGCTTGGCATGAATTAGACAATTGTCATAATTCATATGATGAGGCCAATATGAAATACATTATTGTGAAGTTGTGACTTGTGATTATACCGAGTGTTGAGTAACGAGACTTCCACATTGTTGTCTTACATTTTAGAAAGTCACTAATTATTACTTAGAACATTTTAGGACTAAAAAGAGTCGAATTTATTTAACAATTAAAAGGGCATAAATCATTTGAATTTTCTTAAACAAATGTAGACAACGCTTATAAATGATTGAGTTCCAATTATAAAGCTTAAATTGTAAATTAGACATAATTTACATGATTGTGATTTAATTGAGATCGTAGCATCGTACAAGCTGCAAATAATTTGGTATGTTCATACATATTTTATTATGTTTTAACGAATCGAGTGCAACTCGAGTTGAGCTTCAATTCTTAACTGATAGAAAATGTGTTCAATTTATTTTCTTATATTAAATGAACCAACTCATAGATCTTGAGTCGAATATACAAAATTTGGTTTGTATTGTCTACCTCTCACAAACATCTTGGTTTATTGTGTATGGTTTTCACATAAATGTGTGTAAAAAAAATAGACACATAATACACGCTTGAACCATTAGATTCAATCTGACATAATTATCTGACCCTTATGTGTGGGTAGATCCATGGATTTTTGACATATCTTCGCCCAATACAGCTTATCAATTTCGAGCTCCGGATATGGATCCCAATAGAATATGGATTCCGATTATGGGCCGGGAAATAGGCCCAAATCCAATTTTATTAAATTTCATTCTTTTCCTTCTTTCTTTCTTTTTTTTTTAATACAAAGGGAGGGGTGTACCCTAGTTTGTTAACTCGACAAACCCGGGTTAATAGTTATGATACGGGTCCAAGTATGACCGTCTAAATCCTCTTGGAGAGCTCGTTGAAGTCTCACATCCAATGTGTCCATAAACTTCAACTGCGAACCGAGTCCCATTTTAGCTAGTTCGTCCGCAACTTTGCGCCACACTACTTGAATATCCACATCCCAATCCCCTTTTTGAGGATTCCGGATTTAGGATATTACATCAAAATGATGATGCGCCGTGGAGGCGTCCACAATGCTATTAATTGCGCCACTGCAATCTGACTCAAGGACAACATGTCATAATTTGAGATCCCAAGCCTTCTCCAGTCCCTGTTTGATGGTGTGCACTTCAGCCTCCAACGAGGAACACGGATCGATACTACGACTACCTAATTTATGTTCCATGAGCATCCCGTATCACACCCCCTATACCCACTCTCGGGTTGGCATCATGAGGTTCCTGACTGAGTGTGGCATCTACATTGACTTTGTAGCACCTCGGTATCGATTTTTTCCAGCTTGTCTTCATATGAAATTGCATTGCAGCCGGGTCAAACTTTGAGAGATGTAAATTTCCGTCAATTTGTTTCCATAACACGTCCTTTTGTTTCCGTAACACGTCCATAGAGATATCTAAAGTGTCAGCCCTCGTTCAATGCACGACCTCATTTCGAACCTGCCAAAAGAAATTTACTGTTTCAGTAAAAACCGCGGGCCAATCCTCACACCAATCATACCTGTTGGCTGCGTTTGTCAAATTCCAGTCCACCCAACTTGCATGGGTACCTATAAAAAAATTACTATGAAAATGAGGGTGAACTAATTTTAACCACAACTTTTTCGCCCAAGTACATTGAAAATGTGTTCAATTTATTTTCTTATATTAAATGAACCAACTCATAGATCTTGAGTCGAATATATAATAATTTGGTTTGTATTGTCTACCTCTCACAAACATTATGGTTTATTGTGTATGATTTTCATATAAATTGTGTAAAAAAGATAAACACATAATACACGCTCAAATCATTAGCCTCGATCTGACATAATTGCCTGACCCTTATGTGTGGGTAGATCCATGGATTTTTGACATACCTACGCCCAATACTGCTTATCAATTTCGGGTTCCAGATACGGATCCCAATAGAATATGGATTCCGATTATGGGCCGGGGGATGGGCCCAAACCCGATTTTATTAAAACTCATTCCTTTCCTTCCTTTTTATCTTCTGAATCAATCGCAATTTCTCTGATCAATACAGCGCCATAACGTCGTCGTTTCCCCCATCTCCTCCGTCGAATTAGGCTTTGCTATGGCGACGGTGCCTTCAAACACGGCCGGGTCCGCCGCGTCGTCATCTTCACAGTACACATACCCCGCCGCCACGACCCCCTATTTTCCGACGCCGTTTCACCTTCAACAAACGCCTCCGCCGCCTCCCGTTCCTTACATAGGCGCCGCCCCTCCGCCGACAGTTCCGGGTGTTCAATTACCCGTTTATCCTGGTCCTCCTACCGTCTATACTCTGCCGCAGTATCAACAGGAAATTCTATCAATTCTTTACCTTATTAATTATTCAATTTCATTGCTTATTTTATAGGTTTAAATTGGAATTGATTAGAAGTTTGTTTGAATTTGGACTTGAGATTTTTAGATGAAATTGTAAGGCTTTAATATGTTGTCATTTGGTAGTTGGTACATAGTAATGGAAATTGGTGGAATTTTCTTTTATTTGGGGGAATTAGGTTTAGGAATTGTGCGGATACATGTATCATGAAGCTATTTGATTTAGATTGACGTTTTTGTTTGTCTGTTACTTCATCTGCGGCACATTTGTGCACATTAATTTTGTTAATGTTTCCGGTCCTGATTGTGGGTGTTGATGTGAACAGGCACAGCAGTTGTTTCAGAGGGATGCACAAACGATAACACCAGAAGCTCTTGAAAGTGTGAAAGCTGCGCTTGCAAGCAGCGAAATTGAGCACAAAGCAGAGACTAAGAAGAAGGCAGTCCCTCGAAAAGCTGCAGGGCAAGCCTGGGAGGATCCTACTCTTGCTGAATGGCCTGAAAGTATGAATCTATAACCCCCACACTATGTTTTACTGTTACACGATTTTACTCGTATTAGTTGTGCAAGTGAGCTTGAATCAAACAATTATTATTTAGTTAATATTTTTTACCTCCCTGGTCACATCGTTTTTATATCGTGTTAAGAATTGAGCGAGGACTCTGCAAGAGTGATTCCCTTAATCCGTAGCCCCGTGATAGTATTTTAACTTCGAATGATAATGAACTGCAGTTTGGTGATTTAAGTGTTCATCAAGTGTCTTTAGCTATGTTTTACTTAGCTTGTTGCTTTCTTCTTTACGTCATCAACTCACTGCACAACTATCAAAACCAGGATACGTCTTGCTGTGTCTGTGTACCTTGTAATCTGGAGTTTGCTATGTGGGGTTCAACTTACCTATATCCAATCAATTCTACAAGAATGATTCTGTGATAAGTCATTCACACAAATTCTGTTGGTTTTATGGTAGTTTTTAATTTGACAATTGGAACTAGTTTTGAGAAAAGTGATTTACAGATCCTCAAAATCTATTGAAGCTCGTCCTACTTTGTCTAATATCCAGCTTTATGAACTTTAATAATCACTTATAGGAACTGTTCCCCTTGCTTTCGCTCCTAGTGTCGAACTTTATTTTCTGCCACTTTTTATCTTTGATCCCAGTCTTTCTTTTCAGCAGCTGAACTTGTAGGAAGCAACTCTTATTTCTTAACATGTTGTCATCTTGCAGATGACTATCGTCTATTTTGTGGTGATCTTGGAAACGAGGTGAATGATGACGTGTTATCCAAAGCTTTTGCAAGATTTCCTTCCTTTAATATGGCCAGAGTATGTTCTCTGCAAACTTATCATGAGCCTTATCAATGGGTTTCCTTTTCTTTTTGGGGTGGGAGTGGGAGTGGGGGTGGGGGTGGCTACGGGTATGGACAGGGCAGGTTCATAATCTAATTGGCTCCTCTAATTCATCTATTTATCTAATTGTATATTGAGTGGTATACATGAGCATTTGCATGTCCTCTTCAGATGTTAATTTGAAGTGCATGGAGCCCTCATTGAATCGTGTTCCTTGAGGTAGAATTCTCTTGTTTCATGCTGCAGTGTGCTTTTCAGGATGTGTTTGATGAATACTGCAGATTATGCTCTCTAATTAACATATTACTACCTAGCCATGTTCCATACAAGCATTTGATGTTAAGTTTTCATCAAATGATGGTGATATTTGACCTTTGATTGAAAAGCTTATGATGCATTCAGAATGAGATAATTGAATACACACACACAATATTTGATGTTGAAGTCTTGCGGCTTAGGCCTTCCAGTGTTGAACACAAGACCGTTAAAACTATTCTTGCATTTTCTACAAATTTGAAGAGTTCTACGGGGAAAATAGGAAAGATAATGACTGCAATTTATGCCCTCTAAAAAAGAAGAGCTGAGTTTATACAGGGTCTAATAGCTGGGAAGATTTGTACTCATGGTAAACTACAAAATGTATCTGTTAATATTTTACTGTTAAAGGTATTCTGAATGCTTACATGAATAGAAATTTGCATTGTGCAGTGCTGCCCCATTTTTTCCGGTGTATCTTCTACATGCTTTCTTTTTATATATTTCTTTGGGATGTGACTTTGAGCCGTTTCCTTTTTTTCCATTTGTATATGTACTTTTGTCTGAGATCATGATCCCTCTCTTTGCTGCACATACTGATGCATTTATGCAATTAGAGGATATAAGTTGTGGTGATTATAAATGTCTAGTTTATAATCATCATTGGTATTGCGCCTTTCTTGGCTTAGGTTGTTAGAGATAAGAGAACCGGCAAAACCAAGGGTTATGGATTTGTTAGTTTTTCTACCCCATCAGACCTTGTGGGAGCTATGAAGGAAATGAATGGTCAGTAGTTCTCTGTGTTGTATTTCATCATAATTATTTAAATCTTTTAAAACTTCTTTACAAAGAGGAAGCAAAATCTATTATGGATTATATATGTGTGTGTGTGTGTGTGTTGTTAATGAGATGTGAGATATTCTTGCTGCAGGGAAATATGTGGGAAACCGTCCGATTAAACTTCGCAAGAGCACCTGGACTGAGAGGACCGATCATGAAGCCTTGGGAAGACATAAGGTGAGTCTGCTGCAATGCAGTTGTATGTTGTGTATAGTGTATATATATTAGTTGTGTATTGGTCTAATGATTTCTTTCTTTTTTGTTCTGTTTCATTCTTGTTTTCGTTGCAGAACCAGTCTTATAAGAAGGCAAAGCAACCAAAGAAAAGTATTCTGCACAAATGAGAGGCCTAGCTCATAGCATATCCCCGATGAAGATTTTATAGAGTTGTTGGATATGAAGAAAGCTTGGTACTTATTCTTGAGTCTAATAAGATGAAGAAACTCCAGCACGATTTTTCAGTCCCTAACTTATAACATCAATCTATGTACTATTATTACAATCATTTTCCATTTGGAACCCAATTATCGCGCTGTATTAAGTGTAAAGATACGGTAAAACTATCAAAACATTTGCAGGTCATTTCACTTTCCGATGAACTTTACTACATCTTTTATGGTATATATGACATTTTATCTTTAGACTATTATGAGGTTTTTCTATGCAAACTTGATTCAATTGTAGTTCTCTTCAACGTGCGAGTTTATGTGAGTTTGTGACAAATTGGATTGAGTGTTCATGGATTCTTGTGCGGTTGTGCCTAGGGGTGTAAGGTGAGTCGAGCCAGCTCATGAGCATTGTGAGTTGGCTCGATTGGAGCTCAGCTCGAGCTCGAGCTATTTCGAGGTCGTGTCGAGCTTTTCGACCTCGAGCTTTTTCATGAGTCGAGCTCAAATTCACTTATAGTTATTCATATGCTCGTGAGTCGGCTAGTGAGATTTTATTATTATTTTTTAATATATGACTAAAAATACTTGAATTTCATAAAAATAATACTTACAATTTTATATACAACATAGTTTAATAATACTTAATTTTGTTTGTTTTTTATATCTATTTTGTTTAAATTGTGCAAAATAACAACAGTTATAAGATTATATAGTTTAATTGATATGATATATTTTTATATAAAATAATTTAATGAAATCATGTTTTCACGATACCCTCCTTTATTTTATTTTCTAATTATTTATTGAATATAAAATATTTATTTATTATTTATCATAATAATACTTATTGTTTATGTGAATAATGTATATTATACATTATTAACGTATTGTTATAAGCAAAATAACAAATTTTATTTTATTTTATTTTCTAAAAAAAATTAAAATTAATTTTTACTTCAAGCTCGAGGTCGAGCTCAGCTCCTCTCTTTCGAGTTTAAACTTGAGCCTTAGAAAATTAGGATCGTTGAGTTTGAGCTCAAGCTCGAGCCCAAAAAAGTATAATCGCGCTCGAACCTAAAAATTTCATCAAGCTCGGCTCGAGCTCGACTTGTTTATAGGGCTTGTTATAGTACGGTCTCTTATAGTTTTGATGAGATGGCATTATTACAATGACGAGGTCCATAAAAACAAATACGCTGAAACACATGCTTATACAGTTGCACATTGAAAGAGAAGTTAATATTGTTCGAAATTCCAATTGCACTTCATGCGATACATCTTTTGAGCACATCTTAACACTTGATTGGTCATACAAAATGTTCTTCCTCCACCTATAGTCCTATACCCTTTGTTTCGTACCTCGTGAAAAAAGAAAATAAAGATGTATGACTGTCCCAAGCTTGAACAATGAAAAAGAGCAAATAGTTTCTTTCGGATGATGCAAACAATTCTACTGGATGCCAATGATATGTAATGTGACTATAGATTATCAACTCCAGCAACCGAAGCCGGCTGCTCAGAAGACTGCTCCGACACTGAAGGTTTCCTTTTGCCAGGTCCAGATGAGACCTTAACCATGGCAGGTCTTAATAAACGGTCTCCGAGAGAAAAACCACGACGGAATTCTTGAATAACGATTCCTTCCTTGAACTCCTGTGATTCCTCACGGGCAATCGCCTCGTGCATCTGTATTCAAACAGTTGAGATTGTGATTTACAGAAAGGAAGCAAACATTGCAAGCCTAATCTAACAGAAGATTAGCAGATACGACCGATATGCTTATACTCCTACTGATTCTTAGAGAGTCACGGGATAATCACACGGGAATCACAGTGCGCATGGTAGATCTCATGTGGTCCACCACACGGACGGTCATGATTGTCTCTGATCAAACCTCTATAGAATAAGCTGTTATGTGTCTTGGATAAGACCTGATAAACGTGGTATTCGTATGCAGATGACTAATTCAAACTTACCTCCCCGTAACACAAAAACAACTGTGATTTAGTTGGGAGACATGAGAATATGCTTGTAATGCTATTAGCAAATACCATATTAACCATTAAGATCACAGCAGCCCGAAAATTTTAAGTTAGTTGAAGCCAATAAGTAGTTTGTAAGCTTCCCGAGTACCTCAGTACTACAAACATGTAAATTATCAATTCTAATCAGATAAGTTAAGCCAGCAGGATCCAATCCTAAAGACCTTAAGTAATCTAATTAACCTTAACTAATAATTATAGGCCATATCAGAAGTGAAATAATCTTATGTTGAACAAATCATCATTTAGCAAAAGCAGTGTCTTCGTATTTTCTCCTCGCCGCATTTTAGGAATACTTACAAATTTGCATCACCACACATTTTACTAAAGGGATTATCGACAAAATCCAAAAGCCAAGAGCCCCCATCAACCCTAATAACGGTAATCCCTAGACCAAAAGAATTAGAAACTAAAGCATGAACCACGGGCAGGCATGAAAATTATATTCATAATCATCTACACAACCTCCCATCCAAGAAAGCACGAACCCACAAACATGCAGACATAAAAACGGAGATCAAGAAAGCTTAGTCTTACCGAGGGATCAAATGGCTTCCCCACAGTCGGGACAGCAGCCACGCGCAAGCTCCTCATAATTTCCACAAACTGCTTATATATGCCTTGGTAACTCGTATCAATCTTCTTTTCCATCTCAGTTTCTACCTTGATATGTTGCTTGGCTTTCTCAAAACTATCAACCATTGGCAAAAGGCTCTCAATCACTTCCCCTTGGGCATCACTCCTTACTGTTAATCGCTCTTTTTCCGATCTTTTTCTGTAATTATCAAAATCTGCCTGCAATCGAACAAATTTTTCCTTTCCCGAAGATATCTCTGCAGATAAAGATGAAACTTTCTCGGCCAGCTCATTTTTCTCTTTTTCGATCATGAATATTATATCTTCAACTTCATATACAGTCCTTCCATCTCCATCTAAAATGGCTTCCTTGTATGCCTGCATCAACGACTTCAGACTTGATGGACGCGTAATATATGCTGCATTTTCTGGCCCTTGGAACTCATTTGAACTAGATCCATCTGTCTACAAGTTCAATTTGGATGTCATTGTGCAGGAATAGTGAAGCGTTATAAAATCACCGGATTTCTAGTTTCATAGTATGAAGTCTTAAATCCAGCAAATATAATTTTAACACTTCCTTGTGTGAGATCAAAGATATCATAATTTTCTACAAACATGTTAAGTTTTTGCTACTTTTTTGCAGCTATCTTCTTCTGGAAAATTCGAAGTCCATCCAACACCATTGGATGCAGGTGATTAGGCCGACTTTTACCATTCTGTACCTAAATCCAATGGTGTTTATTGCACCGGCTCCATTGGGAGCTGTGCATCTTAGAGTCACCCCTTCTCCTACTACATATTTCATGAAAGATGTCAGGGATTGGAATTTCATGGATACAAAGTTACCCCAAATTTTTATCCACAACTTACCCAAAAATTGATACTTCATACTTTCTCAAGAACTACTATGCAATAACTATAAACAATGAAAAAACATAAAACCAGCTACCCTTCTCTGAACACAGCAATTTAGAATTGATATCTATTTTTAAGCCCATCAAGTAAAAGAAACAATCAACAAGAATGTATTTTTAATTATAAGAACCCATAAACAATTATGCTTTTGTGTGTGTGTGTGAGAAAGAGAGAGAGAGAGAGAGAGAGAGAGCAAAGTACTTGGTGGGGTTGATTATCTCGCTGGGCTGAAACAGAAGCCTTGAAAATAGAACGCCTGTCATTCTTATACCCATTGCTGAAAATTGTTGGATTATGATATGAATTCAAAATAGGAAAAGAAGAAAAAACTGTTGTTGAATTGGGATTGCCGAAATTAACAAATTGGTGATTGCTATTTGTGTGTTGAAGAGATAAAAGTTTGGTGGGTCTTGAAGAAGAAGGAGAGTAGTTGTGGGGAGTGTAGAGAGAGAGAGTGGTGGAGAGAGGAGCTGAAGCTGCCATTTTCTAGAGAAAGAAGAAAGAATGAGAGAGAGAGAGGCAGCTTAGACAAAATGGTAACCCGAATCGCCTTTGACTGTTTTATTGTAGAAGAAACTAGAGAGACTGTAGATGATTTTTTATTTTATTTTTTTAGTTTCCACCGGTTTCTCCACAGGACTAATCCCATTTTGTGTTACAGAGTTTGTCGCTGACGTGAGAAAATTTGTCATTGGGGAGTCGAACACGCTCCCCACAAAATCATAATAGTGGACAAGCTACTACACCAATCCCTATATATTCTTTGCTTTTCTTTTTATATCCAGCTATTGAGAAAAAAAAAAATTAAATATGGATAGTTGTATTCAAACTGTGTCTATGTACTAATTTTTAAGAAATAACAAGTCTCGTGTTATATTCGTGTCCCATTTCCGTATTCGTAAATCATAAGTCATATATATTGTTAGTTAGATAAATTTGTGTCCTCAACTCTAATAAAGTGGACAATGATTTGATATGCCTATTGGTATATTAGGTTTTAAATTTTCAGGCCCAAAGATAAGAAAATGGATCGTCTTCCAAGACAATAAATTCTACAAGGCCCGCTTTTGTTCGTTGGATAATTTGTCTCGTCGATTCTAATGATTTTAGTACATTAAACAATTTGAATAGAGTCGAATAAGTTGTTCAAATTTGTTTGAAATATTATCGAATTTTAAAATTTATGTTTGAACATGATTTGATTGTTAATCGAATCTAGTTCAAATAAATTTTAATCGAACCGAACAAGAGTCAAGCTCAAGTAATTTAATTTTTTTACAAATTTTCTCATTTTTCACTAATTCAAGTCGAGTTCGAGCTTCAAATTTATCGATCACACAAAAATTTATTCAAGTTTAGTTTGATATGATAACAAATCAAGTTCAAACGAACTTTTAACAAATGATCTTGAGTCGAGTAACTTGGTACGTCATGCGGCCTTAAATGAAATGCACAATAATCTAATATGCCTATTGTTATAATAGATTTTAAAATTTTAGGCCCAAAGTGAAAAATAGGCCGTCTTTCAAGGAAATAAATTTATGAGACCCGTTTACTCCCTTGGATGGGATTAAGGCCGGAGTGTCTAATGGAAGACCAACAAAAGTTTGTATTGATTAATTGGTCATTGGACAATCATGTTCAATTAAATAATTTTAAGATATACACTCATAAAATACATTCAAATGATACACAAAAATACATGATACATATAAATGATATAAAGCGAACGAAGTCTATGAATATCACTCGATTTTTCTAAGTATTCGCGCATTACAAATAAGAGCACATGATCATTTGGGCCTATTTGGCAATACCTTTTTCTCCTCGGAACACCTAATCAAATTAATACACAATAAAATATACTAGGATTTACAATGGCATGCATGATGTACAACCCTAGGTGACAGATAATCACCCCTCCTACAACTAGTAACTAATTTAACCAACCTCAAGGGGGGGGAAATCTTCAAAATCCAAACCTAATCTATGAAATTTCCCCCAATTAGAGTTGGCAAACAAGTTCAAAACAGTTGCAAGACTCCATTAGGCTCCTGTCTAGGAGAATGACTAGAAGGGTTGTCAATAACATTACTCGGCTGGGACATCTGAATCATCCTTCCAAACAATTGGAAAGAATTTCTATGCCCCCCGTGCTGGCCACTGCTCCGACTACCGGGAGACACCGAATGTGGACTCCCGATACTTAGAACCGTTGACACGGACTCGAATTCAGGGCCCCCGTCATTCTTAGGGAGCTCATCGAACGTTTGGTGGGAGTTATCAGCCCGGGAGCCAGAGAGACGAATATGGTCTTGCCTGGCTCCCTGTATGCCAGCAGGAAAAGGAGAATAATTTAGCATTGTCAATTCCAGATGTCCCGCCACCGAGGGAGTTAATTGTGTAGTAGGGAGATGGGATTCTTCCTGTTGATTAGGTACCGGCCCGGGATTTTGCAGAAGTCTGATCCTCTTAGAAGGGAGAAATTCAGAAGAATCAAGTAAAGGTCTGAGCAGAAGATGTTCAACTTGCCAAGGACTCACTCTGTTCATACCTTTCAAACTTTCTGGTTCATCCCAAGATACCTGCATTAATAGAAAAATGATTAGAACATATGTTATTTAGATTTATGTTATTCTCAATTCGTGATTATTTTTCTTAAAATGAGGATCAGGCCTTTCTGGGTTACATAACATACAATCTAATTCATGGTTTGACTAGAGTCTCGGACAATCACAAAATATGATTGAGATTCGATACTTCCTATGAACAACTTATTCGAGACATGTTTGGTTACCATATACAATAAATGATGGAACAATTCAACAAAGTAGAAATGGATGTTCATTCCAATTTTATTTAATGAAAATTTTAATAGCAATTCAACACTGTAATCATCAATACAACTCGATCGAATTCACTGAATCTGTTCAACATATATATAGATATATATTCAACCTTCTGTATCCTCCGATCTTACTATATATCAGACGCATTAATATCCTTCACTCAACAATGCCATAAAAAAATTGGCATGCATGCAAGTTATAAATTCGTAAAATAATATATACCACCGTTTTCATACCACATTTTTTCGTATTATATATATGTTATATACTATATATACCTGAAGCATGCGCCAAGGAGAACCGCACCACGGGCCGCTGCAGGGCCGCGCTGCAGCAGTAATCGTGCCCTGATACCACGTCATTCGCGCCGTATCCTCCGTCTCCAACCCGATTCTCACCCGTTTTCCAGCGCTCCAACAAATCTCCAACGATTCCTTCACTTTCTCAGCGTCCACCACAAAATCCGGCATTCCAACCCTAGGATAGTACACCACCTCGAACGTAATTCCTCTCGCCGCCTTCTCTATCGCCTCCAACGCATCACCACCATTGCCACCATCAACATCACCACCAAACGTCGCGACTCTCCTTATACCAACAAACAGCTCATTCGTCGATCTCTTCCTCATAAAAACAACCGAATCTCCGGCGACGAGGCGCTTCGCGTTCACAAACTTGTTCCAACCTGTAGTCAGCAAGTGTCGCCTCGGCGTGCCGCGGTAGATGTGTCGAAACTCCCATGCATTGTTTAGAGTGTCTTTGAACGTCAAATTTTGTACCGGCCGATCAGCCGCGTGGTCCAGCCGAGGGAAAATTGAGTCCGCGCAGTACCTCGGGACTGAAAATCCTCCGCCGTTGTTCGCATCGGATGGAGTCAGTACCTTCGCGAATGAAACGACGTCGTTTTGAGCATTGACGCCGTCGTAATTGTTACTACGGCGGAGGCTATACGGCTGGAGCGGCTGTAGGAGGATTTTAACGAATGCTTGATCGGAGCCAGGGTTAGAGAGGAAGCGAACCGATCGGACTTCGCAGGGAACAAGTGGACGTTGTAGGTTGAAATTGTAGTTCATGACGGCGGCGACGGCGGCGGAGGCCGGGGAGTGTTCGAGGTGGCCTTGGGGGAAATAGTAGACGTACGATCCGAAGGAGGGGATTTGGACTGAGGCTCCAGCGAGGACGCGCCAGACTGAGGCGTCGACTTCGGCGGCGGCGGCGGCGGTGGAGAAGGAGGAGGTAGACATTGGTGTTGCCGTGGTGTGTATCAGTGTATGTATAGGTAGAGAGAGAAAGAGGGGAGAGAGAGAGGTGTGTTGGTGTGTCTGTCGTATAGGAGTAAAGGAGTGAAGTGGCTCTGTACAGCAGGGATTGGGTGGTATTTATAGTGGTTCGGAAACGCCCTCGCATTTGCAATCAAATTACGGGGATTCGTGAGCTGACGCCATAACTGTCTTGTAGCAAGGAAGGAGAAATATGACATTTCCCACGCGCTTATTTCAAACTTAGACTCCACGCCCTGGAGTTATCACTATTGATTTTCTTTTGTTAAACTCAGTTTTTCGCAAAGACTAATAATATAAAAATTAGAAATGTACTAAGGTTTAATTCTTTATATATAACAAATTTGTTTCAAAAATTTAAATGAAGTTAAATTTTAAGCATGCTAATTTGTGATGAAATTGTAATTCTTTTGTACGTGTTACTTGTTAAATGATCGTCAGATGTAGTGAGAAAAAAAAACTTAGTTACATTTCGATTGTACGTTAAATTTTATTCCTATTGAGAGAATCGTTATTTGTTTGCATAATATTGTAGCGCGTGAAAATATGTTATTGACTTATGCGAGCGGTAGTTTTTGTGTGCATGTCTAATTTTCAAGCGGTTACAATAATATGATGAATCATAGCACTTAGTTTATCTTAAAGCATGTTCGGTCGTACATTACATCGTAAAAGTTGTTTCTACGGAATCCGTAATCGAATTACATATCTCGTGAATTCTAATGTGATTGTCAAAATTTATTGCAGAGCTGTCTCTGACGTGTTTTATATTTGTAACGGCTTTGTAATAATTGCTTATTACCTAATTTTTGTGTTTCGTATGTCGTTAAAAGTCAATGCTGATTATCATAATCATTCTATCATTACCACTAATATTTCATTGTGTACAATTCTGTATTTAGTATATAATTACATATATATTCATCTGAAATATATAATACTTTATATTTATAATTTTGCACTCACGTTCAATTATAATATCAAAATATATTATTCATTATTACTGATGTGATTTATTTGTAAGAACGCTCATATTGAGATATCTTAGGGGCTTTTCGGGGTTTGATTGTCGGACGAAACCTATATATGTCATACATAAAATTTGTTGTCCATAAATAATTAGAATTATGAAAAGAAAAAAGAAAGAAAAACAAGATGCTAGTAGATATCATGTCCCATAAAAAATAATTTTCTAGTAAAAATAAAATAATAAAGGGAGCGTGTGTTTCACCGCCTTATTGTAAAAAAAATAACAATCTTACATCGCCTCAACACAACAAATTTTGAACCAAATATGTTAGTGAAAAGGACTGAAATGCCCTCACCTGCCTAACAGAAATTGTCTCACGTCACGTTTTTTGTACTTCGCCACACAAGCAAAATCATCTTCACCAACCGGTGTAATGAACCACCTAAAGACATGATATCAAATATTAATAAGGTGAATTACATGAACACTCCCTCACTTACGCTAATTATCAAAAATTCTCTGATTTTTGGTAAATTATAACAAAATCCCATTAAAGGGGTCTACTTATAAAATTTACAGAGAGTGAAATAGTATGATTTATTGAATACATATGAGGTGTAATTATAAGAGAGCCTTAACATAAAGGGAATTTTATTTAATTTTGAAAATGTTAGGAAGGTTTCGGTAATTAGCACTAAAGTGAAGAAATTTGTATGTAATTTTCTCAATATTAATAAGGCAAAATAAACTAATAATGTATTGTTCAAATTTGTTAAATTTTTTTAGTTTGAAAATAGTATTTGGTATTGGTCATTTGGTCTGATAGTTAATTGAAGTGAGCTCAAACAAGGCTAAACCTAAACTCGAGTAGCTTGATATTTGTATTTATAATTAACTAATATATCATTAATTGAGTCGAGTAAGGACCGAGCTTCAACTCCGATTGAACAAAAAAAAATGTGATCAATTTTCGTTTCATTATGCTAAACGAAAAATCATATTTTAGTTTTAGTCATAACTAATTGAGCTAACGGACAAAAAAAGTTGATATTTTAACCATAGTTTGGTTATGTATTTAGTTGATTTTTAATTGAACAGAGCTCGAACCAAGTCGAGATCGAGTAACTTGATATTTTAATCATATTTTATTAATTTGTCATTAATCAAATCAAGCTCGAGTTGAGCTTCAATTCTTATCAAATAGTTAACAGATAAATGTGTTCAATCTCGATTCAGTATGTTAAACGGACAGATCTCAAACGAGCTTTTAGCACCTGATCTTCAATATATATAATACCGGGAAATAATATCGGGAACGGTAGGAGGGCAAAATGGGAAAATCAAGTGGGCGTGGGTAGAGACTAGTGTGAGAAGCGTGTGTTTTCTTGAGGGAAGAGCATGTTTTTGCAGTGGGTGTGATTTGGCAGGAAAATCAGGTGAGGGTGTGCGCAGTGCAGGTGATCACGATTCCTACGTCGACTTCTCACAGTGCACGGAATTTCTGTGTTCATCTTTGACTGCCTTTTTTTCTTTCTCATCAAAATTTTTTTGAATCAGAAAACACTTTCAACGTTTTCTTTTTGTTTGAGATTTGTAATATTTCTTTGGAAAATGATAAAAGGAGATGGTTGGATTATTTTGTTTTCGGTTTGACAAAAACAAGAAATCTGAGATACTAATGTGTACTAGTCTCGTTCGAACACAAGCCATTCATAAAGTTGATTTTTTTGGTCACACATTCATAAAGTTGATGAAATATATATTGAAAAAAAAAAACCACTTGGTGAACATGTTCTATGGACAAGTGTCCAAATTTTAATTTTATATCTTTCAATTTATAAAACATTTAACACTACACCTGCACCTAGTTAGTTAAATATGGGACGGGAAAAATTCATCATTAAATACGTCTGAGTAGATTACGAAATTTTTTTGAAAGTTAGTAATTTAGGATTAAAAAATTGGCTCAAAAATAAGGGAACGAAAAATAAACAAATTTGTAAAACGTACTAGTATAATACGAATACAAATGAATTATTCAGAAGTAAAAATACGAATTATTTTCATTACAATTTGAAAGATATATTACTTATACTGACTTTTATTTTTAAAAAAATAATATTTTATATGATTCTCTAGTTAACTATAATAATTAATACTTTTATAAAGTATCAATGTTTGTAGGCCTTTAATTGTATAATACCCAAACCCAGGACACTAGGTGTAACATCTAATAAACCTGAACTATTTTTACATTTGTAATAAGTAATACTCCCAAAAAAAATGAAATTACGCAAAAAACGAATGTAATATTACATGTATATGACTATTATAGATCGATCAAAATGAATATGCTAGAATTTTCTAACCCTCCTTTGGTCTTTCCTTTGATGCTTTTGTAAGGATTTCGGTGAAAAAAATGAAAAAATATTAATGTTTGATATATCGAGCACAAATTTATATGATTGGAAGCAGGGATTATTTTCCTTAGTGTTTTCCTCGTTATAATCAACTATTTTCTTTTATACCAAGTCTGGACCTTAAATTTTGGTGAGAAAATACAAAAAGAATGAGTGTATCATAAGTTATGCATGAAGTACTTGAATGAAAGTATTTTCCTTGATGGATAATATAAAGATATTTGATGTATAATTACGAAGCAATCATACCTCATATTTTCTCAATTTTGGATATGTTTGCAGATTTGTTACAATGGCACCCGCTGGAAAATATTTCCATGGAGTTTCCTTTAAGAGCACAAAATTTTTATATTGGTGTTATACTAAAACAAAATGAAATTAAGAGAATTCGAATAGATATTATATACGTTGAAGGAAAGAGGAGAGAGATCGTATATCTAACCTCACCTCATAATTTGAACCATGAATTTATAAAAAAACGAAAAAATATTGTCTATTATCCTTATTTATTTATAACCAAGATTCAAAAATAAACGGAGAAGATTTACATATGATCAGAACGAATATGCATGCATCAGTGGCCACAACAAGAAACCCTTCAAAGAAACCATTATTCTCATTATTAAACAGGAAAATGCAATATAAAAGTCTAACAATAACAACTCATATAAGCATAAGCATACCACCAACAAAGACACATCCCTCACAGTTCACAGACAACCCCATATATCAGAACACAACAGCTAATATCCAAAACATTCAGCAACCAAATAACAGAATTTAACCACACAAACCATGTCCAAAACCATTATTATCACAATAACACGCTCACAGTCGTGTTATTGCATACTAGTAGAAATACTAACAGAAGATAAACGATAACCCAAGTAAAATAGATTTTACTTCAATCAGCGAATAGCATCACTCCTCTTCAGATTCAGATTCAGCACTCTGCAGCCATTCTACAAACGGCTTCACATTCTTCCAAATTGGGTCGCCTTTATTCTCGCCCTTCAAGCCCTTCTCGTACCACTCCACAATGAACTCTTCTTCCAGCACATCATCATCATACAGTGCCTTCAAAACCAAAGCCACCTCTTTAACCGCCTCGGGGCTTGCTTTCCCACAGAAACTTTCTATGGCATGAAGCATCATAAGCTGTGAACCCTCTTCCTGAACTGCAGCTGTAATATAATTCTTCTTCTTCACAACCTCTTTAGAGAACCCTTTTCCAACTCCTTCAAATAGGGCTTCAAATAAGGCATTAATGATTTCTTGGGGCGTGCCAGAGAGTGACTCCAAAAAGGATTTAAGTTCGCTAACTGGAGAACCCTTTTTGATGTAATCTTTCATTGTTTCAACTAGTTCCTCTTGTGGATTGACAGATTTGACCCCATTTGATTGCCCGTTAACTCTAGGCTTCACTTCCCTTCGTGGAGAGTTCTTCCCAGATTTAGACTTCTCCTCATTCGCTGAAAGCATAACCATACCAGCTGTAACAGCATTCAGCTGCTGCTGAATTGCTTGTTGTGCAGCCACAGATGAAGTGTCAGTCTGCCATTGGATATCATCGTCACTGTCGTCAGCTGCTGCTGCTGGTTCATGCTCGTCCGCCTGGCTACCAGTTGGAGAATGATCCTCATCAGAGTTGTGGGATTTCTTCTTGCTGGAAGCTTTAGACACTGCATCTTTTGAAGAACCTTTCTTCTTTGCAGCCTCTTTCTTGATTTTCTTCAGCTCTTCATCAGCTGCCTCTCCTTCCTTGAGTCGCTCTTTCTCAGCTCTCCTCATTGCTTTCTTGTCTTTCGATCCTTTCTTCGACTCAGGAGGATTTTTGATAATGAATGTAGTGAGCTTGTCCCTCATGTCAACCTCCGAGATGAAACCACACGCAGCACACTTGAGATTGATCATTTGTGACTTTGTGATGATAACTTCAGTTTCAGGGTTCCCACAACCATAACACTGGACAAATTTCTTGATGAAGTTCTCAAGAAGTCCAGCAAGTTTTGCAGTGTCATGAGCACCATTGACGTGGGAAGTTCCAGTCTTCTCATCAAATTTGGATTGTGCTCCAAGTTCACAGCCAAAATACTTCGTTGTGTAGGAAGCAGGCCTGCCCAAAGCCTTTGCAATATCAACCATATTGACTACATTGGTCTTGATGCCATTCCCACGACCCTCAATCTTTGTTATCATCCTAGGCATCTTATACCTGTAGAAGGCATCATCCTTGTTCCCAGCACCAATATTTTGCAAAGCCATTTTCTCCTTGTGATTTGTTATCACTGTATAAAAACTTTATCAGAAGGAAGGATTTTTGCAAAGGGAGTAGGCCGCATAAACTGGCAACCTTGACAACGTGTGTTGTATACTTGGTGTGGCTCTAGATGCATACAGTCAATTTCTAGACCAGAATGTCTATCCTTTTTCCTTGACAAAGGACAGTATTCTCCAAGCAACCCAATAGATGATAAAAAGAGAGTGGCCCGTTCAGACATAAAAGAAGTTTCTAAAACAAACTCCACGTTTGCGGACTTCAATCACCCAGGTATCCCAACCAAAATCCTGGAACATAGTATTGTAGAATTAGAGAAGTTCAGTACACCAAGAAGTAAGAATTAACAATATTACTTACTGCTGATAACAAACAGTTTTTGAAGGACAACTGTTCTAATCAGAAAATATAATTCAAGTATACTCGAAAACATGTCCAGATCATTAATAGCTGCACCAGCATTGGACACCACAATTTCAATCAATAATGATAAGAACGACAAGGGAACAGACTTGCAATATTCTAAATCATAACTTGTAAAAACTGTAATAACAAACAAAACATCTTTAAGTTTAATCAGTAAAAAGTGGATCACCAAACCGGCAACCCTCAAGCAACATAAAAGGACAGATAGATCAGCTCCAATTTGATTATCAACTAAGTTAATATGGTTCACAATCTGATACCAACTGAACTCATCAACTCAACACAATCATCCATAAATTGGGCATAAAATCCTCTTATATTCAAGTTTTTATAGCTACAATATTTACATTCCAAGCTACAAAAGAAATACATATCCTCCACATATTCACATACTTGTTAGTATTTAGCTCCCAAAAGGATTAAAATCAACAATAAAAAAATTCCAATAATTAGTCTGAAAAAAGGATCGGCCTCTAATTCGATCAATAATATTCATCATCTTCACAGAATCTCCAATTCAAAACTAGCAAAATACCAAAAAATAGGCACAATTTTCAGATCCGACCGGCGAACACAGAAAATTAAAAATCCAAAATAATCCATAAAAACACAGCAGACAGAATCTTAATACTCAAAGCGAATCAATCACACGCCCAGAATCTTAACCTCAATCGAACAAAAACAGATTCGAAAATCAAATAACAAATTCAACTACTAACAAAAAACAGATATCCAAACACAGATCTAAAACCGATCAACAAATACAGCGCAAAGTCAAAGTATACCACACGAATTAGATACAAAAAAAAAACACGATTCAATCAATATAACTCAAATTGAAACATAGAGATCCAAAAAAAAAAAAGGCAAAACATGATAAATACAATAAGAAGAGCTTCGAATATACCTTAACTCAGATGGAGGAGAGAAGAAAAATCAGTGAGGAGATAAAACTTGGTCGAGATTTTGCGCAAGGAGCGTGTGGTTGAGGAAATAGGTGAAGATGGGAAAGGGCGAGAGATATATGTATGTATATATAGGGACGAGAGGAAACCCTAGTTGTGATGGATTAGGGCAAAACAAACAGGACAAGGTGTAAACAATACCGACCTTTTTTATTATTATATATATATATATATATTTTATCATGTAGATTTTTCTTCATATGTTTAATCTATATTCTTTTATAAAACACCAACATCCTAAAATAACTACTTTTAGTGTATTTTGGAGTGTCATGACTAAATTAGTCTCAATTTAAAATGTATTTTTTAGATAATTTTTTTCCAATCTTCTCTCTTATATCACGTATCATCAACTTCTCCTATATTTTCTCTCTCTCTCCTATGTCATATTTTCTTCTCTTTTTTCCACCAAAATTTTTTAATACTTTGTTCAACTCATTTCTATATATTTACAAAACCTCACATAAAATGCTGACATATTAATAAATTTTTTATTTACTCAGTACACGCATTGTGTGTGCCCACGGGACTAGTTTATAAGAATTTATTTAATCCCCTCTAAATTCTATCTTTTATCATTAAACCCTTTCAAAAACTTTTAAAAAAATTATGCCCCTAGATATTGTTTTAAATGTATATCATTTTGCCCCGAAATTATTTCTTTAAGAGGATATTTTGATGAAATCCCAATTGTGTGCTGGTCATTGTGCATTTTTAAGTTCATGGATGTCATTTATCATCACTCCGGTAGATCAATCATATTTTACAATATAAATTGACGCCACAAGTAATCAAGTGAAAAAGTAAGGGTGTGTTTGGTTTTGTTTTCAAATCAATTTTGGCCAAAACTTGTTTGTTTTGTGTTTTTTTGAGCAAAAAGGATTTTTTTGGTCAAAAAAATTGTCAGCTATTGTCTCCCTATTTTTCTCTACTTTAGGGTGCCTACTAATTACATCAACTACAATATAATCATTTAAAACTTATATTATATTATATTTTTCAATCATTAACTAATTATAAACACAACTTTTCAGACAAAAACTTACATGATTTGACTGCTAGAGTAACTTTTGTCTTTTCTGAAAATAAAATCAAACACAAAACCAAATACATTTTCATCAAAATAAATAACTTCTAATAAACCTTTTCACCAAAATTTTCACCAAAAAAAATCCCCAAAACAAAAGCAAACACAAACAACATTGTACATTTGTTGAAGAAGATGTTTTTGGTTCGAAAATAAAAATATCTCCTGAGATTGATACGTATTCAAGATTTCAATAAAATATTATCAAAGTATTGATTTTGTGCCAAAGTGTTATACGTAAATTTTCCAATGGTCATAGTAGTCTTTTCCTTCTTTGTTTTTTTTTTGGAGGGTTTTAGTACTAAGATATGTAATTAAGATGGGTGAAAAAATTCTATCAAAGTATTAATTCTAGGCCAAATTGTTATAAATGTAAGTTTTCCAATGGTCATAATAGTCCTTTTTTCTAAGGGTTTTAGTACTAAAAGATGAAATTAAGATGGGTGAAATGCATTTTGCCTTTTCTGTAAGATTACAATTTCATCTTTCGTTTCATAATTGTTTCTTTTATTACTTATTTATTTGTCAGAAATATATATATATATATATATATAAACACATTCAAATTTGAGCTCGAGCCAAATGTTTCTTTCAATAATCGCACTACTAAATTAGTTCTTTAGGGAATTTTGGATTCGTGACATGTTCACCTTTTGTTTTTATGTAGGAATGAATATATAATTTGAGATAATAGTAGTGCAATCCTAGTATTATTGTTGCGCTATGTTTGGACTTTGGTTTTCGTTTTTTATGTATATAAAGCTCACTAGATATTAAATATAGTTTGCCATTTTAGCATAACTTGTTTGTTAGGACTAATATTATTTGTTGTCGGGGTTACTTTTTCTCTTTTGTGATTAGCAAGGTTGAAACCATTTTCTATTGGTTTATTCGTCCATCTTTATTTATTATTTTATTTATTTTTCACATATTAGAATAAATATTGTGAAGCCAATATTATAAAGAGAAACAAACCATATTGTCACATATATTATCGCATAAATGTGAAGTATGGTGTTTCAGTTCTTTTTTCTTTTAAATTTATGTCCATTATTGTTTCAAAAGTACCTTTTTCGAGGCGTTCACAACAAAAGTACAAATAGAATTCGGACCTGTAACATTAGTCTTCTTAGAGTGAGAACAAATTTAAAACAACTCGACCACCACCTCGAAGGGTTTATTCAATTACTTAACCAACTAGTAGGTGTGTTGAATAATCTAAGGGTGTGCTTGATTTGAGAGATTTGAATATTCAAATTAATCAACAAATTTATTGAGTTTGTCTAGGGTTTAGGGGTTCAAATTGTAATGAATTTCAAATTGATTAGTGCTATTTTGAGTTATTTCCTCAAATCACTATGAAAGATTTTAAATGACACAAATTTGAAGTCATTTAAAATCCAATCCCCAAATTCAAATCTTTCCATCCAAACACACCCTAAAAGAATACATCACAGTTCACAATTTATATGCAATTCTTACTCATTTCAAAATATAACCCAAAAAAAAAAGAGAGAGAGAGAGATTGAATCAAGGATTATATTCATTTTCACTAGGCTTGCATATGCTTCAAGAAAGTGTCAATTCGATCAGCTAGAGTTGCGTTTTCATGGAATTAATATTTGGACTTGTGGGAAAATTTTGATTTCATATTATGTAAATATGAAATTCACCACAATAATTCAAAATTAGCTCAAAATGAAAATTCAATCATTTCAGATCCATTGCCATATGAAAATATCTAAATAAACTCAATAAAACCTGTTATTATAAATTTAAAACCATCACCATCAAATTGATAAATCCAAACAAAACATGCTAGAACTATAACAAGTTTCACAAACCCAGTAATAGAACAAGGCTTGAGACACATTACTCTTGCTTATAAGAGAGATTTGATCCAGGCAATTGATATACAACCCCTTGACTTGTGAGTGCAACAAAGCCTCCATCGAGCTGACATAGCCTTTGTTCGGGAGACACCAAAAACATTCAACCTTCTAAATCGAACACTATACAGACGCATCATATGTAGACATCTGAATATACAATAGGAGTCCTACATTGCAGGAGACACCACAGAATGCTGCATCAGATATTCTCACCACATTTTACCCTAATTATTACAAAAGAATAATCACATATTTATTTATATCTTCCAAATAATAGAAAACGTCTCCTACAGAAATGAAATCAAACATATTTTCATTTTCCACATAGTCCCTGAGACGTTTCCCCAAACACATATAAAAAAAAAAAAAGTGAAGATTAAGAAACGGATCAGCAAGAGAATGTGATCAATGCAGGAAGTATGGTGATAGCTCAAATAAATTGAAGCATGAGATAGAAGCATGAAAAATGTCAGGCTGAAGTCTAGAGTGCCTTTCAATGCTAGAATGCAATCACGCCTTTAACTTATAACCCGCATCCCCAAGATTAAGCATGGCAAATATTGTTATTGAAGAGGTTGCGAACGTCACAATGTAAAACTTGAACATGGACAGGGGCCCTCTTCATCATTTTTGAACTTTTTCAAACCTCTATCCCATGGCTACCAACACTGCATATCCTGCTCAGACCTTTTACTTTATGCCATCATTTCCATTTCATATAAAAACTCAAAACATCCAAACAAGGAAAAGAGAAATTACTTTCAATTTTATTCTAAAGTTAAGATATTTTCGATTCAAAGTGGCTAAGAGTTATTTCCATACAAATGTTTCCCAAAATCCCACAATGAGCACAAAATTATTAATAGCTCCAAACAAGCTTGCAACTTGACATGAATCGATTATCGTTCCTCTTATATAGTTTTCCTTATTAATTCACAAGTTCCAAATAAGAAACCTGCATTTCATTACAGATAAAATAGAGCAAACAAAAATCTCATATTCATTGGAACTAAGTAAATAACAAAACAAAGAATTAATATCCATTAATTCAAATGCCTCCACGCATACATACATACATATATATATATATATATATATATATATTCCTACTAGCACGAGCTAAAATCATAAACTGCTAAGAAACTTTCGAAAAACTAGTGCCAAATTTACTTTTTTGATCCAATTCCTACCTTCCTGAAATTGAAATGAATTCAGATATAGACCAACATTTGAGTTTAGACCACAGAAAGACGGGCAAAAGAAAAATGAAAGTACCAAAACATGGATAAATTGTAGTAATACCTTACCAATGACTGGTAATAATCACCTTAACACGGCGGCCGTGAAACACCGCCGGATGGCTTTCTGCCGCCGCAAGATAGAGTCCGAATGGAGGAACTCTTTAAATAGGAGGAGAGTGCGGTAACGGCACTAGGGTTGGAGACTTGGAGCTCTGATTATCCTTTATCAAACTAACAATATAAAAACACTAAAAATACTAACAATATAAAATAGGAGGTGTGTTTGGTTGTGTTTTTGAAAATGGTTAAAACTGGTGATTGTGATATGTGAAATGATTGAAAAGTAATGAGTAGATGAATAATGTGGATTTTAAAATTTAAAGAAAGGAGAGAGAAAGGTTTAAAAAATTGAAAGTAGATGAGAGAGAAAAGTGATAAAAAGAAATTGTGAGATGAGTGATGTGAGATGTAATTTTAATTAAATGATTGAAATTTATTGGGAATGTAAAAAAGAGAACGAAAACTCATTTTCAGCTAAAAAAAGTGTAAACTATGTATGTTCATTTGCAGCTGAAAATGAAAATGAAAAAAGTAAATCTAAAACACAACCAAACAATGCCTTAACCTCCCCAGTCCTGCATATCCTCCCCACCCCCACCCTCATATCCCTCCTTCCCAGGGTACTCCAAAAACAAAGAGAAATGACATCCTTACACGTGTGCAATAGCACAGATACTTTTTTTTCTATTTATACATAATCAGCAGTCAATTAGTCAGGTTAAGTTCTAACTTTCCTTTCTATTATTCCGTTTTATAAGTAGATTGAATGATGCAGTTGGAGTTGGCGCATCATATACGTGCATAAAATCATCAATAGTAGACAGATAACCAATTTTGAGTAATAGCATGCATTCTTAGAATGATACTCGAATCATATAGTCCTGATATCTCTTTCTTTTTCTGGTTTCATTAAGATCTTTCTGAGGGGATAACAGTTCAGATTTGTGCTTTTCAAGGAAATTTCCAATGATCCAATCTATTTTTCACATCAAGAGACAAAAGTTGTAAGCAAACTAATGTACTGCTCCCAACCTGTGGAAATTCTTAAAATGGCATGCAGAATTAAGAAATAATGTACAGGTACAAGTTCAATTGAGCTTTAAACCGAATTTGTAATAAATGTCCCTCCAAAATAATGGATCTCCACACAAAAAGTTTTTTTAAAAAAAGATAATAAAAAAAAGGCCAGAGGAGCACTACTACTACGACACATTAAGTGGCAAACTTTGCAAGTTGCGCAGGTTGGCTTGTAGTGCAGTCCTCAGGCATTAGTGTGTATCCAATGATCTCACAAAAGACACAAGCATGCCACTGTTTCTAGCATCCATCAACCTCAAAGTATTCATCTCAAATGCAGGTTTATTATCATATAGAACTTGAGGATAGTTAAGTTCATAGCCAACAGTAAAATTAACACATGTTTTTAATAAGCATCACAACTGAAGCCTTGAACGAAGTCTTGAGTACCTTCAGCTGCAGAATCTAGCTGACATCCAACCAACTTTTCCAAGTTCACTTGATGCACCCCGTCCTTAGAACCTTCCAATGCATATCCAACAATTGAATTGAATTTGTCAAGACTAAAAGTTAAAGCTTCCTAACAAAAAAAAGATTACATTGAAAAACATCTACAAGCTTAGGAAATTTACAATTTAGACTTAGAGGTCTCGAATCTTCAATTTCTTTGTTTGCCCTTTCCAGAACAAGATAAATATAAAAATTTGTCAGAAGCGTGAGAGGTCTTACACATTCAGATGTCTGAGGTCTCAACATCTAAAATTATCTTTTATTATCACTTTCTCTATTTTTCATCTATGTACAGCACTTCTGCAAGTGAAAACTGTGACCTCAAAGATCATTTCTCATATTTGACATATAATCAGTGTATGCATATCGTGTACCCAATAATATGCACTTTTCCCTTAATCTCAGGTTGATGATTCATAATTTTGGAGGCCAAGTCTCATGTCTGTATGATGGCTGACAACTCCAGCTACACTGGGCTGCATGTACACACACATATATAGATATATACGATTTGTGAAATCTCTACTAAAGCAAAAGGGGAATTCCACTCCTGGAAGTATTTTCCCTGTAGCTTCTTCAACTCGCCTTATTAATATGATATTAGATAAAAAAAAAAATAGCATGGAGAGTGGGGATTAAAAGCTATCCATAACAATAAGTGAAACTCGAAAGCATTCACAGCAACCATGACGGTCTCCATACTCTTCACTCTCCAGTCCAGGATAGAACTTAGCTATACATACACATTACTTATAATAAAATGACATATTTCTAGTCTAGTAATAAGTACCGTTGTTAGGAGGAATGTTCCAAAGGAGGTGGTGGAACAGAAGAAGCAGGATCGGAATTAGAACGGCGCAGGGTTTCAATCAAATCACCAAGCTCCTTACGTGCAGACTCTCTGCCGAACATGAACCCGTACCTGAAATTTAAAAAGAAACATATTACAAAACTAATATCTCAAAAGATAAAATGTGAGGTATTATAAAATAAGAGGGAAAAAGAGATTTGAGTACCAAAAGGAGACGGCGGAGAAGACGCCTGCAGTGGCTACTGTGTGTAAAAGAGTGAAGCTCTTCTGCATTTTCTACTGTACTGTACTAATTTCAGTCCGGAAGGATCACTTTATTGAACAAAGGAGCCTGGTGGTGGTGATTTTGCCAGGAGCTCAGGTGATTGGATATAATGTCTTCAAAAAAGCAGCCAAAAATGGGAAAACGAAATTTGGGAAGAACAAAAGAGAATTATACCAGTTGACGATGATGGTGGCGTTGATGGTTCACCGCGCGTAGGCGTGCTATGAGGTGTGGGGCAGAGGGGTAGATGATGGTGGTGGTGGTGTCTTCCCTGTGCGGCGGTTGGATTGGGCAGGGTGAAAGGCGGATGGTGGGTGGCTGTGGTGTCAGTTCCAATGTTAATTTTGGGGCCTTTTGGCTGCAGTGCAGGCTGAAGAGAAGAGTCATTGGATTAGTTTATTCTTTTGCTATTTTCTAATTATTTTTATGTTAATGTAATAATATCAAATAAAATAAAAATATTAAAAAATGGAAATCTTACGAACCTCAGAACAAGAGGGCTCAAAGTCAACAATAAAATATTTTTCATTCATTCCTCTTCTTTCCAATCGATACATTTTTTTTTAAATTTCAGTTGCAATATTTTTGCCTTCGAAAGGGCGTCTTGAATTCACTCAATAACTAAGAGTGTCTTGTCTATTTTAGTTTTGCAACCCTCTGGCAAAAAGATGATTCATTGTCTTGTCTAATAAAAGATGATTCATGTATATCATAAATCTTGTTCTTGTACCTCATAATACATTGATTAATAATTGCTTCCCTATTATCGTATTGTATCAACTTAAAAATCCTCCAAAAATTATTTAGAATCTAGACCAAAGTCCCTTATTCCCAACAAAAAAGAAGAAATTAAAAGCTCCAGACATTCATGTGTATGTCTGTCTGTTTGTGCGCGGCATAGATAGATAGATAGATAGATAGATAGATAGAGAGAGAGAGAGAGAGAGAGCGCACCTGGGGTAAGTAGTCCGGCGACCTTGGGAAAATTGTGTGTTCTTTTAAGGACTTGTTTGGTTCAAAGGTTGGGATTAGAATGATTAGATTGATAAGGATGTATTACACTGTTCACTTATATGGGATCATGACTAATCAAACATTTGTGGTGCAGGATTAAAAGTTGGATTTGAACCAACAACTTATCCAAATTATCCTTATAAAACGTTTGGTTCATATGATAGGGAGACTGATTAGTTTAATTTACACAACTACCCCTGTTAATTATTATTTTCTCACCAGCAGATTTGAAACCTCTGTATCTGTATCGACAAACCCTCACAATCGCCCCTCTCTTTCCCAAACCCTCAAAATCGCAGCTCCCCCCCCCCCCCCCTCTCTCTCTCTCGCACCCGCACCCCTCCCCCCCTCTGGGAACAAACTCTATCAAGTTCATAAGAATACTTTCAAGTTTCCATATATGTCTTGCATAGAATCCCGAATCAAAACCTAAACTTTCACCATAATTTGAAATGAAGGCATAGGTAAAAAAAGTCTGCATGCTGAATTCTTTCTCCTTTTCTTTTTAATATATTTTTTTTTCTTTTCTCAAGTTGCACTAATTACTAACTTCTGAGATTGCACAGAGTAGAAGAACAAGAAGTTTAGGGTTAACCCTCATTTCATACGTAATGCTTTTGTAAACCCTCATTTTATCTCAGTAATTAGGAAAATAGAAATACGATTATAAATCATCACCCTTATTACACAAGTGCACACAAAACTCGAATGATAAACGTATTTATAAATCGCACAAAAATTTGGCAAAAAAGGGCACAAAACATGTTTCAGATTTAACATCTCAAAATAGTTTCAATGTTCACAAACCTTCAACAATAAGACGCACCAAACTAGATACGAAGGCTGAAAATCGAAAAGAAAGAAAGTAGTGTTAAACCCACCTAATCGAGCAGCAGCGGCGTTCTTCTACTGTGTTGAATTTGAGGATCTTTAATTTGACGTCTGAGGGCTGAACCCGTGGGAACTTTATTTATTAATTGCAAGGGTAATGTTGTCTTTTGCAAATAGATTTCAGGGGTAGAAAAGTGAGCAAACTTTTTTGGTTTACAGCCATGTTGCTGAGATTATTTAATCTCACCATTTTGCTAAGGATATATTATCCTAAGAATCCATGATACATTCTCGGACCTCATATCAATACAAGGCTTTTGACATTGAAACCAAACATTTGATAATTTGGACTATTTAATCTATACAGGTTAATCAAGGAAACCAAACAAGTCCTAGATGTATTAAAAGTACTTTCTTGTACTCAGGATCATACCACATCATTCAGAGAATAAATTGAAATCTTTGTAAAGTCAAACAGTTTGTGTATGATACATTGAACATCCAGTGCCTAGTATGTAGAGCAAACAAAATAATTTACAATTAGATATATCAGAAAAAGGCAAAAAAAAATCCCAAACTTCTTGTTCTTGGTTTCTGAATCATTAACATGTTGAACTATTCATATCCCTCGCATCGTAGAAAATGTCATCTTCGTCATCACCATCGACAATATGAACATTGCTTGAAGACGGTAAAGCCGGCGCGTCATCATCATCATCATCTTCCAATAAGAGTATCACTCCTCCTAGCAACACCAAGAATCCAACCTCAAGCGCACTTTTCCAATCCAAATTGGAATCATTTCTCACCAAAAATTTCTCCCCGAAACTATACAAAATATTCAATCTCCCGTTCGAAGTTCCATCCACTCTATAGCTCAAAATCTTGTCAGCCTTAATTCCCTTATCAAAAAGACTCTTTATGGGTATATTCACTTCACCAACATATTTATCTGCAAAAGTGCTTCTGCAGAAGAGTTTGATGGAAAGACTTATTCCTGATTTCTGAACTGCTGAATCGCTAATTCTGTACTCGATTGGGAAGTTCCATCTCGGGTTCGTTTCTCCTACCATGTCAGCTGGTGTTTTCTTGCTGGTTTTTGATTCTCCTTCAATTGAAACCTTAGCAAAGACTTTCATTTGTCCGAAACTTCGAACATTTGGAAGGTTGTTGGCTGAAACCAGAGTTATTTCAAGTTTTCTGCAGTCCATATGCTGAATTTTCTGAATTGTGCCAACAGAAAAAATGCTTGATCATGGAGCAATAATGCAGTTATATATATGTATATATATACATACACTCACGTATATGTATATATATTGTATATCATACATATATATATATATATGTATATACTAGGGGAGGACCGCGCTTACGCGTGGTGGAGACTGCCCGGACTACAACATTTTGGGTCAAATGATTCCGTCTTATGATGTAGTGTATGGAAGAGGGCAAAATTGTAGACCCAAAAAAATAACCTCACTCGATTATTAAGTAAATTATTAAGTAATTTGAGTATTTAACGCTCACGGTATATAAATCCATAACGACACATTAATATTACAATTTAGAAGTCGGTAATGATGTTTTTAAAACAGGCCATTATTGTAGTAAATATATAACAAGTATTGGAAAGAAAACATTGTGTGTAGAAATTGCCCTGTAAGGCATCGGTGTGGAACTTTCGCTTTGTGTATTAAATGGTTACTGCGTTGTCTGAGTCGGAATCATTGGGATTTGACTTCTCGGCATCTGTCTCCTCTTGAATTTGCTTTAGCAATGCGAGATTTGAGTTAGAGTAAAGTAGCAAAGCAGTTTGGGATGATGTTATTACGTCTGATAATAGCCGTTGAAGGGCCTTTTTAATCTTCTGACGGATTGTGTGGAAAAAACAAGTGTCATGACTGAAATCTAGTCGGTTGCTTTCTCGAAATATATACCTAAAATATATGAGTGTTAGTAAATACAGCATATTTGGGGAGAGTTTTATATATACTGATTATCATTTTAAAATACAAGATGTGTTGTTTAACGATAGTATGTTTGGATGGTATTTTACCCAAAGTTGTTGACATTTGATGACGAAAAAGACAATGGACAAAGTAAACCTGTATAACAGGGGAGGTGGTTGATTGTTTCCGACGAAATCGGGCCTTTGATTTAGATGAGTCGGCAAGGCTGGCCTGCAGATGTGAATTAGTACCACCTTCTGCGAAGCGAAAATATAATAGAGAATGAAGTTATGACTTATGACGATGCTGGTTGATCGAATTTAGGTATTTTTGTTGATGAGAGCTATTTATATATAGGAAGGAGAGGATCATGTTGAGAGAAAAAAATATATAGCGAGGCCAGCAGTAGTTTGCTGAGGGAGGGTAGTGGGAGTATGTTTTGTTATATGGATATATAAGCTCAAATTATCAAAAAAGACAGGAAAAAAGAAATTAGGGATACGATCATGAAGGTAATATGTTTGTAAATAATTATAATCATCAATAATGATACATATGTTGGCGGTAGTGATAGTTGTAGTGTTGACTGCAGTGCCGTCAACTAATTGTAATGGATATTTCTGCAGTCGGTGTATATAGCTGGTAGTTTTATGACAATTATGAATACTACTGTGTATACATTTTTCTACGTAGGGAGAGGTTTTAGTATTATAATAATTAATAAATGTATTGTGGATAGTAAAATTACATATTTATTAGGTCATTATGTTAACTAATGATTTAGAGAAGTGAGTTGAGCATTTGATGAAAATGCCCTTCCAAAGTTTTGTCGGTATTTTGTATTTTTGGACTTATGATTTAAAAAGAACATAAAATTGATGCTATACAAGTTATAACTCTTTTTTAATGGTGGAGAATAAAAGAGTAAATTGGGCCTTAATGGCCGGCATGATTCGTCCCATGAAGTCCTTCGCGTTAGCCCCTTTAGCTGACCTTCTTTACTTGAGTTATAAATTGGATATTGTTTCTTTGTTTTGGAAGCCTTAATATATTTTACATTTGTTAACGTGGATATGTCATGTGATGCTTGTACGAATAAGATTATTGAAAAGAATGATTAAATTTGAGTATCACTTCTATTATTCACTACCAAAAAAAAAAATATTATAACTCGTATCAATATGTCATAATGAAAAATTCTTTTATCATGATTACATTTAATTGATTACAAATTAAATATTAAAAGATTTGATTATTACTTTACTCTCAAATCATATTTATTTTATATTTTTCGCCATAAATTTTAATCATACTACTTAACAAAATTCACTATACATACATTATATATACAATATTATTTATGTAAAAGATGCATAATTATAATATTTAAAGTTACACAAAGTTTCGTTGCAAATTTCCAAATATTTTTATAAATATCCATGATTTCTTTAAAATCGATATCGAAATTTTGAATATCCTCGAAATTTCCATCAAAATTTCCGTAAATTTACTACCCCGATATCGATATCGATACTAAAATTTAATACCTTGGTTACCAGTGTTGAGATGTTGATAATTTATTTGTAATGGAGGATCTTAATACCACTTGAGGCTGAACTCCCCACCATGTCACCCTTGTACTTCCACAAGGTATGATTGCCATCCCAACTGCTAATTAAAGACAGTAAGAAGATGAGAACTGTCAACTCCTGCAAAAATCTCTCAAGATGCAGCAACAAAGCTATATATATATATATATATATATATAAGAGTGTGTGTGTGTGTGTATATATTATTATATTGATAAAAATTCGAAAAAATTATGAAATTAGCTTCAATTTTTGGTAAATTTTTCATTTATTTCTGATTTTTACGGAACATTCAGAAACGGCGAATTTGCCCCCAAAATTGAATTATTTCTGCTATATATCAGAAATTCATTTCAAAATAGAGTCTCTTACATCTTCCTATGGTGAATAAAGATTAACAATTCAAAGATTTTGACCTATTAATATTTTCGCTCTAAAAATTGGAGTCTGAGAGCAGATTGGGTGACAAATTGGAGCTGAGCAGAAGGTTGAAGAAGCTTGGAGAGAATATAGGGCTTCCTCTTTACTAATATCAGGCGGGTCGGGTTGTTTTGGTTTCGGATAATCCGGTTTCGAAAAACGGATCATATAAAAACGTGGCAGTCTATTGGTTGTTAGCTATATAAGCGACTACGTATTAAGCAGCTGTATGTATGAGTGTGTGTATATATATATATATATATATATATATATATATATACACATACACATATATATTAATACAGACAGACCACCTTTTGTTTCAATTACTGAATAAAAGAAAATTGAAATCGGATCAACATGGCGAGCGGCGGCTCCGGCGGCGGCGAAAAGGTGTCATTCAAAGTCACTCTTACTTCCGATCCAAAACTTCCTTTCAAAGTGCGAGTACTTCTTTGATTTTTGTTTTTTCAATTGTATTTTCATATTCTGAAAAACGATAATTAATTTATTTTATTTTATTTCGGTAAAAATTGAAAAAAACAGATTTAGCGTGCCTGAGGCAGCTCCGTTCACTGCCGTTCTGAAATTCGCAGCTGAGGAATTCAAAGTGCCTCCTCAAACCAGTGCCATCATCACTAACGGTATATTTATTTTTTCTATGTTTTTCGAGTTTTCTCTCCTTTTCTAGGTCATGTATTTTCTTATATTTTGAATAATTTTCGTGATTTTGGAATTAGGTTTTTGATCTCATTTTTTTTTTTTTTTTAAGAAAACTAAAAACGTTGATCCTTTCTATTGTTCTCCTTTAATTTTGAGTTTGATTTATCAATCTGAATCTTTGGAGTGATTCTATGCTAGACCGAGAGTGCAATGGTCCGGGTGTGAATCACTGTGTGAGAGATATAGATATTAAGGCCATTGCACTTGGTTTAGCATACATTTTTCCGAATCTTTGTCTGGGATTTGGTTATTGAATTTATCATCTTTCTTTGTAAATATGGCAGTTCAACATATCTAAAATTCTGATTATGTGTGTGTCAGTATAATCTTATCATCTTTTGCAGAAAAACTCAAATGCATACCGTTTTATATTTAAGAGCAATATTTCTTTATTCCATCTCCGTCTGTAATCATTCAGAATTAGTTACCGAACCATGACCTATTGACGAGGATTTAAGTCGTTCTCTTTAAATCCAGGATGAAATTTTTCGCCCTTAGGAATTGCGTTCAAATGTGTTTTCTTGCAACTTTACTTTGTAGTTTCATTTGGTGCTCTTAGAACTTGAAATGCTGCAATTCTTGTTCCTGTACTTGGCTGGCAGATTTGCAACTCTTAACTCAACTGAATTGAATGGATTTGTCAGGAAATGTCTTTCTTAAACATGGCTCGGAATTGCGCTTGATTCCTCGAGACAGAGTTGGCGCAAATTTGGTGTCAGCTTAAGGTGAAATTGCAGATGCTTTTTACCATCTACATTCGAACATGTATTTCATCATCCTTGGATGAGTACTGGGCTGTGTTCTCTTTCCAGCTTATTTTATACTTAATGAACTTTGATTTAGCATAGAAGAAAATGCATAGACTTAGCTTTGATTGAGATCATGTTTAGATTTTTAAGTTTATGAGAGTTGATAAATGAGTTTAGATTTTTTAGTCTATGATAGTTGATAAATGAGTAGCACTGTTTTCAGCATCATTGTATATTTTTTCGGCTTTCTGTAAATGAGTAGTCACGCCATATGAATGGTCGTGATTGCAGCTAGATTCCGTATCAGAGAGCTACTAAAAATGACCCGTATGTTTATTGTTTAGTATATTTGGGATATTACACAAAGATCTCCTCGTATAATGTGTAATTACCAAAACTACCCATACTTTTTGAAAATTACCAACACCCTCCTGTAAGGGTCTATTTGTAAGGTTATTAGGGGTTAGTTGTAAGAATTTTCAAATACATAGGGGTGTACTTGTAAGAAATGCCTTACGGGGGGTCTTTATGTAATTTCCAAATAGTGAGGGATTTTTGGGTAATTACACTGATCTGGGTAGCATTTCGGACGATCTACAACACGGATCAGTAGAGGCTCGGGTAGGACCCGACCTGGAGTTAAATAGATCTAATGTAGAGCTGCTTACGTACCTATTAAAATGATCAAATCTAATGTAGTTCGAATGATTAATATGGTCCTGACATAAACCTCGTAATTTATAAATGAGTCTACTCAGATTCTTGATCGAAGCTCGAGACTCTTAGCGAATCCTAGAGTGAATTTAGAGTAAAGATTGTGTGTGTGTCAAAAGGTTTGAGCGAGTATTTATGGTGTACACTGTGTACGGATATTCATCTGTCATGCATGATGTTGGGATGATGCCACGTGTTATTGTTTAACGGTACGTATGCGCATATTGTCGGGTCGGGTCTTATAATATGGCCCGTACGTGGGACGCGGATCCTGCTTTGTACTTCTAAATGGGCCTAAAGTGAACCTTAATAGTTTTTTGTCTAGTTTTGGGCTTATTTTAAGTATGTCCAATTCTAGACATATCATCTATTAAGGTCCACTTAGAAGCCCAAAGTTGGGTATGCGTCCCACGTACGAACCATGTTATACGACCCGACCGGACAATATATGCATTTGTACCGTTAAATAGTAACACGTGGCATGATCCCAACATCATGCATGTCAAATGAATATTCGTTGTACACGGTGTACACTATACTTGCTCCAACCTTTGGACACACACACGCAATCATGACTCTAAATTATTGTAGGATTCGCTAAGAGTTCTGAGCTTCGATCAAGAATCTAAGTAGACCCATTAGAGGAACTACGTTATAAATTCGAACTACGTTAGACTTCATCCTTTTATATGTAAATAGGCAGCTCGACATTAGAGTGCAATCTATAATCTATTTAACTCCTGGTAGGGTCCTACGCAAGCCTCTACTGGTTCGACCCATATCACACACAATATAATAGGGTTTTTTTGTGTGTGTAAGTATCCGATATATATAGCATAAAAGAACCATAATTCTTTGAGAAATATGATGGGACGGTACTTATCTTTCACCATATTGTATTATTACAACAATAAGTCCAATAATGGGTGTCTTTTCTATCATCACGAGTGAGCCGAAAAATAAACTAAACTACTCAATACTCTTGATTTGAGATCACAAGTAGGGCTGGAAAAAAATTTGACTACTCAAGACATAATTTGAGATCAATCGCCAGAAATTTACTTGAGCTCAGTTTGTTTAATATGCAAACCAAATTTGAACATTGTTTTCCATTTGGTAAGATTTGAAGCTCGATTTGAGTTTATATTAATTACTTAAAAAATAATAAAATATGTAAAAAAAATCAACTACTCGAGCTTAATATCGTTATCAATCAAATCAAGTTCAAACACAATTGTTGAGCTCGATAAAAACTCAAACAAGTTTGGATAAATATTTTGTTCGACACGATTCGATATACGCTTAATCACAAGAGGCTACCCGATTAACTAAATAAATTAATTCAAGAGGACAATTCTACTTAGTTTCCTTCTTGATCAAGGAACAAACGCTTAACAAAAAATTTACCTTCTTGATCAAGGTACAAACGCTTAACAAAAAATTTATTAGAAGTCAAAGAATTGAGATGGATAGAATCAGCAATGGGGAAGATAAAACCTAAAGAATGCACAATTTGCACAATTCCTTGGTTTTTTAAGAATTAAGACCAAGTTATACTGATCATATATATATATAATATACAATATATATACACATATATGTGTATGTATATATATAACTGCATTATTGCTCCATGATCAAGCATTCTTTCTGTTGGCACAATTCAGAAAATTCAGCAAATGGAGTGCAGAAAATTTGAAATAACTCTGGTTTCAGCCAACAGCCTTCCAGATGTTCGAAGTTTCAGACCAATGAAAGTCTTTGCCAAGGTTTCAATTGAAGGAGAATTAAAAACCAGCAAGAAAACACCAGTTGACATGGTAGGAGAAACGAACCCGAGATGGAACTTCCCAATCGAGTACACAATTAACGATTCAGCAGTTCAGAAATCAGGTATGAATCTTTCCATCAAACTCTTCTGCAGAAGAACTTTTGCAGATAGATATGTTGGTGAAGTGAATATACCTATAAAGAGTCTTTTTGATAAGGGAGTTAAGGCTGACAAGATTTTGAGCTATGGAGTGGATGGAACTTCGTACGGGAGATTGAATATTTTGTATAGTTTCGGGGAGAAATTTTTGGTGAGCAATGATTCAGATTTGGATTGGAAAAGTGCGCTTGAGGTTGGATTCTTGGTGTTGCTAGGAGGAGTGGTACTCTTATTGGAAGATGATGATGTTGATGATGATGATGATGATGCACCGGCATTACAGTCTTCAAGCAATGTTCATATTGTTGAACTCGATGGTGATGACGAAGATGACTTTTTCTACGACGCGGGGGATATGAATAGTCAACATGCTGATGATGATTCAGAAAGCAAGAACAAGAATTTTGGGATTCTTTTTTGCTTTTTTCTGATATATCTAATTGTAAATTATTTTATTTGCTCTACATCCTAGGCAATGGATGTTCAATGTATCATAATTTTTTGCTACAAATGGTTTGATTTTATGAAGATTTCAATTTATTCTCTGCATGATGTGGTATGATCCTTAGTACACAGCAATAGAAAGTGCTTTTAACACACCTGGTGTTCCACACGAATGGTAAAGATCATGTCCTGTCAGCACAAACACAGTGCACTGCTGATGGCATGAGCTTTACCACACAACAATAAGAAACTTCCTATACTGGGTCTTCCATAGAAACAGTTAAAATCATGCCATGTTAGATTAATGCGTTGCCGATGTGACATTATCCTTACTATTGGTGTGAAAGCACCCGGTGCATCTAAGATTTTCCGACAGCAAAGAGTCCATGTAGGCACAAGATGAATGACAAACGCTGAAAAAGCCCAGAGATTTGTTTTTTTCTCGATTGCCCGTAAAAACCTTCAAATATTCGATTACATTTTTTCACAAGTACTACCAATAATAAGTCGGAGCAAAAGACCCTAACATCAACAACCCATTTCACAAAAAAACCCACAAAATAAAGACAATCAAACCTCATCTTCATGAAGAAGCATATTGGGGATCCCTTTGGTAATAGGAAACTTACGACCCGTCTCCGGACAAACCAATGCACCCTCCTCAAGATGAATCTCGAGAAGAGCATGGTGAAACTTGCGAAGAAACTCCTCAGAGTCGAGCATGGATGATTCCACATTATCAAGTAGCTCCGAGTAGCCCATGGTTTTCGAGGCCTCCACAAGGGCTTTCCATTCAATCCTAGCAAAAATGTTTTTGAGGAAGTCGGCATTAAAGTCCACTTCCTTTTCCACTACTTGTGCCGCCTCAATCAATAGAGGGAAGCCATTCGCCACGCCTTTGATGTTCGATGACATCATATTATGAGTTACAAGCCTCATTTTCAGTTTTCTTGTGACTTGGAAACTTCGAGTATGAGTAGCTTTGGACAGTAATCCTGTGGAATAGAAGCAACCGCAGTGATAACATACATCAATTTTTCCAGCTTTATCAGCTCAACGCAAAAGAAACAAAATGAAAATGTAAAAATTTCAATTTTTCATCTCTCTCTATATATCAAAAAACATTGTCAGTAAAAGAATATGCGCGATTATTCAGTAATATATATATATATATATATATATATATATATATATATATATAATTCAGCAAAAGACAATCTTTACTTCAAAACAGGCCCACTTCCACAGATTACAACTCCATTAAGTATCAAAAACAGAGTCCCCAGTTAACAACATATAAATCCTAATCTAATAAAGGATGATTCATGTATATCATAAATCTTGTTCCTGTACCTCATAATACATTGATTTAATTGCTTCCCTATTATCGTATCGAATCAACTTAAAAATCCTCCAAAAATTATTTAGAATCTAGACCAAAGTCCCTTATGCCCAACAAAAAAGAAGATATTAAAAGCTCCAGAAATTTGTGTGTATATCTCTGTTTATGCGCGACATATATATATATAGAGAGAGAGAGAAAGAGAGAGAGCACCTGGGGTAAGTAGTCCGGCGAGATTGGGAAAATTGAGTGTGTTCTTTTAGGGTGTTAGCAGATACACAGAGAAAACCCCTGGTAATGGAGGGCTTTTTATTGGGTAGTCAAAGAGCCTCAGAGGCATATTCGGCCCATATTTTAATAGTTAGATATGGGCCCATATTCGGCCCATAGATTCCCGGATATGATCCAAATTGAAAAGAGACGAGACCCGTAAAACAACCAGCAACTAAAGATGGGCCACCAATATGGAGCAAGCCCAATGAAATTTCGGGCAAAAAATAGAAACTAGTACCAAAGTCGGGAGTCAAGTATAATTTGTGAAGTTTTAACTTCAGTCTCTACTAATTACTAATTGTAACCAAAGCACGGGAAGAGATCAATAAAAATAATATATATTTATTATTACATAATTTATTTATTTATGATTCGTGAGATAAAAAAGAAATCTATTGAATTTTGATAGTCATTGTCGAAGAAATTATTATAGACTTCCTGAGAGCATAAAACTCATAATTATTGGCATATTATTCATAATGCTTGATCCAAAGAGGATAATGATTTATCTTATAGCACATTAGTGAGTCTATGATAACAAAGTTGGGTGTACCAACTAGAGCTGGCGAAAGCAATATTCTTTAATGATAGGTTCGTTTATTGGGTAACCTAGCCACTGAGACTTTCACGATCGAATTTTTCAGTTAAAAATAAATAAAAAACAATTATGGGCCTAGAATCCGGAGCATGCCCAATAAAACTGTAAACCAAGACACGAACACACAGAGCGGGAATCATTCATTTCAAAATCTCTCTCTCTCTCTCAGACACACAAAGAGACGGAGCTCACAGTTCTTCTTCCATGGAAGCTTTTTAATAATTCTCGTTTGCATATATACATATATATATATATGTATATATTTAACTTTGAATCGGAGATGCTTCAGAGATCAGTCAATGGAAAGTGAGTCTGATCATCCGGCTCCATTACCAGATTCGAAATTCTTCAAGCCCGATCGGAGCCATCCGATCAGCGTCAACCCAGACTCCATTAATCTCAGCCACACGTTCAACACCACATCCACATTCACCTCAACGACATCGTCTTCATCGTCTTCAACTCCGGACTGGGTCCGCCACGCTCAAGCCGCTGTCAAACGACACCGTCCCGTTGGTATAATAATAATAAACTCATTTTTAGGTTCTTAAAATTTTACAAGTTCATTAATTTTGGGGATTTTCACCTTGTCTATTAGCTTAGTTGAAGTACTTTGGCTTGGGAATTTTGATTTAGGGCTCTAGATTAGCTTTTCCAACTTTACTTTAACTGAACATAGTTCAATAATTTTGTTTTGGACACTCAATTATAGGACTTTTTTTTGTTGTCGAAAGAATCATATCCCGAGCTCTAATTTTTGGTCTATGCTATAAATGAAAGATTATAATGCTGTCTTACTTCCGTGAGTTGTTGATTGTGCTTCGACAATTATACGTTGCTCTTGATGAAGTTTATGGTTCCAGAAAAGTAACTATGGTTCCCTAAAAGTATGATCTCTTCGCCAACCTAATTGTTGATTTCGAGTTGTCCTTTTGTTTATTATGCGTTCGACTGAGAACGGTGAAGTTTAAAGCGCTTCATTTGTAGCTTAGTTGCAGCCTTGTTTAGTTTACTGACATTCATACGTTGCGTTTAATGTTTTTGTCCTTAGGACGTGAAATTAAAGTGTGTATTATGGAAATAAGTTTGTCTCGTGTTCCAGTTATTAAGAATGTAGCATGACTTTCTTTTTCAAGTTTGTTTCCCCATATCTCTTATTGTTCCCCATCACTGCTTTGAGGCCTTGTCGTTAATAGGCTTTCAATTTTGGTTTACCTGTCAAGTTGGTATATTAAAATGATTTCCCTAATCTTTTGTGTTGCTTGTTTGCTGATGGACACTCAGGTATGATGCAGTCAAATGGTATTAGACCTAGGAGATGTTTGGTTCCTCAACGAGAAACTTTAAAGGACTCCACCACAAAACCTCATTCAACATTAGATGCTAAAAGTAGCAAAGAGGATATTCCACAGGGTCACATATCGAGGGTCTCCATTTCACATTCCAAGAACGTTGTCTCTGCCACTGGAGAGAAACAGGAAGATGCATCAATAACCCCACCTTCAGAATGGGGTTCCACTATAAGTACACTCGAAGAGAATTTTAAGACTTTCAATGCTCAGAGAGATCAAACTGGGCCATCAGCAAGGTCTGGAAGCAATCATACAGTTGCTTCGTCAGCTGTGGAAAATGTTGAAGTAAAAAAGAAAGTTCATTTTGCCACTGAGAACAATGCCACATCTCGTGGTAAGTAGTGTGTTAATATTTGTTCCAAATATGAGAAACTTTTTGCTTGTTTAAGATAAAATCGAACTAGTTAATTACTTGCATTAAATAAGTGTAGTTCAAACTAGAGGTTAATAGTAGTTTACAATTATAGAAAATACTGCAAATTGTCTATGCAGCTCTGCATGTAACCAAATAACCACTGGAACACATGATTTGGTGTCTCAATTATTTTTTTGAGAAAATTTGGCGTCTCAATTGGGTTCACTTGCATTGACAGGAATGGAATGGGATGTGAGCAATTTTTTGCAGAATGATTTGAGTAATGCCATGACTCAATCTTCAGTTGTTGAGTCGTCTTGTGTTACTTCAACGCTGATAGACTCCACTTCTGCTCCTATGATTAGTTCAACAACCTATTTCTCACAACCACAAATGAGCTGCACTAATTTGGATACAGAAACTGCTGGAAAGGTGTTATCTCATCAGTCAGCTGTGACCTCACAAGCTATCATGGACGTCGATAAATCTTCTGACCCGTCAAATGAGCAGAAGGGCAATGTAATCAATACAAAAACTCAGCCTCCGTCATCAAAAGTGTCTCCATCCGATGCAAAGTTGGATAATTCCAAGTCAGAGAAAATAGAAAGAGGTACAAGTGGTAAAGCAGCATCGACATCCCGTAAAAAAGGTTACGACCCTGAATTCTTTTTCAAAGTTAATGGGAAACTCTATCAAAGACTTGGGAAGATAGGTAGTGGAGGAAGTAGCGAGGTCCACAAAGTCATATCATCGGAATGTAAAATTTATGCCTTGAAGAAGATAAAACTTAAAGGCCGTGACTATGCCACAGCATATGGATTTTGTCAAGAAATCAATTACTTAAACACACTGAAGGGGAAGAACAACATTATTCAGCTCATTGATTATGAGGTACATTCTTTAGCAGATGCTTCCATGAACTTGGACATGCTTGTTTCATTTTATTTATCAAAAAATAAAAAAAACTTAATATAAGATGTTATAATTCAACCCTTATTTATTTTTTCATTTTTGTGAAAATCTATCCAAAAGTAGCAAGTAATATGGGATTTTCCTTCTTAGGTGACAGATAAGACTTTGCTTCAAGAAGTGACGAATAATTCCATGAGCAATAAGGATTACAGGGTCAAGAATGATGAGTATATATACATGGTACTAGAATATGGAGAAATCGATTTGGCACACATGCTGTCTCAGAAATGGAAGGAACTAGACAGTTCTAAGGAAACCATAGATGAAAACTGGCTCAGATTTTATTGGCAGGTCCTTCACTAAATCCATTCTTTATTTATTTCAATTCGAAGTTTTAACTATCATAATTAGCTCAGAAAACTGATCAAATGATCATTTTGCGTATCATTTTAGCATATCTGACTTTCTTCCCTGCAAAAAAAAAAAATGTTGCAGCAAATTCTTCTTGCTGTAAACACCATACATGAGAAACGTATAGTGCATTCTGATCTGAAGCCAGCTAATTTTCTTCTGGTGAGAGGTTCACTCAAGCTAATTGATTTTGGAATCGCCAAGGCTATAATGAATGACACAACCAATATTCAACGGGATTCACAGGTTCGTTCCATCTTTTCATTGCTAGTTTCTTCGTACGAGTTGATGTATCTTGACAAATAAGTTAGTGAAATTCATATGGCACTTTTTTTCTACTCTCTTGCATAAAAAGTTGTATGAATTTCGGCTGTGCTTTTGCTTATCTAAAGATAGTAATGCAGGTAGGCACGTTAAGTTACATGTCTCCTGAAGCATTTATGTGTAACGAAGAAGATGCCAATGGCAACATAATAAAATGTGGCCGTGCATCAGATATCTGGTCCCTTGGTTGCATCCTCTACCAAATGGTTTACGGGCGTACACCATTCTCAGATTACAAAACTTTTTGGGCGAAATTCAAAGTCATAACGGATCCAAATCATGAGATTGTCTTCGAACCAATGTCCAACCCCTGGCTTCTTGATCTTATGAAAAAATGCCTTGCTTGGGACAGGAACGAACGGTGGAGGATACCTCAATTACTCCAACACCCGTTTCTTGTTCCTCCGGTTCCACGTCAATCACTACATTACTCTCTTGACAAAAGTTGTGAATTATTTCAACTGATTGATGAGTCTAGCGGAAATGATCACAAGGCATTGATGTTGTGCTCTCAACTTCAAAGTATGATACGGGACCCAAGATCTGTGGTACGACCCGACTCGTCATCTATCTCCAGAGATCAATTAGGTAAGTTACTTGGTGATATTTCAACGGTGTGCTTTCAGCTTCAGGAACAACTATCAAACTTGGAAAAGGACACGAATGTCTAACTGGTGAGTTTTTGTAATTAGACATAACCTCAGGGGGTACGGACATAATTTATCCTCCATTTATTCGTCTCTCGATCTCGATACTCATATTTTGTCTACTGCTCCTCAATGCAGCAGATGATACCCCTACTACATTGTGAAAGAGATAGACACGAGGAGTAATACTCTCGGAATAACATCGTAGTAGTATTATGCTATCCTCTTACATAATGAGATTGTCGTTTTATTTTTATGACATAATCATATACGTATCAAACGGCAAAATGAGCTGACCGCATTTGATAGTTTGTTTTGTTGTTTGATGGATGGGGTAAGGGTTGGTGCACGGCCTCCACATAAAATCATATGTACGAGACTCAGAGTTATGGTGTTAATGATGTAACAGTTGTATCTTGGATCATTTTGAGCGGAACGGATCTTCTATTCCACAATGGTGTTACATTATTGTGAGATTGACAAGTGTCCATTTAAAAAAAATTGTTAATAATAATTTAAATTAAATGGACAATTATCAATCCTACAATGATGTGACACCATTGTGGCACATTATTGTGGGATAGAAGATCCGCTCCGCATTTCGAGGAGAGGCCAATGATTTTATTTGTTGTCGGCAGTAGGTTATGCTCAAGTACAATGAATGAAAAATTTGCTCCTATTTTCCTTAATTGGATACTCGATAACGGATCATAGTCGGAGGTTTCAGAGTCTCAAGTCTTTGGTTGATTTTTCACTCCTGTTGTAGTCTTGTAGAAGCTAAACTTGAAAGGGTTGGGATCACTCGAATCGTAGAAGTTTCAGCCATAAGGTGAGCTTCTACAATAAGGGGTGAAAATTACTCTAAACATGAAAATTTATGATAACTCACAAGAGATTATGCTTGGCATTTTAAAGAGAGTGATGCTATATACCACTTTTTATATATTATTGATTTTTCACTCCTGCTTTTGGCAAGAAATCATTTTCAATTAATAGATTTTAATAAATTTAATATATCCATACTTTCTAAATTAAGGAGAAATAAAAAATCGGTGATATGAAAACAGTGGTATGTAGTATTTTCCTTTTAAAACCGTGGTGGTACAATTTACTAATATTACGTACTAAATTACAAAAGACAGCTTGGTCAATTTTGGCAAACTTTACTATAATCTTGGTGAGTCCCGGTCAAACTTTTGTATAATTGCATATAAAAGATAATTGATTCTCGTGGAATATATTATAAGAATTGAACTGGGATTATAAATTTTTTTGACTAATAATCATCAATAGCGTATGAACTTTAAATACAATTTATAACTTTTCAGTCACTTGGCCAAATATGTCTCTATCTCATGTAGCCTTCCAATAAATAAAGGTAGACTAAATTCTTTAAAGTTGATTCACCTACTCATGGTCTTAAATATCCTTCGAAATTTAGAATTTTCGAAGGTCTCAAAGCGAAAGCTTACCTTCGATCCAATTTTGCAGAATATCTATCAAATTTTTTTGATATTTTCGATATTTTCTATATTTACCGATATTTCTCGAAATCTCGAATTCTTAATAAAATTGCATTGTTAAATATTTACCGAAATTTCCCCGACATTTTCCGAAATTTTGACCAAACCCAAAATATTCCGAAATTTAAAATAATATTTAATTATTTATTTTTAAATAAGAATGAATCCAAATTATTGTGATTGTCTCTAAATGATTGTGATATTTTGTTTTAATGAAGTTCTTAGAAAATGTGGTAATTACTTTACTCTCAAATCATATTTATTTTATATTTTTCGTCACAGATTTTAGTCATACTACTTGACAAAATTCACTATACATACATTATATATACAAATATTATTTATGTAAAAGATGCATAATTATAATATTTAAAGTTACACAAAATTTCATTGTAAATTTTCAAATATTTGTATGAATTTCCATGATTTCTTTAAAATCAAAATCGAAGTTTTGAATATCCCTGAAATTTCAATCGAAATTTTCGTAAATTTACTACCCCGATATCGACATCGATACCGACATTTAATACCTTCCACCTAATATCGAAAATGCTCACTTCATTCTAACAATGTATGGTCTTGATTCACCATATAAATACCCACTTGTTGCTTTGTATCTAACTTAATCTTCAATTATTTTGTGCTAACCGGATATACCAAAGCATCGTTTTGTTGTACTACAATCTTTTGACACAATTTTGGTAATATGAAAAAAGCAATAAACTTAAAATTCTTGTATATACATATATAAACGTAAAATTATAAGGTTCGGAATTTATACATACATAAATTATTCACGATCACAACAAAACATGTAAAAAGTAACATTTTTTCTCAAATATTATTGATATTATTACTTTTTTTTTATTTAATTAACAGTTTAGTATGACATTTCTCAATCTCTACATTATTATATTAGGTGTATATTATCTTGCACATATTACCATGGCAATAGCACAGAGAACAAAACTATTGGTTCTAAATTTTTTTGGACTACTCATTTTAATTTTGTTTAGATATTATATTATTTAATTGATAACCAAGAATATGGTAGATTATATATTATTACACCAAATAGAACAAATAAATCTAATTCCTCATGTCACGAACCTTATTTCTTTAGGCACATCCCAACTAAAATTTTAATTTCTAAAATGTATTTTATTTTACACAATTATTTACTAAATAGAAAAAAAGAAGAGAAATTGTAGAAGACAAAATAGAAAATCTGACTCATAAAATCCAATAGGATGAATACCCCCCTTTATTTAAACATTTCCACGTTGCTCGAAATCCTTCAGCCACCCGTCAACACCCCCCACCCTCCCCCCCCCCCCCCCCAAACCCCACCCCTCCCCAACCGTCGGCGAACTCGCCGAACACCTGCCACGTCATCCCGCCACCGCGAAACTCTCTCTTCACCCATTTTTGGACTCAAAATTCATACATATCCTCATCGAAATCGATACATACAAACGAAATATATATTTATCTATATCCTCCACGTCTATTCTCCTTGAATTAATCTTCATCATCATCATTTGTAATTCCGTCAAAAAATGATCGGCATAATTACTCAGAGATGAATTCAATTTACGCTAAAATACTAATCTCAGTGCTATGAATCCATTCTGCTGCGGTTCATCGATGGCAACCAACACCAATTCCGACATGACTCCGTGTCCACCTCCGCCGTCCGATCATCTCAATCGAAGTCAAAATTCATCGAGTTCTAGGGTTCCGTCACGGCGTGATTCGTTTCCGGATCAAAATTGGAGCGGTCCTCCGATCAACAACAACCATAATCAAATTCAAAATCAAAATCATCACGGCCGTGAGTTGAAGATTATTAACGATGTAGTAGGGAACGGCATTTCTGGAATACTGTATAAATGGGTGAATTATGGTAAAGGATGGAGGCTTAGATGGTTTGTTTTGCAAGATGGAGTGTTGAGTTATTATAAGATCCATGGGCCGGATAAGATTGTGGTTGATCAGGAGACTGAAAAAGGATCCAGATTGATTGGGGAAGAATTGGTGAGGCGAATTTCGCGGCGGCATAGCAACCATCATCATCAAAATCATCATAGGAATGGTTCATTTGGGAAGACCAGGAAGCCTGTTGGTGAAGTTCATTTGAAGGTTTAATTTCTTTCTTTTTCATTGAATTGTGTAGGCAATATATACGACTTTCAGTAGAGTAATTTGATCATTTGATACATTCCAAACTTGGTTTTATGTAGTGAAATTATTTGTGAGTATTAATTGTATGGATGATTTTTATGAAATTGTTGCTTTTTGCTTTGTTTGTGTTCTATTGCTGTGCTTTGGCTTGATTTAATTTTTGTTGTTTATTAGATGATTAGTTGTTACATTTGCTTTTGATTATTGTCCTTGTATTTGAAATATTATGGAATCGAAGTTATTTGTTCCGAATTGCAATCTCTTAGAATATATATAGTAGTTTTGTAAGGACCACGTATGTGCTTTTTCATGTTCCTCATTAGTTACCTCTTTTATGAAGCCTGTTCTTTAGTTGTTTCCCAATTTGGAACATGATTTGCATTAATCGAGGTGGCATCTAACTTGGCAATTGCATGACCTTATGAGGGTTATCTTTACTTTCTTTTTGCTTCCATTTGCATGATTTATATGTTTCAGGTGTCTCTTTGTGGTAAAATTGAATAACATATAGTTTGGCCTTTTACAATTGAGTAGTTCTCTGTAGGTCTCATCTATTCGAGAGAGCCGATCAGACGATCGCAGATTCTCCATTTTTACGGGTACAAAGAGGCTTCATCTGAGGGCTGAGAGCAGAGAGGACAGGACGGCTTGGATGGAAGCATTACAGGCTGTGAAGGATATGTTCCCAAGGATGTCCAATAGTGAGTTAATGGCTCCAGTGGACAATGTGGTCGTCTCGACGGAGAAGTTGAGGCAGAGATTGTTGGAAGAAGGCGTGAGTGAGGCTGTCATTCAGGAGAGTGAGCAGATCATGAAGAATGAGTTTGCATCACTGCAAAATCAATTGATGCTCTTGAAGCAGAAGCATTGGCTCCTTATGGACACATTGCGACAATTGGAGGTACCGAAAAGCTATAACAAGTCCAGTATTCTTCAATTTTTTCAAAGATTTTTACAAGGATAATTACATGCGCCCCCTCACTTGTTAGGTAATTACCACAAGCCCTCTGATCCTAATAACTTGAGAAACATGGGGTGAATTTGTAATCTGTTTTTACTGAAATAGGTGAAATACTAATCTGTTTTTACTAACCGAGGAAGTTAAGACAATCTCTTAAACCTCTTCGTGTTTTTCATATTTAGGGTCTCATGCAGGGTTGTCTATGTAATTTACCCTTCTTACATTTAGTTGTCTCTGAATTTTGTAGCTTCTATCTTGTGCTTTCTTGTAGTGGCTGTTAACCATTTCCATTTTATCCGGATAATCTTTTGCTTTGTTCTCTTTATCTTATCCTCGTTGTTGCGTATATGCGTAGTCCTTAGCACAATACTACCTGATTAACTTAATGAAAGAATAACATAAAGCGGAAACCAAAAGATATGAAAGTGGCCTTCTCATAAACGTGTTGAGAGTTAGAACTACGGGTGATTCTACTTCGGAGCCTGGATAAAATTTTACTTACTATCAGTCAGATGTGCTGACTAATGATACTCACTTTCAAGTGCATAGTTTTTACTTAATTTAGTTTCTTGTTCGGATTTGCTTCTTGTTTTCCTCATAGAACTCATAAGTTGCCTTTGTTTAGTGATTTCCAGTTTTCTATTCAGCTTCAGTTCTCATGCAATACTGTCTAATCTATTAGCAATTGTTAGCGTGCATACTTCTACGTATGAGCTGAAAAATCAATAGCATGCCTCGAGTCCATAGTGATGAATAGGACAAGAGTACTTATTTTTCAATTAAATCTACTTGATTGGATAAATCAATGTTTCCTATTTTGTTTAGACAGAAAAGGTGGATTTGGAGAATAAAGTCGTTGACGAGAGCCAAAGACAGGTAAAGGACATTGGATCATCCTCCAGGTCAAGGCAAGACAAGTATAGTGGTATGCTTTCAGCAGCATGTTATTCTGACTTTTCGTTTACGTTATTGAGTAAATGAGCGCAAACCTGATTTACTCACGTTCTAGCTGCATGATTAAGAATTAATGTCTCCATCTAAAAACCTGCCTTTTACTTTTCCAGTGCCATTATGGGCTACTACTCTCAGGTTGTTATATAAACTAATGAGAAGGTGAACGTCTGGATGACAAATTCTGCCAATTCTTTTTTTCGTTTTATCTTAAAATTGTGAACTAGTTGGTTTTGTAATCATTATATGAATTATTATTTTAAAATGTAAATAACATGGACACCCCGACCGTGATTACGAAAAACATCCGATTTCGCTCCTGTCAATAAAATACAGATTGCAATTTCATCTGTTGTTTGAGTTGTCGGGGTTGACAAGGGGTTTCTTGGTAATTTGCAAAACTTTAGGGGGCTCGTGATATATGTAATTGTCCCTATTTGCTACTGATTATATCACAAGTCTACTGTTTTTTGGGTTCCCAGGTGCATATTTGTAGTTTGAATTGATTTCGGGTACATCTAACCACACATTTGTATAATTCTACCAGACAGCGCAAGCGAATCTGATGATGATAATGAAAGAGTAAACGAAGCAGAGGATGAAACAGATGAAGAAGACAATACTTTCTTCGACACTCGGGATTTTCTTTCATCCAGTTCTATTAGAAGCAATGGGTCCGACTTCAGGACATCATCGTTTTCTGATGATGATGATGATGAACTTTACGCTTTTGAAGCCGATGATACTATCGATCCTGCCATTAAAGCTGCTGGAACAAAGTTTCCTTATGTTAAGCGTCGGAAGAGATTGCCAGACCCTATTGAGAAAGAGAAAGGAGTGAGTTTGTGGTCTATGATCAAAGATAACATTGGGAAGGATCTTACAAAAGTATGCCTTCCGGTCTACTTCAACGAACCACTCTCGTCTCTTCAGAAATGTTGTGAAGATTTGGAATATTCATATCTTATCGATCGGGCTTATGAATGGGGAAAGAAAGTAAGTTGGTTAGTTTACTTCATTTTATGGTGGAACTTTTTTATTGATTCATTAGTGCGACAAATTGGTTTTTCTACATAAATTACATGCATCTTTTCATGAAAATTTCTGTTTTGTGTGTTGACTAAGAAACAATTTGAGATTTAGTGATGAGGAATTGCCTTCTAAATGTTCTTTTACACATATGCTTGTAATTTAGGGTAAATTACACCCTCTGCATAGACCCTAATTACAAACCACACCCAGAGATTTGAGAAATTATTGTAACTACCCCTATCAATAAAAGCAGATTACAACTTCACCCATACCCCCCTGTTTTTCGAGTTGCCAAGCTTTGCAAAACCTGAGGGGAGCTCGCTCGTGATAATTACCCAGGGGGTCTATAAGTAATTATTCCTTTAATTTATCACCTTTTAAGCATTCTTATCCCTGTTTATTTTTATTTTATTTTATTTTTAATAGGGAAACGGCCTTATGAGGATTCTAAATGTAGCTGCATTTGCAGTATCGGGATATGCTTCTACCGAAGGAAGAATTTGCAAACCATTTAATCCATTGTTAGGGGAGACTTATGAGGCCGATTATCCAGATAAAGGCCTCCGGTTTTTCTCAGAGAAGGTTTTAATCTTTAACCTGGACTAAACCCCTTGTGTTTTCTTACCATGTCTTACTCTATTGGTGTTTCTTTAATGTCCTATGCAAATTGCTTCGAGTAAGTGAATTATTAACTACAATCTTGTAGCTTTTCTACACCTTTATTTCAATAAAAAAAATTCTAAACATGAATGTATAGTAGGGGAAAAAAGTTGTTAAATCCATAGGAAGAATCACTTTTTGCTACTGTGTACTTTTGCAATAAAATTTGATATATTCCAAAATTGAATTTGTGTGACTTAAATTTATGATGTGTGTTGATTTGTCTTTGATATGAGGCATCTGTAAAGTTTCCAATTTTAAAACTCGAGTCCATGAAAAAGAAAAACCATCTCTTTATATGCGTATGCATACAAATGGTCAATGCTCTCGGTCTTTTGTATCAGGTGAGTCATCACCCGATGATTGTGGCATGCCATTGTGAGGGTAGGGCTGGAAATGTCATGGTGATAGCCAATCTGAAAGCAAATTTTTGGGCGTGCTCCATTCAGCTAGATCATGTTGGCGTTTTAACTAGCGGATTCGATGGGTGATGGAGAATTTACCAATGAGTAAGGTCTTGCCAAAAGATTCGATTTTTATTTTGTAAAACTTATATAGGGCTCGACCTCACCATTCCAGTGAGACCTTAACACGCCCCCGCCTCGCCGGTTTCGCACTTCCCCGGCCTTCTCAGTATGCAGGGCTCCCCTTTCAACCCCTTACCGGAGGGATGTGTTGGTAATTGCCCCCACTCAGCGGGAGGCGGGGTACATCCCCCCTCCGTGGCGGGGCGGTTTGCCTGTCCTTCCTTCTTTTTTTTTTTCCTTTGCCACCCCCCCACCGACCATCTTCTGCCCGGTCCCCCATCTAGATCAATCTCTTTGGGGAACCTTTATTGCCTCCCTCCGGGCCCATGCGGCTCCCAGCACCCCGTACCTCTCTGTACAAGTGACCTCAAGGAACGGGCCGTCTATATCGCGCGCCATTTCCTCATCAGGTTGCTCTCCCGTTG